>JAMKCF010000004.1:16571656-17321554 GCA_023634235.1 Pisaster brevispinus
TAATGCCTTTACGCTGATAGAGGGTAATGAGACACTGTTGTTGTATTGTTTTGTTTGTTTGTTGTTGGGGTTTTTTTTTTGGGGGGGTGACATTTGGGGTTTAACTCTACAATGTTTTAACGGGAAAGATTAAAGAATTTGGGGTTGAACAAACATAAATTTACTAGAACGGAATTTGAACCAACGACCTTCGGTTTAAAATGCCGGCGCTCTACCAACTAAGCTATTTAGCCCTATTGTTAGCGGTCTCCCTATTTTGTCAATATCTTTGATCGGGGTGCCAGTCAGAAGCCAATGAGTGTCTGTAGACACCCAAACCAGACAGTGCTCTCTCAACATGCAAACACAAAAACTTCGGCAGCACCAAAGGCAATCTTCGGGCTGGAACTTGCTATCCCTATAACAGAATAAAACTCAATTAAAAAAAACCTGAAATGTGATGAATGAATTTACCGTTCTGGAAGATGGCCTAGAACTAGATGCCTGTAAATTGCCTCATGTAGGCCTAACATGGCTCCGGGTTTAAATTCAACAACTTTTAGGCACTGCGTGTGTCATGCTAAAACGAATTGACCTTGATCAATCAAAAAAATAATGCGTGTTTTTATAAGATTATACAACGAAGACAGTGGGTTTTTTTTAGCCAGAAGTGTGTTGCGCAGGTAACACTTCAGGAGGAACTCGTATGTGACGTATAGGTGGCTTCCAACATGTAAACAACAAGATAAAACTGTTTTTCATGGGTGGATAAAATCGCTGGTCCAAGCCGCTGCTTTTCTACACAACCGACCTATTTTCATCAAATCCGAAAGCCGCGTTTAGAGAGAAGGGGGAGGGGCAGAGAGAAAATTAAAAAATAGAAACAGCTGATGCAAACTGCTTACCAACCAAAAAGATAGGATTGTATAAAAATGAAAAAAAAACGTTAATGCACTGACTTTTCGTCCCTGCTGTAGAGTATTTCTCGAAGGCTAAAAATTACAACACAACTTCAACACACACAAACAAATACACCCACACATGCAGATTGGGTTTGTGGGGAAGGAATAAAAACTTTTTTGTGGAGTCTATTATTCCATAGTGTAAAATACCACAAAATGGTTGGTGCCTAAGCCCACTGGGGTATGCACCAGTGCTCTTACTTTCGGTACCTTTTATGGAAACCAAGATCAAAACAAAAAAGGGAAAATAGAAGTACTCCACTTGTTGAGCACCCCGATCTTTAGAACATCCAAGTGGATACCTTTTGTTTTCCCTTTTTTGTTGTGTCTTTGGTCTCCAACCGAAAATAAGCACAGTATTCAAACATGTAGTGTGTGTGGGGGTGTGCAAGATTAATATCAGTCAACAACAACAACAACAACGACGAAAACAACAATAACAACAACATGCCTCATTGTGTGGCAATAGACTGGTGTGTAAATCCTTGTCATGAGAATGAACAAAGTCAAAACCAGTGCACTATTTGAACTTGGAAAGAAGGTAAGATCGAATAGAGGGGATTAGTGAAATTGTTTCAAAAACTCTCTTTCTGCTCCATTCGGCGATTGCTCTGAAAATCGATAAAAGCACTCTATTTTTTAACTTGTGAAAAATAGGCTTTTATTTTGTACATAAAAAGAATTGGGGTTCAAAGCAAAAATTGGATCGAAAAAGGATAACCGTTAGCTTTGGTGCGTTAAGTTGCGGTTGTGTACTTCTGAGCTACGCACAACGACCAATTTTGATGAAAACGCTTGTAGGTCAAAAAAACTCGCCACTTCGTGATCCTGAAGACGCTCTGGATCCACCCGGGTCAGTATTGACCCGGATTCCGCGTCCCGTGGGGCCTGATCCATTTCTGGGTGGTCAGTATGACCCGGAACTGAATGTCAAATGACCCAGAAATGGATCAAACCGACGAGGAACTCTTTTACAATCCACGTTTCTTTTTTAAAATTCAGATTTCAAGATGAGCCTGACACCCGTAACCTGATGGGTCAATTATTCTGACCCGTCTGAGTTTTTTAGAGTGTAGTTTGTGTGTTTGACATCGTATCGTGATGTCTTTCGGTGTAATGTAATGTAATGAAAATGCCCCAAAAACTGTAAATCTAGTTATTCACCGGTCAATACGAAATTATGACGTGTCTGGTCTTGGAAGTTTGTGAAAATGTTTTCAAACAACAATGAGAAAGGTGCAAATATGGACATGGTAGATTTCATGCAAGAAGTCAATGTATTTGGTGAGAGTGAAAATTCTAGCTCATATTAGTTGTCAAGTAATCGAATGCGTTAATCGCGTTAACCCTTTCAATACCGCATTGTTTATAGGGGTCATACTGCTGTGTACCGCATTTTTTTCACACAAAAAGCAAAGTGCAGTGTTCACTTTTTTCAATCTTGATTTTCTGTGTGAATACATATTTTTGTGGAAAAACTTTGTGCATACAATTTTTAGCTAATAAAATGGCCTTTCATATGATGTCAAATTTGTATATATTATCTTCATGTCCTTTGCCACCTCGATCGGCACGAATGGGTCGAGGCCCGCCGAGCCCATGCCCAAGCCCACGGCGTTGAAGGGGTGCAGTGCTCGGTCCAGCTATCGGTATATCATCAGGATCGCGCGCTGCCACCATTGTACTTGCCTTGCGACGAAACATCACGAGTTTCATCCGAATCTTCACTAGGTTCTAAGTAAATGGTACCATTCTTATTTGGTCGCCGCATTTTTGCAATGTTGTGACGTCATTCAAGAAGTGCCTGATATCATCTATGATCTCATCAGCAAGTCGGATTGCACTTCCAAGCTCCGTACCCCGTACTAGAATCTAATTGACGTCCAGTGAAACCTACAGAGGCGCAACTTACAAATGCAAAATGGACCTTAAATTGTGCATTGACGTCATCACGCCGCCATCTTAAATATAAAACGATGACGAAACAATAACGTACGGCTGTGTACGCGATGCGCGCGGGAATGACCAACTTTCTTTTTACCTCAAGCCTGACGCCTACTCGAATGACGTCATGACATGTGAATGACGTCATGACATGTGTATAAGGTTTATTTCCATGGCAACATCAGCAAAGCTTTACAGAAAAACTGTGCAGCTGCACGCGAAGCTAGCCTGAGACACACCAATCGAGGACTTTGTTCTCCCATTGTTGTTTGGACTTCACAAAACCGAACCGAATACTAGCCCAGCGGCGTAGCCAAGAGGGGGGGCTGGGGCACGTGCCCCCCCCCCACACACACACACACATTTCCAATGCCCACCCCCCCCCCCCCACGAAAAAAATCGCGACAGTGCTCACAAAAATAAAAATATAAAAAGAGAGAAAAAAGAGGAAAATGCGTGTTTGTATCAATCAAAATGTACTGAACGATCGCAATCGTAAAACGATCGCAATCTCAAAATGCCATAATGGATGGGTGGACCCCTGCAGCGTCCCCCTTTCAAAATAACAGCATGACCCCCCCCCCCTTCCCACTGACAAACCCATTCCCCCTGGGCCCCCACTTAAAAGCAATGCCTTCCCCCCGTGCCCCCCCCCCCACGCTGAATAAGCCTAGTACACGTTCTTCAACGGGAAAGTCCCCCACAAACACAACCATCCCCCACTCCACCCCGTTCCCCGCTCCGAAACATCTTGTATTGACACTTGCACAAACCACACAACAAAACTTATGCATCGACGTCATCAAGCCGCGAAACAATGGAAAACGCGCAGCTATGTTCGCGTGGCGCACAAGATCAGCCAAAGAGCTACCTTCTTTGGACCTAAAACCGAGGGTGCCCTACTCAAATGACGTCATGTGCATAAGGTCTATGTGTGTCTACCATTTCCACCACTTGGGGAGTTGATTACTTTAGCCCTTTTCACACGAGAAAAAAAGAACCAACATTCCTTGCGACGAATTTAACGAGCGCTGAAGTCATCCCACGCCTGACCGCTTTCGCAAGCTTTCACACGACACCAAGTAAAAATGTGACCACGTTCCATGAGACGAGAGTACAGACTTAGCTGGTTACCACTGAACTATAGAGTTTTTGTTCTTAAACAGCGCTATACCAGTTAAATGATGACGTATGTCGCGTGTGCACAGTGTGTCGTGGTCGGTAAAAAATAAACCATGTAAACATTCTTCAAAATGGCTGACAATCACGAAGACGTTGGGGAGTCCATTAATAATACTATGCCCGTAATATCCTCCAAAAAACGACCGGCAAAGACATCAACCAAAGATAAGAGTAAGAAGGCCAATAAATCTTGGTGCTACGAGGAAACGATTGCCTTGATAAACATTATGGAGAAGGAAACCACCCAATCTAAAATGGATGGTTTGACCCAAAACGGCCATGTTTGGCGGGAAATCGCGGACAAGGTGGCAAATGGTCGCAACGGTGACCAGTGCCCGGTAACGGTGTGTAAACACACAAAGGTCGGCTCCCGAAGGTTCTTCACGCATGCGTGTTAATACTGCTTTCGCGAGGATTGTCGGTCAATAAACAACGGATCGTTTCACACGAAGGTTTGACTAGATTCCTTGCGAAAAATTACGCTAGCGTAAGATTTTGTCGGAGGTCGGGACCTACTACAAAATTTCGCAAGGTTTGCGAAAATTTCGCAAGGAATGTAGGCGATGTAAAATATTACTGTTCTTTCACACGAAGCCCAAATTGTAATTTTTTACAAACAATTGTAAAATTTCGCAAAATGGCAAAATGGCGGACAGGATATGCGCGTGTAAGGGTGCACCCCACTAAATAAACTCCCATAGCATGCAGTGCAAAATGCTAAATATTCAAAAATATTAAAAACATACTTAGAAGTATCACAGCTTTTTACTGTAAAGGGGAAATTATCCATTGACTCTTGAACTTGTATCCCCTGCTCAATTTGATATGGGGGAGTCCCTGGGCCCGTCGAGTTATTCTCCCTCAAAATAAAAATACCCTACACCAGTGTAATTTTCCAAACGTCCGAGCATCAATCTTGAAAATTGTCCCTTCACCTCTCAGCAAATAGGACCATTTATTTCAGGGCCTGCCTGTCATCCAAAATTCCTCAAGTTAGAAGTAAACAATTGGGCTCTCAAATCTGTACAGGCCGACGCTCTGTTTTCTCCCCTTTTTTTGTGGGGTGCACCCGTAAGTGCGCTGCGCTATGTGCAAAGTGGGTCAATACTTGGTACTGTACGGAAAAAGCGTGATAGTGAATGCCGGTGGTTTGCGGTAATTGACTGATAACTTGCATTGTAGTCTGGTATCCAAGTATTATGAAGAACAGCGACAGGGAGCCAGAGAAAGTCTTGACCCTGTGTTTCTTATTGTGAACGTACGTGTTGCGGAAAGTGAACCAGACTACAAAACGTCGAGAAATCAAAACACGTTGAAGCAATATACGTTGAAGAGGTACCCGTTGAAGAGGGGGGAGGCCGAACTGTATCCAAAATACCTATGAAAATGACTGGATGAAATCATGGTAATCTGCAGGTCTTGAATCTTTGTATTTGTATTACTTAATTATTTACAGTCTATAGCCATCATTTCTATACTGCCACGTATGCTGCTCAGCCAAGCTGAGCCTCAGCCAGGCTGGCTAGATTAGATACCACAGTCGGTGTCACAGTACAGTACACTCACAGACACAGTCCCAGTCCTCACACCCCCATTCCGCTGTAGCCAGGTAGCACACTGCAGTACCCACGTCGATGACCATCTGGAGAGGGGAGGGGAGTACACAATCATTACCGAGTACCATTTTACTACTTTCCTCGTCTTATGACTAATATTATTGTACAACTCAAATTACAACTACACATTCATTGTTGCTCATCTGCTCATATGACCAATTCATGAATTGACCACGACGGCAGTTGACAAGGAAGAAGGCAGTCAGGTTGGCTCAGTGAAGTCAGTTCAGTGGTTTCTGTCCCTGCCTTTCACCTCTGTGGACCCTGGTTCGATACTGTGGATTGGGTTTTCAGTCCCTATCTGACTGAGTGGGTTTTCCCTGTCGGGGTTTTCCTTCCACGACCACGTCTAAAACTGAAATTTCTTTCTTGTCTTCTTTACATAAGTTGGTGTGATGTTTCCTTTAAGGATGCTTTGCCGACTATATAATTCAGATTCAGATTCAGATTCAGACATTCTCCTACTTATTTTTATAGTCATTGTACAACAGCTGGATTTAACTCTAACAGACATGACAGAAGATGTCCTGACCTGTAGATTCATCAAATTTGGTTGATCATGTTTTTGTGAAAACAAAGAAAAACATTTTATGTTCTAACACTAGTAATAGTATGGTAACAGGAATCTTTTGCGCGTCTAATGAGGCAAATTTCATATGAAGATGTAGCCCTGGTAGGACGTCAGTGTCTGTTGCACCGCCAAGTTGTACACATCAGAGGAGTCCAACCTGAGCTATTGAAGATGTAGACCCAGTTACTGGGTCGCTGTACTCCTTTTCAATAACTTTGACATTTGTGGCCGAAACACAGTCTACGACAGAGTTTCACTGGGGCGGCCCGCAGATGTCAAAATTTTAAAAGAAGAAAAGTACTTGCCCCAGTATCTGGGTCTCATGAAGAAGTAACTGATACTGGTCAATCTTGGGGGTACAACCATGTGAAAATATCTTTTGTAAGGAGTGGTTTTAGTCTCGGAGCGGTTCCAACAGTCGCCTCTTCTCGCCTTCAGAAAGACCAGCAGAGTTACACTGTAGGAAATATTAAGACCAAACCAACAGCTTTTCCTAGAGCCACCACTCCTTCCGAAGAGATTTGCACTTATGGTTGCAGAGTCTGTTTGCCCATAATTTTTTCAGTGACTGGCCAGCAGGACCATGAAAGATTGTCGTTCAATTAGGCTGCCATTCTTTTCACTGGTCCACATCTTTTAGGGTTTTCTTGTAACGCTTTCATTTTATGAGGTTGTCAGTATGAAACCAGTGTAGTCAGTTGCTTACATTGAGCTTTTGGAAGCAATAATTAGCCAGCAGGAACATTGGACATAGTTTTAACTGTTCTTAAGAAATTCTAACTGGCATTTTGGCCAGGCGACCACTATTAATAGAGAATGCTGAGCTGTTACCGCAACATTTTTAGGTGATTGTTACTTCCTATTAGGTCCATGTAGACATCCACACCAAGCAAAGCTTCAAACATCAATTTTTTTCATATTGAAGGCAATCAAAATAAGATGCTGATTTGTGGAGTTTTCAAAAGCTATTTACTTGACTTTGACGGTATTTTAGATTGAATTATTTCTTTGGAGGATTGGTACTGGTATGAACTTCAGAATCAGTGAGCTTTCAGATGGAAATATTTCTTTGGAGGATTTGTACTGGTATGAACTTTACGATCGGTGAGCTTTTAGATAGAAATATTTCTCTAGAGGAGTGGCACTGGTATGAGCTTTAGAATCAGTGAGCTTTCAGATGGAAATATTTCTCTGGAGGGTTGTACTGGTAATGAACTTTAGAATCGGTGACCTTTCAGATGGAAATAATTATCTGTAGGATAAGTACTGATATCAACTTTATAAGCAACTTTCAGGTAGAAACTAAACCTGTAACTGTACTTTGTCATTAAAAGTTTTCTTTTTCTGTCATTTTTTTTTCTCCAGAGAGGACACATTCTTTTCTTGAGTTACAGTCATCACAAAGAAGACCCTTTAGTTTTTTAGGCCTCATGGTATATTCCACAAGTTGATATTTTCTACAAGCAATGCAAGCGGGAACAACAATTTGGGACAGTGTATGTGGAGCATCATGGGAAATGTGGAGACTCACGACCTTCCTCCAGTCCGACCAGACGAGAGGAGGCAACTCAAGCTGACCAGGAAGATCACGCAGAAGCAATATCAGAAGGTCTGGTATTTGTGATGTTGCACAGCTCTCCTTGAGTAATCTTGAGTAATCTTAGGCTGTGGTCGAATTGGGGGCTACAGCTACGGCTGGATCACCGCGTCATCATGCATAGACATTCAGAACATCTTTAGCAGCACCCTTAGCAATAGCTGTAGCTGTGACTGTAGCCGCCAGTTCGGATACAGCCTTAGGCTGTGTCAGAATCAAGCAGCTTTGGCTACGGCTGTATTTGTTTGGCACCAGTGACAACATTGAAAAATAGGCCCTCTCTGGAATCTACGCCATAGCCACTGCTGGATCCATCAATTCCAACACAGCCTTAGATTATGGATGCAATCTCGTTTTGTCATTTTTGATTTTGTTTGTTCTTGGCTGTTTAAAACTAATTGTTATGGTCATACAAGTCTGCAGTTTGTATGATGTGCGCCATACCCTCCATCGTCTTGGTCATGGCTTTGGTCGTGGCTTTTGCGTTCCTTGAAAAAATTATTTCCATAGACACTTAAGGTCTCTGATGGAATGCTCTTTTTCTTGGGAAACTTTACCCAGTGTTTACAAGAAAAAAACTGCCTGGTTTTGTATTACTGTGGAATAAAAAGCCATGATAAGGGTTGGTACTGGCATGTTAAAGACCTATCAAGTTCCTAAATGAGCGAGTGGATAGTATGAATGTGTAAAAAGGACTAAGCATGACTCTGTTGCCTCGGGTTGGTTTGCTTTGAGTCTGCGACCATCTTTTCAGAATTACAAATACTGGAGATAACTAATTTAAGGTTTTAAAAATAGTATTAGCTGTTGCAAACTGCTTACCAACCAAAAGGACTTATGGTATAAATGCAGAAAAATAGTGGCCTAACGTTTCAACCCTAGCTGAGTCTTTCTCGAAGGCTAAATGACAAGAATTCAAACATGAACAGGTGTACTGATGTAACAAAAGCAGTCAAGTGGAAATAGATGATAGAGATGAAAGCACACAGAGAAAGCAGGAGGCTGAACAGAGAGGAGGGTAACAAAAGGGGGGTGTTGAGGGGAAGGGGCTGGTTGACAACAAGAGGTAGAGGACAATGTCAATGAAGGGAAGAGGGAGAGAAAAGTAGTTTATTAGGGAATTAGTTAATTTAAGGTTGAATAGATTTCTTCATATTGAAATAATGTTTGGTTTTTTCTTTTCTTTTCCATAGCATGTTGAAGGCAATGATGACATACCTGGTGCCCTGACTGAGCTTCCCTGGGAGTTGGTGGATTCCATCTCTCTTTATGAGCACTTAGATGTCTCCTTCAATCTGCTCTATCGGTTACCGGTGGAACTTCCCATGCGTGTCCCCCATCTGTCCCATCTCAACCTCAGCCACAATCGTCTCACCACCCTCCCGGAAAGCTTTGCCCTGCTCTTCCACCTCAAGACACTTCTCATACACCACAACCAATTGCAGACGCTACCAGAAACTTTTGTGCATCTCGTCAAGCTGCAGAGGTTGGATGTATCCCATAACGCACTTGAGATGCTCCCCGAGGCAATGGGCAACATGGAGTCTTTAACGAAGCTGAACGTTAGCGATAACTTTCTGACTGTCATACCTCCTTCCTTTGGCCAGTCTGGGAGTCTGAGGGTGATCTTAGCAGTAAATAACCGATGTGTCGTCCCACTGCAGTCAATATGCAATGAGGGATCTGACGCCATCTTGAGCTTCCTGAAGAAACAGTGTAAAAATGGTTTTACAACTGAAGCGACCGAACATGGAAACATCTTCAAGAGAGCAAGAGGTGTGTGTGATGCAGTTTCTGGTCCTTATTCCCTTTCCTTCAGCATCTTCATCTACTTGTATGATTTTTCTGACAAATCTTCCTTGAACTTTCATCCGTCGTCTTACCCCTCCTCTAACACCTTGTTTCTTACCCATAGCCACATCTCCAGTTTCGTCCTTTCCCTGGACCCATTGCTTATCCCCTTTACTGCCTATATACAACCTGGGGTTGATTTCACAAAAAAACAAATATTGATCTTTTGATGAGTTGTCACAATCACCACATCGATTTTTATTGTGACATCAAACTTTGCAGAGGAATTAAGATCGACACACCTAGTTGACATGAATCTTAACTCTTTGTGAAAGGTGCAGGTCGGCCAAGCTTTCAAACAACTTCAGCAAGAATTTTGTCAACTTGTTTTTAAAATAATACTCAGTTCCCACCTATTCTTTATGCCTTTATCAAAAGTTTTGTTAAATCTTGGCCTCGATCACGATCGATGATACAATTTTCTGTCGGAACAGGTTTTGTTTTTTGTCGAGAGTTTTATTTGTTTTTCTTTCCCATTATTCTTATTCTTTATTTCGGTCAAAATCCCATAGGACTTGTTCACGAGTTTTGTCTTCTCCTAAAGTCATACTTAGCTCATAACGAAAGTCAGATCTAATATCCTATCAAAGCTTATGTCTTGAAATTACCGGAAAACACTATTAGCTTAATATAATAAATTAATTGACTTAGTTATAAAGACACGAACTAGCCAATCTTGAGACCACCATACCTCAAAAAGTATAGGTTCGATCATCAAAATGTTTTCGACTATATACTTGTGGGATAATTTATAACTTTTTGTTGGCCTAAAACACTAGACGAGGTCCCCATGAATTCATTCATTGCGCATTTTGTATGTGTGTACAAAACCCATGGCTTTAAAAAGTGCTAGACACCAGACTTCAGTTCATACATTTGTACATTTGAACGTTTCACAGTAACCTTGACAAAAGGCGTATTGAAAGTAAACATAAATGTCACATATGACTGCCTGCAATGGTTTATTCTAATACAATGTATGACTACATTAAACTTCGGAGTCTAGACACTATTGTGTAAATGAATTAACTAGTAAACACATTTGCGGGAGTAACGACGTACTTTTATTCTTTTGAATTAAAAAACATGATTTATTACCTCATGTTTTTCGACTCTAGTAGAGTCCTTCTTGTTTAGCTAGTAGGGGTCAAAACGTGAGGCCATTAAAAATGTTTTCATTTACATGTAAACTTTACATGTTGTTTTGGTTTGGATGTAGTTGGAAACAGCTAATTTTATTTCAACGTGGCTGTCACAACTTGAACACTACTTTTTTGTACAAAACCAAAATACAAAGTGATGACAATGTGATAACCAAAACTTAGCCATTACGTTTTGATAGGGCCAACCAAAATACAACGACAAGACAACGTACAGTCGAAACTTAAATACCACGTTTTAATTTTACCAAAATACAACATCAAGAAAACGTGCCCGCCACAATTTAAATATGACGTTTGATAAAAACAAAATACAACGTGCAGACAAGGTCCTCGTCACAACATAGTTACTACGTTTTAATGAGACCCAAATGCAACTTATCCACAACGTTGTTGCTTTAACTAAGTATTACTTTGTAACAATCATACCAAAATACAATGTTGTGAAAACGTTGCATATAAAACTTTTCGGTAACGTTGCATAAGTTACCAACATGCAACCAACGTACAATATTGGTTGATAATCATGTTGCGATCTAACGTTTATGCAACGTAGTCAAAACCGTTGTCATCCCATCGACCAAATTGCAACCTGATCACAACGTTGTGCAATGTTGTAACAACGTATTGTGTTAGCTGGGAAAGCATTGTAAAAACTCCAGAGCCAGACTCTATAGAACCAACAATGTATACTGTGTCTGTGTCTGGACTGTATATTGGAATATGTACATGTTGAGTAGAACGGAGCCAGACTTTATCCTTTTGATGCATGGGTTTTGTCTAACTTACCAAGTTGTGTGCACATAACGGTGTGTGGTGGCAAACTTATGACAGTGGGGCTATACGTTTGACAGAAAACTAGCTGGATATCTTGAATATACCGGTAGATTTTCTTTTAAAACCTACATGTACATATTCAGTTAATTAAATAATACTTCGGCAAGAATTTAATTTGGCAATTAATTTAATTCACAAAAATTTAAAATTTGTGGTGGTCGGAAAAAGAGAAAATTCCATCAGTGGTGGTCAGGGAATCATGAGTGCCGGGCGGGTTTTCCGGCACCAACCACCGTGGGCAGAGCCCTGTCTCTAACAATCATCACCTCTCTCTTTGCTTCTTTATTACCAATGTTATCTTCTTAATACTGCCTTTGTCACCAACGTATTGCTCTTAACATTGCAGGTGATGTATTACAGTCGGCAGTCTCCAACCCCCACTCTGCAAGAGCCCAGTACCTTCAGCAGCAAACAGAAACAACAAATACAACCAGTAGAATACGAACACCTTTAAGACCCCCATTGGATGCAACAACACTCGAGGCTGATGAACTAAAAGACAAGATTGTTGGTGAGGAAAGATGAGCCGTAACTTTGTCTTCTTACCCTCCTACTGCCTGAACATTTAATATCATCCACTATGGTTTTGAGTTTTTGGTTCATAAGCGATACCAACTTGCAATCTGATAGCATTTTTTTTTAGTGCAGTTTTATGCACAGTTGTGCTACCATACACAACCTGTGCAGGTGCAGTGACGTTTCAAATGGTTGATCAACTTGCATGCCGGCATGGTGGAAAAAAAACACTGGTGCTCTTACATGACAATCGCAATGGATTGGTTCTCTGTATTTATTCCAATCAGTAAATGTGGCCTGAATGACTCAAAAACATTCAAGTTCAAACCGTGCCCTCTCTCTTGTCCAGGTTTGTTGTATGGAGCAGCTATCGGAGACGCCCTTGGCCTCAGTACAGCTCAGATGAGTGCAGACGAATGCTGCTTTCACTACAACGAGGGCGCTCTTTCCTACCAAGACATCATCATTGATAAATACAGGCTGCAGTGGGAGAAGGGAGATTGGACAACAGCGTTTGACCAAATGGTTAGTTGTTAAAAGAGATTGTCTGATCACTTTTTTTTTGCATTGGTAATATCTGAACTTACCTAATAAGGAATACAACGAGCCTAGGTAGTCTAGAGGTATGCCGAGCGGTCTGGCACACTGGCCTCAAGCTCTGGTGTTGGGTCCAGCAGAGTGTGGAGTCGAGTCCCGGTCGTGTCACTTGTGTCCTTAAACAAGACACTTAACCATTATTGCTTTGTCCTTTGTGACACTTGTGTCTATAAACAAGACACTTAACTATTATTGCTTTGTCCTTTGGATGAGACAGAAAGTCATTAGTCTTGTATGTTGTGTTATGTGTAATAAATATAAATAAACCCAGTTACACTTATTGCTAAGAGTGATTCTTGCAGGTGTTTCTGGCAGTGGCGGCCAAGTGCACCGCAGCACCTTGTAAACCCTTTTAAGGTGCTACATAAATGGGTCTCATAACTCACAAACTTCAAAACCTGTCTTAAAAAGTGTTTCTCTTTGTTCCAGTGCCTTGGGCACCTTAACCCTAACCCCCATTAGGGTCTCTCTACATACCCTGCCAACTACAACAGAATGCAACACAGTTGAAATGAGAACCATGCCAAATGCAACAAAATGCAACAAGGGATATTGTTGCAATGTGCAGGCATGCTGTTTGTGAAAGGACTGAGCAAGGGTGTTTGCCCTGCTAAATGCAACAGTATGCACATAAGTGTAGTGGTGACTTGTAACTGTTATTTAATTTTAACTGTTATTATACAGTCTTTTGAATATGATTTTAATTATGATTCTTACCTAATATTACATCATACTTTCCAATACTTTTCCCATAAAAAATATTTTGAAATACCTATTATAAGTTGTTCTGATACAATAGAAGCACCCAAACCTATATGAAGTCACTTCACTGCTAAATGCAACAAATTCAGTCAAAGAATGACATCTGCGTTGACTGCCAAATGCAACAGATTACAACAACTATTACCATTTGGTGCATATTGTTGCATTTGGCATGGTTAGGGTTAAAGGTGTATACGTGTGCTGTATAAGACTCCAATATATTACTTCTTTTTGTTTCTTTTTTTTTAGTATACAATAGTTATTTGAAATTAAAAATTTAATTTGCATTATTCAGGTTGATTTTAAAGTGAGGCTACCGTTTCAACAAATGCACCCCCCTCCCTCGGGTATCCTGTGTACTGCATACTTCTGTCAAACATAGCAATAATAATAATAATAATAATAAAACTAATACCAACTCTTAGGCCTATATAGCACAAATCCAAAGAATGATCAGTGCTCTTCGAACATTATTACCCCTGGTCACTGGGCCATTTATTTCATTCCTTAAACCATCTCAGCTCTCTGGGGAGTATACAGCCTGTGCTGCCAAATATGTAGGGCACCAAGCTAAATCAATCACAAGAACCATCTCTGCCCTCACAGGTACCCATTTACTCCTGGGTGATGAGAAGCAATTATAGTTAAGTGTCTTGACCGGGATTCGAACCCACACCCTGACGACTCAGCCATCAGAACTTGAGTTCGATGCACTAAACCGCTCAGCAACGACACCTTGAAAGTTATCAAGCATTGTTTTATTTCTGACATCAGTAACAAAGAACTAGATCAGACAATTTGTTTTGGGGGGTTTTGCCACTGAAACAAGGGTGCCTGATTTTAGGATATTTTCCAAGGTTAATTAGGGTTTTCTGGGGAACAAGTTGATGGAACTGAATTTACTCAACCATAAAACCAATGAAGTCACATACCATTTTCCATTTGTTCAGGTCTTGGTGTTGGATTCTATACTGCACTGGGCAGGGGTCGTTGATGAGTTGGATTTTGCAAAACGTCTTCAACATTGGACACAGCATGGTTTTCCAGAGTTAGGAGACAAGCAGGGGATTACAGGCTTCAGCAATACTGTCGCTAAGGTGGGTGGACAATTTTTTGCTTCAACAGACAAACACCATTACCCTGTTACATTAATACTCTGTGCTTCTTGTGTGAACAGGAAAACAAGAAAGGCAAAATGCAATCAAAGTCTCAAGACTTTGAGGAGAAAAACTGAAAAGTGCGCATTTTACCGAGCCAAAAAACAGCTGAATGACATATATTTGCATCAGGGATAAACAATAGTATTTGGTTTTACCCATTCACCAATGCGTGTAGAGCACTCTCCTGAGTCCTGTGGAACGATCCGCAGGCATATTACTATTGTGGGATTCGAACCCACAATCTTTGCTATTCTAGAGCAAGGTTTCACACCACTAGACCACCTAGCTTGTCAGTAGCTAGAAGCCAGTTAGAGTTCTATATATTAGCAGGAATAGCAGCAGGTACCACAACGAAATAATTGATGTTAAATTTGCATTGGGACAAAGATTATTATCTTGTATTTTACCCTACACTGCTGTGTCACGCAAGGGGGCAGTAGCATTAGGCACTTTTTTTTTTCTTTTCTTTTTTTAATAACATAAGAACCGTTTGGTCAAATCAAGTCATACTACATGCTATCCTCTACTAGAACCCCTCCTTTGAGATAGTGTAGTCATTCATGGGGTTGAGTTCCCTAAAAGGTCACCATGACCCTTTGAAGTTTGCCGACAGCACTCCCCATTGACATGTATACACCCAAAACCCCATACGTTTGTACACACCCATTGAAACACCACAGATTGCCTATGCGCTTGTAAACACGGGCCCCCCCCCCCACCCACTCAACCTGCCCACCACCGACTCCCCCGCCCACTCCAACAACCATCCCCCACCCCCACCCCACTACCCAAACCACCCCAAGCAGACTTAATTGCCCTATAACTAAAAGTGCCTGAGGCACAAGTCACCTTTAAGGGTTGTTTGGGAGCCGCGTTACCCCAGGGTTAAGGGAAAAAAAGTTCACCTGTAGGCATATTACTCGGGTGGGATTGTTCACAGGGAAAGTACATCATTGGTTTTTGGAAAAGGAGGATTCAGTCACATGCTCCAATATTTTTAATTACAAAGATACTTCAGTGTGCATGCATTGCCATGAAATGATTTATGCTTGTCTAGCTGCCGACCAAATTTGTCACCAACTGGAACAGCATGTACCTCATTCCACGGCTAAACTCGCGCATACCAAATATTTGCGAAGTAGTCTATGTCATCTATGTAAAACCATGACATGGTCATTTGGAAGGGAAGACAATGAAAGACTTTCCATATTTCAGTGACCTTTTGCAGGTTTGTGCATGTATAAGGGCTCATTTTGAAATTGCAGTCCAAATTTATAGGAAGCACTAATTTGTGATGTCTTCGAATTCTATTTCCTTGATAAATCTTAACAGAATTTTTGATTGAACAATTTTTCTTTGGAGGGCCGTGTTTTAGTGAAGGATTGGTTAAGGTTGAAACTTTATGTCCAGTGGCTTTCAGATTAAGACTGAGGCCCAAAAATAATATGTAATGTTTTTTGTAACTGGTATGCACAATTTTGATCTGTAAGTTGGAGTTTTGTCTTTGTTTTTATTTTTAAAAAATTATTCAAAACATTTTGGTAAACCAGTTCTGCAAATAGTATCACACAAAAGAACACAATACCTGCACTGTATTCTGTAATCAGCTGTTCCATCTTTAATAATTTAAAAAGTGTGTTCTACAATGAGTTTCACCATTTAATTGCAAAAAAACTTTTGAACAGTTCATATTAACAGTGGACATTTTTGTGGAATTCTTTTTTTCCCCCTCGGATAAAATTTGGATCAGCTGTATTTTAAGGGTCGGTCTGCTTACACCAAACATACAATTTTTTTTTGAAGGCCTCATCACATTTTCACCCCTATCTTACAATCTGACTATAATTCATGCAATGTTGTATGTATGTATGTATCCATAAAAGGCTCCCTCATTTTTCATCTGAAAGCCAGGAAAGTTGTATGAAGCATAGATGATGATCCTGGACGTGTTATAACCTACATAACTGACCAAGATATGAGCAAAAAAACATGAAAATTCCATATTTTTGTATTTTTGTGAAGCGCTTTAAGGCCTTGCATAAGGCACTATATAAATGTTTTTATTATTATTGTTATTATATTTTTAGTTGCCTTTTTCACTGTTGCTATTGGGCATGCATTGAGTGCATGCAGTGTAAACAATGGGCCTTGGTGTAAACAAAAGGTCATTGCACATAGGCAAGTTTTCTGAGCTACATGTTGTTTGCTAGCTGCTGTGTGCAGTGTACTGTATAATATGCATGTATGGGTGTCTGAAGATTTTAACAAAAGAGATCCTGGTGTTTTGACAGAGAGAAGTCCTTGACAGGGGGTCAACAAACTTGTGTGTATTTGTGTCTGTTCACTAAAACAGTCGCTCAGATGGAAACACACTTGGGTCCTTTCGACGGGGAAGTGTTTTAAAAAAGAAAGGGATCAAGTAGGCCTATAGGCTGAAGACCAGGGTACAGTGTTAATTTTCATTTCTTGAAAACGTGCAATATGTCACATTTTTTAAATGAAAAATAGTATTAGCTGTTGCAAACTGCTTACCAACCAAAAGCACCTATGGTATAAATGCAAACAAATAGTTAGTGGCCTGACGTTTTGACCCTAGCAGAGTCTTTCTCGAAGGCTAAATGACAAGACATTTTTTAAATGTGTACTTTAATGCATGTTTGATGCATGGAAGTGTGAAGTGGCTTTGCTACATACCATTAATCACAACATTGTTTGGCCTACATGGTGACATGTTAACATCAACACTTTGTTTTCACGTGGTCATTGTGCAAACCATCGTCCGGTCGTTGACGGAGCATAATGAAGAGACCAGGGGTGAAATGGTATTAGGACTACTGTACATAAGACTTTACAAGTCTAAATATTAAGATGCACTGACTGTTCTATTTAAAATGATCTAAATTAGTGGGACTTTCCCGCTATAACAACTCAATGTAACTAAGATTGAAGCTTTGCATGGTGCAGGGTAAGAACTGAGTAGGATAAGGCAGGCATGATGCATTGTTCTTGAAAGGACACGGGCACCAAGGCGTTTGCTCCTTTGTAAAGGGCGCCTCTATGAGGAAATTTCTATTGGAACGTTTTAAGGGGCACCAAGGCAATGACCGGACCAACAGAGGCAGAGGCAAATGAAGCATCCGGCCTGGTTTACGGGTGATAAACACGTGAATCAATTCCCTATCGGGAAGAACCAAGGTTGAGATGAGAGTCTAATTGTTTCACACAGTGATTCCAAACATTCCTTAAATACACTGTGGCCCTGGTTCGATTTCCGGCCAAGGCAGTATGTGAGTAGAGTTGTACGTTGGTTCTCTCCTATGCCACAAGGATTTTTCTCTGGGCCCTCCGGTTTCTCTGGCTCCAGAAAAGTCCAGCACTTTTGATCTCAGCTAGGCTGTCCTTGGTGGTCATATATTGGTTGAGGGGGCTGGCTGCCGAAGGCGCCCTCGCCTTACGGTCCGAACACATTATAGCCGCATCCTTCACAATTCAGCTTCTCAGCTGTGAGTAAGGATGATTAACCTCCCAATTTATAATTATTACATGAGACATTGTTGGTAATGACTGTCGATTTGAAGCCTCTGTATTGGCATGTAGAGCAATGACTTTACAACAAACTTTTTGTTAAAAAATGTTTTTTGGTTTTGCTTTGTTTTTCTGTTTGAGCGGCATTATCGCTTTCAAAGTGTTTAAAATCTAATAAATGAGTGGGTAATTATTACTGATATGTGCAGTCTGTTAGGGACTGGGTGGGTGGGTGGGCTTATTTCTATTGCAGACTCATTTTCAAATCAACAACGAATCGGGCAAATGTTGGGGGGGTTGTAATTTTCTTACTGCTCTTTTCCCTGTTGAGTAAGAACAGCGCCCTCTTACATCAGAATTTCTGTCCAGCTGTCATTGTTCCATTCTTGCAAAGTTGATGTTTGTATTAGCGTGTGAAGACCTCATTTGTCAAGACCTTGTGTTTCCAATTAGCATCAAGGGTGTCTTGTATTTGTAATATTGAAAGCAATTAGCCGACGCTTCTTGGATCAGCGGAGATTAGCAATAGATTTGAGTGTTATTTTGACAGTTTTCCCAGGTGTAATGAGACAAGAGATGGTAATTACCCAATCTGAAGATTAAACAATCAACAAATAGTATGAGGAAGTAGAAGGGACAAATCCTTAGTTATTAGCATTTGAAACAAACAATACTTAATCCGCTAATGTGCCCAGTGTTTGATAAAACAGCTTTTAGCGAGATGGGTGTATTGGAAAAGGGATTATAAATTTCTTCTCCTTTCCCCTGCCCCCCCGCCCTGTCCATCAAACATTAAAAAAACAGACACGGTTATTTACCCTCATTCAAGGTTATTCAAGGTAATAGTTTGCCTTGAATTTTTGTAAAAGTGTTATTGTAATGCTTGGGTTATCTTTTCATTTATTCATTGATTTTCACCCAAAGATTATCAGATAAAAATTGTTTGAGATGCGCAGGGTCTCCAGGCGCAAAATGTTATTTGTAACGCACACGAGGATGAATACAGGCTGATGGTGCGTGGTAGGTTTTTAAGATACTTCCAGACAGCCAACGAGACAGAGTCTGTCTGGTTCATTTCCAATTACAGGGATGAGATTTTTCAGACTTTTGTCTGAATTCAGATTTTTTATGTCATCCTGGTGAATACCAAAAAGACATAAATTTTTCCACATACATTAAAATTTAAAGAATTAAAGACTGACACTTTGATCTACTTCACTAGTGCTAAGGACACTGTCTTCTTCTTCTTCTTCTTCTTCTTCTTCTTCTTCTTCTTCTTCTTCTTCTTCTTCTTCTTCTTCTTCTTCTTCTTCTTCTTCTTCTTCTTCTTCTTCTTCTTCTTCTTCTTCTTCTTCTTCTTCTTCTTCTTCTTCTTCTTCTTCTTCTTCTTCTTCTTCTTCTTCTTCTTCTTCTTCTTCTTCTTCTTCTTCTTCTTCTTCTTCTTCTTCTTCTTCTTCTTCTTCTTCTTCTTCTTCTTCTTCTTCTTCTTCTTCTTCTTCTTCTTCTTCTTCTTCTTCTTCTTCTTCTTCTTCTTCTTCTTCTTCTTCTTCTAGAGGTCGATGCAAAGGGGCAGTACGCCTATCAAACTTCCTCATCGTCAGCTTCAAACACGTTATTTACTGGCTCTACAGAACTTCACGCTTCTCCGATCCATATATAGTTTGGCGCAGTCGCCTGCAACATAAAATTCTCATCGATTACAACTATTACAACCTTTGCAACAACCCTGCTGGTTTCATCACAAAATGGTCTTTCAACAACGCTATCTTCACCATTGTCAACAACAAGATAACATGGTTGATGTAGTCCCCCACACATTTTTTCTTTTATTTACTGATTTTTTTAAACAATGTATATTTTCTTTAATTTACTTTACGTTTTGGGGTTAATGTGTGTTAGTTTGTTTTTTCTTGTTTGAATTAGTCTCCTTCGTAGGGGAAGGTTGATTTCGTTTTCCGTTCCCCCCTTTGATCGGGTTTTCTTGGTGTCGGAGGAGTCTTGCATTCCGCGGTCGCTGCTTCCAAAGAGTGTGTGACTCTTTCGGCACTTTGCCTAGTTGGAGGGGGTGGGCGTGGGTTTTGTCTCTTCCGACGAAGGATACTCCCATTTACTGTATACCTTTGTAAACTTTTTGCTCACACTTTTATTGTCGACAACGTTATTATTATTTATCCCTATTATGATGTAACGTTATTTATCTCTGTTATGATGTAAACTGTTATAATTGACTTCAATCGTTTTGAAATAAAGATGTCATTGAAAAGTCAAAAAAAAAAAGTCTTCTTCTTCTTCTTCTTTTTCTTCCATTAAATTGCAGACTCACTCTAGGTGCACTGCCATACACACCAGGGTGAACCCCCTCCTCTTCACGATAAGTGTACCGGTACTGGGGTTTTTTTTACGTGCATTGATAGGTTTTATAACAACACACGGGACCTACAGCTGTACATCCTTGATGCCACAAACTGACATACACCTACCATAAACAAAAACTTCATGTGCCAAAAATGTGTGATTTAAGCTACTTTTTACTGTATAAATATAAAAAATTCATAAACAGAGATGGTGATTTATTGAATAATGAACCCTATAGCTTTTTTTTAAAAGACCAATTATTTTTTCAATTGATTAACAATGCCCATTAAAACACCCCTTACAAAAACTCTGCCTTGTGATTGGTTTTAGAGCGCATCACATGATATGGCTTATTTTTACTAGAAAGCCATGTGAGTGCGACGCACAATACCCATAAGCAACCAATGTACTATACCCAGAGCAACCAATGTACAATAACCATAAGCAACCCATGTACTGTACCCATAGCTACCAGTGTACTCTCCCATAAACAGCCAATATACTATACCAATAGCAACCAGTGTACTACATCCATAACAGCCAGTGTACCCATAAGCAACCAATATACTATACCCATAGCAACCAATGTACTATAACCATAAGCAACTCATGTACTATACCCATAGCTACCAGTGGACTATACCCATAGCTACCAGTGTACTATACCCATAAGCAACCAATGTACTATACTCATAGCAACTAATGTAGTATACCTATAGCAACAGCATCTTCATGGTACCCAGACATTCATTTTACTTTCCTCTAACTCAATAAGTTGTGTATCCCTGTGTATGCACAATGCACGTACAAATGTTACATAAACGAGGATAACAATAATTTGTAACCATTTCGGATTACATGACGGTGCCATTATTTCAGTATTTAAAGATGACTTTAGCTTAAGGAGTTTCTTGCTTCAGCAGCTTCGGCTGAGCACAAAGAAGAGTATAAAATACACTTGAAGAATATGTTCATAGCATACTGTTAGGTCAAAAACACAACTCTGTGTGAGGTAAACAAGTATGCAGAAATGTGAGCAGTGTCAGAAAAAAAATGTTGACTGCATGCCTGTACTTGTGCTCTGATTCAAACTACAGTCTCCTGCGGTGATCCCCGGAGCATTCTATTTTGTGAGACGAAACCGAGGGCAAATAGAGCACTCCATGGATCACCGAGGTGTCAGAGTTTTAACCATAGCACTCGAAGCAGTCAGTATTTGTACACTTGTAATTACGTCGCACGGTACTTCATGTACTTCAAAACATTTCAAGAGAAAAAATGTTATAGGAGGGATGCAACTATACAGTCCAAGCCACGATGTGAGGGGTTTTTTTATCGAGAAATAATAGCTCTATAACGGCAAAGATCGTGGGTTCGATTCCCACCCTGTGATGTACCTGTGAATTACTTTTTACAAGACTCAGGGGAAAGTACTACAGTGCATTCACATCGGTGTATAATATCAGTGTAATATTGTCTGTTAAAATAAATTCCCTTTTTTCTTTACCTCCAACCTTCAGGTGCTCTCCAATGCCAAATTCAGCAGCGATCCGCATGGAGTCTCCCAGGGATTATGGGATAGGTCACATGATCATCTAGACGTAGAGTCATGCGATCATCTGGCAGACAATGCTGCAGTGGTGCGGGCGGCCATTTTGGGTGTCCCACAATTCCATAATCTGAAGGAGGTCGCCAACAATACAACCAGGATTTGCAGGGCAACGCACTTTGATCCAAGGTAAGTCGGTGCCTGCTGTTACAACAAATTGATTCTGCTTCAGCTTGAGTTAGAACGATAGAACACCTGCCAGGTGGCAGCAGACAGTATACACGGTAAATTTCCATTGTTCATATAGTTGTATGTAGGGTTTGGAACTTTGCAAGGTGGGAAAACAATCCAGTGAGATTTGCGGAGACACCATGTACATAATCTCTCTTTATGAGTTGTGGTGGTTCTGAGACGAACCGGTGGTTTGACAACTCAACGTTTCGATCAGTATGCTCTGATCATCTTCAGGAAAGAAGTTTACAAGCAGGTGGCTTGGCATACTGATCAAAACGACGAGTTGTCAAACCACCGGTTCTTTTCACAATCGCCACAACTCACAAAGAGAGATTATGTACATAGCGTCTCTGCAGCTCTCACTCGATCATATAGTCGTGGGCATTTACTCATGTCAGAGAAGAATGGATCCAGGGCCTATACCTGGTAGGTCTGCTGCCACCTAATGACACCAAAAGTCACCCATTTCTATGTGTACTGTTTTAAGTCTGTACGTCCACTTGTAAATTGAATGTTTACATACTGTTTTTAGAACACCCCGCTCAGCGGCCTGGGCAAACCCCTTTTATAGCAATAAGTGTAAATTGGTTATTTTATGTGTATTACACATTGCAAGAGACCTACGGCTTTATGTCTCTTCCAAAGGACGAAGCAATAATGGTTAAAAGTCTTGCTTAAGGACACAAGTGTCAAGACTGGGATGTGGACTCACCCTCTGCTGATCAGAAACACCAGAGCTATATAAATGTCTAATAATCAGAGTCATACATACATAATGCAGATCATTCTCTGATAGCATCTTGTACCTGGCTTCTTTTTTTTCATTTCTTTGTCATTCTCTCTTTCTCAAGATTTCTTCACAATCCATATGTAAATTCATGTACAAGTCCATGGGAAGGCAATCAGTGTGGTTTATTATCATTTAAATGGTTTTTTCCTAAATGTTACAGAAGGACCAAGACGACAGAATAATATGGTGCAATATTTTGTCGATTTGAATACAGATAGCTTGTTGACTTATCCGGCTTCAGATTTTTACTCGCTATCCAACTTTTGGCCTTTACACAATTATAAATGCATGGAAATTATTCATTGCTCCGCGGCTATTTAATAGTAGCTCACTTGTGGCCGTCCAATATAGAGCTTTAGAATTACAAATTGAGAAGGTATGAAATCAAGAAGCGGTCTTATCAAGTTAGGAACGGCCTGCTGTAGCGGACACATGATTACGGTGCTTGGGCTGTAATTGTTGTTGTTGCTGTTGATTGAAGAGGGCGAAGTCACATCCCAAGACTCTGCAGACATTAAATTCGGAGCAAACATTAAAACAGTTCCGCAAAGGAAATGCGTTTTCCTGCGGTCTCAACTCACTGTCATTAGTGGTTTTGTAAAACTTAATCTTATTGTTGACGAGTCAGATAGTTAAGACTATTATTGATTAAATTTAAAAGCACTCACTCCGTCTAATAATTGTCTAGTGACACTATGCATTCTAATTTTTGTATTTATTTATTTTATTTTTTTATCCACACTATGATAGGCCTGTGTAAGCTGGACAACTACATTTGCATAACCTTTGCTTTGAGTTGTCAGTGTAAAAAGTTATTGTCGGAAATTAAACCTTGGAGAAAACTGCCAATAAAGTTGCTGCACCCACCTCGAATAAATACGTAACTAAACATCTGACATGTTACAAGTTTTGTTTTTATTTTGTTAGGGGAATTGCTGAGGTTTTGCTTTGTTTTTGTTTTTTTTCCTCATTTTGTAAAGGATGCCAGATATTAATGCACTCAAACGGAACCATAGTTCTGTTAAAGTTTTTACTTTTTATTAGTAAGATTGAAAGCATAGTAAATTTGTATTTATTATTTATTTTTTTTAATTTTTTTTTTTTTTAGTTCTTCAATTTGGGGAAAGGTGTTATAATTCTTTTTAACTTTCAACAAGTATTTCCATTAAATTTGTGTTGTTAGTAATCCAGTCTACTGTGAGGAACCCCTTGTAAAGATGATTACAGACAAAAATGCAACGAGAAAAAAAATCGGAACAATAAAACAAATTTTGCTGGCTTCTTGAGTTCCATACAAAAATAACTTGAAATTCCAATTTCCATTCGTTGTTTCTTTGCATCCTGAAACAAGATGCCAAGCAAGCTGTGTGGTCCTCTCCGTCCTGGTCGCCTTGCTTCTCCAAAATAACCAAAGCCTGTGCACATCTCCGGAGGCACCATTTCTCCATTCCATTGTTTCCATGGCAACTGAAGCGGGGAGGAGGTTTCTGACAGAGCCGTCCCATCTACAAGACTATGATGACTTCTGCAACTTGAGTGATTTCAAAAGGTGATACCAGTCAGCAGAATTTTCTGTTTTATAAAAAAAATTAGATAAACGCATTAACTTTGCAGGAAAATATTAATAGTTTTTACTATGAGTTTTTTATACCCCTACCCTAGACCACTACGAGACACCCCACTATACA
The DNA here is from genome assembly GCA_023634235.1 of Pisaster brevispinus. Lineage (NCBI taxonomy): Eukaryota > Metazoa > Echinodermata > Asteroidea > Forcipulatida > Asteriidae > Pisaster > Pisaster brevispinus. The sequence continues at coordinate 16,596,532 of JAMKCF010000004.1, forward strand.
TGGATGTCAGTCTTCAACTATGTTTTCAAAACAATATCCACTCTCATCCAAAGTAACAGTTTCCGCAAAGACAATACTAGCTTATTAAGTCTCTTTAATGACAACTTCACAGAGATGTTCTTTGACATGCTAATCAAATTGACAAACTTTGATAGTGGCAAAACAATGACAATCACAGTAATTCATTCAATGACAAGGCTTAGTGACAGATTCGCGTTACCCCTCGTTTCTGATTTGAAATAATTCTCAGTTGGTCCAAGCTACACCCCAACAAGTTCAGCTACACCTTCAAACCGTTATCAGCTGCACTGATTGCCCTTCAATCTGGACTTACCTTCAGGTACGTACAATAACCTTCTATATCACTCAGACCCTCTTTAAACTGGACGTTTTCAAATCTCCGTAAGGCTTTCTTAAATCTGTTCTTTAGTTTCCTGCCTTACCTTCATGAAACATTAATTTTCTAGTAAATTTGAAGGCAACTGCTGGCAGCCCAACAGGCCGCAGTGATGCCGTGTTTTTGCGCGAGTTGTGCATTTGCTCAAACTGTAGCTTGAGAAACTCAACGTAAATTTTGGAATACTCACAATGCCCAAGCGGATACCACTGCAGTAATGGCAGTGCTTAGTGCTATCTCTAAGCATTTTTTTGATAGGCAGAGAATCAGTGTGCACTCATTAACAGCACATTTACTCATCATTAATACTTTCAAATAAACAACAACAACCGTGCAGAGCATAAAACTTTGTCAAGTTCTGGTTTGATAACAAGTTGAGTTTGGGTGTTTGAATCCCGATCCTGCCATTCATGGTGACTGTATCCTTGAGCATAAAATTAAGCCGCTGTTTGCTTCCCTACACCCAGGAGTATAAGTAGGGATTTTCACGGTGATGCGATGATCCAAGTACTTTGATAAACTCATTTGCATTTTATATAAATTGCTTAGGGTTGTACTGTCCCCAGGGGGGTCAGTGAATTCTAGGAATGGGTTAAGTATCCCCCTTAACTAAGGATTACTGGGGGTTTTTTTCTTAAAGTACTCCACAGTAATGCGCTGTATGCATACCACATATTATTATTGATGATTTAATTAATAACTAAACATGTAACCCCAAAAAAGAGAGTGATCAATTACAAATGTATCCGATTTTTAATGGCAAAATTAATAATAAATGTATGTTGGATTGACCAGCGAGAGAGAGAGAGAGAGACTGCTTTGAAACAATTTGGAGAAAAGGACTGACATGGTGATTTTGTAAAATGGTTGTTCTGTATTCATTTGAGTCTTGTTCATTCTCTCATGCACGTTTAGGTTTGGTTGGCCTTCAGCAACGTACTTGTAAAGCCATTCATTCTTGGCTCAGCGCAAACCACCATTAATGGTTTAAACTTCAAATGGCAAATCAACGTTTTAAAAGCATTTCCGTTTGAAAGTTAACCCATTCATTTTTGTGGTACATGCTGTGACTTGGCCCTTTGGCTAACTGGGAAAGATTGTTGTTCTAGTAGTGATAACAACCTCTCTTACTTTTGGGGGTTTGATATGTGGCATGGTCTACCCCCCCCCCCCCCCCTCCTATCGTGTCTTCATTATGTTCTGTGAATCTCAGGAATTCTTTAGAGTGTTTTAGTTGGGGGTACTTCTGTAAAAGAGGAAACATAGTGTGTTAATGTACGAGAACATTGTGGGGGGCACCCACTGCCATGTATTGGGCTTGGTATATCTCTGGATTGTAAGGTTTTGGGTTGGAACTCAATCCAGGGTCTGGGATTTTTGTCTTCCACAGGATGTGGAAAGCGTACAGGTAATAACATCACCCAATTTCATGGCTTTTCTATGCTCACTGTAGGCCACAAACCTGATGCCTATGGTAGCAATAAAATACACACTTAACGTGAGCGCATTTCACGGGTTAGCAAAGAAGAGTATTTGCTTGCGTGAGTGTGTACTTCACATTACTAAGCATGTTTCACTTACCCAGATAGGGCAGCAATTTGGCATTAACAGTGTAGGCAGGAATTGGCAGGAATAGGCAGGAATTTTTTCACTCAAAAATTTAAATCTGAGTAAGGCTTCAGGCATGAAGCATTTTCTCAGGCATCTGAAAGCACACAATTCTATGCAACAAGGGTGTTGTTTTCTTTCATTATTTTCTTGCAACTTCAATAACCAATTGAGCCCAAACTTTCCCAGGTTTGTTATTTTATGCATATGCTGGGATACCCTAATTGAGGGTACTGGGCCCAATTTCATAGAGCTGCTTAAACACAAAAAGTAGCTCAGCACAACAAAATTATGCTTACCAAAGTAAGGTTACCAGCCAAGCTACCATGTCACATGTACAATTTGTGACTGGTATCCTGCTCGTTTCTGCTTAGCAGACAATTGTTAAGCAATATTTTCTGCCTAAGCAGCTCTATGAAGTTGGGCCCTGGTCTTTGACAATTACCCAAAGTACACCCTGTCTTTAATGGGAACTTTGTGGCATACCCAGAAAACCTGCTTTTCTGTATTCATGTTTTATTTTGTATTTAACTTGAGCCCAAATCCCCTTCCCCAAAGATATTTCTGCCTGAAACGAGTCATTCAGATCAGTTCAGTGGTTTCTTCCCTGCCATTCACCAGTCTGTGGATCCAGGTTCGAATCCTGGACTGTGGATCCAGGTTCGAATCCTGGACCCAGAGACTGGCATGTAGATTTGGGTATTTCAGTCCCAACCTGATTGAGTGGGGTTTCCCTATTTGGGGGTTTTCTTCCAAATCTTAGACTGACATTATTTTGTTATATTCTGTACACAGTTATCTCAGGCCTAATTATTACAGTGCTAGTCACTTTTGAGTCACTTGGTTTCATTACCAAAAAGATACAATAATGTAATGATAGTAAAAGTTGGAATGAATGCAGTCTTCCAAGTTGTACAATCCCAATAATTTGCTCATGTTGTTGTTTTGTTTACCAAAGAGAGTCGATAACGAAGCTGGTGATGTTCGGAAGGGATAGTCCAAGCAATGCAAGTGTAGCCGGAGCCGTCTTAGGCTGCCATTGTGGCTATAGGAAGTTACCCAAGGACTGGGTGTGGAACCTCAGACCAAAGCAGACACAGTGGCTGGACGTCAAGATCAATGCACTGCTGGATATGATGGCCATACCATGAGTCAACACCTGCATTCAGTTCCATCAAGCTTGTAAGCCGATATCTACCAGGGGCTGAGTTCATGGCTCTGCTTACCACGAAGTTCTGCGATTACGGTCAGCGCTCTCTGCCTACAGTGCAAGCGCTGAGTTACTGTGCTAACCGTGTAAGCGAAGAGTGCTTTAGTGACGGGATGTACGCACACACCCAAGTAAAACATCCTTGCTAACCTGCTTACGTTAATCACAGATGTATATGCTTTCCTAAGCGATGATTTTTGTTTTGCCTATGGTAAGCAGAGCCTTGGTATTGGGCCCAGAGCACCAATCAAGCCAGTGTAAATTGTACATCATAATGGCTGGTAACCTCATTTGCTGCTGAGCAAAATGTAGGCCAAGTTCGCAAGCCAAAAGTTACAAACCATACATACTGATTGCCATTGTTATTTTGCACTTTGTTTGTCTGTCCTGATGATCTTCCCAACAGGCGAACTCAGCAAAGCTCCCACAAGGGGATATAAATGCCAAGCTGACAACAGCCAATCTCACTCATACAAACATTGGCTTAATGTTTTTGATTATGAATTGCACAAATCAAGAAATTGTGATTCAGTGACTCGTATATAAATATTGACCGTATCGAGTACGATAGTTAAAACTATCCCTGGGTCTGTCTGTTTTCCCAGGGCGAAGCCCATACATAAATTGTGCCGAGACGTCAAGGTACCAAGAAGCTGCTGTTTTTATGGGGTATAGTAAATCGGTTGCTGCAGGTATACATGTAGTACCTTGGTTGCTGCGTCTATAGCGCGTCGCGCTCGCGCGGTCTTCTAGTAAGAATAAGACAAATCATTTGATGCACTCTAAACCAATCAAAAGGCTGAATCCTTGTCAGGGCTGTTGTGAAACAAAATACTTATTCTAGCCATTGTGAAACTATGCGGTTACCCTGGCCGGATTCGAACCCACAACATTGTGAGTGTGAGTCCTGCAGTCTAACCTCTTGACCACGGTTGACCACCTGATTTGGTTAACCTTGGTTGGAATTGGAGAGAATTTGGTGATGGCTGCACCATGCGATGGGGAACTGAATCCAGTAGGGTGTGGTTTCCTGGCTGCAGTTCCATAAAGCTGATTAGCGGTAAGCTAATTCCATAAAAGCTAGGCTGGTTAGTGTAAAGCTGATTAGCGTTAAGCTACATGTACTTGCTGTGCTTACTATAATGTAGCAGAAATATACAAGGACAACTCAACGTGACTAACGGAAAGACCTTAATTGAAATCAACTTATTTGGGGAGTTAATGTTTGGAACAACACAAGTGGAGTTATTTATTAATGGTTATGTATACTTCAGAAAAATATACATGAGCAAAAGTGTATTTCACAACCGATCGCAGAGATTAGCGGGTTCCCAATAGATTTGCACTGTTGTGTCACTCATCCAGGCCCCAAGTCATAGAACTGGTTAAGAATAAAAAGTAGATTAGCACAAACAAGCCAACAAGGCTTTTTTAGGGGGGGGGCACGTTCCATTGTTTTTGCCAATGCCTAAGGAAGTAATGTTTAATGTACAGCCAATTGTTGCCATTATTACTATCTCGTTGAAAGTGCAATGTAATCAGAATATAATATAAATAAATATAAATTCAAAATTTCGTATAAGGTTTAAGTATTACGTATTAAATTTGTATTAAATTACGTAAGGAATTTGCTCTGGGTCTATTAAACATAAATAATTTCGTTGCTGTTTGTAATCAAATTTGTACAGGAAGTTAGGTTGAAAACACGGCACTACTTTACGCGGGAGATTCCGGGAACTTTTGGTACAATACGAAATTAAGACTAAGATATTCACTGCGAGTTGGTCATTGCATCTGAAAAACACAGCCAAAGTTTGCTCATTCATGTCTTCCTCAATATATTACATTAACTAGTAGTGTTTTGCTTCAAATGTATATGACTTATATTGTCTTATTTTCTCACTTTAAATTTGCGTTTTAGTCTCATGGCTGGGATGATTTGAAGGAGTGAATTTTGGAACTGTAGTTACACAACACAATGTACGGCCGTAGCAATCACTGGGGTAGAGTACTGTCTCACAGTGGAAGATGCATACATTGTATCGACCTATGTTTTATGTGCGCGTTTCGGTTTGTAAAACGGTTAAAAGGAAGTGGGAGATGTAAGTAAAACGGTCACAACCAGGTGGGAGGTACACCTATACACGCCCAAGTGTGTGAACACCTGTAATCGTCTACCTCCTATTGTTCCTCCTTTGTTCGTAGTTCAACCTTTTTTTTGCAACAGCTCCCAATGGTTTTGTACACACTTTTTCAACTGTCCACTTTCCAAACTGTCTTTCTGTCCTCTTTTGTTACAGGTCCCCACACTTCCTGACAAATCAGGTACGTAGGTCCTGCATTGTTCAAGCAATTGTCCCGTTTCTAAACGAATCCCCTGTGGGGTCCATTGCTTGTCGACCCCGTAAATGGAGGACTTCTCTTTGTTCCCCCATTGTTTGGACTTCGGGGGGGGGGGTCGGGGTTTTTTTTTTAGGTTTTGGGGTGGGGTTTTTTTTTAGAGACGTCCCGATTGTTTTTGTACGCGGGAAGCGAAGCAGGGACATCATTGCTCTGTCCGAATACTTGGATCCTTTTTGTTAAAGTCCTCGGTCTGAATGGGTAGACATTCCCACTCACACATGAGTAGATCAACCCTCCTCCAGAGAGATTCCCATTACAGCAGCGAAAACGATATGCATACAGCGACACGGTAGCAACAGGTGTTTGAGTTTCACTAACTCGCGTCCCCAATCTCCGAGTCCACTGGGGCTCAGTGTGTCGAGTCATTTTGGGTCGAGTTGGAGGTACGGTCCGAGTCACGACCACAGAGAGTCGAGTCATTTTGGGTCGAGTTGGAGGTACGGTCCGAGTCACGACCACAGAGAATCGAAGACTCCGGTCTGGAAACCATTGTCTTTGAATCCGCTATAAATTTTCTTCGGCATCATTGATGTTAGTTTGTTGCACACGCTGGATGGGACTTTGATTTTGCGCCACCCCCCCCCCCCCCGGCGAAAACAAGGCGAAAACAAATTACATATCTTTGTTTGGGAGGAAGGGGGGTTGAGAGAGTGGGGGGGGGGACAGAGTACTGTATATAAATTGCAATTATTTCCAACCGTGGGCACTTTGTTTACCTTTAAGTTACCCTTTGCGTTATTTTCCGATTCCATGTGTACCTGTTACTAGTATTTTAAATTTATCTTAAGGTTTGTGAGGGCGGAGGGTCAATATTGTGCTATTTTAAACCGATAATGAGTGCCGTTTATATGCTTCGAGAAACACAAGCAAATTTACTTTTCTTTGCAGTTTGTAGATTCGTGGATTAGTTGTGGTCGAAAACAAAATCAACGATTTTCAAATCGAAAAGTGTACATTTTGAAACAACTGCACGTTGTGAGGGAATTCGATTCTTGTTTGGATTGAGCGGAATCGAGATGCGTGACAAAAGTTATAGACTCAACGCTAGTTGGCTTTACTTCTCGAAATCGTGCTTTCATGAAATGGTTGCAGGTTTGGATGACAGAGGAGTTTGTTAAAAACCAGCGATGAGAGATCCTCCGAGCCTGAACAACAAACCAACGGCCGTACTCTATCAGTGGCATTAACAGACATGTTCATCTTGGGGGGGGGGGGGGGCAAACGGGGTAAAGACATAAATTGGGGTGTATCTAACCATTCATTTGTGCATTTTTTTCCCGATGTCATTTGGGGAGGGGTTCTGAACTGGGTGGCTCCCTCCCCCTGCCCCCCCCCCAATTCTCCCAGTGAACGCCACTGCGTCCTATTAAACTAATCTTCATTATTTGTGTGTGCTTTCTTTGAATTACGCTTTCATATTTGCCTTTTTAAATAAACGGCAGGACATGTTTTTAACGGTTGCTGGTGATAATAATTACTGTTGATTTGTGTTTCTTCTTTTCAGATGGATGATTGTGCTTTCTTTTAAATTCAATAACATTTTAATGTATAATTTGCCAAATTAAATCTTGTGTAAACAGTTATTGTATGCGGGTATACTGTGAGTGACAGTAAATGATGTTAATGTGCTCCGATAGAGGGCTTCTTGATTTGATTTCTTTGTTCGTTTGACTATCGTATATGTAGAACTCAATGAAACAGCAATCTATTTCTGCACACCGTGAACGTGGAGGGAGCCTCTGACGTCATAAGGTCACAGCCAATTATTCGCACAATTTGACAAGTACTCAAACTTGCAAAGCGTTAAGGAGAAAATCGCCCTTCGTTGACGTCAGGATGCGCTTTCCGGTCCACATTGCATCGTTATCCAACTGAATGAGTTACAGTTTCTAATTTTATAATCGAAGTATTTTGAGGATTTGGTCCAAGGCCTTGTGCCTGGGATAGGAACACCGCCCTCGGCAAAGCGGGGCAGTTTAACACAAATTGAAGTTTAACGGGACTGTTGAACATTTGCATTCCGTTCCGCGCCAAGAAAACGTAGTACCGTCTCTGTTTCATGGGCCAGGGGTATCTTGCCAATCTGGTTGAATAGCATTTCGTCGGGTGCCCGGTGGAAGGACGAATGCTGTGTTTAAAGTGTAATGTGTCCCAGCCTATGTTGTTTGAAGTGAAACAGCATACCGGTACTCAAGTTCAAATTGAGTTTTGTGATCCACTCATTTTCCAATAGGTGGAGTCTCTATTAAAATGGGTGGGCAATTTAAAAGCCTCTAACCTCACATTCAAACGGTGCAAAATGCCACTGTATTTGATACCCTTCCTTCAATCAAGTGCAATTGTTTTGTCAAAATCCAAAAACGACCGATGACGTCATATTTCAAACATATTGTCTGCACGTTTTTGGACAGAGCATGTTTAGTTCATTCCTGAATGTTGATGCTATTCAATCAAAATGGCAATGGATTTTACCTTTTGACTGACCCAAAAAGCTCCTCTTTGCAATGTACAAATAGTTAGTTGATTTTGTTCGTTGACGTCACGTTTTACACTTCTGCATGAAAGAGTTTCAGATAAAATAGTATTTTACACCGCTTTAACGTGAGGCTGGAGACTTGTAAATTTTCCCGCCTTTCATGAGGTCCATTGAAAAATGAGTGCATCACAAAACTGAATTTGACCTTGGAGCCCCTATGAAGTAACAATGAAATCGAAGACGTTGTTTTCTAATCTAGTGCAGAATCTAAATTTCCTACAATGACTATTAATGCCTGAGGAAAAAAACGATAAAACTCAGTTTACTTAAAAATTTGCTCGAAATTTACTTTAATCAGGCATACTTTCCTGCCAGGAACTCGACGATTTGTTCTACTCTACCATGCTTAAGATAATTCCAAAAACAGGAATACAACGTGAAAAATGGCGTTGTTCGTGAAAACCTTTTTAATTTGAAGCCCCAAAGACAGGCAAACTAAGTTCTGTTTTGTTTCTCTATAATCGTTTTCGTGTACCGTATCACTGCATTTTTTGCCTAATTTTGGTATAAACTTGCGCATTATTATAACCAGGAGCCTAAACGGTGATCTATTTTGGCTTCAATACTTTGTAATAAAATAGGCCAACGTGATGTATATCGTTTGTTTATCGCAAGCGGAAAGAAACATGGCGGTTGAGGCGAAGGTAGAGACGGGTGCGGCGTCTGGGTTTTCCCGCGTTTTGACAGTTAGAAAGTTGCCCCTGTCCATAACAGTCTTTGACTGAACAGCGAACGGCTGCATACCCAGGAAGTTGCGTGTACATGTATACGAAAAGAATGGCTGATGAACCGAGAACAAAAAGTCGGCTTGGTGAAATCGCCCATCTTCATTTACACGCATCCTAAGACACCCCATTATCCCCCCGCTTTGACGAAGGTGCCAAAGACACCATTGTCGTAGTGCAAAACAAACGTGTGGTTTTAATCATCAAGTGTTCGCTATCGTTGTTAGTGCTTTTCGCTTTTATGGTTAAGCTTTTAAAGTTGAAAGTATTAAAGTGAAGTTGATATCACTTAAAAGGTTTGAGATGATTGCGTTGGTGCATAAACTCCACGTTAGACAACTATACCTTGCTAGTATTTTGTTTGTGATCGTTCCTTTGTAGTTTTATATATTTCTACCTTTTACGCACGATTTCAAGACTGTGTTTACTATGTTGTTTTCTTTTTCCTCGTTTACCAAATCGATACTTGCACTGAACTGCCGGCACTAGACCTTTGAACTTTCGTACATTTATTTCGAAACCAGCTTGAAATTGTATTTTACGTACTTCAACATATTTGTCTCTACCGGAACACTGAGAGAGTGAAAGAAAATTGAGGTCATAATGATGCAGACTTTCCATCTCATGATGATGACTGAGAATACCAGTCAGAATTATGACTTAATTGGAAAATGTATTGACTATGACTTGTGCTAAATTATAAAAGTGGGATATAAGTCATTAATATGACTTGAGCTAGTTCATAATAATTAGATTTATTTCATATGACTTATATACTGAATCATTTTTATGAGATATATGCATAAAACAACCTTCTTTTGTTTTTCACAATGTCACCTTAACGCTTCCGTAGGTCTCGTTTTTTTTATTTGTCTATTATCTAATTCATCCCCCTCCCATTTTCCTCAGTCGCGATGTGTTTGGGGGTGGGGTTTGTTTATGTTGTTTTGTCATTGGTATCTAAATCTTATACACAAAATTAAGGGGGAACGATAAATTTGTTATGGGATTGTTGCACTGTCCATACAGTGTGCAACAGCAACTGCCCAAGGGAGTCAAATCCGACCCCAAATGACGAGAGTTTGTTTTTCAGTCCACTTATCCGCCAGGCTGGGTAACCTAACATGCACTTCACCGCGTAAACTAGGCCTACATAGTGTCACCCCGCGGGCATATACAAGTCATATTCTAAATACTTACGTTTGGGCAGCGAGCGAAGTGAGCGTCCTCCATCATTTTGAAATCTGCGAGATGCGAGCCTCCACTTCCGGCTATCGCCCCGATGTCACATGACACATGGAAAGTTGAGGTGGTGATTTCCCGCCAGATCCTTCATGCATTTTTCATGGAGGTTCTTCAGACCCAACTGACGTACATGGGTTGGGAAACCAAGTTTCCGGGGGAGGCTTTGCAGCTGCGCAGTGGCAATGATACGCCTCCTTCAGCTTTGTGGAAGACGGCATTCATTCCGTGACTCGAAAATTGCCGTCAATGACATTGGTTTATTCAATAACTTGGTCCTCCCCGTGTGTGGCAAAAGCCTGTCCCAAGTGGAATAATTGCGACTGTGACTTTGGCACATACCTTAATTTGTGAACTTAAAACTTTTTCGTATTAGAAACCTTTAAATACATGATTAAAAAGGGGCCCTATTGTCTAGGACAACCCCTTTAATAATGGTGTATATGGGTGGGTGATAAATGTTGGCCCTGTTTGAAGTCAATGGTACCCACAGAACGCCATAAGCCAAACTATCCTCAATGCTGTGACTTTGTGGCTGTAGCAAATTATAGGCCTACCCTACGCATTTGTGAACTTAAACTTCGTAGAAATCTTACACATAATCGGGTCACCTCAGAAATTCATCTATAAAGAAGGTGGTCAGTTATAAATCTACCATTCACACACAACCCTTTAAAAAAGGTGGCCCTTGAAGTCAATGTTACCCTAGAACGCCATAATCCCAAAATGTCCACATGATGATTTGAGTGTGCAGTTTGATTCAATCTTATGTCGCATGAAAACAAGACAGTACTCATTGACGTTTGCTGGTAACTCGATGACTTTTTTTATTTTATTGACTTATTTATTTTGCAAACTCTTCTTTGTTCGTGTACACAAAACCGAAGTGAGGACGTGCTTGGTCTGACACACCACTCGCATCACTTTTGTTAAGTGTTCTCGTTGTCGACGTAGGCAGACACGCTCAACCGTCACGTGTATCTAGAAAAACTATACAAGGGTTTCTTTGGGTGCTGTGACAAGCGTTACGTCTTTCTAAACGGACCTCTCCAAAATCGTACGGTTCTTTCCATTGCACGCAGCAGCCCAGAACTAAGTTTTATAGGGAAGAGTTGCGACATAGAGGCACCATTTATCATTGGTCACGTGGTTTAACCGGACGTCGTTTTCTGTCCAAAATGTAGCACACTCCAATGTGCAGTCCAGCCTGGCACCCTGTTTGCGCGCATGCGTGTTTTTGTTATGTTTTCTGTTTGTTTGGTTTTTGTTCTTCTTTATTTTTTTTGGGGGGGTGTGACCAAAAGTGGCCTTTAATCGCAAGTTATCGCAACTAATACACAGCTCCCAATAGTAGCCCACTCGGGTTAGGCCTGTGGGTATTTTTTGGTTCTGTAGTGTTGTTGTTGTTGTTGTTGTCAGGGTGAAAGATGAAAGTGAATGGGGAAATTGTTACCAAAAGGAACTGAACCTGTTGTTTTGTGCAGCGTGTGCTGCTCCTTGTGTTTTGTTTTGTAACACCATCCCGCACCCACCCGCCTAAAGGCACGACCTCTTTCTCGGCCCACTCTGCTAATTTCTGGGTGCCACGGTTTGTACCTCCTGCACTCTTTATTCTCATTCGGTTGAGTGTTATTTTGTAACCCTATCTAGTGCCTTTTTCTGAAACGTTCCTGTGAAAGACTAGACAACGAAGTGCACGTCTTGCATGCATTTACTTACGGCTGCTAAACTACAGACACATAGTGCCAGTGGATCTTGAGATTTGAAAGGGTGCGGGCAACTTGGGAATTCCACAAATCTGTTGTATCTTGTTGTGGGATGTTCTCCTTAAAATTATCCACCGTGAATTAATCTCAGACAAAGACTGTTCTTCTTGAGGTTGGCTTTCTTTTGAAACACAAGTGTACTAAAGGACCAATGTGGGAAAATGTCAAGTAAGTTTGTATTTGTTTTGTTATCAATATCACGCGCACCGTCTGGTTTTGAATTGGAAATCTGCTTTTTTAAGGAATAATTTGTAGACAATAGCAAAATAATGAAATACGTATAGCCAAAGTTTGCTTTGAAACAAAATAATGATATTAAATCAGTTTATTTGTTGTCCACATGGCAGCAAAATTGAATAAAGAACAGTTGTGCCATAGCAATATGCTTTCAATAAATATTTTAGACTATTTGCATTAAAGTTACCAGAAAATAATATTTGTACACCTCTGCGAGAAAAACAGCAAACACTACGTACAGCTCACTCCGCACAATCTGCTTATTCTATGACGTTTCCGTCAACTAGAGCCCTGTGTTATCATATACACTGAGGATTTAATTGCCTGTTGCTACAAATATAGGCACAACTAAATAATTCATTGTTATTGTACAGTAACTATAACCTTCTAATAAGCTGCCCAAACAAGCAAAACACAAATTCAAGAAGGCCTCGAATGTACTATTACCGCAACAGCTTTCAAGGACCAAAAGAACGTCACGAAACTTTTTTTTTTTTTTTTGCAACAACAAAATATATACGTCTTTTCTACTTCAAATGCTTTCATTTACATTAACGTCAGGAAAAAAAACATTTCCGTTTGCAAATAAATATTTCATCAACGCATTATGCCGTTAGCTTTTTAGATAAAGTATAGAATTGGTAATATCCAAAATGAAATAAAACGTTAATGTGAATTTTGTTTAGTACAACTCGTGGTACCGATTTTGTTTGTTGTTGTCGGACGTCGGGTCATTCTAATAAAACACAAACGTTGTCAACACTATTTAGTTCTTACAGGGAGTGAATACGAAATAAAGAATCTTCGTTTTCTTTTTTTAAGTTTATCGAACAAATAAAAAGCAGAAATTTGCAACGCATGTTTATTTCATACGCTTAATCGACTATCCATAAATAGACGACATGCCGCTTTTGGAGACATTGTTAAGGACATTCTGGTGAATAATTCAAAACTTTTAAGGTTTCGAAAACCTGTAAAAAGATGTGTTCGTATAGTTCAACGGTGGAGCCTTTAAATCTTATTGGTTTAAAAATAGCTCCATTGTTCAATTTTTCATTGTTAGCATTGAAACCAAAGCTCAGTATACCCAATTCCTCTCAATCAAGGTCCCTCAACCAAGTTAACCAAGGTCCTTCAACTGCGGTCCCTCAAACAAGGTCCTTTAACCAAGTTCCCTCAACCAAGGCCCTCAACCCAGGTTACTCAAACAAGATCACCCAACCAAGGCCCTCAACCCAGGTTACTCAAACAAGATCACCCAACCAAGGCCCTCAACCCAGGTTACTCAAACAAGATCACCCAACCAAGGCCCTCAGCCCAGGTTACTCAAACAAGATCACCCAACCAAGGCCCTCAACCCAGGTTACTCAAACAAGATCACCCAACCAAGGCCCTCAACCCAGGTTACTCAAACAAGATCACCCAGCCAAGGCCCTCAACCCAGGTTACTCAAACACTCACCCAACCAAGTTCCCTCAACCAAGGCCCTCATCCCAGGTTACTCAAACAAGATCACCCAACCAAGGCCCTCAACCAAGGTCTCTCAACTAAGGTCTCTTAACCAAGGGTCCCTCAACCAAGGTCCTCGACCCAGGTACCTCAACCAATGTCCTTCAATTAAGTTCCTTCAACCAAGGTATCTCAACCAAGGTCCCTCAACTAAGGTCCCTCAACCAAGGTCCCTCAACTAAGGTCCCTCAACCAAGGTCCCTCAACTAAGGTCTCTTAACTAAGGTCTCTTAACCAAGGGTCCCTCAACCAATGTTCTTCGACCAAGACCCCTCAAACAAGGTCCCTCAACTATTAAGAGCCAACAGGTTTGTTCCTGAATAAATAGTTCATAGGATCAACCAAGAAAAATGCTAAGCCGAGGTTAAGCCAGGCACTCCATGCATGAGTCAAGAAGCATGACGCATGACGCGACGTATGAATCGTTTACGATGACTAAACTCGTTAAGAAAACTCACTATTTTGACAAATGCTGCTTGGGATGCGGTAGGCTGCTTTTCGTGCAAGCTGGATCAAGGTATTTTTGTCAAGTACAAAATGTAGCCAATGTCTTAATTCAATCTGTTGTCCAATTGTACGCTTTTGGTCAAAATGTTTATACCGTTGTGACGTCATACAAGGAATGCCTGGCGTAACGCGGCTTTGAATGTAATCGAGCTACACTGCGTCTACTTAATATTATGCACCATCAATCAGTCAACTCTATCTTAGCTTAATACTATATAGTATCGGGTATTTAACTAGTACAAAGATGAAACAAAATGATGACCATATTAAACATATGGTGGCTCATATTCGCCTATTCTCTTTTTTTGTTTTACGGCGATCGCCGCATTATTGCGTTATATCCTCAAAACTGCGTTACAGCGCCACATTTTGCGTTATATCGCCGTAAGTATAGTATAGTACGGCAATATAACGCAATAGTACAGTATTATAACGCAATAGTGCGGCGAAATATTGTAATGAAATACGGCGATATAACTGAATAAAATAACGTCGATATATCGCAATAAAGTACGGCGATATCGCACTAGTACGACGCGATCGTCGTAGTACGACGATATCGCAATACGACGATATCGCAATACGACGCTATCGCAATACTACGACGCTATCGCAATACTACGACAGTATCGCAATACTACGACGATATCGCAATACTACGTCGGGCATCGCATACTACGTCGAGTATCACAATACTGCGGCGAGATCGCAATAGTACGACGATCACGCCGTAAAAAGCATGTTTCTTTAGGAATTGCTTTTAAGGAGCCACTATATTAACAATCAGATTTGACATTACAGAGGCAAAAAAGCTGTTCAACAGAAATCTGCTTTGCAAATATCGAGCAGCGGACCAGTCACAATCAAATATAGTACATCAGTTTTGGCTGGTAACCTGTCCTTTGTCAAAGCAATGAGGGTTGGGGGTGTTCAGTGCTGACCAAAATAAACAAAATTTGTATTCTGGGACAACTTCTTGCATAACTTTTTTAAAATGGTATCCTGTCCGTTAGACAACCGTCTTCAGACAAAGGATTCAACAACGATCATTTCATTTTCAGAAGCCCATTGAGATTTCTCTGAGCTAGTTTTCTTGGAGAATTTAGTTTGTTTTGGGGTTTTTTTTTTACATGCCTGTCATTCTTTGCCAAAGACTCCACGTCTTGTGAGGATTACAGTTTTAGGATTAGAACGTCAACGTTCTAATGAGAACACGACGAGTACACGATTTCGTATTCGGGTGGTGTGCGCTCGTTTTACTTATTAATTTAATAATCGACTACAATTCCATATAGTAATGTTTAACATCTCCTATCAAACCAAATATACATTGGGTATGTGCAGCAACTGCATCTAACCATGGGGGGGGGGCAATTAACTTATAAATGCGATTTGTGGCATTTTGTTTCAGACAAACGTTCCTCGCTCGTTAGAAAGGTGTACAAACACATTGCACGTTCCCCTGTTAATAGAGTTATCACATAAAACAAAATACTATTGATGGGGTGACGTCACGACTGTTGCTGGGTTTTAGTGCTAGCCCGCACGGCCACCAATATTTACATAAATGGCATCTTGTGACTGTCATGCGAAAGTGACTTATGTGGTGGACGTGATAACGAATCTTGCCATCACGGCTGTTTTACATGGATTTGTTTCAACAGGTATTTCAAATCTTTGAGTGATATTATGCATTTTCAATTTGTGATACAACGTACTTTGTAGTAGTCAGATTTAGATAAAGACGATAACTATTTCATGTCAGGCCAGCAGTGCTTAGGACAATAGACGAATAGAAGTATTCTAAAATTGTTATTATTATAATATAGTCATGTATACAGCTAGATCCAGACCGTCTTAGATGGTACATATAAAGAGAACTGATTGAGACTTGTATCGAAATCAGACGCAAGCAGAACTTAGATTCCATACCAAGGCTCGCCTCAGACTTAAACACGTGCCAATTCTATAGCATGAAATTACATTTAGTTTAACACAGCGGCTAAATTATCGAAAGGAGTCGACTCGGTACAACCGTCTTCTGTAGTCGTGTCTTTGACGTGGGGTCGATCCTTAGTTTCGTAAGGCGAGTTTCGTACGAGTGTCGGCATTCAGCAATCTTTGTCGATTCAAGTCATTTCCCAGCCATTTTTGTAAAAGTGTGCATCGTTGGTCAATAACACCGCCTGGGTTGAGTTGAACCAGCAACCATGGGAGGTGACAACTGGTTTTTGTCACCCCGTACCCGTCAATAAGGACGACTTGAGTCGTCCCTGACAAAACCGTAATCTTGGCGCGTTAAAACAACATAGACGTGTTTCTAGCCGTTCGGTGAGTAACAAGTTTAACTTACGGTGTCGACGATCGGTTAAATTTCGCTTTATACTGTCAATGACATCCTGGTCCACAATTCGATTCCGATCTTTTTATAAACCCCAGCTTGTCGGTCGACATTAACACAAATATTTCAATAAAATTGCCGGGTTTCGTGTTTATCAAGGTTAGTTCCCGTCGTTGATTCGTATGATTCCGCGAGTAGGCCATCCCGGTATTACATTCTTTAAAAGTCAACTTGACAGAAGAACCGTCTAGTAAAGCGGGTCGTGTTGGGTCGTAATAGTCTAGTCAGTAAACACTGTTAACTCCACATGGGGAGGTGTCGCGCGGGTTCCTTCTCCGAGGTGATGGCACTTACGTGGTGTCCCCCACTCTACTAGTTCATGCAAGTGCCTCTACTGGCAAACGATGAAGTCGAGTCCGAGATACACTCCAGACCATTCTCGCATGGGCAGTGAAGCCCTAGTCTTTCCCCGCTCCACATGTGAGGCCGGCTGTAGATGTTACAGACATGGCCCCGCTGGCTGAGTTCCTTACATAGCCGGACGGAGCTGATGGGTACGGTCACACAGCACGACGGTCTGTTCAGGCCCTCGCAATCCGAATCAGTTATACAGGTCTGCATGGAAACAACAACAAAATTGGTCAGTTAATACTAGTATTGCTGATAACATTGGAACCTGCCTCCTTGACCAAATGGGCCAGAATCGACCTCGGTCCCAGGAAACCTGCCCCAGGTATTGGTTTAGTATTGATCAGATATAGTGTCACACTCTTGGTAATGTTCTCTGATAAATGCACTCAAGGCAGTTCTAGTTCCAACCTGGAACCTTTACAGACAGGATCTTTGGTGCTCATTTTGGGACAAAAATTCAGTCCGAAATTGTTGTTTTACTGGTTATCACGTTCTTACCAGTGCCAGATAAACATATCCGACAGAAATGCTATCAAAATCATTTGTCGATCCCATTGCTTGTTTCGATTTCCGCAACTGAAATAGTGTGCACAAAACCCCAACGATTTCGTTGATTTCACCAAAACTGGACCTGAATTTGATAAATTTCACTAGCTCGTTGTATGATGTCTTTAGTAGACCGCTTGCATATGACGTCACAAGCCAGGAACAGCGCCCTCACTGAGGTTAAAAGACCAGTCATTGGCTGAGAGTTGTGTGCGGCGCGTGTTTCCATTGTTTGACATCAAAGAAAGATGGCGACCAATGCAAGGGTCTTAATTGAAAACTGCAGGATGAAAATGATTTTACTTTTCCAAAAGCGATACTTTTTCAACAGTATCGATGAAAATGAAACTCGAGTCCGGACAAAAACGAGATCTCTTTCCGAAGCAAGGCTTCGGCTTCGGCTTCGGCTCCGGCTAGTGGCTTCGTCTGCCCCTGTTTGAAGCCCCGTACCGAAAGTGCACCAAGCCGGAGCCACAACCGTCGACGTAGCCAAAGAATCAGAAACCAGACAATCCTTTCAGGGCCCAGTTTCAGTGCAAAATAGTTGTTTTTAAAAAAGTGCCAGAACTGTGTATGGTGCTTTCAATGTTGTTAGGGGCCGATTTTACACTAAAAGAGATAAAGTGATCTTAACTATGTATCAATCTTAATTGCTTAGCAAACTGTGATGTCAAAATATAAATTACTATTGTAATATTAACAACTCATCTTAAAAATGAATCGTGGTGCTTTGTGAAACTACAGCCCTGGACGCACATCGTTTTTGCAGCATAAATTTCCCACAAATTGCTATGTTGTTTTGCATACTTTACTGCTTATCTTAGATATTTACAGGAGAAAATAGTACTGTAACCCAAACTTCCCCTTTTATAACCCTAAGAAAAGGGACGTATAACTTTCTTGTTGTCATTTCTATTAGGTTTGATGAGCAGTGACCTTTTATGGGATTATTTCGTAAAGTAAAGACTCGCCTTTTGCCATTGGATTTATATTTGCGATACACAATGCAAACAAAAGGTAATCTTACAAAACAACACTCGGACGCTTCTCTGAAAGAGATCCATTCTCTAAAAAAAAAAGTTGACGTTTAATTATTCATAGCATTTTAAGTAAAACAACGAGGGAAAAATTAATTCGAAGCAAAGAGCAGCGAAGTAAGCATTACAAAGCAGAGCTGTTGAATATTGACTGGACGGCCAAGTAAACATCATCTATACGGTGACAACTGATGGGCTCCCAGTGTTAAGGTTCGGCTTACCAACCAGCCTATTCTGTTAATGCCTAGGTAAAGCATTTAACTCAACTCCAATCAAAACATCCATCTATCATCCAATTCAGACCTATACTGGGAAAGATTCTCGCCGTGATTTGAATTTGAAGTTGACACGAAACCTTCACTGCGTTGTATTCTTTTCCTTCTTTTGCTGTCCATAAAATTATTACTATCACACTTTATTCATTTCAAAGAGTGTGATTTGTTAAGCTAAACAACAATTTCATAGATTGCTGTCGCCACTGACGAAGACGATCAACCTTTCCATTGCTTGTGCATTTCCGGATTACAGGTATAACGGGAAATATTGACATGTAAAGTGATTATGTTGTCTTTTCCCAAACAAGGATCTGCCTCAAAATTGCATCAGCTGCCAGTGGGTGATCACTCTTGACACGCATTAGGCAACGGTTTCTAGTCAAGTAAATTTGGAGGAAGGTTTTAATTTTGGTGAAAGCTTTTATGCATCCCCTTCCCCCTCCAACACACACACCCACCCCAACAACAAACTTGAACTAAGAGATAGGTAGTGGTATCAGTACAAAAGTCAAGAAATAATCGATTTCGAAGTCAGTTCAAAACTAAGGGTATCAGGCTTGGCAATTCCGGTGAAGTCTGTCAAGATGGAAGTATGCGGTCAGTTGCGTTCGATAAAATATGCATAAAGTTATGATCCATCAAAATGAGAGTTTTTTCGCTGTGGGGTGTGTCTACAAGTAGGTCGATACCCATGACTTGACCTCTCGGTCTCGTAAATTTTGCCTGGAGAAAAAATAAGTGCCTGATGATACAAATCTCTTGTAATGGGAAATTCTGATTGATTTTTTTTTTCAAACCATAATATAAAGATGTGTCATGTTTTACAAACTTTGGAATAAGTTGGCGCTTTCTTCCCAATCTCCACACTGGAGCACTTTTAGTGGTTCTTCGCCTAAATACAACAATTAACCGTGGAAAGTCTCATTTAGAATTCGACGTTTGTTTTCAGCTCGGGTTTCCATGTACTTTGAACACGGCACTTTTTTTTTACAGGCAATCAACTGCACTGAATGCAAAAAAAGAACACTTCGGAAGCACAAGAAAAACATGTCGTGTCATACTAGCCCGAGTTGATTAGGATTGTGTACATTTACATTGGGAAGGTTAAGTTTTGTGTTCCTGGAGATTGCCTGGACATGGTTGTAAATTGCTCCGTGGGACACCCTCAACGGTCTCAACATTCCAATACGCTGGAGACTTGCTCGGTCTATTTGGGTTATATTAACGATATTGTAGGGGTTCTTAAGTTGACTAATTTTAATATTAATAACAGGCTATCGAGTGAGTTTTGCCTTTGCTAAATCCGAAATGGCAACATTTATCTGAAGCCGTAAAACTATTCATTCACAAAACATGTTTTCATTCCGTAAAGGCTCGGTATCAATGAAAGCTGTTAAAAGATTACATTTTGTTGCCGTGCAGTCACGAGAGTTGTACCTTTCCCAAGGTATAGTTTGTTTTGTTTTGGTTTTTTGCTCCCGGGGCCAGCACGCCTTAACACCCAGCCCAGTATATTTCAGTGTTTGCGAAGACTGTGTGCAACCCCACTGTCGTGAGTTTTCCATCACCGTAATTGCTTACCAAATTCCCGGCTTCTTGTTTCATCGTGATCTTCCCATTACGGAAATCACCCTTGTCCCAGTTAGTCATTTTCAAAAAACCTTAAAACAAACCCGCCGCAAAAAAGCGGCTTCACTTGAAAGGCACTGAGCTGCATGGGTTATTAGGGCTACTTCCTCTACCGGTTGATCGGATGTGATGGCAGGATGAGGAACACAACTTTTTTTTTTTAAGGGAACGTACATCATTGTTTTTTTCGGAATCGTAAATTAATCCCCTCTTTCTGTCAGTGATCTGTTTTCAGTGGAAACAACGACAAACTGTGTTCATGGTGATGATGTATCGCGATGAAAGAAAGCAGTGATGATCTGGGCCAATTCAATTGTTCCCCCCCCCCCGCACTCAAAATGGACAATATTTCACACGGAAATATCTTTGTGGAGGATGCTGGTAGGAACTTTATAATCAATAAAACGAATCAAAGAAACATTTCAATGTCGATGCCCCCCCCCCAAAAAAAAAAAAAAAAAAAAAAAAAAAAAAAAAAACCAATATCCCCGCCCTACCTCCCCCATCATTCCACCCCACTAAACCAACAACATAGGCGGGGAAAACAAATATTTAAAAAAAAAACGCGAGAATTTAATTTTAAATGGTTGCCTAACTTAAATCACATCTTTACGACAAACAGTTGTACATTATAATCCCCGAAAATGCATGTATATGAATCAGTACACTTTATGACAATAAATATTAAAGAAGAAAGGACAATTAATCTTAAACCTGTACCTTTAACTACCGGTCACCAAACAAAAATATAGGCATCATACTTTATTTAGTGGGAAACCTCTATGGATATCCGGTAGTGGTGCTGACAGAAAATAGCTTGGGGGGGTCAAGTAAAATACCAAATAAACACACTTAAATAGAGTAACCAACGACACCCTTTTCAATGACGCAAGCGCTTCTTTTTTTTCTGGTTACAGACAAGCTGAATAAATAATGTTTACAACGAGTCATTAAAGATTGTAATGAGATCATCAACTGGATCTTAAGCAAACTGTTTATCAGTATTAGTCACATAATGATGAATGCAACATTAAGATGGTCATACATTTTACGCAGTGACAAACTCCCACGCCGAAGAGCAAATTAACCTTTTTAAGCTAGCCTATAACCTTTAAAGGTTAAGTCGTTCAATCATAAGTTTTCAAATACATTCTAACTTTTGCAGATTGCAAGAAAGAAGAAGGCGACCAAAATTGACCACGAAAAACTTTTACCACGAAAGAACCCACCAAAATCCAACTCTATATGCAATACACAAGGCAAGGTAATAAAGCAAAAGTAGCTTTATGTGCAAGGATAGCCAGAAAGGCAAGATTGACATCTTTAAAGACTATTTATAGCAAAACTGAAACTGGTGCCTCCCCCCCCCCCCCCCCACCGCAAACAGGTAAAGCACTTTGGTTTCGCGCGCCAAAACTGGTCAAGCATTGTGAGTCATTACGCTGATTAATGTTGTATTTCTGTCGGTTGCCATTCAGGTCGAGGGCACCAGATTTACATCCTCATTCTATAATGGCGCGAAAAAATAGCAATTTTGTGACCGTAAACGGTTAGCTACAGTGCGAGCCCCCACTTAAGGAGAATGAACCGAGACGAGAATACGATCAAGCGGCCGTGAAGGGGGGAGAATTAGCGGGAAAGTGGCGCTCCCTGGAGAACCACTAGTCGCACTTCAACACGTGATTTGTATTCACAATCAATCCCTCAAAAATACACGTGCATGGGCAAACAAAAATGATGGGGTTTAATGGTTTCGATGACTCCTGGTAGAGGCATGGGGTCTGACTATACAGCAGGCCCCCTAACAGCTTTAAAGAAACCAATAGCATTCTGTAATGAAACGAAAACTCACTTTATACAAACTTGATATAAGGGTATACCGGTATAATCATTGATAGACCTCGCAAGTCTGGTGCCTGTTAGGCCTATTCGAAACTTGGGTCCATTTTACATGAGACAACCTCTGAGACAACCAAAGAACCACTGCGTTCAAAATGAACACTTTGGTTCCATCGGGAGACAATTTTCTGACTGTTTTTTTTTTATTACCTTCCCATCAGGGAAAATCACGTGAACATTGACCGTAAAACTGTATGGATTTTTCTTCTTGTGGATTACTAACTTGAACGGCGGTTGCCCGTAGTTTGGCTCTTGATGCATGGCCATAGAAATGTGCGATGTTCGTTCCCTCATCAAGCAATATTGCATGTGGGAGCACACAATTCCTAAACGCTCTGCTGAAAAACACTGGAGACTTCCACACGGTCTGTTGTTCACGGTGATATGTTACCTCTGAGGAAGTCCCACCAAGTGCAAACAAACTTTCCCCCCAATTTTCAGTTGTGCATTTCGATTTGCCAGATTGCATGGCCATTTAAATGACCGAGCAAAAAGTCAAACGAAGTACTTGAAAACTTCACCACTAGTTAGGTGAAAGTTTTACTTGTATGTTGTTTTTATTGAAATTGAGATATTATTAGCATTTAAGGGTATCAAATTTTAATCTGAAAAGCTTACTGATTATGAAGTTAAGACTAGAAGCATTTTTTTCTGTGAAATATTTCCTTCTGAAATGAGTTCATACTCGAGAAAACTGTATATGAAAACCTTTTTTAAAAATTGCAACAGCTGATTTTGGTGTTACAACCAATATTAAGGACATTAAGTGTGTTTACATGCTGAAAATTATGCATATTTTTCACCATTTTCTCCTCACTAACACAAACGGATTAAGCCCAAGTTTGCACAGGTTTGTTGTTTCATGTCATGGTTGATCACACAAAGCACGAACACTGTCTGTGGCTATTTTGTCAGCTCCATGCCCTATTCTGTATAAAACCTTTAATGTACTTGTCTAAAGCAACCGATAATTGTGACTATTTTCTTATTTTGTTTGTTTGTACATATCGTGTACAAATGTGAAAAAAGCATCAACCGACAGTTGTACGTTTTCCAATGTTGACAGACTAGACGGTTCGTAGTCTGTATTATCCCGATTGCACCGTTCCTTTGCGTCCTGTTCCTTTAGAATACATCCTATATGTATATGGCTAGTTTATTCTTTTAAAACAAATATGAATAAAATAAAAGTATGAAGAAGAAACAAATCGAATTACAACAGCCGACAGGCCAAAACAAATTCAAATTTACAAACGTCAAAAGGAATGTGTACAATAAAAATTACCAATTTAAAGTATTAGACACAGCAACGTTCTTTTGCCTTTAAAAGGAATAGAAATGGGTCTTTTGAGACCAACCAATGCAATAGTCCCCTTCGAAGCCACATTGCTATTATTTTTTTGTTCTTCTTTTTCTTCTTTTTTCTGCTTTTGAATTACACACATCGATGCTCCAGATACTGTGGTGCTGCGAGATTCTGTGAAAATGAGAAAGTACCCGCTTAAGTTGAAGATTTACAGCCGGCGAATCGTCTTAGACGCCATGTAATATTTATTTTCCAATTAAAAGGGGATAGCGCGAAAGGTGGCGAGCGTATAAGTACAAACCCTTTAAACCAGAACGACGGCGTCACTGATGGATAACTTAATCGAGTGTCCATGTTTTTAAAAAAAGTAATAACTTCAAGATTTTATAAAATGCTTTTGCGGTGGCCCTACTTTATTGTTGCATTGAACTGATGTACTTCCTTTGTTACTGAATTTTAGTCGCAAGGATATTGTAAAAGAAAATGTCAATATTCAAAGTGCTGCTGAGTTATTTTATTATTATTATTACTAATATATTTCATTCGTGTGTGTGTGGGGGGGGGGGGTAAACAACAAGATAAATTGACAGCGCCCGACTTTACGTCAAGAGACGGGATTTGAACACTTACGTCACCACTGAACTCGTTTCCAATTTTCAATCTGACCATAAACACCAACTTGTGTAACACACTTTTAACTAAACTCTTCTCATTGTAACACACACACATACACCCACGTGATTACTATTAGTAGCCGAACACGTGCAGTTGATTTATCAAGAAAGATGTTACAACCCGATTTGCATAAAAAATGGTTGCTGTGCCAGACAGGAAAGAAAAATGACTTCCTAAAATAATGGAATTCGTTTTGAAAACGTGTCATCTGGTCACGTGCGACTTTGTGATATCCACACACGAGGATGTACCGAGTACTAATGTCAGATTTAGTTATGCAACAAAATAAAATAGGCCTAGTTATAGTTGCCTGACGTTTCGACCCTAGCAGAGTCTTTCTAGCAGGCTAAATGACATCGCAACACACATAAACAGGTATACTGGTGTAACAACAGCAGTCACGTTGGAATGTGCTCGTGTTACACTGTTTATGTTTGTTGTGTTGTCATTTAGCCTTCGAGAAAGAACTATTTTTCTGCATTTATACCAAAGGTCCTCAACTACAAACAATGTTGGTTGGTAGGAAGTTGGCAACAGCTAATTCTTTTTTCAGATGTAGTTATTATCGAATGATTTATAAAACTGACCCTGTGGTATGATTGAACTGTCACTGGTGGAATTGTTCTCAATTTTAAAAAAAAATACTAATTGGATTTAGTACACAAAATGCTACACTGTCAAATGAAACAGGGCGCTGGAAAAAAAGACAACGAAATGAGACAGCCAGCGTCAACGTATACATGCTGAATTGTAAGCCAATTTGTAATTTTGTTAAAGATACAATGATTAAAAGTCAAATGTGAAAGTTTCAGCTAACTTTTACTTTAAACTAATTTTGACAAGATTGTGTCTTATTTTGTCTCTTTCGTCTTGAAAGTTTGGGTGCGTTTACGGTTGCAAATCGCAAGAGGGGCACACGCGTATTTTAACGAAACCGGGTTTGTTTCCACCATAGCGTGATTGGTTTATCCGGGACCCGCAAAGTAAACACTATCACCTTTGAACAGGTGCAGCGAGCGGGTTGAAGACAGTTTCTACCCAAATGATTCATTTCATATGAGATGGATTATAATGTACTCTGGTGGCTCCCCCCCCCCCCATTAGTTCCGTTTTAATGGAAGAACCAGTGAGAAAGATTTATCGTTACAGTAAACACTGCAAGGTTAACCATCATGCGATTCATCGAGTGTAAGGAGTTAAGCTAACCCTCCCCACCCCCACCCCCCCCCCCCCACCTTCTCTAATTCCCTATCCACAACATAAAGCCAGGCTCGGTGGAGAATTGCACTTGCTCCCCACGAGAGATTCGCTAGCAGATCTCTAAAAGGTCTTTCCGGTTCAACTCCAGCTAGAAAGTTATTTGTTCCGGCACCTGATGATCTCGTTCCGGGCCAAGAGCCGACAGCGTTGGGTTGTTAATGCACAGCGCCGGACCGCCCATACAGGTGCACGCGAACTTAGTGAGGCGTGCAATGCATTATTTATGCACCGATTGTACGCACAAGTTCGACGTCACTATTGCGTGGCGGAATTGGTGATTATCAAAATTTGGTGGGCTGAAAACATGCAATGTTCCGTTTTTGGTGGGCTTTGATTGTAGACATTGCCCTAAAAAATTAAATTAGTCCTGAGTTAAAGCTTTTAGTGAAGAGTTCAATAATTGCCGTGAGGCACTGTGGACCTTCCATCACGCCATAGACATATTTGATTTCATTCCTAATACTACGCAATAGCAAGGATAGCGCTCATTAGTATAACGTACACATGCAAAAACATGTATCCCTAACAACCATAATGAGGTTAAATTCCTTTAGACGAAATTTAAGCCAAGTAACAAACGCCAGAGGATGTATAATACTTAGAATATAGAATAATATTAAGTATGAAACTGGGCTATCAAACACAGAGATGTCGCAACATAGACCCACTTTGCTGATCGGGGTACAAATTCATACAGCTGCTTAACTAAGCAAAAATAAGCGCAAGATACCAGTCACAAATTGTACAAGTGGCATGTTATTTTGGCTGCATGGTAACCTTATTCTCGTAAGCATCATTTTGCGGTACAGTGCTAACAAGGTCAGTTAGTAAGACTACAACATCAACAAAATGTGTTACTTGTTTATTTTTATTCTTTTTTTTTCTTTTTTTAGAGTTTAGAGAATGTAACCAAAATTATTTTTGTTCATCCACAAAAGGAAGGTCAACGTTTTAAAATGTGGGCCTGTGGCCTTGACATTATTAAAAATTGTGACTCGGGGTTTCAACAAACTCTTTTATAAAAATATTTCACAGAATGAACTTCATAATTAGTGAGCTTTCAGACTAATATTTAAAATTTAAAATGATGAGGTGATTTTTGTTCTTCCCAATCATGTATAATACCTTTAAAATCAGGCTTAATTCCATCGCGGCAATCGAAACAAGCACCTGTGCATTTGTAGGTTCTTTGGAGTACGATTGCCTTCAACTTTAAAACACTAATGGTATTTCAGGTGGATTTATTTCTCTGACGGATCGGAATTGATTTGACTTGATTTGAATTATCAGTGAGCTGCCACAGTCAAATGAATAATGGTTATTCCGATAATAATTAATATTGCTGTATTGCCGTCATTTTTTATTCATCCCAAGATAGTCTCTCGCAAACGACAGGGGGCGCCATGATATCATAGTATCACCTCGTTCGCGCACTTGTATAAATCATTATAGAACAGTGAGAGCTGATAACCTATGTAATATTATTAATTTGTCCGATGTAGTTGGACAAATTGGACAATAAGATCATGGATGACAACGTTTGATAGATGTTGGCTTTTTGTAACTTAAAACAACTGAGACACACTCTAACAACTACCGGGTCAGAATTGACCTGGATTCCGACACTCTAACAACTACCGGGTCAGAATTGACCTAGACTGGTCCCTTGTCTTTATCCGCAAGGATAAAGACAGGTACTGGTCTTAAGGCTCAATGATTTCATTGGATACATCACGTAGCGTTGTTTTGTTCTGCGAGTGTCCGTGTGAAATGAATGCTAGGTCAAAGGTACACCTGCCAACATCCGGTCTGGCAGGTATCTGGCGTTATTCACGAGCCTCGAAGTGTGACGTCAGATGTTCGGGCTAGAATTGACCTGGATTCCGGGGACCCAGAGGGCCGGACCCATTTCCAAGTCAGGCTGAGCCAGAACTTGGTTACATAATGGGATCTTAACTATGTAAGTTTGACCCCTTTCTGGGTCATTGTGACAAAGATTCCGGTTCAATTTTGACCCCGGAAGGTTTTTTTTAGAGTGTAGTGATACTGCAATGGAAACAAATGAGTACGGTACTGACGACGTTTGCAAAATAATACCAACACACAGCACATCGTCTCTGTTTGAAACAATCTGATACTGATAGGGCCTACTGTACGATCCGACGCCGTAAATAAAAATTGTAATTTTCACATAACAACAATAATTTCTACTCTGTATATAGAGCCTGACGATTCTTGTCTTCTTCTTCTTCTTCTTCTTCTTTTTCTTCTTCTTCTTTGTATGTAAAGCGCATTGAGCGTCTTGGATAGGCTGAGTTTAGGCGCCTACATAAATATTCATTATTATTACAACGCAGGTTTGATTGATAGAAAGTGACTGCACAATATCAAGAGGTGAAGTGTGGAATTGAGAGCTTGCTGTATTGTCAATATTTATTTATTTATTGTTTTAAGAAGAAATCAAAAATGAATATATATCTACCTTTTCATATTTCCCGCAGTGTAATACCTAGAATGCAGTTACAACCTTTATGGTCCAGTAATCCAGCCTTTCACACTGACCGTCCTTTGTCCTCACTACTTTACTCTGATTGGTTCTTAGCCACCCCATTGTAAATTAATAACTTTGATTGGCTATACTTTTCCTGCTTTTTTTATGGATACTTTCCCTTAATCCTTTGCTCCTCTTTATGCTACAAATGGATATGTTTGTGTTTGTGCTTGTTTAAGCCTCTGACGAAGGACCTTTTTGGATCGAAAGCTAAGGCCGTCTCCCCTACTAGTTATATAAATAATATATGTATATGTAAATAAACATTGAAAATATGTATGTTGCACTGAGAGAGCAAACGGTGTTTTGTTATAAGCTTGTTTCCTTTTTTTCTCTGAACCGACAAGCCCATGTCACAGCTCACCTCTGTGAATTTTTTTCCAAGACGGGATTTAGGACTTGAAAATGATTCCTCGCCCTACAACGTTTTCAAGTCCTTTCCAAAACTGATTTATTAAAATCCGGAGTTAACGGCAAGTATCGAACATTGTAAACGAGAACAACCATAGCTTGCAAAACACCAGAGTATTGTAAATCGTCCCCCTTTGAAAATTCTACTTCTTTTTTTAATTGTGCTATTTATGTATTCATGGTCGTTCAAAAAGGCCAAAGTATAGATCCCTGCGGTACCACGTGAATAAGATTCGACTAATGATCTCTAACTCATAAATGCCACTATTAACCCCGGGACAATTTCAATCCAACTGCCCCATAACGGAAGCCTATGTGTAGGCCTACGGCGCGCCTTGGGCTTTGGAGAATTAGCCCGTTTTCAAGTACACAATCAAAAAATAATGTGCCTTGTTGATACGGACTTCCGTGTACATGTATAATGGTGGAAGGTATCTTACCTTCCCTCGTAGTATATTTTACAAATTTCCCATTAAAATGCATTTAAACGGATTCAAAGTAAAATTGGTTTTTCAAGTTAAAGGGGAATTAAGCCGATATACTGGAACGAGTGATAATCCATCCCCCAAATGCGGGCGCACACAAAGCCGCGCATCCGCAGTTCGTGGTACGGACGGAGGGAGAAGTTTCAGTGGGAGGTATTTTCAAGCCATCGTGGTCAATTTTTGGTAATTTTGTTGCTGTTGTTCCCGCTGTTCTCTCTATACTTATCAATTTACTTTGTATATGTTTGTATACAGCATCGTTTCACTGGTCTCCATTTTGATCCAGTTAAAACATAAAAAGTGTGACAAACATCAGAAGATAATTAAACAAAAATGTTAGGTTTGAAAACTGTGAGGAAAAAAAATGTAAATGTTGCTTTGCTGTTTCACTTTTAAAACGCATGCTAAAAATAACTCACACCAAATCACCCACATTGCCTGAAAAACTTTGCCAACACTTTTGCAAATCTTTTAAAAAATAGACTTTTGTAAATTAAACTAATATTTCGTCATTTCTGAAAAAAAAAATATTCTTTTTAGTGATGTTTTAACGTGGAGCAAAATGTTCGTTAAAAACATTTTGCTCAACACTTGTTTTTCTTTATTTGTGTTTCGGCTGATATTTTATCGCGTTGTGTCAGCTAAGGATTTGTTGTTAAGCCCATAGTCCCATAATACGGTACACTAATTTTTGGCTATCGCTGTTGCCCTTAAAAGTAGATCAGAATCTCATATATTGTTTGAACTAAGGTTAAGTGAACTGTCAGTTGATAAAAAACTATACAATACGCGCAATTATTTTAGGCTTCCTCTAAAAACCTACGGGTAAGAATTGACTAGGATTACAGGTCTCAGGACTTGACCCATTTCTGGTTCAGGCCGAATATTGTTGTTAAAAAATTCTGGCACATATTCCGGGTCATACGGACACATAAATGGTCAGGCCCGCACGGAACCCGGAACCCCAGGTCAATTTTTGCACATATTCCGGGTCATACTGACACAGAAATGGGTCAAGCTCGCACGGAACCCGGAACCCATGTCAATTTTGGCACATATTCCGGGTCATACTGACACAGAAATGGGTCAGGCCCGCACGGAACCCGGAACCCGAGTCAATTCTGCCACATATTCCGGGTCATACTGACACAGAAATGGGTCAAGCTCGCACGGAACCCGGAACCCGAGTCAATTCTGACCAGGGAGTTCTTTTTAGGGTGCAGACTTCGGCTCTTCTTAGGATCCGTCTTGAAAATGAGTTGTCATGATGATTTGTATTGTGACATCACACTTTGTATAGGATTGATACACGTCTCAATATCAATCATCGCTCTTTCAGAAATTTAGGCATGGTCCCTAAAGACAAGATCTGTAAACAGTTTTTGATCAAAAGTAAAGAATCAAAACAATGCTTTTCTCATCATAGAGCATCGGTTTTGTGCGACCGGGGATGAACGTGTTTGCCCCGGGTTTGTTTTATCTGATCCTATCCTATCTTATCTGTTGTTTCCATAAGGATATAGATTGGTCCCGATAACCAGCTGAGGCTAGAAGTTAACGTTATGATTGCTAAACGTGGACGGCTGGGTTTGAGGAAATATTTAGAATGTCAAAAAGAGAGAATTTAATACTAAAATGTCGT
Source organism: Pisaster brevispinus (assembly GCA_023634235.1). Classification (NCBI taxonomy): domain Eukaryota; kingdom Metazoa; phylum Echinodermata; class Asteroidea; order Forcipulatida; family Asteriidae; genus Pisaster; species Pisaster brevispinus. Next base: position 16,627,140 of record JAMKCF010000004.1, read on the forward strand.
TTTCTTCGTTGTCTTAATTGGTTGTCATAATATTATAACATGGATAAAAACAATAGCATTTTGGTTTACCCTGACATTGAGCTGTACGGGTGAAACAAAAGCAATTACCCGATAGGTAGTGACATTTAACACTTTTAAAAAACCTTTAAAATGAAATGAATCTATTTTGCAGAACGCCCATTCACATTTTTGTAACACATCATTATTACATTTTATCATGATGTGGACAACACACCCCAAAAAATTCCTGACAGTTTGACCCATGTTCGGTTTTAACTATTCAACGTCCAAACCAACACTCGTCTCTTTTTTTTCTATTTGTTAACCTTCTATTAGTAGCATAACCAGTTGTATAACTCCAGGCCAACCACAGTACGGTTGGTCGCAATCACTTAAAAACCCGTGCCGGGAGAGGGGCATCTTCTCCTCGGGTCGAGCTTTCTGACGGTTCCCGCACGAAAAGGACAAGACCACGGGGGTTGGAGAGGGCTGAAGTGCCTGTTGACAACAGGATATGCTGATTAGAAATTCCAATTGGAGTGATGGGATGCCGGAACCACGAGAAGACGTACAAAACACTTTACTACCACGAGGCATGCAATCAAAAGATTAAGTTCCATCGTGTCACCACCGAGGATGGTTTGCCTGTTTATCGTGGCTGTGTTGTGAAACAAAAAAATGACAGTGTACATAATAACCCTGAGAAACGAGGACATTGTAAGTACCGGACAAGAGGCAGAAATTGTAACTGCTTGGATAGAGACTACAGGTAGGGCAATCTATATACGTCATGTAAACATACCAACAACAACACGACGACTGCAACCAAAACAACAACATTGAGAAAATGCTCCAGAATGAATCACCCTCATTATACGCGATAGGCTCTGCCTTCTAAAGATAAGCAAATGATGATCGGGGAGATTGGTTTATTATATATTATAAGTAACCTAATATTATTAAATATATATATATATATATAGAAATTCATACCAGTACCAATCCTCCGGAGAGATATCCCCGTCTGAAATACCGGCAAAGTGGAGACAATAGACCCTATAAATTACCAATGCTTATTTCGATTGCCAAATCGCAATAAGCACATATGAACCGGTGCATGAAACCATTTTCCGTTGTTACCTAGAGATAACCACTGATTTTACGAAATTGGTTGGATAGTGTGGGTTGTTGTTGGGGGGGGGGGGTTGGTTTTTTTTTTAACTAGATGATGGGTATCAATGTTCTCTTCCAAAAGCCGAAGGGGGCGTTATCTACTTTTACAGACTATACGATTTGCAAAAAAATACTCGACGCTATGATAATAAAAACCAAACGCTTCAATCCATAGTCCGAACCTGTATCTTGAGACATGACACATGCTTATATCTAGTCTTGGTTGGCGATGCTTTATTTTGAATAAGTCAACGGTAGAGGGCGCAACTTCGATTGGCTTGGAGGCTGGCTCAGAGGGACTGTGCAAGTCTACGAATCTGGATCAAATTTGAGCCTGTTTTTCAAATATCGAAAAATCAGACATCAAAAATAAATGGTTCCGTACATTCCAAAAGAGCAAGTTGTGGGCCCATAAAAAGGTCGAATTTAATGCCCTTTCGGTTGAATGTAATAATCCAAATTCATCAGGAATTAACCAAGTTCTCTCTACAAAAATGTACAGGCCAATTTCAAACGTGACAACATCGACCGTTTTTGGATTTCGACGAAAATTGCACTTGAAGGGTATCAAACGCAGTGACATCATAAACCGTTTTAAGGTGAGGTTAGAAACTTGCAAAGTCTTTTTTTTTTTTTTTTTTTTGAGGTCATTTCCTCGGCCCCTGGCCACCGTACGCTGAAGAAGATGCGGGGGGCGGATAGATTCAATATGCTTTACATTTTGCACTCCCTCTCACTGCTACCACAAAATCCTTTCCATCCATGAATGATCAAATTAAGCCCTGCGGTTTCTCAACAAATACAAACACACCAACCCCCTCCCCTCAACCAAACAACGACAAAAATGATTGAGTTAATTATTTTCTGAGACAGATTCATTCAACATCTTCTCCTCTTTATGCGTCACTGGAAGACACATTAATAAAACATGACATTTTGGGGTTCATGTGCCCGTAGCCACGGAACCATTGCCCTGAATAATTCCATCCTCCGGACCATCTTGGGTTCAGCTGAACAGCCGGAAGTACTGTCGCTCCGCCTGCGTTCAGGCGCTTAAAAGTACGGGATTGAAATATAGACCCAAGCTACTGAATATTCTAAGCGATTGCTTAAATATTATATCTAACAGAGTTGAAGCTTGAAAAGAAAAGAAAAAAACCCTGTTGAGATTGCTTTTCCATTAACACTGATTTTCTGTCATAAAATTATCAATCTCCCTTTCTAAATAACTTAAATATATTTGGGCAGCACGCCGTAACAGCCTGTCACGACACAGTGGTGTCAAAGTGAGGCAGCAAGACACCACCGATCTTGGAGCTCCACGGAGCAAGTTTGGGCGCTACAACGCTTACCGAATTCTCACCAATTGCTAGCAATGTTTCGGACCTGCCTCGAATGGTCGAGGGTGCTTGAACACGAGACGGTTTTTTTTTTCATAAATTGTTTTCAATATCTTAAAGCCTACCCCCAAAAAAGCTCTAATGTGCTAAATTACACAGAAACAGGGGTAATATTTACTTTAGTTATAAATTGTTTGTAAAGAATTTGTATACATAGGACTATAGTGTGCTTGACACATCTTGTATACTATTCAAGTAATCGTGTAATTGAGTATTCGAGTAATTGGGTTGCCGAGTATTCGAGTACTCGTTTCAGCTGCAGCTCTTGACATTTTGAATAATAATTCATGACTTTTTGTCCATTAAACTCAACATTGCCTTTGAGTAAAAATACATCCCCCTCAGGCGCATCATGCACTCACCAACCAAAATGATGCAGTTTATTTTGTGATTTTATTTAATAGTATGAAAAGAAAAGAGAAAACTGTTTGACAACCCAAATATTCAAGACGGACTGAACTGGTGGGTCGTATGGTAACGGGACGAGGCGTGTACCCCGGCAAAAATTATTCCAAAGCAGGCCTTATTCGGAGACTGGATTATTGACTCCTGAGCCAGTGCCCGCGAGCTTATTGTTTTTAGATTACCCTGCGAAATGGTCTGTAGCACTACCGTACCAAAGGACTTTGACACCGTCCTCAGCAGCCTCTGCCTGCAGGCAACGACAGGCCACCTTCCACAGGCGATCTGTCTTCCGGCCACTGTCAACAAGCCACTTAGCTGCTGATCATTAGTGTGCGCAAGTATTTCATTTTAACAAACCACAGTGAGAACGCTTACAGTGTGGATGTGTTTTAACGCTACATACGAACAAAAAAGGTCCACATAAAGTAGGGACTTGAAACACTATGTGGACTTACACGCGCCCACACAGTGTTTTTCTTTTTATAGTGTTGAAGAATAGGATTTTCCTTAAGTGTACAGAAAAAAAGGAAAGTCCACAGAGTGATGACTGCAACACAGAGCTGTGAGCGTATCTACCCGTTGAAACCAAGTACTTTAACAAAAGGCATCCGGGTGTTTGACAGAGCGAGGACGTGCTCGCTTCGCTTTCCTGTACAAGACCAATAGGGACATTGCTAAAAAAATACATGAAAAGGAGAACAACGAGAGGTCCTCGATTTACAATATTCACAAACACGTGTGGTTGTATGCCCTTGTGAAGTCTTTTACACAATGGAACAATGGACCCCACAAGGGAATCCTTTGTTCAACTTGGACGCCACAAGGGAATTCTTTAGAAAAGGGAATAATAGAACAACTATAGCAGGACCCCACAAACCAGATCCGTAAGGTTGTGTGTGTGTGTTTGTATGTGCCTGCAGGCAACCGTAGGCCACTGGCCACTGGCCACTGTCCACAAACGTCTTCACATTTTAGCCTCGGTGTTTTAGCAAGCGATGACCCTCAAACGTTGTTGAGGCTTAGCTTTGTCTCAAAACGACGGTTCCTTTTGACGGTCTTCTGTTTAATAATGTAGGCCTATTTTGTAATCAAAGAGGAAAGTACCTTGCCTTATTCCCGGTGGACATACCGCCCACGAGTAGAGAGCACACCTGTGTACAGCACAGAACAGTCATTGCACGGCTGTTGCCAATCCCGGTTACAAAGTTATTATAACATTTTGAGGAAATTTTCAAAAGATTGTTTTGAATGTTAAAACCCCTCATAAGATTTCGTTTTCACGATGAATGTAATTATTTTTCTTATATAAGTTGTATATAATAATGGTAATGTTTACTTGTTCTCCCAATTTTTAGGACAGGTTCCTTAAGAAAAGCTGTTTCTTAACCGAGGAGGCAGAGCAGCCATAATAGATTGAAACATGCAATTAAATGATAAATATAATGTTCGCATTTAAACTTCCAATTTATTAATACGAGTTACTTTGGCTATGAAAATCTTGAGGTAGCCTGTCCGTGCACTTATTGCGGTGACTGAACCAATGCCCACTTACCAACAAACTTGAAATATTAAATTTCTACTTCAGTTTTGTTTTCGATGGAAGTGGCGTTTTGAACTACGACTGAGATTTTTAATGTTCACATTTCCGAAGTCGGTTAAGTTTCACCAATGTCATGAGGTCTGACACTGTTTTCGGTCTAGTTCCTAATTTTTAAGTATTTACGCTGTATTTTATGAGCAGATAGATAAGCCTTGGGGATGCAGTGCCTTAAGTTACTTTTTGCTTATCTTAGGCATTACATAGTAAAGCAGGTATAGGGGATGGGATTGTGCCTTGATGATACAAGCATGGAATTTGGCTCACAGTCAGAGTGCGTCATGAGAACGATACTTGTCTACAGGGTCATGGCAGATTTGTCCTTGGGAAAAAATATAGATAGAATAATAAGCGAATTTCAAAGTTTTCAAAATGGCTGCCAAAGCTTGTTGTTCTACCTATATCTGTTCAAAGACTCCATAAGCCAAATATCTTAACATTGTGTTGTGTTATTATTATGCATGTGTTTACGTTAATTCTATTTTTGGTTGATGGTAATTGTCAGAAAAGACGTTTGAGTCGACGAGATCATCAGCCTCTTCTTTGACTCGGTTTAGGGTTTGTTTTGGGGTTCTTTTTACATATCAATAGACGGATGAGCCAACTTTTTCGTCTGGCTTTGATTTGGATCGTTCATTATTAAACATTATAAGCATTATCAGGATAATCATTATTCAAAAATGATGTAACTTTTTGGAACGAAATTAGCAGTTTGCAGTATGGTTGTTGACTCTTCTTGTAACATTACGTATAAGGTTGAGATTAACACACCGAACGCAGTTTGTCTCGTCAGCCCGTGAGACAAAAATGTTACGTTGAAACTTGAAAATTGTTGAAACTGCCGGAAAGACAAATCTGTTTTACTTCAAAATCATAGTCAAACCTAGAACTAAGACAGGCTTGCAATAATTGTTTTGCTTGTCTTTTCTATCAAATGGCGTCGATAAAAAAAATCATTAAACATGCCAGGAGCAACAGTTGAGCAAATATTGTCAATTTGCTTTTACATTTTAACGATTGATTAGAGATAAGCAACTATAGCAACCAACTGTTTTTGTCAGAACTTATAACCATGTACCCTATATTGATTCAAAGGGAGTAAATATAAAATTCGCATTGGATGGTTGTTGATTTTTTTTTTCAGCACTGTCATTGACGTACCTTTATCTCGATTCAAAGAGAGTAAGAATACCAATAACAATGTTCACAGATGTTTTTAGCAGATGTTTAAAAAGTGGTCTTCAAACTCAAAGGCGCAATATCATTCGATCCTTGCAAATTTCTGTCAACAAGATTGGTCGAGTCATAAACACAAACTGATGTTTCGAGGTTTCTTGGCCCACGACTATTTCAACATTGAGAGGTGAAATAAATCGCGTGCATTTCAATGTTTTAGAAGATGACGCGGCATCTACGAGTCGGAGTGGAGTGGGGGGAAAGAGAGAGTGCAATACGGCATTCAAATCTTAAATGGACCGTTCCCCCATTGGATGACTCGAGTGCTTTATTTTTGGACATAAGTCGATAAAAGTGTGTTTTAAAGAAGCCCACAGAAACGCACAAAAACGAGACAATTGGGTTGTGTATAGATAAATCATATATCCACTTTTCCATCTTTGATTGTAAGGGTCTAAACCGGGTTCGGACGCTCTAAATATTTACACCTATCTCTATGCTATTTTGTTGAAAGGCAATACCTAACATTGTAGATGTCCAATCCCAGGCCAGTAGACTTAGTGCCCGTTAGTTTAAAAAAAAACATGTTTTGAGTAAAACTGCAAAATGTAACAGGAAGCATGGTTTCCCGAGCTTGTGGCAGTCAAAACTGAAAGTGAACAACAGCGAAAATGTCTATTAAGTTCTTGGCATTAACTATGGAGCTGTTTGCCGTCTATGCGGCAACGCCTAATTGAAGCCCGGCTCTAAACGTAACCACAACCGTGCACTAAAATGCAAGTCCATCCGTGTACAAAATGTACGCCCCAGCCCCAAACCCAGATACCCTTGAGCGAGGGTTTAGAACACTTAAATACCTGAGTTTTCGGGCTATATTTATGTTCAAGAGATCATATCACTGCGCTTCACAAACATATTTAGTATAATCAACTAAACAACGGCAAAGTAAATATTAGGCCTATATTTAACTTCAGCAAATATAATACCCCAGAACCTAGGTTTTTACGCATGATTGTGGGTGGGGAACTCATGGTCTGTTGTGACTGGCTCCAAGAGAGTTGAGCCGAACACACTTCCATAAACATGATGGTTTAGGTTCAAATCTAGGCTTTAAAGACACAATCATTTGCTGCTTATTTCATATTTTTCTCTCATCTAAAGGTTTTAAAGGGAATCAAATTTGGCTTAAGTTTTGGGGGGTTTTTTTAAACATAAGAATTATAACAAACCGTTTCTACTGAATCAAGTTCTTTCAGATTAAATCTCGAAAGGCCATCTCACACGGGGTTAATTTACAGGCGACCCGTTCCAGGCAAATACCCAAGACGAGAAATCATTCATATTTAAATTTTCTTATTTTCCTTTGGATATATTTACAGCTAAAATAAAGTATATTGTGCTACCACCGAAGTGGTCCTGTTGCATATGGATACATTGCAGTTGGTTGCCTCCAAGTTGCTTGCAAAAAAAATGTGGTCTTTTAGAATTGAAAATCCTACGCTACGTCGTGTACAATCAATAAAAAATTATGGGAAAACTCTGGGGCAATACCTGTTAAGAATTCATGAATGCGCATTCGTCATAAAAGCTCCTTGCACCAACATCGAGAAATGTCTAGATGGATCAGAACACACTCAATGTTTTATAATCATTTCATGATCACTTGTCGAGAACATAAACAACATTGGTCAAAGTGCAGGTAGCCCGTAACGCTCCCACACAATGTGATCATACATTCATGGCCAATTATTTTGTATGAAAGTCATTTTCAGATTTGCGATAAAAAAAAAGGTTCATCTCACGGAGAAATGACGTTAATATCGTGGCTACCTTTGTTTTGTTTAGTGCGGACAATTATTTGAATATGTATATCAAAATCTAAATCATGTTCAAGGTCTGGGTAGGCACATGGAATAAGAAAAGGGTTGGATTACATACAAATTGTTCATCTAATTTAAGTCGTATAGACAATAGCTTTAGAGACATTGTGGTCTTTTAAGGGCATAGCGTCAAAATGCCAGTTAGCGTCAGCCATAATTGCGGTTTTTGGTTTGTTTGGGGTTTTTTCTTCACTATTTTGGCCAAAAAGAAACATCCGGTTACAGAAAACCTAGTGCAGATTGGCTAGAGGGCGTGGTCAGGTAAATCCTTCCATCAAACCAGTTCTACCGATACTACTGTACTCTAAAAAACTTCCGGGTCGGAAACTGACTGGTTTCTGGTTGACCCGGAAAGCGGTTATAGAAAATGAGATTTTAACTTAGATTCTGCGTCATTTTGAACAATTTCTGGGTCATTTTGACACATCTTCCTGGTCAGATTGACCCAGACAATGGTCAGGCCCCACGTGACCTGGATCCGGGTCAGTTCTGACCCGGAAGTTCTTAGAGTGTTCGTTTTACGCCAAGCTACTCTTAATTTCATGAACGCCATCTTGGCATATTTTACACCTTGTCTTGATTCCAACCTACGATTGACATCATTGATGATTGGAAAAAAGTAGGATAAAACGTTTCTTTCTAGCTTTCAGTAAACGCACCATCCAAACAACCTGTGAAAATGTTCATCCGCTAAAATCCGTTGGTTCCGCTTTCGGTAAAAAAAGCAAAAACTTTGTCATGTTTTGTCAGATATGTTGTGCATTTTCATTTAATGTGCTTATTTCAATTGCGGCAATAGCAAAAAGCAACCGTTGGGGGGTCTGCAAATGCTATGTTCTGGATTTTGACAATTATTTTAAACCGAACTATTTCTCTGGAGGATTGTCATTGGTACAAACTTTACAATGAAAGAGCTTTTTTTTCTTTCACATAATCCCGGTAACTACCAATCAAGTATTTAACTTTAAACTACCGTTGTCACATTATAATTGATTTGTTACATAAGAGGGATTATAAACAGTGTTTTCGGAACAGTACATTTTACCAAAACTATACACTTATTTTATTTATCAGTTTTATTTATTTAAAAAGTTGTATATTATATCGTCGTGTGCCCCGACGAAGAAGGACGTCAAGATAGTTTTACCAGAGAAAGGCCATAAGCAATAATAAATTAATAATGTGCAAAAATAATTGTTTCAAGAAATCTGAGCATGAAAGTTCAATTGGGTTTCTGCCATTCGTAAGTCATTATAGGACGTTGAAATTCTGCGTGGGAATGAGAAAGCATGTCTTTGAGATATTTCTAAGCAATAAACACGTAACATTAATGTCGTCTTCTTCTTCGTCTTCTTCTTCTTCTTCTTCTCTTCTTCTTCTTTTTTTTTTTTTTTTCAAGAGCCATTTGATTGCTTATGTCCTTCTGTTATAACAAGAGACACCGAAGGTGGTTTGTATGGCTGGAAGAGGGCGTTGAGCCTAACGCCCTTCTTCCGGGCCCAAGACAATATGCATTTATTGATTGTTATTTATTTGTTTTGTATTCGGTGAAGATGTTTCTTTCCATGATGACGATATTAGTATTAAACGAAATAACAAAGTAAAAGCAGGATGTGAAAGTCTTTGCTTCAGTTTGACCTTGATCGTTCTATATATTTTTGTGTCTACAATAATAATATGAAACCGATCGGACGAATCGATTTGTGTGCTTTTGATTATTTCAGTACTGGATCAGTAATTATCAGCACACTAATATTTGTAATCTAAAGCTCCTAGTGTCAATCCTACAGGGGGAGAAATATTTCTGTCTGATATGCTGTCAAAGATGGGGCGAAACAAGACACAACAAAACCCCACTGATTATTTCGATGGTACAATCGAAAACAAGCAAATAATTATAATCTTGCAGAAAATCTCCGAGAGCCCGAAAGCAACAACATTGTTGCACCAAAAACGGTTGTCTAGTTTTGATAAAATATTCACTGGTTAGTTGGCTGGTATGTTTTTTTGGAAACTATTAGACGGGATAAATTAATGAACTCCTTTAAAACAAGCAATGTAACAAACCATGTTTTATGTAATAAACAATGAACATTTCGCAAGACCGTAAATGGTGTGGTATACGTATGTCCAAGCTTTCAGAAAAAAAGTCGCTCATTTATTATTCTTCAGACAGTCAGCAACGTCTTGAAACTGAAGTGGAAGGATTTAGTTTTCAGCAATTATTACCGGTTGATTGTGTTTTCACCCTCGACGTTACTCTGCTGCAGGAGTGAGTTAGAACCGATTAATTGCGCACAATGTCTGGGCCCTATAGCGTGCTTTCTGTATACATGTATTATCTCCACCAAGTGCTCCCCTTGAAAATGGCGTCATTCCTCACACACAAATCTGAGCTTCTTTTCATTTAATTAAAATTTGAATATCCATCTTTGCATCCAGTCACGATTCATCCTTGGTTTATATATCATGGCCACTGGATATTAAAATTCTTTGCGCGGACAAAAAAAAAAACAATTTACGGTGCGAATTCCAAAGTTCTACAGAAAGAATGCTATTACGAAGGTACATGGCTTCATCCCGGGTTGTTACTACTGCTCGACCATGAAGAGCACTGGTTTGTAGTAACTTGCAAAGAAATGAACTTAATTTTCAAAGTAGCCTATACTAAAGCCACGGGGCAGATTCAAGACCACCTCAATTTCAAAGACCTTTGTGGAATTAATTACGCTGGCCAAGATTTCAGGTATGAGACGTATAACGGTTGCGTTTATTTGCGGTTGTTTTTTTTACAATCCGTAACAGACTAGGGGGCAAAATCTGAACCAAATCCACTGCACTTCTATCAGAGAACAAAATGCATGACTTCATGTTCTTTAAACCATTGCAGATACATGAACCCTACCATAAACGCGAAGGGGGGGGGGGGTGGGGGATACACTCAGATACGTAAAGCATAAACTTGACTTGACTGTCATTTCATTTGATTGTTACAACTCAAGGTCCGTTATGCATCATTTTATGATGGGCTAAGATTCATTCGAATTTAATACGGATACAGGTCTCCCAGGTACAGATAAAACGCAAAAAATAATCATAACTGCGGGCCTACCTTATATTGATTCATTTCATTGAGAAATGCGCGTACAATTTTCAGCATTTTTTAGTTTTTTGGTTTGCTTAAATGTTATAAACTATATCTTGTATCAACGAGGGTAGGCAAAAGTATGCAGTAATTTTACACAAATGATATACGACATAATCTGAAAATTAATCTACGCGATCGGTAACTATCGAGATGCACAATGTAAGTATCAATTAAGCTCACTGATTATCAAGTTCATACCCGTCCCGCCCCTTCAGAGAAATGTGTCCATCTGAAAGCTCATTAAGTATTTACCAGTACCGACCCTTCAGAGAAATGTGTCCATCTGAAAGCTCACTGAATATTAAGTATATGACGGGACCAATCCTCCAGAGACGTAATTTCGTCTGAAAGCTCACTGATTCTAAAGTTGATATACCAGTGCCAATCCTTCAGAGAAATAATTCCATCAAAAGAAAACCTCCTAAGAATTCTCCTGATAGGATACTTGTATATAAATCAAAGTCATGCATTTCAATTATTAAATAACATTCTAAATCAATGCCTCGTCAGTTAGTTTACATGAGTAATAATAGAATATACAATACTCTAATATTCATTAACGCTATTCTGTATGCATAAGAGCCTCATTTATGATCAAAGGATCGGTATCTAGTCTAAGCAGCAAATTAATCTATTTTAAAATCTGAAATCATTCACTCTTGCAGCGCTATAACAAGACGCTTTTCTTTTTTTTCGATATTGTTTTTAAAGATCTCCTCAAAATGCGCAGGCTGACTGTTGGCATATTAATGATCAAATAATGAAGCAAACACCATTCTGTTTGGCTCAATGGTGCAATAGTTGTGCATTTTCTGATAGAAATGCCACATTATTTGTTTCAGAATATCGATAGTTTTCTCTGGGTGGATTTCTGACACTACTAAAGGTTTTTTTTATATAGGCCCTATATATATATATCTCACTCTCTCTCTCTCTCCCCCCAAGCACCCGTGGTCCATTTTACCGAGAACAAAAACCTGTCTTCCATTATGGTAACAGAATAAACAAACTCATTTGTAGGTTTTTGTCGTTACTATTTTAACAGCTATTTTATTAAGTTGACTGCTGATATAGATACCGTAATTAAAATGCGAAGAAGATATCTTCTTCTTTGTCTTTGTTGTAGTTGCAAAAAACAACATCATGCTAAATGTCATAATAAATATTATTTCAATCAAGCTGTGGTTCTATAAATCCAATCTCGTCAAACCTACTCCGAGATGTACGGCAATATGGCACCGCTTCTAGAGAATGACTTAAACCATGCTCAGCTTTGGCCTTATGTTATGCTTGGCCTGCAGGGGATGTACGGATTGTCACATTATGAAAGAACACATTTCAAAGCATAATTATCATAATTTCTGTTGCTATTTCCAACCGTGTTCTAAGGTCTACTGTTATTGTCCACTCTTTAAAAATACAAAAAGGTACCTTACATTGCCGGACCCTCATGCCGAATTTAGTTCGTGGAGGTAAATTTATTTAAACGCAATGCAGGCTGAAGAGCAGAAACGCCGAGGGAAGCGTGTACGTAAAGGCAAATATATGTTCAGTAATTTGTTTAAAGATGCACAACAAATGGAAATTGATGAGACATTGGTCTTGATGTGTTACACGTAGCTTCCCCTTGTTAAAGAGAAAAATATATAACCCCCCCCCCCCCCCGATGTTAACATTAATCGGTGCACTTTTTCCAACTGACTAAATTTCACCTGCAGGTATACTTTTTTTGCTGCGCGGCGACGTCTAAATAATGGTGCCATTATTAAGGGTGACAACATTTAACACAGTTGCCATGGATACCCTCATTTTGTTCGCAACGATGCCTTGTTAATTTGAGCTTGTTTCGGAGACTACAATCAAGAAATCGAAGCAAGTGAGGGGGTTTTTTGGGGGGTGGGTGGGTTTTTTTACATGCTGTTGGGTAGGTTGTGGTGAAGCTATCCAATGAGGAAAAAAGGATGTTGTTAATTGTAAGAAAGAGGCCTTGCGGTCTTCTCTTGTTTGTTTGTTTGTTTTTCCCCTCTCTCTCTCTCTCTTTCTCTCTCTCTTTCTTTTTTTCCATTTTTCAAAATACAACACAATAGGCCTATTTAGCTTTCGCAGATCATTTGGCCCTACTCAGCACAAAGCCGATAGTCTACATGCTGCCTGGGGGTGTTAATGCATCGCTGATCTCCCTTTTTTAGTTGATAGTTCAAACTTTTGCTGTGAAAGATGCAACTTGTAAACTTATCAACGATTGAGCTTGTATGTTCTGTTGACGACCCTGGACGACAAAATCGTCACACTTTTGAACTGTGTGTGTTTGACGTACTGTTCTGGTACAACCTCTCCACGTTTTGCTTGTTCCGTGTTATTAATTAATTCAGATAGGTGATTGGTCTGTTTTGTGGACATGCCGTTTTTTAGTTAAATTTATATAAGTCTATGCACTTTCGCAATGTAACACGATATTTTGTCCATTGATCAAATCAATCTTTCAAAATAACGTATAATATGTTTGTTAACAATTTAAACCAATGCCAATGGCACGAGAGTGTTAAATAATTTATTGGTAGTCGTACTGTAATTGGTGCTAGTTTTTTCTGGAAACAAAAGTTGGTAAAGCAAACAAACAAAAATCCTACTCACATGAAGTCTTGGAAATCGTCGATATCTATTATACATTTCACTCTCTTCGACTTCCTGGGTTTTTCTGTCGGTGTTAGCTAGATCTTTGCTTTGGGGAATCAGGCGTTTCCGTAGGGAGTGATAGCATCCTACTTGTTGAATGCAACACAAGAGAAGCAGTACAAGCGCGCACCAGCACAGCGCGTTGGTCTTGGTCATCTTCGGTGCCTCGTTACCCCGCAACTCCGCCGTCGTCGTCCCGCCCGTCTTCCAACCCCGTATACTTCAAAGTCGTCGGTCGTGTGAGAGAGTCGCAATTTCCCGGTTGACCGTCCTCACACACGGATTGATGATTTGCCGTTCTCCTGTAGTTTCGTTGATCGTCTGTCTTCCCGCGATTTGTTGCTTACTTAAGTCTTACTTACTGCCCACGTACGCTTCCTTGCCCACGAGTCGCCACCATCGGCATCATTATCATCATCATCATCAACAACCAGTACCTCATCACTATGAACGTATACAAACCACCCACATATAGCACCGCAGTTAACTTTTTCCTTCTTTTGTGGTGATTGCGCTATCTATGTGTTGTCAGTAGTCCTGCTGTAAAAAGTCACGTGTGTGACCAAACAGATCTTGCGATAGCAACACCGCGCATGCCCGCCTTCAAAGTGTAGACTCAACAGGTGCATACACCACTTATTCATCCGCAGTGGGCACGCATCCGCCATAAAGTAGTTTGTACATAGATCGCTTGCGACCGCCGTATGTGTATACGCTTCTCACAGTATATCATAGGTGATTTACACTCTCATCGAGCTGTTCATCCTTGACTTTCTCGTTCCAAGGCAAGATGTAATAATAGACCATTTCATCTGAAACGAGTACTTCTGCGTACTTTGCCATCAACAGATCTCTTTGACCCCCGATGCTGCTGTGCTGTTTTTGTTGAATTTAACAAAACAAAACAACTGAAGGCAGAGTGGTACTACGGTCCAGCTGCCAGCTGAAAACTTGGTGAAACAGACACTCAAACGTTTCTGAGAAAACTGCTAGTATGGCTTTGTGGGCTTTGAGACATTTCTGTTCGTAGCGTGAGATTGATTGCACTCTGGTTGGATGGTTACAAGTGAGGAGACTTTAATCATGTATCATAAACTAATAAGCAACTCTCCGCCCTATCATAGTATCAGTGATGCTATCTTGATCCGATTTAGAATCAACATTTAGGCATCTTTCTCACACCCCCGGCAGGCCCTTTACACACCCTCAGTCCCCGCACTGTCACGTGTCCTCGCAGTACATAAACAATGACCCTAAACTGACCTGATAAAATAAACCTCATAGTAAGCGTCAGTTGGGCTTTGTTTACCATCTGATTAGCAATTTTCCACAATATTCTGCGTATAGCTTTTTGTTGTACCTACGTGTCTGCGTGGTGTTCGAGCCCTAAATCCAGGGTACCTAATTTAATTCGAGAGTCGAATTGACACAGTTTTGTCTTATGTACGACGGTCACGATACAGCGTGTCTCGCGTTTGCTTCGGGCGGGCGTGAGATCGCCCAGCTTGCGGGAGAATCACGCTGAATCAAAGTAGGGCGCCTCGTTGTGAAAAAGCGATGCACTGGAAGCCGAAACAAAAGGTAGCGCACGTTACACGGTGAACGGTATCGAAAAATAATGAACTCTCGTTCGACCTGAATAAGTTTGGTATTGTTTGGTGACTGAAGTTTTCACTGGTTGACTGTTTGATGTAGTGATGGAAACTAGTGGAGTAAATGTACTTTTCTGGATAAGGGGGCACGCATAAGTAAATACCAAAGTTAAGCTGATAGTAAGAAAAAACATGTTTCTTTCCAAAAACGGCCGACGGGATTGTTTAGTGTTTTGTTTTTGTTTTGCTTTGTTTTGCTGGGGGGTGCAAAAAAACTTTACAGAAGTGTAGTGACGTGGTTTATTGATCATTTGCTCAAAGTTACACGAGCACAAACCCTCGTGGATATTGGATCGTAATTATTTTGGGTATCAATTTCACACGATTCAATGTGCTTCTTGGCAGCCTCTATAATAATGGTTTAAAGTTCGTCCATACACTTTAAGTTATTATATTGTTTTTCTTGAAAGGTTCGTCCGCTTGAAGAAAAAAAAACAATTAGACTGAGAGATGAAAGCAAACAATCGGTTGATATTTCTCATCTGAAGAAATATTGATCTTTGTTGGTATTAACAATGTATCTGTTCACTTATTAACGAATGGAAGCGTGTAAAGGCCTGTGAAGGCACACCGTCCAACTCCAGGTTGCATGATACATTGTATTCTGAGACCTAATAATGTAGCCCGTACACTCTAAAACAATTCCGGGTCAGAAAAAAACAATTTCGGGTCAGAATTGACCTGATTCCATTTCTGGGTCAGGCTGACCCGGAAAGTGGTTAATCAATTAATCAATGGGAATTTATCTTGGATTCTACATCGGTATGTTATATGCTGATATATAACAGACGATGCGGAAAAAACAGTTGTTCCTCTTTTCTGCTCATAACTTTTTTAACCTCGCGGTTGATTGTACGGGGTCGAACAGTTTATTTCTCGGTCAAGCTAATGGTGGTATTTTTTGCTATTGTTATTTTTTTATTTTTAACCACCGTACTTTTGCGTTTGAAATACTTAATTTGTGCCGGTTTTCCTGTGGTAGCGCGCAGTTTTCACCCCATCAGAATTAGTCATTGAGTGGCGATTCTTATTGGAGTGTCGGATTCCACCGGGTCGAACAGAATCGAATAGTTGAGATTATAACCTACACCGTGGTGTTAGAAAGGTTTGGATTGGTTGAAAAAAGCGCCGTACTTTCCAAGGTGAAAAAACGAGCAATGACAATTATCGATCTATATCCTGTTATTTGGCCGGAGTTCCCATCGGTCACCGTTGGTTTACACGTGTTCGGGGATCTTTCATCTTCCGAGTTCAAGAACAGATTTGCTGTGTTTACATCACTGGTAAGTCTTTGAAAAACTGACCATATCTTATATGAAAATCAATGAAAATATTGTGACATTTTTACGGGGAAATGCAGTCTTGAAGTAGTGTAAATTTGGAACCTAAAAAAACATACAATTTAGTATGCAAGGGCCATTGGCCACTTCCATGATGCTACGTGACCATCGGGCCGTACCATTTTTGTCAAAGGAGGATCTTGCATGGATTCCTTTGTTATTACCCAACATTTTGAATACCCAAACCATTTCTTTAAGTTCTGCTTCTAGGGCACACAGAACCCGGAGTCCGGGGTCAATTCTGACTTGAAAGTTTTTAGAGTGCAGCAGCGCGGACTTCACACGAGGTCCCTGTCTACATTTTGTTCCGCAAAGCCACTGGAGAAGGCCAAACCCGGAGAGACCGCTTTTCGTATAAGGTATGATTATAAAATATGGTCGTGTGATACAGAAGAAAGGTTTAAGGAGCGTCTTGCGCCGTGACTTGATTGTTGCAACGGTTTTTATAATAAAGAAAATTACACGTCTTAAAACACCAGTGGCGGCAAGGTTAGCAAAGCCACCGTTAATGACTATAAGGTGATCTAATATAATCAAGAGAAGTTACACTGGCACAACTAAATGCTGACGAAAGTATTTCCTCCCCAAAAAAATATCGTACATCATTATGACGTGGTTGTACTTGCCGGGCGACTCTGAGTTTAGCATCTGAGACCCAGGAAAAATGTCCGTATCCTGCCACCACTTTTTCACTCATTTTTACCCAAAGGAATATCTCATTTGAGTAAATTAGATACTACTTTTATTTCATAACGAATGAAAAAGTGGTGGCTGGATACGGACATTTTTCCGAGACCCAGACCGCGTGCGTAGTCCCGGCTTCCCGGCTACATTTTTTTAAGCTTGACGTAATTGCGGATTAGTCGGTAATGAGCTTGATTTGTATAAAATATGTTTAAAAAAATAACGAGTCATTTGGGATTGATGAGAAAATCACTCGTCAAGGTTTCGTATGATTTTCAGGCGAATGGCTTGGGTGTCTACGGGGTGGTGCAACAAGAAAATTTATAATGGTAAAGAGCACAGGAGAGCTGTTGATATTTTAAGACATTGTAAAAATGACATCCTTTGAGGTAATGTAAGTTTAAAGAAAGAGGTCATTTTTCACACACAAATTTGAATCTGAGAAAGGCTTCAGGCATGAAGCCTTTCTCATGCTACTGAAAGCACATCATTTTATGCAACAAGGGTATTTTCTTTTCTTTCATTATTTTCTTGCAACTTCGATGACCAATTGAGCCTAAGTTTTCAAAGGATGCATATTATGTTCAGATACACCAAGTGCAGATACTGGTCTTTGACAATAGACCGTGCAAGTCTCGCGCGTATTTGAACATTTTTGGGACCACTGTGGTCCCACGTACATTGCTTTAACGCGTTAAAGAAACAAACTCACGCGCTTTAACGGATCCCAATGTTCGAATACGCGCGAGACTTGCACAGTCTATTACCAAACGTATATACCCTGCCTATAAGTGCGATTCAATCTGAACTGCTTATAGCAAAGTGCGATGTCACAATACAAATCACCATGTTGATACTGACAAGTCATCTTAACGGTGTTATACAGGATTGGTAGAGATAAAACACATAAATGTTTAATTTTAGTCTGAAAGCTTACTGAATTTGAAGTTTAGAACCATTTAAACTGTCTGATATTTCCCTCTGAAAATGCAGTAGGCCTAATACTCGAGAAACAATTTAAAACTGTATCTACAATTCTTTACAAAAACGCAACAGCTGATTTCGGTTGTGACAACCAAAATTAAGGACAATGTGTGGACATGTTGAATATTGTACATGGCTTTTCTCTTGACTCACAAAGCCCAAATTTGTATAAAAGGTTTGTTATTTCATGTGTAATGGTTGATCACACAAAACATGAACCCTGTCTGCGACTATTTTGTTTTAAGCTCGACCAATCCTGTAATGAGCCCCTCTGAGTATAAGATGCACGTGACGCACCAATGGATAATTGGATGTCTGAGATCTCGTTTCACATCGCAACCTTGACGTAACATCGCACCTATAAGTGGGTTTCGGAGCAAATTACTTCTTTACGGTCAAGGTGCAACTAATCTTAAAGGGGTTCACGTAACATTTGTATATTTTGAAAAGAGAAAAACCCATCTGTTTTTCAATAATTACACTATTTAAAAAAAAGACATTGAAATTCCATCAATTTCGGATGCGTGCCGCTGTTTAAGAGAGGACAACAACAACAACACAAAGGGTTTAAATTTCAGGAATTTTGTGTGAATGTTTTTCTGAATGGCTTCTCAATTGCTAATGCGGCAAGCGAAATCAAGTATCGGTGCTCGTGGGTCCCATGCCATTTCGTTGATTCACAGTATTTCAGGCGTACAAATTTCTCTAAAGAATAGCACGGTAACGGTTATATGAATATAATCAGTGGGCTTTCAGATTGATCTTATCTTTGCGGGGGTCGAACATTTCTATACCTAAAGGTGTTCCGTTTATTCAATGACTTCTATGACTTCCGGAGACGAGGTTTTAATAAAAGAATATCATTTTGACGACTCATTCTTTTCCTGTGTTCTACCCATGATCAAGTTATCAGAACGTAAGCTCAGTCTTCTTCGCCCATTTTCATGAAGCTGTTTACACCCCCCCCCCCCCGGATCGTTACCAAAGTAAGACCCTACCTATAACTTATCTCTTTCAGTTCGTTAAACTTAATTAAACGCATACAACAGACGGCGTATACAGACTAGATCAAGTGCCATTACGTGCTACTCACGGCGTACAGTAGAGGTAAAGTAGACGAGTTGTGTATCAAGTCTTGAGAATAATGTATAAGATGCTTTAAAGGTACATCGTTAGCTTTGAGGAGAATTAATTTGTTTTTAATTAGTGCTATTGTATTTCTTTATATATTTGCTTATTTTATTTGTTGCTTTGTCACTCGGGTGTTAAATACATCGTTTACGGCCGGTCCCTAGTTTGTGACTTAATTCCGGGATATTAAGAGCAGCTAGATTTTTGAAGATTACTTGATTGAAGGCTTCTACTGTTTTATTTTATGTATCTATATATCTATTTATTTATTTATTTATTTTTACTGTTTAATTTCTTCATACATGTGTTTATTTTATTTGTTCATTTTTAAGCATATTCATATAACTGTACTTTCATTTACATCATTTGTTGCTGTTCAAAATTGTAAAATTTTCTTATGTGAGGCCTAATTAAAATTTGTGTATCCTTGCTTTTAATTGTTACTTTGCGAAGCGCCTTGAGAAAGATTCTCAAGTTCGGAACGTGAGGTCGTTTTTTTTATAGTCAATTTTTGTTGCGATTATCTTTTTGGTCGGTATGCAGTACAATAGCTAAAATGTAGTTCCATTCTTTATTTTACACATTGATCTCAGATACATGCAACCAAGCACGCATGGATAAAGACACGCAATACTAGGAAAACAAACGGCCTGTAACACACTATTAAATACTCTGAAAGCTTTTGAACACAAGTCGCCATTGTGCTGGCAAAATGAAATGCACTCCAATGGGCCCAACGTGTTTCCGGCCGGTAGTGTTTTTTTCAAGTGCAAATTGTTTACGTGCATGTCAATGCCACAAAGTTACCTGTTTTATGATTATTTTATTTTGTACACAGGATCCACGAGACCTATTCGTGTTGTACACTTTAAACTTGTGTAAACCACGATAAAGCTTACCTCTAAACTTCCAATTTTAAATACCCGCGTCATCGCGTCATCGCGTCATCGCATCATCGCATCATCACATCATCGCGGCATTAAAATCCGTCGAGTACCCTGACTCCTACTAACCTATCACTAAGTGTTAAAGCGATAGTCCGGTAGGCCTACCTGATGTTTTCTTTGGCTGGTTCCCAAGATCACAGGGGCACACAACAGGATCTTGGGTCGCGGTAGGCTGATAAAATGTAAAGTTAACTATTGGTCTTTAAAATAAATACATCAACGTTTTGTTTAATGCGAAATTGTTTCACGCAATTGCCATGTCAGAACTGAAAGTACGGTTTGTTGGCAGTTTACATCATTTTTAACGCTAGGTTGCAGACGAGACGTGTAGTTTCTTCTCTCCTTGTTCCATAAGGATTCTATCTATTGGATGAATGCAATGAACTTGACCTTGAAGCCGCTCTTAATACAATAAACCCTTGCGGAGGATGCTCCCCTAAGTCCCGGTATCGGCCCATCACTCATGCTGGTTTACAACGGCTATGGCTGAAACTAAGACCGTATCCGACCCGGCGGCTACTGCTGCGGCTACGACTGTTGCTACAGAGTCGTAGTAGAATGGTCCTCGCCTTCCACCTCTAGGACCCCGGTTTGATTGGGTTTTCAGTCCCTTCCCTGTTGCGTGGCTTTTCCCTGGAGTAATTCTCTGGAATTTCCTCCCATATCTTAAACTGAAACTTCTTTCCTTATCTTCTCTCCATGGGGTTCGTGGCTTGTATAGTGATTAAGTTTGCTTATCTGAGAATCCTTAGCCTCACAACCAGACGGAAGCCAGAAAGGGCGTTGCTAATGACGTCCTATACTTCAACACACGATGACGCAACGATCCAGACGTAGCCGTAGCCGTAGCCGTAGCCATAGCCGCCAATTCGGACATTACAACAAACATAATTGACTTATTACATGACAACCATTGCGTGCGTCTGTTTAGCAGCATTTATTATCTCAGAGGTGAGTTTTCTCGGAGGGGAACACATGCCTCTTTAGATTAAAGTATTTGTGTAGACTGTGCAAGTCTCGCGCGTATTCGAACATTGGGACCCGTTAACGTGCGCGAGTTTGTTTCCTTCACGCGTTGGAGCAATGTATGTCCGACATAAGTGGTCCCAAAACTCTTCGAATACACGCGAGACTTGCACGGTCTAAACAGCCATCGTGTTTACACATAACCACATCGAGGCTGAGAGACGATATAGTCAGCGGCCCCTTTTAATAATTTATAACAGAGCACTAACTAGGGCTGGAAATAGGGAGTCTGACTAAAATTGCATCCTATAATACGCACTAAATAAAGACATTTAAAAGTGTCAACATAATTAATCTTCAGAAAGAAATGCAAAAATACCAATCATAAATACAACATTCTTTTTCAAATATAATACATTCATGAAACGACATTCGGGTACTATTTCTGTGTGCAGTTGAATTGTATAGAAATTTCGTGTGAGAGTGAGAGCGCCCTCTTTTTAATTACTTCCTTCAGCCCGTGTTAATTACCGTATAGGGATGCACACCGGATGATAAATTCCCCTTTATCACCGTGCGTGGGGGTTAAGGTCGTGTCCAATTATTTTAGCAATACCCTTAGCCAACAGTCGTAGCCGTCAATTCGGATACGACCTAATCCGTTCATTAGGAAGTGCGCCCTCTGCGGTTTAAGACGACTTATTCTGTAAGGCATACCGTTTCTTTCAGCCTCGATTTGGTTTACTTGAATTTGAATGAGCGAAAACCCAAGATGGCTGTCAATAAGTTAACTTTTTCTGTAAACGTCAATTGCTCAATTTAAAAGAAGAGCAAAATTATTGTAGAGAACATAGAAAAACAGTTTGGACAGAACAAAATGCAAACAATGTACATGGGAATTAAAACATTACAAGATGCTATACGTTTAGGCAAATACAATGTTAATGGGTATAAGTATTTCCTAAAACCATACTAAAACATTGCATAGGCATACCTGTCAAAATATAATAATGGGCGCTTTTTTTTAGGACGCCCTTCGCGTGAGGGAAGCGCTGTACAGGCCGAGTATAATTCGTTGTATTACTATTCAAAGACCATGATGTTTGGTAACACAATTAGCTTTCCCAATAGAGCATTCACTGCTGGCTTTGATTTCAAGCGTATCGCAAAAATAACTGCTACTGTTCACGTTTTCCAAAAAAGACTACGAGATGTTTTAAACCGAGTCTGGAAGAGTATGTAAACGCTCTGGTCGGCCAGCCATGCTCGTAAATTCATAAACAATGAAATGCTGCAAAAATAGAGATTTTGATCGAATTTACCAGATATTAAACTCCCACAACTTCACAACCTCAAAACTTTCATGTCCGTTTAATTTTTTGTTTAATTCTTTTAAAGAAGAACTAATCCTGTCCGATGTACTCGTTTCCTTTTCCCAAACAAATTGAGGTACACAAAGGAACGATAGGTAGGGCACAGGTATTCAAGATGCTTGATAAAATCTATAAATATTCATGATGTCACATCATGCGTACACTCCTTATCGAGTTATCTTTTAAAGAGAAGCTCTAAGGCCAAATTAAGAATCAAATACAGCGGCATTTTACTCCTTTTAACAAGAGGTTAAAGACTTTTTTTTCCACTTGTCACAAGACCTCCTATCTGTGGGAGAATGAGTGCATTACAAAACTGCATAATAGTCCACCCTTGGACTGAGGCCAGCCATTGCCTTAAATTGTGGGTAAATATCATGGAATGTCAACCATGGCAGCAATGTCCATGGGGAACTGGACGGGTGTTGACCATGCAATGGGGGGGGGGGGTCCACCTGACGGTCCACCACTTTCATCTTGGCTGGAAAGCGCAAACAACTAATAGTGATCACTCTCATAAATGACTGCAGTATGTGATTCTTTTTTTTCAAAAAACCTGCACATGAAGAACGAGCATGCACAATTTAATACTGAATCTATTTGAGGTGGCCTTTCTGTGTACAGAGTCACCTACACCACATGCATTTTACATTATGACCATTTGAAACAGTCCACAAAAGCATGGGGCCATTATTATACGAAAATAATACGTACAGAAAAATGTCTTATTTGTATTGCCAAGAAAATACAAAAGTTTGGGAAACTAATAAGTACAAGTGAATCTATTATGACAATCAAGTGATATGTACACTGGGACCTAATATACATAAAAAAACAAAAACATTCACCACAAATATACCCATGAAAAATTTGAAGAAAATTTACACCCAGAGTTTGGATTTCCTTTTTTATTCCTATCCTTGAAATCGAAAAGCCAGAAAATACTATTGAGAAATTGGAAATAGCAGGGCTCAAAATACTCGCTGGGCAACTGGACGCAAGTTCCAATAGATCTTAGCACTGATGACGTCACAGGTTGTGAAACACTTTGCAGAAGAACGGGACACCATTGTGTCTCTGCTGAACTGTTGGAAACGCAGTACCTAGTTGTTGCACTTGGGCAAACCGTGACGTCATCAGCACAGGAGTCTATTATTTTTAGCATAAGTCCAGCAATCTCACAACCGAGCAGGTCTAGTGGTCTGGGACTTTACCCCCAGAACATACCTTCTTTCTTTTTTTTTATTTTTCTAATTTCTACATTGCATTTCAAGTCCCCCCTCCTCCTACATTATTTCAGTAAATATAAACACACAAAATAGTTGTTTTAACCCCAGCAGAGTCTTTCTCGAAGGCTAAATGACAACACAACACACATAAACGAGTAGACTGGTATATACCAGTGTAGCTGTTTATGTGTGATGCGATTTATCCTTTGAGAAAGACTCTGCTAGGGTTGAAATGTGAGGCTATTCAACTTTTTTTTTTGCATTTACACCAAAGGTCCTTTTGGTTGGTACAGTTTCCAACAGCTAATTCTTTATTCTCTAGTAAAATACAACACCACAAAAGGAATAGGCACTGCTCTTGTAAGACTGTTTTCCAGTCCAGTGAAAAGTTCTGAGCTATAACACTAGGTGTCTAGATGAAAAATGTTCTGAAATTTGCTCCCTGATTGACTTTCAAATGTTTCTTGGCATGTGCACAAACATTTTGACAATGGGTGCTCTGCGTCTATTATTTAGGTCTTTGTCTAAGTCCAGAGAATTGCTTATAAACAGTGTGTTTGCAAATTTTTACCAACACTGTCAACAGCTATGCGGTTTTTTTTTAATCATGCGCTTATTTTTTAAATAACTGCACTTCACTTCTTGGCAAAGTGATTCAATAATGCAGAGAGGTGGGTATGGATATGGCAGATTGAGAACCATACATACTCATAAACTCTACTAAAAGAAAATCTACTTGGAATCACTGCCTAGTCAACATACACAGGTACATGGTAGAAAACTCAAACAAACGAAAAGAAGCAACGGCAGTGATTAGGCAAATATGAAATAATATTGATTTGACCGAGTAGCTTTAGATTTATAGTAATATAGTGATGCCTGTATAAAGCATTGTGTCTGCATAGTTGCCGTATTACACATCTTGGCATTTACCCTGCTCTCATAAATACTGTTCATCCATCCTCACTTCGCTGCCGGGTTCTGTCATTTCTTTTGCTACGGGGTTACCTCACTTTTTCGACATTTCCTTTACCAATGGGAGCTCCGCCCGTTGTCTGATGTCAGCTAGGCTGTAGTCAACCAGTAAGGTGCCGTTTTTAAACACCGGTAACAGTAGATCCTGGAGAGAGGAGACAAGACGACACATGAATAAAAATAATCTCAGAATCTGGAAGTCTGAATGTCTTTTGAGAGACCAATTTTGGGGCAAAAGACTGTGCCAGTCTCGCGTGTAATCAAATACTCTTGGGACCCGTACATTCCTTTAACGCATGAAGGAAACAAACTCCCGCACTATGACAGGTCCCAATGTTCCAATATGTGCGAGACTTGAACAGTCTATGCGCACACACACTTTTGTTTAGTTTGCACCCAAGGCCCAATCTTTAAAAAAGTGTTTTTCAGCATGGAAACTATTTTAATTGTACAACAGTGTATTTTCTATGAGGCACAATTTGCACATTCACAATGATGAACCAATCTAAGCAGAGATGGATTCAGGGGTACATACAAAGCAGTTGCCCAATGCCATGGGTAGAAGGCCGTTGAGTCACAACCCATCCACTACTACAACCTCATCCCCACCTCCTCCTCCTCCTCCCCATCCCCACAATAACAACAATAAGTAAGGGTTTCCCTTGTAGCTTTCTTTTCCCGTCCCTAACAGGCCATCCAGCGCATCTACTAGAGTTGCATTTATCCCTTCTCATGACTAACCCTAGGACAGGAGACACTCTAGGGACGAGACTGGAGGATGTGAACAGTCCTACGAAAAATGGCTTGTGGGTCTGGGTCCCCCTTATTTTTTTACCCCGAACGTGCCAGATGTAACAATTCAGAAGGTTTACTGACTATGTGCATCACCCGAAAGACAAACACACGGGTTTGGACACAATGCGGACTATTTCTTTCTCACTTTGCTGATCGCTTTACTTCTTTCCAGAAAATATTACGGCCCAAAGAGGTTTTTTCAAAATCCTGAAAACCAGGAAAAATCTGAGAATTCACACGCCTGACAGCGACAAAAGTGACTGCTTGGAGCCAAAAGTCCTTTAAAGAGGACCTCGGCACGCGCAAATCAACAGAGGAAGTACTTGGACTTGATTGCCCCCATAAAGAAATCATGTTTACATGGTCACCTGAAGCTGCATGCAGTTTACCATGTAACAAGATCAAAACTATTTGAGGGGACCAGCTGCTCTGTGACTTGATGCCTCTTATTGCCGACCACCATGCCCGAGTGTGCACGTACAGGGGATCATCCATCGGACTAATTTAGATGTGCTAATTCATGCGACAATTTATGTGGTTATGATCGATCAAAGATTGATAAAAACTTCTTCCTGGTGGTCTGGCTGGCTAGTTCGTGTTGAAAAGCATTCTTACTTAACATGAAAAAGCAGTGGGTTCCCCTGGCTAGACACTAACGAAAAGGGCGGGCCAACCTTGCGGTGTTGAGGTTAATGACCTCTACCCTCTACTTAGCCTACTTACCTTGTCTGGTTGCCCTTTCCCTTCCTGGACTGTGACAAACTTGTTATTCTGTAGTTCCAGCGTTAAGAGTCCTTTCTTTGACTTTTTAACCAGATCTGTCTTGGGCTCCTTGAACACATCCAGCTGAACACCGAGAGTGGAAGAAAAAAAACCCTGATTAGACATTCCTGTTTGGGTTTATTTTTTAGTTTGTCTAAAGAAATAAACCCCTGACACGACTACGTGAAGGTTTCGGGTTCTCCACTTGTCTACCGTACACTGTCTACCGTCACTTCAAAGCCTCGTACAAAAGGGTCCTGCTCTCTCATTATGTAGCTTAGCTTTCTCTCCCATTGAGCTCCATTGCTTGGTCTCAGCTCTTTTCAGGTGCTTTTTTTTTTATTTTTTGTTTTTATTGTTTGGCATTAACTGTCCTGTCTGTCTGTCTTCGTTTTTTGTTTCGTTTTTTTGTTTGTTTGTCTAGGGCTGTTCCCTACAAGCCTCGGCTTATCTAAACAGCCTCCATACTCAGTACATTCTTAATTTATTTTGTTATTTTCAGTACCATTATCGTGGTCAATTGTATTTGTACTATCAAGTATCTGGTTAATAACTCATTGTGATCTTTGTTATTATGAGTGTGGAAATAAATGTTTAATTGAATTGAATAGGTACACAGTTGTTGAACATTGAGCATTACAAACGTCTTGGGCCGCCAACATTTTTCAACATTTTCACGGTCTTGAAAAGAGTGTGCATTCAATTCCCCAAATGGCAAACCATGGGCAGACGGCAGCCGCATGTGGCAACAGTGCAAGTGGTCTGTCTAAGTGGTGCGTACAAATTTAAACCGGTTAAACTAAATTACGTAAACAGAACTACAATATTAACTCACTCGCTTCCCGTTGATAGTGCAGGAGCTACATTTGAACGCGCACTTCTGCGTGTCACGGTTCAGTTTCTGAAGGAGAGCGCCCCCACTGCCAAACACGACGTTCTCCGCACTCCACTGACCCCGTTTCATACAGCTAAGAATCTTGTCTAACATCTCGAGGTTGATGCCGTCTCCCTGGATGACTCTCAGGTACTTGGGTAACTCCTTGTAGCCTTTAGAGTTGGTGACGGTGCCGAATGCTTTACCAAGGATGTTCAAAACCTGTGAAATGAGGCAAGATTTTGTCACAAACATTTTGTTAGAAGTGAAACTTTATTCGAGGTTTAACAAAGAAAATTTACTAGGGCTGGACTTTAACCTGTGACCTCCCAATTAACATGCCCAAGCTCTACCACCTGAGCTATCTAGCCCTACTGTTGGCTGTCTCCCTATTTTGTCAGTATCCTTGTTCGGGGGTACCAGTCAGAAGCCACGCAGCCTGTAACTGCTACATAGCCAGGGATCACACCCAAGTTTACGATACAACCTGGGAAATGGCAGCAGAGGGATCACCTTAAGGGGGATGCACAAGGGAAACTGACTGAGTAAATTTTTGACAAGTTGGGGTTGAACAAAGAAGAAATGGCTAGAGTGGGACCTGAACCTGCGACCTCCAGATTAACGTGTAGGCACTCTACCAACTGAGCTATCTAGCCCTAATGCTGGCGGTCTCCCTATTTTGTCAGTATCTTTCTTTGAAAATGTACCTTAGTCACTTTCTTATATTAAAATGCCGGGGATTCACATAACTTCTTGCACCATTGGTCTGAGATTGTTAGTTTGAGCAAATATACAAACTGTTAACAAACAAGTGCAATACTCTGGCAGTCTTGGATTTTACCCCAGCATATACTTTTCAGGAATCAGAGTTGATGTGTGTGAACATACCTGAAAATGGCTACCGGGCCTGGGTCCCCCACCCCTTCATTTTAGACCCAGAGCCTCACAGATGTTACAATTCAGGAGAATTACAGACTCTGTACATCACCAGAAATGCAAAACGAAAGGTTTAGATGCAATATGGACTATTTCTCTCTCCCTCTGGTGCTTGCTTTACTTCGCTCAAGAAAATTGTAATGCTCAAAGAGATATTGAGAAAAATCCTGAAATCAGGAAAGTCCTGAGAAATTACACGCCTGAACTTTTACATACATCTCAGAGAGTTTCACTGAAAGTTTTAAGAAGTTGTTGTTGCTGGTTTTTATGTCATTCTCGGTGTGAAACAAATTTGAAAGAACCAAAAAACAGAAAATATTTGTGACCAATAAAAGGTCTGAACTACAAGCCTTAGAAAAACGTCGACATCCCCGAGCGTAAACAATGGCAGGCCTTCCTATAACCTCAGTGAGGGCGCTGTTTAAACTTGAATGGAAATTCACCTTTTCCACAACCTCAGGGGGGTCTCCTGAATCTGGTCGTATGACCAGTACCCCGTCTCTGTTGCCTCGTTCCACGACCATGTCCTTGAGCTCTTCCCCCCACACTTTCTCGCAAGCGTTGTAGATGTCAAAACTATCCGAGACCACCGCCACAAGTCCGTCTGGGAACTTCTGCAGCATGTTAGCAAAAGCACCTCGCTCTCCGCTCTTCCCCCACGTTGTGATCGTGCTGGTAGAAAGATTATTTTTGAGAAAAATGAAAACAAGTTGCAGACACAGCATTGTTTTTGAAAACGAGCTGTTCTCAAAGAAAAGTTATATCTTTACGAACAGACAACAAATAAACTTTTCCTGCTGTTCTCTTTCTGCTTAGGGAAACTGTACAATGGGAAGTTCCATTAAGTTTTCCCCTCTTTGCCTTCATGCCCACTGGAAAAGACCATTTTTCAGCTCAAGGCCCAGTTTTATAGAGCAGTCAAGCAGAAAATATTGCTTAACTTTTTCTGCTTAGCAAAAAAAAAAACAGGATACCAGTCACAGATGTTACATGTGACTTTGTATTTTGGTTGATAATCTTAATTTGGTAAGAATAATTTGGTTGTGCTGAGCTACTTTATGGCCATAAGCATCTCTGTTAAAGATATTAACCAATCACAACCCGCCTACTTAAAAGGTGACCTCGTCTGAGAAGAGCAATTTGCCCTGGTCCTATTAGACTGGTCCCCGGTCTTTATCCGCAATGATAAAGACAGGCACTGGTCTTACAGGCCCAATGATTTCAATGGATACAATGATTTCATTGGGTAAACGTGCAGTGGCGTAAGCTTTCCATGTCTGTGTTATGATTGGTCCAAGGCGATGTAATTTGTCCGCTTGCACTTTCGATTGTCTGCATGCAGCATGTGCATCATGTAATGTTGTTTCAATCACTATGTAATATGTGTACATGTAAATGTGAATTGACTGCGACTCTTTGTGTGAAATGAATGCGAGCTCAAAGGTACATCTGGCAGTATCCAGTCTGGCAGGTATCTGGTGTTAGTCACGAGCCTCGAAGTGTGACGTCAGATGTTCAGGCTATGGTCCTATGGGCACGAGGTTCCAAGTTTGCACTCACCTGTGTTCTGCAGCAGGAATAGAGAAACCAGCCATCGGGCAATCATAGAACTTCTTAGCAAGTACCAGTCCAGCCACAGTGTCTGTTCCCATGAAATTCACCAAGTGACTGCAACCTCCAATGGCTGCCGTCTAAGAAACCAACATAAATCAGTTAACAGAAATGGAGGGTGGAAATCGTTGATCAATTTTCAATGTATACCCAGATATGTTTCGAACGCAGTGCCCACTCAAGTTTTCACTTCACAGCACAACTAAATCAATCCTACAAAGTATCTTCAAGGTCCACAAAGTAAAGTGCAATAAGTTGTAGGTTTGAGGCAGCACCATACAATCTTTTTGTTGTGAGCACAATGCATGTATGGTACTGAAAAGAGCTGGTGGTTTACTCGAGGTCTCAAACAGTGTGTTGTGTTATTCACCGGGAGATTGCTGGACTCCAACTGAACGTTGGGCTTGAAATACTGATGTAAGGCTGTCAAAAATAAGAAAATAGGAACTTTTCACCACGAACGTCACACAAGCTTGCTTTGCATTCACATTCAAACACAGCAAGAACCTTTCTTATGCAAGATTTGTAATCTGCCTCAAAGGCATTTATATGTGCTTAGCAGCAACCATGGGTACACTTCCTGCTTCAAAGACACCATGACCCATTATATTGAGTTACCCATGCAGATCTTGTATGACAAACTCAAGTACTTTTTATCCTTCATTCATAAATAGCTGGGACAGTTTATCCATTCTGATTGGTTGAGAGGAGACCCTTTGGCTGTGTTTAACCGTGATATACAAACACTATGAGGAGTGTTTCAACATGGCCTGAGAAAATTGGGTCAAAAGAGGGCACTATCAGATCATTTCACAGCCCAATTTAAGTTGGTAGGTTGCATTGGCTTGTGCTTATTTGGCTTGCTTGCCGACCAAAATGACCTGTGGTATTCAAAACGTGCTACTACTGGCCACATGTTTCTCAAAGGCTAATGAGGAAAAAACTCTGCTAGGTTTGAAATGTGAGGCTATTACTGCTTTTTATGCAACTTACCTCAACTGAGCCTACTCCCCTGAATCCAAAGTCATGAAGCTTGAATGGTAGGGAGTCTAGGTTATCTGCTGTCTCACTCAGGTACTTGGCTATAACTTCCTTCTGAGCCCTTGAGTTAGTAGCAACGGTCATAGGGTACCATACCTGCACAAATATAGTCTGAGAAAAAATGGGGGGAAAAAATCAATTGCATGGCAAAGCGAGTTTATTGATTTGGAATTTGACAAATACATATTCATGCACCACCGGAAAGCACCTTATCATCTGACACCAAACTTCTTCTCATCCAACGATGAGGCCACTCATGAGAAACCCAATCCTTCTCACACTCTGGCCCATCATACTGACATGAGGAAGTACCTCTCTGCTTCCGACAAATATATCATATATACAGCTTCAAAATCCAGTTGAAAACTTATACTTGTTTATTTCTTATCTCCCATGCATCAAGGGTTGTCTTTTTGACAAACATGGCACATTCAAAATGTCCACTATTTTTTAGAAGTAGTATATCGCCCTCGGGCTACTTTTGGAGATTCTTATTTACGTTAGTTTGTGAATGTTTGCCAAAGATTACGTTTGGCAACCGCTGTCACCTTGCTAAACTTGAATGGACTCAACAATCTTTATGAAAATACAGTGACAGTTTCTCGCTGTCTTCTCAAAAAGTAGACACTGTATTCAGCTAAAACTTCCACATGTGACTTTTATGTTATCTTTATTGATAGTTTGGCCTAAAAATCAGCATTATGTTGACCAAAAAAAAAATTTACAGCCCTACCTTTATATGAAAATATAAGTGTATTTTACAAAGTGTACATTTCCTTAAAATATGTACAGCAAATGAATTGAAAAAAAAATCATAAGAAAACCTGAGACATTTCTGCATACCTCAAACCAGTTAGTCAGCCAGGGCACTTTGGGGTCAGTGTTCTCAACGGTGAAAAGAACATTCTTAGTCGGCACGACCGTTCCTTCAGGAATGGCTTTGATGAGCAGGGGCAGTTTACCTCCGTGTTTCTACGAAGAAAAAAAAGGCAACACAAACTTAGACATGATTCTTCCAAACAGATTTAACCTGTACCAGGCAGTCATCCGCATCTTATAAACATACAGTTGTCATCCCAAAGTGGAGTACCTTGTCTTAGCGCAAGACGTGCACAAAGCATTTTCTGCCTGATTGATTAATGTACTTTGTACAGCGATTCACTGATAATGGGTGCTTTATAGTCTATGGGTCCTATGTACAGAGCGCCATCTAAATTTCTCAGCAATGTTGGCTACGTTTAAAGCAGCTCTATGAAATTGGGCTCAGGTTCTTATCAAACCTACCTCAACAATATAGTTCCACCCCTCTTCATTGAAGACATCTCGGCCAAAGTGTAGTTTGTAAAACTCCTTGGCCTCTGTGATCTTTTCCTTGGTTACCACCTGCCCCTGAAGCCACTTCTTAATGATGTATTGCAAACCAAAGAAAACCGTCTCCGGGAATTTGCCCCCTCGACTTTCAAAATACGAGTACACGTTGGTCGTCCCATCGGGATACTGAAAGTGGTGAGTCACCTAAAAATAAAAATTGTAAATTAGGGATCATAAATTTTTAACTTTTTTTAGGTCTGCCAGGTAAACCGAAAAAAAATGCTGTATTTTTCTCATAATAAAATAAGTCATGCTATTTGATCTCTTTCTTTAGCACTGAGGATAATTATCCCAAAAGCTCCTTGGAATCTATAACTCTAGGGGTTATCAAAAGGTGGAAATGCCATCATTTGAAAGGACCTCCTAAGATCTTGATCCCAATTTCAAACTTTTTTTTGTCAGCACTGACTCTCATCACTGGTAAATTAACCTGTTGATTCTTTGGAGCTGTTAATGGCTGCCTACAAAGATTTCTTAAGTGGCAAACATTGTTCAAAGAATAATGATAATGATTTAATAATGATAGAAGAATGCCAAATTGGACAGTGCAAAGTTTGTTGTCAGTCAGCCTAGGAGTTTCATATTCAAAGATGGATTGACATCCCGATCGGGAAGAAAGGATTAGGCCTAAAAGAAATCGTTGAGCTATTATTATTTTATCTTTACGGTAATGAAACCAAGGGATCCTCAAAAAACGACTAGCACTGTGACCCGTATGCCTGAGATACCAGTGTAGAGAAGATGTTCAGTTTAAGATATGGGAGGAAAACCACAACTAGGGGAAAACCCATGCAATCGGGCGGGGACTGAAAACTTTATCCGATTGCAAAATTGCAAGGCTCACGTTACATAACACTGACCACAGGAATTGAAACTTTGTGAGTTTTGGGTACTGGTTTCTTTCAAGGTTCTGCAAATCATGGCGAGTACCTACTCATATTTTCGCACACGACAAAAAACCCGGTGCTTATTATGAGAACCTTTGTTGTCCTGTCTTTTTAAAGTCTTTAATGACTTTCTTGACTTGGTTTATTGAAGTTTTACATTATCATTCAGCAAATCTCCACATATCGAGTCGTGAAAGCCATGTGACTTGGATAAATCAGGACTTGCCCATCAGAGGCCTGCCTGTGTAAAGACGGTGATCCCGACTGTCCTTGGGCTTATCGTACTTAGCAATAGGATACAGTGCTTCCACTTGAAAAATCCTCATTTTTGTTTTGTATAAATGTGATTATATCATACCTTATAAGAATCAGTGCACAGCAGTATGTTGTCTACCCCTGAAGGATGTGCCATTTTGAAAGTTTACAAACTGGCTTCAAAATCTGGAAAAATAATACAAATGGGTCAACAAGTGACTACTGAGATTAGAATTGTAGCAAAACGTGTGTCAGACCCCCCCCCCAGCTCCCATCTCCCTAACATAAATCCAATGACTCCATGGTGCACATTGGATAAAGTGGCTCTCAGATTCATGCATGCATAATTTTTA
The DNA here is from genome assembly GCA_023634235.1 of Pisaster brevispinus. NCBI lineage: Eukaryota > Metazoa > Echinodermata > Asteroidea > Forcipulatida > Asteriidae > Pisaster > Pisaster brevispinus. The sequence continues at coordinate 16,660,761 of JAMKCF010000004.1, forward strand.
CACACATTACAACCTGCCAAATGAAATAAGAGAAAATGGTATTTCAGGATTTTGTTTTAATTCTTTTTAAATACCTGCAATTTTTTTTTATTACTGCAATAGAACATGGATGAGCCTCCAGAACATGCTGTTAATTGCAGGTTTGAACAGATGCAAAATGAATGATTGATTGCTGTGCATCATTGTGGAGCCAAGTGGCTCATTAGTGTAAACGATGTCTTGCCCGAATAATTCATGCATTAGGAAATGATCTTATTCAATCGGCAGTTGTTACAGGGGAAAACTCAACCTCGTTGAGGATTTACAATTCTCAAGCACATAATCAAGCTACCTATTCAAATTATAATTCACAAGAATAGATTGCCAGATTACGGAAAATTTGACTTTTTAATAGGCCTATTAGAATGTGACTTTTTAATGATGAGTGCAAGGGATTCCAAATTCTTCTTTTGTAATCATACAAAAGGTTTAAGCGAGAAAAACAAAATTCATTCTTTTCTTTTTTTAATTGTAACTTAACAAAGTTAATCGGGAAGCAATTAAGTAAATGAAGCCAGATCCAACCCAAACTTTTTCACTCATTATGACAGAAATTATTTATAGTATTCTTATTAACCCAAAAAGATGTCGATTTGGGAGGGAACATTAGAAATGTGGAGGTCGTGAAGATAAAGCATTTTATTCTTACAGGCTATACTCGGAAATTGGTAAAAGTCGGAGGTCTGAGCTAGCTGAAGGTTGGGTTTGTAAACATGTATCAGTTAAAATGACAACTCGCAATAGCAATCAATAAAAGTATTGACAATTTTGACTCTCCAAACAAGGCGAGTTTTGGAGATTCAAATTTCCGTGGTGTCTGTTTGTGAATGCTGCGGCCGGAGATGCTGTTGGTACCCACTGTCACCTTGCTCAATGTGGATGGGTTCGGCGTTCTGTCGACAGTTTTTGCTGTTTTCTCAATAAGTAGACAATGTATTCAGCAGGGCTCTTATATGGAGAGAAAACTCACAAGGCCACAAGGCCACAAGGCTTGTAGCTCAATATTTTTACCTGACCAGAATTTCTTTTATACAAGACCAGAATCAAAATGAGGAAACAAATATCTTCACAGCTTAACAATACACAAAACTGTTTTTACTTGAACAAGCACAAAGACTGAGAGAAGATTTATCTCAGTTGTCTTTAGAATTGAAAAACATTTATCAGCTTAAAAGTCAATATTTGAACATCCTTCTTTGTACATTACAAAGATAGCACACAGTGAGGTATCATTATTAATCAATTGTAAAACACCAGACTGCATGACTTTTCTGGTCAGGAGTTTACTGGCCCAATGTGGAAACCACTGGCCTCAGGCCAGCAATCCAGAGTAACTTTTGAGCCCTGTTTAGCTGAAACTTTCACAGGTGACTTATATTGTATAATTGTGTCTGTGAGGCCTATAAAATCAGCATTCTGTTGACAAAAACTGACTCATGAATAGGTAACTACTGTACAAAATCATTTTTGCCCTTATAATTTATGCACCTACAGTTCTTTAATGAAACCGGATATCGCAAAAACTAGGTTCTATGCATTCTTTGTACTCACAATGATCTCAGGGTGGGTCCAGAAAATTCACTACAAGAAAACAAAAATATTTGCAAAAATTGAAAAATTCTTACCATCATTTAGAATCCTTAATCGGCATCGCCTTTCGAAAACAAGAACCAATGTTGGTTATCGTGGACCAGTGTTGCGCATAACATACCAGGGCTCGAATTTGACACTGGACCGCAGGCCCGAGGCCAGTGATTTTAGTGTCGGGCCAGTAAACTCATGACCGCACAAGTCCGATGGTCTTGTGTTTTTGAATAATAACACCTCACTGTATTTTTTAACTAAACTGATCAATTGAGTATTGAAGTATTACCCACAAGAAAAACTTGATAAATCTTCTCTTAGTGCTTGGTACAAAAACAGCTCAAAATGCAAAACTGTGTAGATAGTGTTCTTCTCATTTTGATTCCGGTCTTGTAACAAATTTTCTGGTCCAGTAAAAGTTTTGAGCTACAAGCCCTGCAGTCTTGTGGATTTTTTCCCCAAATTTGAGCCCTGCATACCAGCTTGGTCTCTACAATAACATGCAAGCTTTTATTTATGCTGGTAATCAATGGTATGTTGCTCAACGCTGGTCCACAATAACCAACAATTCATGTTTTTATTTTTGGAAGCAGCTTAAAGGAGGGCAAAACGTTTTCGAATAGGATTTTGTATTGCTGAGGTTTGAACCTCATGGCAGAATGAACCTCTAATCATAGTTCTAATTCATACTTCTAATCTAGGATAGCTCATAAATAGGGCCAATCCCCTTCGTTCCCAAGGATACGAAGTGGAATGGCCCTATTCATGGGGCTACTTCTAGGAGTAACAAAAACAAATCTATGGCCCTATCTTAATAATATTTATTGCCAAACTTCCTTTTTATAATTTTACCAGACATGCCAGCGCAGAGCAAGGTCAAGGATTGTCTCTATCATGATCTTCTAAATGCATGATCAGCAGAGCAAGCCGAACTATTCTTTTCAAATTTTTAACCATATTCATAATAATTTTTAATGGAGAAATGTTCTATTTTTATTTCTATTTTTTAAATTTATTATCACCATATTATTTTAACCATTTGACCGATAAATTCTTCCAAACAAATCCATGTTTGGATTGGCTACAAAACTATTGCAATTTGAGGGGAATTCCCTCCTCAGTCTAGATTTAGAATCTTAGATAGCACACACTACACAGTCCCCTGAATGTGACTGTACTAAAAACCGGTTGTTGAGACAAATCAACTCCACTCCACAAACCTTCTATTTTTCTAAGTTCTATTAACGCACGTGTGTATTGCACAGAATGCCCTGTCGTCGTCAGTCAGTGGACACAACAATTTGAAGGAAAAATACTTTTAAGTATCTGGTCTAACCGTGGTATATCTCCTACCTTGTTTGTTGTCCCTCGATTCTCGAAGAAATGTACAGCTAGCTTCAGGTGGAGATTCGGTCAACTAACACCGCCCCCAACAATGGTAACGAGCTTATATTGATTTGCAAGTCCGCACGTCCGTACGGGTCTCTATATATACTGACAGTATATAGAGATCGGTGGTACGGGTACATCCCATTAACAAATGTATACATGTACATGCTTTCAAATGCACAGCTAGTCTTTTTCGTTCGACGTGCATTTCACGGGTTGCAGCCCGCGCCTTGAATAAAGACTATTCAAAACGAGTTCGCGCACGCCTGTGGTGACGTAAGCATTAATCAGCCTTTATCGGTTCAACAACTGTAATGAAAAACTCAGGCTGGGTGGGCCTCCGGGCTAAGATAAAACGTTTGTTTTCTTTAAGGGAACTGACTGGCTATATAGGTTTTCAATGATACTGCGCAGTCTGTCACAAAGTCATAACTGCATTTTTTAACATAGAAAGAATTAATTTCGAATAATAACTTTCACTGTTATGTATTTATTATTGTATTTCTTTGGATGAAACATTATTACGAGCAGAGGCCGTGGAAGGCCGGCTCCAGGTACCGTCGGGAGGATGGAGGTTACGATTATCGCAAATTTAATATTTAAAATTTTAAACAAATAATATGTAAAATAAAAGATCCGGTGTCATGCCAAAAAGTGTCCGCTGCCAAATACTGTCTGCTCATTAGCATATTGCGATCTGATTGGTCATGCGTCTATGACGTCACATTGTTTACTGAAGCGTTGGATAAGATCATTTTTTCATCTGAATTTGCCTTTTACAATTTTGTTCGAACGCTTCCTTTGTTGTATTTGATAATAAATATTCGTAACATTTAACATTTAGCACTTTCACATTTCGTACTAAAAAATAATAATCAGCACTTTTTATTACTAAAGTAAAATACATCTTTACCTACTTTTGATAAAAATTTGAGATTGGTGTTCGTCTGTGTTAGGCCGTGTCCGAAACGGCGACTTCGGCTACAGCTACAGCTAGATCAGCGCGTCTGCGCGCCGGTGTTGAAGAATAGGCAGACGCGCGCGATCTAGCCGTAGCTGTAGCTGAAGTCGCCGTTTCGGACGGCCTTAGCATGGTTGGTGTTTGACATATTTTTAATTTGAAATACCAGTGTCCGCTTACTCCCCGCCAGGCACTGTCCGATCCAGCCCAAAAATGTCGATGTAACTCCCCAAATACTGACCGTAATCTCTGCCAAATACTGTCCGTGTGCATATATGCATACGTGAATTTGCAGCACACATGCACCCTAACACTATTTAGCAGTGGACATTATTTGGCACGTAATACCAAACCTTTTTATAGTGTCCGGCGTCCACTGCGCATGCTCAGCGGACAGTATTTGGCAGCGGACACTTTTTGGCATGACAGGTCACAATAGAATCATGAAGGAAAGCTTGATGGAATACTGTAAAATATCCCTTTTTTGCTGAGTAATTCATAATCAAGCTGACCAATCTCTGAATCCAAATTTCTAAAACAAAATTTATACCATGGAGCTATAAAAAGGATCAACCTAGGGCCGCCTAAAACCTTAGGTAAAAAAAAGAGGGGCTGGTACACAAGACGAGTTCACCCTTTTCTCGCAAAGCATCGTGTTTTGCGAGACTTCAGGGTGACACTCGTGAGTTGACTTGCTAGGCAACTAGCTCCGTGTAAACAATCCAAAACAGTTTAGCTAGCGACCTTCTTTTCTCAGGGATTGTCTAGTTGTTTCTTTATGGAACAGTCTCAAACAGATTAAGCTTCCAGAAGTGAACAGCTCAGCTTGATATTGATAAGCTTACGTGGTGAACAACATCGCTTAAAGAGTGCAGATAATCTGAGTTTAACTTGTGTTAATCATATCGGTAAGACTAGCAGTAGCACTAACAATTTCAACTTTAAAAATTATTTTAGATAATGTTATATTAATAATATGAAATTTTAATCAAGCTTAGCGAAGGAATACAGTAGCCCCATAAATCGTAGGATACGAAGTGCATTGGCCCGATTTATGAATTAATGCACGTGCTTGGATTTAACATTAAAATTACCTACCTTTCTGTTGTTTAGTTACAAATAAATATTGCAAAGCAAATATTATTATTTACTTTTTAAAGCTAAGTTAGTATTCCATTAACGCAACGATAATTGCACGTTTTCGGACCTTGTCCTACTCCTTGTTTAATGTTTGTAACATTTGGTGTACTCCTAGAACTAGTTGAGGTTCATTCCGCTATTGGTAATGAACCTCATAATCATAGTTCTACTTCTAGGAGTAACTAGTAACGCTCTTGCAAAAACAGTTCTAGTTCTAGCAAAAACAATGTTAAATTTTTCAAACCTTTTGTTTTGTTAATTTATAAGTGCTGTTAAAAACTCTTTTGTCTTAGATTATCTGTAACTTTTATTTTGCATAAATTGTTTTTTATGTCCATTTGTCAACGTTGGCCATTCATTTCCATTTTGTAGGTGTATTTTGTGACAAACGTCAGACACATAATGGCAAGTGTTATTCCAGCTGCTGGTGTTAAGCCAAAGTCTCTCCGCAGACCTAAACATTGGTCGGAGGAAGTCGAGGAAGCCTACAGACTCCAGGTTGCAGGCTATAGAGATGCCATGGAATACAACACAGTGAAAGGAGAGGTATGTTAAATGTCAACAACATCTTCATCATGTTCGGATGAAATCAGGTCCCAGTTTTCATGGCTCTGCTTACCGTAAGCAAAGAATCAGTGCTTACGAAGGAAGGGAATTCCAAGCTTACGTCAAGCGTATTCCACGGTACTAGGCATTCTTTGCTTAAATACAGCTAGCGTAGAAATTCAGTGCTTGCCCTGTAAGTGAAGAATGGTGATCGCAAGCGCAGAATTCGGCGGTAAGCAGAGCCATGAAAAATGGGCCCATGTCCCAATTTCAGAAAGCTGTTCACCGACAGGCATGTTTTTGTGCTTACTATAGCACTAGCAAAAAAGATATTAAAGCAATTTTAAGACTGTTAAAGAGTCATTCATCTGCTCAGTGCAAGAACTGCCAGCAGGTTAGCGTGCCTTTTGCTTTGTCTATGGTAATCAGTAGCAGAAATGCCAACTCTCCCTGATTCTTCAGAAAGCTCCCTGAAAATAAACCAACCTTACCATGTTCTGATGAAGAAATTTGAAAATCTCCCTGATTCTGGAAACTTATTTGAAAACTTGTTTTGAATGAAGTTTGAAATGGAATTCTAAACATCTCCCTGATTGTTGAACAAAATCTTCCTTAATTGCAAGATGGTTGGTAGATCTACAGTAAGAAACTTTTATAATGGATTCCCCATAAACAGAAAATGTCTGCTTACACGATTTTCATACAAAGTTATTCCCTGGTCCCTGAATGTTTTTTGTCATTCTCACTCTCAGTGAATATGCATCATTGATAAAATAGGAAGGAACAAAATTAATGTATACTTTTTTTCCTCTGCAACAACAGATCCAAAGATGGCCGTTGTCGGGCTACATTAAGAAACTCCAACGCAAAGATGGCAACTTCTATTACTTCAACAAAGGCCGGGAGTGTGCTGATAAAGATGTTAACAAGATCAAGTTGTACACCTACTAAGTGAAGATAAACGGCTGGCCGTTTACACATTCACGATATGAACTCTATTTCAATGTGCTATTCTAAATCCACCTATTTCATAAATTATGTTGGTTTATTACTTGATGTTATTATGTTTCTGGCTTTAAATTTTTTGAAATTAAAATGAGGTTTGTTTGTATTTTTGTGGCTGTTGATTTCTCACACAGTTAAACTTTTTAGGTGTAATTATGTGAAGAAATCCTCAGTTAAATGTGACCCAAATGTATTTGTGAACTAAGACATGACCAGGACTGTTATAGTTGTGGCAATAAAAATATGAAATGCTAAAAGCATCACCTTTGTGTGCATGAAACAGTCTTTCAGTCACCATACACGTACATCAGGTTTTAACCTTCCTGCCTACTGTCTGACCATTGAATATTGTCTACTGTGATTTAAAAAAAATTTGGGTTTGAACGAGGAAAAATTGACTGGAGCGGGACTTGATTCAACGACCTCCGGATTAACGTACCGGCGCTCTACCAACTGAGCTATCCAGCCCTATGTTGGCGGTCTCCCTATTAGTCAATATCTAGCAATGCGACTTTTAAAATGATATAAATGAACCAGCATGCTATACATCACAGTTTGTTCTGTGCACAGTTGTCTACCAATGGAACCCTACCATCATACCCTACTCAAGCACAGCCGGGTTAACAATGCATTTATGTGAAAGCACCTGCTCTAAACATGGTGACCACAAAAACGGCTTTGGCTGACTGTGTCTACGAGTTCTTCAATAGCCAAAGCCAATCCAATTTGCCCTGGGGCCAATTTCATAAAGCTGCTCAACGGCCGTTTTTGTGCTTATTGTACGAGCTTCCATTTCATAGTGCTGCTAACCGTAAGCACACAAAAAAATTTACCCAACAGAACTAAATAGAATTTCACCAGTGAATTGGCCATTACCTTGTAGGAGGATAAAATGACCGACACGTTAAAAAAAATATTAAAAACTGAAATCTTTTTAATTGAATCACTTGATAATTTTGTAAATTTCTTGATGTACTTAAATTGTTAAGGAAATATTTGGTTTTTTATATCAAATGGATGTACGCATTTATGATGCCTTGTGATAAAGATATTTAACAAATTGTACCAGCATCTTATTGACCCCTTGAAGACCCGGAACGCACTTCCGACCATTTCCACCATCTAGGGGGTTAATTCCTTTATGTACATTTTGACTCCCAGGATAGGCGCATTTAAGGGGGTCAATAGGGGAAACTGACATTGACTACGCTGATAATTGCTAAATTTAGAAATATTTATTGAGAAAGGATTTGGCTGTAGTAGCAGACGTCTGTGCCAACAACAAAAATTTCTTAAAGTTGCAAAGTTTCTCTAAATATTCATTTATGACATGGATTGATTTCTGGAGATTATAATTTCTTTCCCCACTTTGCTCAACCAATCAGGATGACGGCTATTGCATCTGATGCCTCTTATTTTTAAGTAGAGAAAATTTACAAATTCTTGGAGTATAAAGCACTTGTATTTATAAACATGTACTGTGTGTAAGAATAGGCTGCTAGATGCTTATGTTTGTAAATAAAGTTAAATGAAGAATTTTTAAGCAAATAAACATTTGATTATTTCATTTTTATTTTTTATTGTGAATTATACCTTCGGCTCGGGCCTTTATCGCACGTCCTGTCTCTGCCGGTTTTAAACGGCCGTTTAAGAACTCGTCGCCACTCTTTTATTCCCTTATTAGTGCAGTTTCAAACAAAAAATTAAGGGAGGCTTGGGAAAGAAGCTAAATGAACTTGGGTATTTCTTCTTCAGAAACTGCTGGGGGTAAACAAACGGACTGAATGAAACCATTCTTTTTAGTCAAAAATGTACCAACATTTATTTCTACGATTGTGCACCTATTTGATACAATGATTGTTAAAACAGTAGGCTGACTAGTGCAGAGATTCCATGTTTGTTCAAACCTGAGGTTTTAATCAAATGGGAAGTCCAAGTGTTAACCATGGTGAATGTACTTGCTGCTCAGTAATTTAATGAAGATGGGCTCGGAGCTTGCCAGTAAGACTTGCACCCTACAAATACATTTACAACAGTGTCAAGTTAAAAAGAGTCCACAAGTAATAATTTTGAAACGCACACAAACAAGCCTTTGATATTAAAGGCAATTGCCCCCCATACTCCAAAGGTGCGTTTTCACTCTGACAAACAATGCAAAATTTGACTGACATAAACACCTGTTCATACTCCTGTGAAAGGAAAGGGAGTTCCATGATTCACAATGGGAAACAATAAATGCCAATCAGTTGCACCAATCATGAATGAACACTGCATTCGCTTTTCATTCCAGCTCATGTTGGCCAAAACTTGCTTTGTTCGCCTTCATTGAGGGCCGTTACCACCCCCTCCCCCCTAATCAAGAACAAAATACTTCAGGTCCATAAATAGAATGTCATTTTAGGATCATCATACCAAGTGCCAGGTTAAATTGGTATGTACTGTACAACCTAAGCCAAGATTTTGGGAGGTTTGGTTCCGAGATGAATGAAAATGAACATAAAATCTCCACTAGAATATTTAAACTCAAAGGGTCTTCCAAGAGTCAATCTACTTTCTTTGTATCAGAGAACAAAAACCTGAAGAAAATTGAGCGCTGTAATGACATCTTTTGTGTAGTTTTAAATACACAACAGATACCCGGCAGAAAAACACTCGGCCTGACCTTTGTCCTAAATGCTTGGAATGTGCACAATTTAATTGAGCTGCTTCAGCTGGAAATACTGCTTCCCTAAAAATTTGCTAAGAAATGACCACAAAATTTGTCAACAATAAACAATAATAATAATAATAACTAGTTCTTATATAGCGCACTTTACCATTACGTTTCAATGTGCTTTACATTAGTTCCCTGGTCATTGGGCCAATAACATTCCTGTAATCGTTCTCAGCTCCCTGGGGAGTATACAGCCCTAAGCTGACGTGGTGCTCCGAAGGCTATTCAAACACAATATCAACCTTTACCCTTCCAGGTACCCATTCATACCCATGTGTGAAGAGAACCCACACCCCAATGACCCCGTGCACCAGAACTAGACTCCGGTACACTAGACCGCTCGGCCAAGACATGCTACAAGCATGTGATTTTGGCTTTTAACTTTTCTGCATTACAAAATTTGATTGTGCTCTAATCTTAAAGCAGCTCAAATAAATAAGGCCCAGATCTTAACCTACACAGTACAATGTGCTAAAATGAGAATTTCACCTCAACTCAATAACCAAAAAAGTTCTAAGGGTAACCCAGTGATGATGGATACACACTGGGCATTCTTTAGTTTCCTTTGAGGATTCAACTTAAAAGTCTTGGCACCACCTTGTGGATGTCGGAGCCGACTGGGCTGGCTGTCTGGCAATCTTAAGACTTTGATGGTGGTTGTGATGGGTACATTTACTGTATATAACATAACAGACTTGTCATCTTTGGGTTTTGACGCAAATTAATAATACAAGAAGATTTAACTCTAACAAAAAAAACTGGACCTATTTACATCTCCGCAACAATCGCTTCAATCTCTTCCTTGGTGAACATGACAAAATTCTTCTCTCTTGTTATGGTGGCCATCTGTGAAAATATAAAACAAACAATTCAAGCGTTCAAAAATCAATACAAGTTTCAATTTCCAATGAAGCTTGAGGGCTTCGCTTTAAGAAGACATCCTTAGGCCTTAAGACTCCAACTTACTTCAGACAACACAAACAGGGCACAACACAGTTCATGTTTCTTGCTGGGCATTTTCTTTTAATGTACAGCATGACAAATCACAAAAATGCATTTGAAATTGCACATTATGTACATAGCCGGAAAGAGAACTTACTTGAAAAATAAAATTCCCTCATAGCTAGTAACAGTTTATTGTGGAAGGATTTTAACTGTTATCAGATATGCTCACCGATAACGGCTATACTTTTCAAGTAAATCCTTGGTCACAATTAATGGATCGAAATGTTTGTTTCACTCCAGCCCTGGATTTCCAGGCAGGCATTTAAGGTCATGAACTCTACTGCCCAGGTCAACACCTTGGTGCCCCTCTAAAATGCTCTCACAGACTTTTAATGTTTTCTGTTATTAAACTGTCACTTAAAAAAAAAAAGTGAATGTGTCGACTTATAGATGCAATTCCATGCCAGCACCTCTCGCTGAATATAAAGTTGAAATACTTTCAAACTTCAATTTCTGATGTTTGTTCTGTTCTCAATGCTGAAATGAATGAACCTGGATTTAGTTCACGAAAACCCTAGATCTGGCAGAAGTGGGGAGGGATGGGGACGTAGGAACAACAGCAGGAGGGTCTAATCCTATGGCAAGGATTGCTAAGAATTTTTCCGCTACCCAAAAATTTCAAAATTTTCATTTTTTTTCTTCTCACGGTGTATCCTTACCTCTACATTAGTTGAGCTAAGTTTTTCCTCCATGACCTGCTTGAGTATGACAAGGGCCTCCTTGCAAGCTTCCTTGAGCGTCATGGACTGGAGAGCAAGAATAACGAGAACACATGATTGCTCTAGAATGAGGTTTTATCCATTCTCCATTTTGTTCATAGTCTGGCCCTACAAAGGCACACGTCAATTCTTTCAGGGACCAGATTTGACGAATGGGAAAATTCCTGGGTTCCCCCCCCTTGTTCTCGACCCAGAACCTCCCAGGTTTGCAGACTCAGTACATCACCAGAAATACAAAACTAAAAGGTACATACACAATGTGGACTATTTCCTTCTACCAATGGCGACTGCTCTAACCATTTTTAATGAAAATTTGAAGGCACAAGGAAATTTTGAGAAAAAAACCTGAAATCAGGAACAACCCTGAGAAATCACACGCCTCTTTGCATTAGGCCAGACAAAAACAAAAATCTCATCACAGTCCAAACATTTGGGTGTTGAGTTACCACAGGCTGACAACCTCTGATGGATTTGGAAAACATCCGCACGGGATTTTGTGTTTCATTACCTTATGATAGACCTCTTGCAGTTGTGACTGTGCTCCTTCTGATCCGGACCCTATGGCCTTAGCCTCGTACTGGATATATGTACCTGATGGATCCATGTGAAATCTACGGAATGGTTATAAAGACAACAATATTCACTAGTGTGGTGAAATTATACATAGTTCAATAGGAATTGATTTTAGATTTATCAGCTATTGATCGTCAGTAATATGCATTAGGTATGTAGCGATAGGCTTGTGTGTGCAGTGCGCCGCACCTGCTATATAATAATTGATACGTGGTGAACGATGTAAAGAACGTTGTGTTCACATCGTGCGCCTGCACCTTCCATGCTAGCGCCCTCTGTTGGCAAATTACGTGCTGTAATGTTATTAAATAGAAGCATTACTATTATTATTAATAGAAGCGTAATGATGACATTCTATTTGTAAATATAACTTAAGAATAGCCTGACAGAAGGAATTAACGGCAGCTGATTGTCTGGCACCGTCCAGAACGGATGTATGAATAGGTAATAAAGTAACTGGTCACTGTTGGATCGTACAACTTACAGCTAACAGTCAATTAAGGAAACCCATGACAGTACACTATTACACCTGTTTTTAAAGTAAATGATTAGCGTACACAGATATCAGCAAGAACACAGATTTACTTACAATCTTGGCCCTTTCTCGTCAACCCCGGCAAACAACAGTGCAACACCAAATGGTCGACTCTGTTGGGAACAACAAAATACATATATTCAATACATACATTTCTCTCAGAGTACAAGCTCAAAAAGGGCAGCTTTTGTGACATTGGTGGCAGAAGACTTACAGAGTCTAAATTTATAAAGCGGTCAAACAGAAAACATTGCTCAGCTAATTCGTTTGACAATACAGAAATTTCTCTGCTAACAAAAAATTAGTGATGGACATTCACAACCAATTAATATTATGTAGTACTTACGCATGTAACAATTTTATGTTGAGCAACATTTCTTTGTACTTCATAAACTTGTGTCTATGCATCTTTGGCCTGGGATAAGTCAAGTTTGCGTCACTATTTCCATTTTGTTGGAATAAGATTAGTTGTATCTAAATCATTTAATGCCTTCACTGAACTGCAGAGAGTTCACAAAAATGGTTTGCTGCCGACTCAAATGGGCCCAAAAACCTCCAAAATCCTATCCAGACAGTTGTCCAACTAAGTTGGCCCAGATAACAATTGCCTGTCATTGGAACTGGTTTAGCAATCTTTGCGGTACCTGCGGAACCCGCTGCTAAACTAAAGAATTTGAACTGCATCTAACTGCCGTGTAAGCTCCGTGGTCTGGTGATAAGTATCTGCTCTAGATTGGCAAAGGTCATGGGTTCCAATCCCACCAGAGAAAAATACGCCTGTGTTTTTTTCAAAGGACTTGGGAAAGTACTGAGAATACAGCGCTCGACGCACCTCGGTGTATGGGTAAACACAAATAATATTCTTTACACCCTCGATGCAAATTTAGTACCAATTTATCTCAATCCTATCTAGGCATAAACATTGGGGTGTTTGGGTGGAGAATTTTTGAGGATATAGGCGGGTCTTTTGCCAAAGCCACTGGGAGATAGAGTTAAGTTTTTATGTAATTTTAAAAACTAAATTCACGAATTCTGTATAGTTTTCCCTTTTTTATTGTAAATTGTTGCAATTCAGCATGAGGCTGCTTAGGCCTATGACAATTCTGTAATAAACCAGTCTATACTAATGCTTTACCATTGCTCCGCTGTCAGCATCATCATCTCCAAACTGCATAGCTAGATTAGACACAGCTTGTGTAACTGCCTCCACCGACATCTTCTCGTTGTATGTAAACCAATGGCTCTGATAAGATGGGGGGGAACAAAAATAAATACTAAACTTAAAGGTATTGTTCAGGATTGGTAGAGCTGACAAAATAGTCACAGTCAGTGCTCATGTAAAACTCTTATAAGGTGCTACATAAATGCCTCTCATAATACAGATATCTTAAAAGATAATAAGAAGTGATTTGAGATGCCCTTATATACAGTCCTAAATATAAACACTTATTATTTATCACTATTAGTTTCTTAACTTCAAAAATATTTCAGACAGGAATTTTCTCTGGAGATTTGGTTCTGGTATAAAATTTATAACCAGAGATTGAAACTAATCATTTTGTTCAGGTGATAAACCACAAGGGGAACTGACCAGGAAAATAACCTTGGGTTAAGCAATGAAAAATTGACAAGAGCGGCATTTGAACCTGCGACCTCCGGATTACCGTGCCTGCGCTCTACCAACTGAGCCATCTAGCCCTAATGCTGACAGTCTCCCTATTTTGTCAATATCTTTGTACGGGGGTGCCAATCTGAAACCGTTCAACCTGTAATTTACCTAACAACTCTTCAACTACATGTAAGTGATGTGAATTTCAAGTGAAAGGACCTGCTAGCAAAAGTGCATTAAATGGCTCACTGCTGGAAAGTCTGGAGGGTCCACAAAAAGGTTGTCTCTTACCTGGGCTTCTACTCTGGCCCTGTCAATCATCGTCCTGGAATCCGCGATCAGACCACTCATAGCACAACCGATGTGACTATCCACTTCAACGATCTTCTCAATGCTAGATACCTCCATGAGAGGGGATGTCACACGCTTCTCCACAGCCAGGACGCAGCCTTCGGAGGTCTGAATACCAATTGCTGTGGAGCCAAGCTGAAGAAGGAAACATTGTTTCATGAATTTAAAATTATTTTGATTGCAGTTTCCGCTGTATTACTGCTTTATTTTAATCTTTCAAACCTGTGTCTGTAAATTATTTTACATTATTGTAACTGTTGACAGTTTAGTAGTAAGTAGGATTAGAAACTTTGCATGGGGAAGATAAAATCAAGTGAGCTTTGCAGAGACATCGTGTAATAAATCTCTCATGAGCTGTGGTGAGTTCTGAGAAGAACCAGTGGTTTAACAGCTTGACGTTTTGATCAGTATGCTCTGATCATCTCCAGGAGAATGTAAAATGTAAATAGTTTTCATATGAATTTTTCACCATACACAACCTGTTCAGGTTGAATGGTTCTAGATTGTTGGTCAACTTGCTGGCCAATGTTATACAGAGTCAGGAGGGTAAAATACTGGAGTTGATGTTTCATACCTTGATAGCTTCAATGGCATACTCGACTTGAAATAGTCTGCCCTCTGGTGAAAATGTGTTCACACCCCTACAATGGAAAACATTCAAAGAAATGATGAGTACAGTTCAAGCAAAATAACAGATGAGTGTCCAACAGGAGAATTCCGTCTGCACATTAAAGTCATTCTTTTCACAAACATACTATTTTAAATGAGCTTGTTTTTTTTCTTCAAAGTTGCTGTTTGTGCATAAATTAGTTACGGACTGGTCATAAAGGTAACATTTAGTCTTACCCATTTCTTGTAAACCCTAATCCATAGAATCTTTGGCAATATATTCTCCTGAATCCTCCAAAATACTTTACTCTGATGCAGGATTGCAGGCCTAGAATTTCATCTTCACGAGGGCAAGGCCATTTTCATTTTGCAAATGGGCACTTCCATTGAAAAAATGTAAAGTCTATAGGATACTTTTGAAGGGCCACCAAGGCCAAGACTAGGGGCAACAGAGGCCATGGCCCCCGTGTAATTCCAGGCTTGTAATGGTGAATCAATATCCAAATGTTTGGACTTCGCTAAGATTGGTATGCCAGGCCCAATAATAAGCAATTGTTATTTGGCCCCTCAGTCCCAAATCCTACAACATTTTAGTATTAAGACAACTTCCTGGTAGGATTTCGGAGGATTTGGGATAGCTGATAGGTGTGACTGATCCCCCCAAATAAAAAACAAAACAATGTTGAATGTTTTTTTAGAATCAGGCATGAACTAACGACTAATCAATGAACATTGTTGCAGAGCAAAGCTGAAGTTGAATTGAAAGGACTTATAAATGTCATTAACTCGTTTGATCCAGAGCAGAAATTTTGTGGGAGAAAGTGGAAATAAAACCCAAGCTATTCAGAGCTTTACCTGTCATATTCCGATCTTGTCTGAAACATCTTGCACTTTATATTTCTGAATCTGAAAAGGAGAAAGAATAACAAAGAAATAAGTGGTAAAATCGAGATACAATTTCTAGTACCATAGACGATATACATGTATTAGCTAAACCCCAACCATGCTGTGGTTACATGTACCAACTGGTGATAAAGACAAACACAAAGAATTTGCGTACAGGGAGGGCCTACTGTACATTTACTAAGTGTAGTGGATGGGACTCAATGGACTAGAATCAGATCAATATTTGATCTAGTTTTAATATAGGAACAAACTGTAACAATTAATGAAAAAACATTAATTTGACACTTTGTAGCTTCGAGAAGTTTTGTAATTTTTTCAATTTATTATCTTTTTGACAATAAATTTTTACCCATAGACATGACTAACAATGACTTAGTCAACCGTTCATGAAGGGACTAGACACTCAAGTCAGACTCAAGAGTCATACTCTACAGTTTTTCAAATGTATTTTATTTTTAAATACTGTTCTAATACTATTATTATTAAATCTAATTCAGTTTAAGATTCAGATCAGGGTCAATATGTCAAAAAACACTAAATTCTGTACTACTATTACTAAACTCTGTTACTTAGTTAGTGACAATGTCAATGTCATTGTCATTTTGACATAAAAAAACATGTGTTGTATTAAATAATCAATCATAATCATTAATCTATTTAAAACAACTTTGACAAGTAATTAAATTAATCAGCTAAATATCAATGTTGTCATGATTGTTACTAACACTAAACAGTAAATGAGTAATACTAACAGTGTTAGTGTACTGTTCTACTGTTAGTGTTAGTGTTAGCAGGTACTTAGTGTTCATTAATTTAAAACAAATTTATTTACAAATGTGATGAGAAGATGAATATAATTATAATTTTTATAAAGAAAATGTAAAAACTTGCTGGGTATGGTGATGGAGGAACAGCCAAAACAAATAATACAAGTTTAACAACTTACCTTATTCATAACATAGGACTAGGAGGAATGTGTATCTACCTAGCAAATAAAGTTCACCAAAAAGTGCAAATGCAACATTGTACAGTGCACTTGTACTTGTTGTAGATTGTTGCAATGCAACTGCAGCAGTGCAACCAAGTCAATGAAACTTTGTCCGGAGACTGGACCATTTATTTTTGTAAACAAAACAAATACTGTGCTCCTTCAAAATATACATTTATTAAAACAGCGGTATGTGATTAACAATGTTTAACAATGAACACCGAAATGGCTTTTTAAACTACCACTTACATGACTTAGTACTTACCACAAACTATGATATCTCACTCTCCTCAGCCCTGTTTGCAAATGCCATGCACAGAAAGCCTTCAAATTTTGGAGGCATATAACCAACACGACGTATGAAGCTAAACCACGGATGGTTGTGACTAAAAAGCGCATGCGCAAAACTTTGTTAGTCTCTGGCAGTCCAAGGCAGTCGTAATGTCGTGTCTATTGTTTTGCCAAAGATAGTTATTGTGTTAAGCTAATTAGCTTTCAAAGCAACCGTATTCTGTCACGTGAATACAGTTTATATTACGTAAAACTGTCCACTGACACCTTTTGTAAAGTCGGATCATGCATGGAGGTTTTTCTTACCCTGTGTTTGCATCGTTTCCAAAATAAACAGTTTTATTGAATATTCAGAAGCGGGTTGAAATTACTAATGAATATGCATTTTTGCGAAAGTTGAACGCAGCGTCTCCATTTTTTAACACGAGAGGGGGTGCCAAACAGCTCTGAAATACAGGGCTTCATCGTTATTCTCACGATCACCAATCGTCACTGCAGTATTATAATATAAAAGAAAAGCTGTAACGGAACACGAACAAACACAAACAATAAAAGAGGTCTCCTTTTTAATTTGGAACAAGTTTTTTTTAGAAGACAACAAACAACAGTGGCGTAGCCAGGACTTTTTCGCTAGTGGGGGGGGGGGGGTAGAGGGGGCGCTTTTAATGGGTTTGTAAATGGGGTGGCCATACTTTTTTCTGTTTCTATCGCGATTTTTTTTTTCGTGGTGGGGTGGGGGCACCTTGGGGAACCGGACATTTTGGGGGCGTGCCCCCTCCCCCACACCAGGCCCCTCTCCCCTTGGCTACGCCGCTGCGCTCCGGTCGCATCCCTCTAAAGTTAGTTTTGGATCTAAAAATATGTTTTGCTTGAGCGCAAGCAAGTTCAAAATGTGCACACGCTTTTTAAATCGAACAGGCTTTTTAACCCTGACAGATGTTGGGGCTTCAAAGAGAGACAACAAATGCGCTATCACAGTTAAAAGTTAGTATTAATTATTTACGCATTACCGGTATATTTCATGTTATGATTTACATTAAAAGTTGATTTATTACTTGTGCCAACTAAGTCATATTTATGAGGGATAATAAGTGATATTTATGACTACAATGTAGGTCATAGTTTTAAGATATACCAAAGTTATGACTTGTACTGTATGTAGGTCATAATAATTTATGAAATACACGTCATTATACCTTCAATTAAAAAATTCTCTTTCTCACTGTCCATTTAAGCACATGCATAGAAAACAAACGACAAACAAAGCAAAACAAAACAAAAACACAGTTTTCGCTCAATGCACTAAATAAATGAAACAATGTTTGTATAGTGTTTATAGGTCTACTAAAGTAATATAAAGTCATGTCCAGGCTATAACTCAAGTGCAACTTTTTTAATACTACACTTATTCATTAGGATCATCTTTGACGATTTGTCTCGTATCTCAAATGATAGTTACCTCTGAAGGAAAAGAGATACTTAATTATTTAAATCAACCTTCAATACCACCACAATGACGAAAACAAATTGGGAAATTTCAAGTTGATGAGCTTCATTGTTGGAAGAGTCTTATAATTATAGTTAGTCTTTTTTACAGGTTATTGCGATGGTCCCGGTGAAAAATTCAAGATTATTATTAAGACGAAAACGAATTCGTGTTGTTTTTGGTTTAAATTGTCAAATATTTGTGTGTGTATCAAATTGTTGTTCTTCAAAATACAAGCCACAAACAAATTACCAATACATGTATATTGTTTTTGTAATTCGGCGGTAGTATGCAATAGGGGAGATATAGAACTATTCGTGGATTCTAGAATTCAATGCATGTTTGTACAACAACAGTTACTGTGGGAAATTTGTGAGCAAAATAATCATGGAGATGTAGTTCATTCTGTAATGGACATAATCATTATCACGTCTCAGTTGTTATAAAAGCCTTGATCAAAACTATTGGAGAACGTTGTGATGCCACGCGTATTATTTTGCGCACATTACTTTTTTGTTTTGTTCATTATTAGTTTTTGGTTCCTTTTACCAGGTTGGGGATGGAAATACAACTTCAGTAATGACAAATCGAGGAAAGCCCAAAACCCCTTCAACCGTGATATAACTAACTTAATATTATTACACTTTTCTGCATTTTGAGACGACTTGGAGTTTAAAAACGTATACAAGTTTTCATCCACACTGTCATGATTAATAAAGCCATGGATCGGTAAGAATGTAAAAACGGACGCGTGTGATTTCAATTAAATTGCTTCCCTAACTGTTGCAAAAAGCTTTCAGTCACGAACACTCAAAACAATGTTGACAGGAACTTTGATTAATTCACCATCATAGGGCCTATACCTATCTATCGTTGGAAATAATTGAAAACTCTATGTACAAGATATAAAAAACGGCTACCACCGGAAGATTCTTGCAATTTGCGTGAAAAAAATAAATAAGTGTGCTGGGCGTTTATGCAAGATCCCTCGCCCTTCCAACAATTAGTTGACTTTATTCGAGCTATATAAAACAACCAAAACATGGGGTTCAATTAGCTGAAAATTTGTATTGGCAATTGTCATTTATAACTTTGTTAAAAGTTATCTACCTCCCTCCATCGTTGACATTTATCTTCGCCCAAGAATCTTAACTCTAGAATGTAAATATGAAATGAAGAAAACACATAAAGCAGTTGACAATAAATCAGAAGAAAATTTTACTGCATTTGGTGCATCTGTTTGCACAATCTTTATTTCTTCAATGATTGGCAAGTACTGTCCTATTCCATTGTTGTATAACAAACAATACATTGAACAAAGGTTTGAATGATGCAAAGCAACAATCCCTCTTCAGACTTGTTGTTGTTGTAACTTTAGTTACTCTTTCTGTAATGTGGGAACTTGATGAGAGTTATAAAACTATACTATATTTAAGATATATCTTCGATGGTGAGTTGTTTTATTTGTTACAAGTAAACTACAAAATTGAATGTGGTACTAATCTCCCTGATGCAATATTTCCATCTAAAGTTTATTTCAAATATTCAAAGTACTTACATCATAAACGTATGGAACTTAACCTAAATTGAGAGGAAATGTGAGCACTTGTACATTCCGTCTTGACAATGATACATAAACAATACAACATTGTACATGTCCAAATTGTTGGAAAATTGCCCTTTGGATTTATGATGGTTCATGTAAATGATACAACAGAGACTGCTTGTATCTTTAAAAACAACATTACTTCTATAATTTGTTTTCAACAAATAGAAACGACAATGCCACCCAAAATTGTCTTGAGCCATATATACATATGTAAAAGCTAAATTTTGATGTGTTGGGGACGAATTCATCTGCTCTGCAACTTGGCTACTTATGGCCTTGTATCTTGAACACCTAGCTGTTTGCATCCATTGGAACAGTCTGATGAAAGAATACAATACAGAAATACACACTTAGTTGAAATCAATCAAATCATCTAGAAAATGTTTATAAGTGGATATGGCAAATTATTATTTAGTTTTAGGGCAATCTAACACAAGTATATCAGAAGAACTACACATTCATTTCCCATAGATTTAATTCACTAAAGACAAAATAACTGTTAGAAAAATGATTTTTGGTATTTCAAAGTGTACTTGCTTCAAAGTTGATTGTTGCAATTTTCTTGTTTAGCTGTTTTATGGTACGAATCAACTTGTTCATGAATGTACAGTTGCATGTCTTATTTTTTTCCCATCAGATTTTAAATTGAATTTGTATTGGAAACTGAATTTAGGCAAGTACTTACCATGGGTACAATTATCTGAAAATACTCCAGTCAGTCATTCTCCCATAATGTTTACAACCCTTCCTTCAACTGTGCTAATTTTCCTTCTGAAAAAGTTGACAGCCCAAGCATCTCACGAAAGATAGAACACATCATCAAGCCCTTCCTCAGATTCAACCAGGTCAGCTACTAAAGGACATTGTGAACAAAAACAAATGGAACAACAGTTAATACATTAATAACAACTACAACAGGGGTATCATAGGTGTGCTTCATCTAGATATTTGAAGGATCAGACCTGACACTGTCACTGTTGATCAATGTGTTGTTACCACTGAAATAATTAAGACAAGAGAATAAGCAATACTCTTCATTTTCTACACCTTAATCCCATTCTAAAAGCATTGCACTGTCACCCTGTTCTACAAGCATTGTCTATAACATTCTTCTTCTCATTTTCCCTTGTATAAAAAACCCAAACTAGCTTTGCTAGTAAATTTTATTGTGACCTTTCACATCTTTCCCCAGTAGTTATTCGTCACTCCAGTACACTAGCATATTAAATGTGTTGTTTTCTTGTAACCTCTGAGGACTCTGAGAAGCCTTGTGCATGGTTGTAGTTTCTCATAGAGTTGTGTATGGTTGTAGTTTCCCATTGAGTTGTGTATGGTTGTAGTTTCCCATTGAGTTGTGTACGGTTGTAGTTTCCCATTGAGTTGTGTATGGTTGTAGTTTCCCATTGACTTGTGCACGGTTGTAGTTTCCCATTGAGTTGTGTATGGTTGTAGTTTCCTATTGAGTTGTGTACGGTTGTAGTTACCCATTGACTTGTGCATGGTTGTAGTTTCCCATAGAGTTGTGCATGGTTGTAGTTTCCCATTGAGTTGTGTATGGTTGTAGTTTCCCATTGAGTTGTGTACGGTTGTAGTTTCCCATTGAGTTGTGCATGGTTGTAGTTTCCTATTGAGTTGTGTATGGTTGTAGTTTCCCATTGAGTTGTGTACGGTTGTAGTTTCCCATTGAGTTGTGCATGGTTGTAGTTTCCCATTAAGTTGTGCATGGTTGTAGTTTCCCATTGAGTTGTGTATGGTTGTAGTTTCCCATTGAGTTGTGTACGGTTGTAGTTTCCCATTGAGTTGTGCATGGTTGTAGTTTCCTATTGAGTTGTGTATGGTTGTAGTTTCCCATTGAGTTGTGTACGGTTGTAGTTTCCCATTGAGTTGTGCATGGTTGTAGTTTCCCATAGAGTTGTGTATGGTTGTAGTTTCCTATTGAGTTGTGTACGGTTGTAGTTACCCATTGAGTTGTGCATGGTTGTAGTTTCCCATTGACTTGTGTATGGTTGTAGTTTCCCATTGAGTTGTGCATGGTTGTAGTTTCCTATTGTCTATTGAGTTGTGTATGGTTGTAGTTTCCCATTGAGTTGTGCATGGTTGTAGTTTCCCATAGAGTTGTGTATGGTTGTAGTTTCCTATTGTCTATTGAGTTGTGTACGGTTGTAGTTACCCATTGAGTTGTGCATGGTTGTAGTTTCCCATTGACTTGTGTATGGTTGTAGTTTCCCATTGAGTTGTGCATGGTTGTAGTTTCCCATTGACTTGTGTATGGTTGTAGTTTCCCATTGAGTTGTGCATGGTTGTAGTTTCCCATACAGTTGTGTATGGTTGTAGTTTCCTATTGAGTTGTGTACGGTTGTAGTTACCCATTGAGTTGTGCATGGTTGTAGTTTCCCATTGACTTGTGTATGGTTGTAGTTTCCCATTGAGTTGTGCATGGTTGTAGTTTCCCATTGAGTTGTGTATGGTTGTAGTTTCCCATTGAGTTGTGCATGGTTGTAGTTTCCCATTGACTTGTGCACGGTTGTAGTTTCCCATTGAGTTGTGTACGGTTGATCTAAAACTAAAAGTATTTCAGCACCAATATTTAAATTAATTACTATTTCTTTGAAAATAACTACACTAACGTACCTCGGTATATCGCTGACTGAGACCATGAAGGTAGAATTACTAACTACTGGACCTCCATGCTGAGACTGAGACCGAGAGTGAAGTTAAACTTGGTGTTTTCTTTTGTCACGGTCGCCTCTCTCTCTAGCCCGGCCATTTTTAAATCCACAGCAGTGTGACGTACGTACCGTATTCACGTCGTCCGCACACACAGGGGTATGGGGCCGTGACTATTATTTAAATGCATTAATATTCAGTATTCTCGTAATATCATTAATATTCATGAGCTCATCACAACTGAAGAACAAACGACACGGAAAAGAGACTAACCAAACCGCGGCAGCGCGCTGGTACCAACAGCACATATACCGTTTACAAATAAGAAGAGAAGCAGGGAACCAGCGGCAGTTACCGTAGGACGTGCACGGTTGTAGTATGTGGTTTACCTTCATATGTCTGTTTGGTTATATATCTCAAATTTTGCGAACACACGCCGGAAGTAAAAGTTTGACCCCATTCACCTTTGACATAGAAGTGGCGATACAAGCTAAATTGACCTATTCTACTGCATTCATTCTTTGCTGGGTTAAATTAATTCCTTCTTTTTTAACCACATACATTATTTTTCTTTTAAAGAGCTTATTCCTAATGCGACTATTTGTATGTAAATTCGTTAAAATTACTGACATTTACTGTTAAAACACATTGACTTTTTGTGTTTCAGTTCTTGTGTGGAGTTTTTTAATAACCGCAGCGACTGCAGCAAGTTTAGCCTTTCTGAGGCAGACTCCTTTTCCGGTTTATAATTTAACGTGGTATCCGGCTCATCGTGATGGTTATACAACAAATGGACTGTTAACCAACCAATAACACAAAATTGCATTCCTAGGTGTGTGCAGGCCGTTCCAATACTCGCTGCAGGTAGACTCTGCTGTCATAAAGTTAAATACTATTCGGTAATGCACAAAAGCGATGACGAGCACCACACGATGGTGATGTCATCAACTAGACTCCATAAGGTAAAACGTGAAGAATAACGTGAACTGTGTTGTTGGACGTGTTGTTCTCATATCTGCCGATTTTGTCTGATTCATCAAAAAATGTTTAAGTGAAAGTAATTTTATCCTTTGCGCAAACTGAAGGAGAGAACGATGTCGTATCCATACCATATGGAGTCTGATGACTCTTTTGATTATCTGTTTAAAATTGTGTTAATCGGCGATGCCGGGGTAGGTAAAACTTGTGTTGTGCAGCGATTTAAATCTGGAACTTTTCTGGAGAAACAACACAGCACGATCGGAGTTGATTTCACAATGAAATCACTGATCGTTGACGGCAAGAAAGTTAAGGTAGGCGAACCATTAATAATATGTCATTATTGAATTTTTGTGAATCATCCATCGTGTGATAAATGTCTAGGCCTGAGTGACACTTTTTTCTGGCATAAATAGAGATAGGGGGAACAACTCCTTCCTTCTTCTCTTGTCTTTTGAGTTTTGGTTATTTTTTATCAAGTTTAATTATATAGTTTGTTTATTTAATAAATAGTATAGCTGCGATGATCGTTACCCTCCATCCTCCCGAGGGTTACGATCATCGCAACTATAAATAGTAGTACATTTTTAATGTATTTTATTTATTTCTAAAAAAAAGTATAAGGGATAAGTTTGAAGTAGTGTTCTGCTGGATCTCTGAAGTGATACTTTATTTGTTCAAAAATTTGGGAAGAATGTCAAGAAACAGGTCTGCTCACTACCTGTAAGTTCATAATTTCTTGTGACAAAGCACGGGACAATCGCAGATTCCCGTGTGATAAATAAAACTTACTGCAACTTGTTGATAAACTCTCTGTTAAAATAGAAAAACAAATTTGACAAATTCATTGGAAACAAATGCATCTCGGTTTTGTTTCTAGTTCCTCTGACGATGACAACAACTGCGCCAAATGTTTATAAACGGCAGCTGTTTCCCAAAGGGAATTATTCATGCAAACTGCGTAGTTCGTGTAAATTTCCTGCCTCAGCCGTGCAATTTTTATTTGTGTGGGCAGACTTTAGTTCGAAAATTGCACACTCACAAATTTGTAAATTGGCTTGCGCGAATTTTTTAAAAGGACCACTTAAAAGATTGCGCCCAACAGTGTCATGGTATTGTATTAAATTTGTGCTTGGACAATATATACGGAGATGACTGGTGGGGGCACCAAGGCCAATACAACCAAGCCAGGCCCCTCAACCTGCGGCAATTTCCACCATTGTCTCAGTGAAACATCATGGGCATGATAATTAATTTTATTAGGCCCTGTATACTTTATTCTGAAACAACCAATTAGTAACTAAAACTATGGATAATGTTGCCTTCATTTATTTATTAATTAGGCTTATTAATACATTACAATGGAGCCATGAGTTTCTGGCTGTTGATGGTCCAAAGACCCCAAAGTGAGTTGGTACTTTGTGTGTTAATCAAGTTGTAAGTGTCCTTGATTTAAAAAAGGAACAAAGGCATTGGAAAATTTAGTCCATAGTTCATTTAAGCTCTCTTTTTTTTCTTCTCTTTTTATCAGACAGCCATTATCATGATTAATGTTCAACCTTGATTCAGTTATCATCAGATAGGCCTAATCATCAGATAATCATCGGACCATGGTGTAGTAGTTCATTTTTTATCAACATTACTTCACTAGAGTAACTAATATTATGGCAGCTAGTCTGAAAACAGTAGTGATCGTAAAAATATTAGAATTTTAGAAAATTTGTTTGAAATAAACATGGTTATAATTACAATGCTTGAGGACTCAGCTCTCAAGAACAACCCTGTAGTATCACTATATGCATAGTTTATTTGGACTCTCTCTATCTTTTAATCTTTGCATAGCTTCAAGTTTGGGACACAGCCGGCCAGGAACGATTTCGTACAATCACCCAGAGCTATTACCGTAGTGCAAATGGTGTCATCATTGCGTACGATATCACAAAGAAGGAAACATTCAACAATGTGCCACGGTGGATTGAAGATGTGCAGAAGTATGCTGGAAATGCAGTAGCACAAGTTTTAATAGGTAACTATTTTTGTGCAAGGAAGGGAAGGCCAATGCCATATTTATTCATATTGCATAGAGAACACTAACTACTAACCAAAAGCCTGCAGGGTTCTCCCCATGCACAGGCTGGTGTATTGGGCCGATACGCGCAAATTGCGGGCCTACATGTAAGCGCAAATTTAGGCAAAAACATAAATTTGATTGTACAAACTTGACAGCACAACCAACTTTCACAGAATAATAACCAGTTCTTAAATAGCGCTGGCTGTGCTGTATCTATCATGTTCAAGAAAGGTATGCTTTGAACTTTGGGATCCATTTCTATAGCACCTTGTAAGGGTTAACAACCATGCCAGAAACACAGCTGGCCAGACCCCTTCTCTTAACGATAAGTGCACTGGGTTCTTTTACATGCATCTTACAAACACATTTTGACCTACGGCTTTACCTCCCATCCGAAGGATGAAGCAATAATGGTTTGTGTCTTGCTCAAGGTCACAAGTGTCAAGACCGTGACTCATACACACACTCTGCTGATCAGAAACATTGGAGCTTGAATTCTCTGCACGAGACTAGTTTTTAAATTACAAGGAGGCATTTCACAAAATACAAAACTTGATATTTTCCAGGGAACAAGAAAGATCTGGAGGACTTGAGACAGGTGGATTTTTCAGACGCCCAGGCCATCGCACAGCACCACAGCATGATCCAGTGTTTGGAAACATCAGCCAAAGACTCCACCAATGTGGAACAAACATTCGCCCTCCTGGCGCGGGAACTCAAACTTCGGCACGCTGGGGGGCCAGCACTGGAAGGCGGGGACAGTTTAAAACTGAACTACAATGCCAAAAGGGTCGATGGCTGGAACTGTTGCGGTTGATGGTTGGACGACATGATAACCTTTGACCCCCATTGTGTTTCTAAATGAATCCTGTGAATATGTATGTATTAAGGAAATGCTGCCTCAGCTGATACTGTAATGGTTACGCTGTATTGACTGGTGGATAGAGTAGACTCCTGCTATAGGCCCTTTGTCAAACTGTGGCCATCATTGTCTGATACCCTTTGTGGTACACACAAGGTAGTTCAAATTCTCATCTCGTAAATAGGGACCAAACTATTTCCTCTCACAGCTGGTTTAGTTAGGCTCTATCCGACAGCTACGGCAGTGACTACGACAGGATTGCCGAAAAGGTCTTATCTCCGATGTTGTAATTTCTGCCAGTGGCTACTCCCTGAGCTGAAAGCGCTTGATTCAGAGGCGACCATACATTGAAGACGAGAAAAACAGTATGGCTGTACCTTTTTGTATCAGGTGTTTATTGAGCAATGCTGACAGCTCTTTTGTGTATCAGTGGAACAAAGTCAAGACATCGTTTCTGTATACTGCACAAACTGCCCTGTATATGTTCATGTAGTGAATTTTAGTGATAGATATTTTCTTACATCCCAGTAGGTGCAATGTGTCCTAGTTAAAGTTATCAATGAAGGTGTATTCATTCATTCATTCCTTATTATATCAGGGGAATTGTTAAACATTGGTTTTGGGTAGTTTTGGGTTTATTTTTCGATTACAAGTTTTGAGGATACAAAAACCTTTTGAGAGATACAGTATAGTTGCACTTGGGTGCTTTTAGAAACAAAATATAGCTGAGTACATTTATAATGTGGGTTTTTCTTTTGCTCTCAAGTTTTTGAAGTTAGCATAAAGTTGCTGAACCCCAACTTTGTATTTATTATGAACAAGCGACAAGACTAACTTCAAAACAACTTTTTTTGTCATGGTTCTGAACAAGTTCCTTTGTTTCTGCCTCACTGGTAACCTAAATAAACATAACCCTAATGCCCGCTTCCTCCCAAATCCTTCTATATCCTCTGTTGAAAGACCAGAAGGGCTGAGGGCTGTAGGGTACATGTGTAGGGCCCAAATAACAAATGCTTGTCACTGGGTCAGGCATTCCGATTGCATCTACGTCCAAACATAATAGTTTGAAGTGACGTAGGAGAGGAGGATATTGGAGGATTGAGGTCACCATTGAGCTAAAAGGCAAAAAGAGTAAAGGTTTTAATGGACTTAGTTGGCACCTTTATTGACTTAAACCAGTGTCATGTAAAGATAACTAGGGCTCAAAAGTTTTCATGTTGCCCTCTCGAAGATGAAGCTTCAGGCCTAGTACATGTACATCCCATGTACATGTACTTTTGATACCTGATGTGAGTGTGAAGCTATGTTTGGATGCAAACAATGACAGCGTAATGGTTTCCCATTGTGACGTAAGGAAATTTGCTTCACTTTTTCAATTCATGTTAGTATAAAGTATGATGCAGTCTTTACAATGTGAACCTTGCATCATTAATATGAAGTACATGTAAAGAACTACTACACACAGTGTTTGTTATCCAGCCAAAAACCTTAGTGTAATGCACAGTCGTACAAATCAGCACTCTATGATTATAATTACACTTGCATGTTAATGACATCACATGTTTACCAAAGAGAATTCCAGATCAAAGGTTAACAGGCAGAAAGTGTATGGTAGACACAATGGTAGAATACAGTATATAAAATGTTGAAATTTGTTCAAATGCTGTTGTACAAGTTAATCAATTGTTCATTTATGGGAGAAGTTTTTGTACGCTTTTTCCAGCAATTATTTTTGCAATACTGGTTGTGTGTGGCATTGACAGTGCAAATTGTACCAGCATGTATTGCATTCCTGTGAGTGCATGTACATTAAGTGTGATGTTATTCACTTTAAGATAAACTAACTTTTTACTTCACACAATCTGGTTCCAACAACTGCCAGAAGCCCTTAGGAAATGCATCAAGTTAGTTTTTCCATGAGGATTTCATGTTTGAAAAATCTAGAAAATAAATGTTCTGTGACTTGTCTTTCACATTATATTTTGCAAAGGCGCAAGCTCCTTTCAGAATTTATCATTTTTTGGTGTAAAAAATGTGATTTGAATGATGAAATGAGTGATTTGGGGTCAAACTAGCAGGGTTCCCTTGTTTAATTTTAGCATGGTTGTGAACATTTTACAAATTGCACTTCATGTGACAGGACAATGTTTGGACTGTCCAAGATTTCTATTGAAATCTTCTTAAACTTTGCTCAACTTTGTCAGAGGTCTGGACCTACACAAAATCTGCTTTAGCCGTGTGAAAGCTCGCTAAATCAAGCGTGCAATCAGTGTTCATAAAATTTGTAGCAAGGGACATTAATTATTTATTAAGTTAATTATTTATCTTTGTGTGAAAAGGACTTCAGGGGCCAGAAGTAACAGAAACAGCAAATGTGTGTGTGTGTGATGTCATGATTTACCAACAGGATTGACTGACGGTTTGTTTTTTTGCTTTTAAGTCCTGCCTATCATTGTACAGTCAACCCTCGTTTTGAAGTCCTGAATCTCCTTTCTGCTTTGTGTTTCCTTTTTGTTTTCTTTTTTGCTGTCCTCTTATAACAAGTTCCTCTTATGAAGAGGTTACATGTATTTGCCAGTCCTAGCGACCTTTTTATAATGAGAGTCAACTGTAATTGCCTAATAGTAGTTCATGTTGGATGTTGGTAACAGCAAACAACTGTGTCTTCCTATCGACAGTCCTGCCGATTGCCATTGGTTGAGAGCTGCATACACCTACTGTAAACACATTCCTGTCATGTCTGTTGCAAGTGTAGATACATTGTAAAGAGTGGCAGGGTGCAAATGTTGGCAGCTTTTTTAGTTCTTGATGTGGGATTGTAAATAAGACTTGGGGTTTTTCCTCACTTCGGCTCAGGGTCGGTCTCCGGCTCTGAGCTTCGTTTTGCGTTGGAAACACCATACAAAATGCACACTGCTCCAAAATTGACGAGGGAGCCCAAGCCGGAGTTGCAGCCACAGAGCCCAGGGCGAGGTTTGGGACAAGGCAATGGTTTCACTTTCGAGCCTTGGATTGTCAACAAATAATGGGATGAGGTTTAATTACCTTTAGTCAAAAAGCCGCCCCAAAATGACAAACAGCAATATGCGGTATGATTGGAATTTTCATCAGTGTCACATGTTGGTCAATTCAAAGGCAAGCGTTTCTTAATTTCATAGCTCAATCTGTAAGTTTTCTCCCTTCATAGTTGACTGCCACTACATGTACAATGTACGCACAATGAGAGGCATTGTAGCTCTTACGAAGAACAATTTAAAAGATTGCCGATGTGTCTTTTTTTTCCTCAATGCTCATTGGAACATTGTAATTTTTTTATTTTTGTATAATGGTATCTCGACAAGAGGATATGCCAGAGCTTGTAGGTCAGGTAAACGTTGAATCAAAAACACTCCTGATCCGTGCAATACCCTCCACTCTATGGCAGCTCAACACCAACAATTTTGGCCTTGTATACGATTGGTATATGCCTGGCCTAGTGATTGCGATAAGTCATATTTGCAAGTTAGATTTGAAAACTGTCTGGTGCAATGACTTGCTTAGCCACAAGTTACTGCTTAAATCTAATTCCTCGGACTATAGAGACAGTTGCTATATCAATGGGTTCAGGGCAAGCTTATGCGTAAGAAACAGCGAACACCTCATACACAGTTCTGAATGAATGTGTATGGCACAATGGTACCAGGGTTTGCCAATCTGGAGGTTACTATACAAGTACAACAGCTTGCCCCAAACCAGGTGACATAGCAACAGTCTCTAGTCTAAGGAATCTAAATTTAGGTGTGAACTTGTGACTAAGTGTGTCAGACCAGACGACCAGACGTTATTCAAATCTAACTCGCAAACGGCTTACTGTTGCATGGGGCCTGTAGTCCCAACTGCAAGAGGGCCGACAACTTTGTGAATTGGATAGTGGAGGATTTTGGGGTGCAGTGTAGTGTTATAAAGTGCGATTGCTATTTCGTACAATGATTGTTTTGGAGTTGTTCCTCGTAGTTTTTACACTAGTTAAAAAGGGGCTCCGAGTTCAAAGTCAGTTTTGTGATGCACTCATTTTCCAATAGATGGAGTCCTTATGTAAGTGGGGGGGGGGGGGGGGAATTGCAAATTTTGTCAATATTCAAAAACATCCATGTCGTCACATTTCAAATATACATGTATGGGTCTGTACATTTTTGTATTGGAAAGTTCAAGTTCATTCCTGAATTATCATGGTATTCAATCAAAATGGCATTATATTTGACCTTTGATTTCACGCAAATCTCATGATGTCATGTTTCAATTTTTGCTCTAAAAGAGTATCAAGTAAAATGGCAATTTACACCATTTTAACGTGAGGTTAGAGACTTGATTTTCCTGCTTCTATAAGGACTTGATATTGAAAAATGAGTGAATCACAAGAATAAATTTGACCGTCGGGTGCCCCTTTTTAAAATTTTTGAAAATATGTGTGTGATTGCCTTTAAGATGTCAGAACAAAGGAATTTTTTTGCGCCTAATTGATGTGAAGTCAAAGCCACCGTATTCATAGTCTTCCGTTCAATGTTCAATGTACACACCCTTTGGTTTGTACCTACAAAAAAAGCCATGAGCATATCTCAACAAATGGGTGTAGTGGTCATGTGTTAAATATGTCATGAGTCATTTTTATTTTATCCTAGTCTAGCTAGAAGAAAAGAAAGTGTAAATTCATCAGTTTATTTCTGGTCAGTTTTGATTGTGACGGTCCACCAATGTCCACTCTCTGATTCTTTGATGTTAATTGAACCCCATATTATGCATGTGCATAACTTGTATTGGTTCGTCAGGCCTTCATTTTAATAAATCTGAGGAGAGCTGTGCATCGCTCTCCTTAAATCAAAAGGTGAATTAAGGAGAGCTATTTTAAAATCGCTCTCCTTAAATCAAAACAATGAATTAAGGAGAGTGATTTGCCCAACTCTTTGGCATTTTTATCTATTACAAAAATACTTCACCAATCCCGAGCGCGTATATCAATTACAGGGAACGATTTGGTCCCAAATTTTTGCATAGCAAAACTGCTATGCAATTTTTTTTTTGCATAGCAATCTCAAAATATTGCAAAGCAGTCCATAAATTTTGTATAGCAAATTTTAAAATGCCTAAATATTGTTGAAAATTTAACCCTGTGACACAGGTTTATTTGTGTGTTTTTTAAGGCTTAATTTCAGGCCAAGGCTACTTTCAGAATGTCTATAATTAAAGAATAAGACGCTGCAAAACTTGATATGAAAAAGACCTATTCCCTTAACTTTTTTTTCACTAGAGACAACTTAAATTTTGGGTTGCCCGCAAGTTTTTCCACTAGCCTACGTGTATTATTAAATGCACACAATTTTCATAGCGTCAAAAAAAAAAAAAAAAAAAAAAAATTACGATTTTTATTTTATTTTTTTAACGATCTTATCCCCTATTTTCTGCCCAAAATAGTACATGTTTTCATCAACAACCATTTTCATGGATTTGTAATTTGAGAATCGGTTTAATAGAACTTCTTTTGCAATGAAGTCTTTGTGTTAACGATCGATCGACGACGCACATTGAGAACAAATTCAATGAACTTTGCCCTGCAACGCCCTCTATCGGCAAAAGTTGTCGATGCTTGAATAGCCTTAACCCAACGCTGTGTATAGTACAGAATCCACGGGCGTGCGCCGCGTTGTGCAGCAATTCTTTACTCGACTCGTGAACGTGTATGGAGTTGGAGGCTAGCCAAGCTTCCTTATGAATATGAATTTATTGACGGGCCAATCACAGCGTGCGGAATGTTGGTTAGGATGGACTTTGGACCTGCTGTTGTACTGAACAATAATACTACCATGTGTTGTGTGCGTGCGGGCGAACGTTGGCTACTCACTACCATGTGGTTAAGGGAAGTGCGTGCGTGTTTACTATGAATTGAACGATCGCGATCGCGGTCACATTAAATCTAGCAAATATCAAGACTTGCTAAACCATTTTATGAACTTAAAAATAATCTCTCTTTGGGATTTTACAACTGTACCCCTCATTTAATGTGAAAAGGAACAATTTTTTGACTAGCCTGGCGGGCTACTAAGGGAAGGGTTTTGACTCGCACGCCGCTGTTTTCACTCGCATTTGGCGACCGCTAATTTCGAACCCTACCAATGCTGCTTCCATCGACCCATCATGTGTGGGGGAATGTGGATCACAGCGCGGCGTAGTGCGCGATATGATTGTTCGTTTGTGTGACCGGCTGCGGTAAACATCAGGCATGCGGGCACGCACACACAGTCAAAACATACATGTACTTGAATAGGGCTCGTTTACCACTTTCAATTAACAACATCGAAGCAGCAGCTAGCTTATTTTCAACAATCGAGGGGAAACAAAAAAGAAAAGCGTGAGTTCTTTAGATGTTGCCACCTCCAACTCTGAGACTCAAGCCGCTTACTTTTTTCAACAATTAGCGTTTTGAAAAAAATGCTCTTGTTGAAATTGTAAGGAGCGCTTTTTTTTGCTCTCCTTAAAAAATTTAAGGAGCGCGGAGGAGCGCGAGCGCGATCGCGCTCCTTTAAAATGAAGGCCTGGTTCGTGGGTTAAATCAGTTCTTGTCTCTACACCTACAAATACCAGACTTGTTCCTGGTTCAGTGTTGCTTTTATGCACAAATATTGTATGTAAATTTCCAAATTATGCGTGGTCCTCAGACTCCAAGGCTTGTTGAGAATAATATTCCAAAATTATAATTCCGGGCCTGTTACATAAGTCACGAGTTTGTAACATTGGTCATCTCACAGAATCATTTGCACGATATAATTTTGGAAACGGCAAGATGACAATGTTGTATATAAGACTGCATCAAACATTCGCCAAAGATTTATTTGGACTAATAGGCCATATATATGCACATCAAGCGCCTTAAAATTATACTGCAATGCATTTTGGGAAACCGAGTACATTATTATTATTTTTTTAATCAAGCTGCCAAGATGGACGCCATACTGTAGTTAACATGTAACTGTGCCAGGTTTTATAATTGTGTACTGCATTACTTCAAAATCAGCGTGCCATGATGATTGCTGGTGTTGCTCGGACTGGGATTTCACCCGGAATTCTTTTGCGCGCCGATCATGTGTAGTTTCACATGCATGAGCTGTTGCTGTCGTGTTTAAGAAACCATGGAATGTCTGAATACGAATGTCATCATTTATTTTACCAGAAAATCATTTGATTCAAACGACTGCAGCAAAATTTTAATGCATTCTCGCTGTTTCACCCCAAAAAATGTTAACGGGTTCATTTTCTTGAACTTAACTTAGTTTAATTTTTGTACGTTGTTAGTTTTAATTTACAGATGTGTGTACTCCACCAAAGATATATAGGGGGCCTCCTTAGTTTCTTTTCATGTATTAACTTTTGTTTTTCCTAATTTTGGAAACCGATGTCACATAAAACACATTTTAATAAATCCTCACTTTTTTGGCAAAACGTACGCACAATCATCACTTTTTAAAACAGTAGATTTTAGATTCAACCAATGGAAGTCTTTGGGTGATAGAGGGCAGCAGACATACGAGGTAACGCAGGCATGTCCAAGTGCAGTGGAATTACCTGGGCCCAATTACATAAAGCTGTTACGCAGGAAATTCTGCTTAGAAAATTTTTTCACTAAGCAATAAATGTGCGGGGGTACCAGTTGCATTAATGTAAACTATATGGTATTTCGGCCGGTAACCAGTTTCTGCTAAGCAAGATTGTATATCTTAATTAAAATATAATAAGTTGTCCCATTATATGTGTTTAATGGTAAATTCTTATCTGGGCACCTTTTACACAATTTCCGACAATGTGGCGTCCTGCATGGAGGGTACGTACCTAATAGCCCAAGTTGTGTGTAGATATGGGACCATTTTTTCATGTGAGGATTAAATTTATTTTGATAAATGTAAAAGCCGAACATTAATTGTCGAAACATCACCATGCGTTAACTACCAACCAAGAACAACCACTGTAACGTTTTCTCGTGCGTTGCAATTTGTGCAAAGAGGTCAATTACTTTTGGAATTTTGGCAGTGCTTTCTCTGGAAATTATTTTTGTGTAAGGAATTAAAAATAAAAAAATGTTTTAACAAATGATTTCAATTGCTGTTCATGTTTGTTGCTTCTTGTAAAGTCATAAATGCACTGGACTCAAGCTTTGGTGTTTCTGATCAGCAGAGTGTGGGTTCAAGTCCCGGTTGTGACACTTGTCCTTAAGCAAGACACTTAACCATGATTGCTTCGTCCTTCGGATGGGACGTAAAGCCGTTGGTCCCGTGTTTTGTGTAATGCACGTAACAGAACCCAGTGCACTTATCGAAAGGAGGAGTCGCCCTGGTGTTCCTGGTTTGATTGGCTGCATATTACGCCAGGGCACCTTGTAAACCATTACATGGTGCTATGTAAAGGAGTAGGTCTCATACTTCAAACGTAGCCCCACCTTTCAGGAAAATACTGAATGTTGAAGCACCTTGAGTGTTACTGAGTAACGGATACGAGCACTATATAAGAAGCCACTATTACTATTATTATCATAAAGGCTTTTGAAAACTAGCTAGGACAACATTTCTCATTATTGAATTTAGAAGGCATACCAGCAACCATGGCTCTTTAATTAACGTACATCTGAGTAGACTATTCATCATTGAATCTGTACTGTTCCCACCCTGTAGTTTCAGTAACTACACATCTAACCAACCCGATTAAATTTCCTCAAATGAAGTGGTCCTGGTTTAGTGTAGACTGAAGTGTAAATGAGATTTTCACACTTGATGCACTTGAATCAAATTGGTTATAAAACAACCTCTTAAAAAATCCAACAGAATCGTGTACCACAATGGGATACTTTTTCAAAACTTTGTCTCTTGGAATTCTTGAGAAGTCTTTAGCACAAGTATCACATCAATCAACCCTAAAATCATGACAATACAAGACACAAAAACAAAAAGAGAAAAGAGATACAACTAGGAATAATGTTGTTTATTTATTTATTGTCAAAGTGTTCACTATATTATTAGTTACCCTATATGTTTCTCTTAAATTATTTTCCCGTCTACAACTAGGGTAAAACAATGAAAATGACAAATAAAGTTGGCATACACAGCAATTAGCAATATCTGCATTACTAGTGCTTTGAACACAAAGTGCATGACATACAAAAGCATTTCTTGTAAGTTTTAAATTTTTCATATGAAATATTCAAAACAGTACATTTGAAACCATGTGCATTATCTGAAAAATGTGTTTTTTTCACAAAACGCTGTTACGTGAAAAACCTATAAATGCATCTGAAATGCTGCTGCTCATAAAAGGCTATTTATAAAACATCCTTAAACTATCAAAAAGCAAACAAAAACAAGGTTCCTCGTTTGAAGTTAATGTCCAGCATTCTTTACATTTCACTGTTTTTACCACAAAACAAAATATTATAGCCACAATTTGTTCAAATCAATCTTTTATAGAAATGAATTTACATGGATGAAACAATAA
Source organism: Pisaster brevispinus (assembly GCA_023634235.1). NCBI lineage: Eukaryota > Metazoa > Echinodermata > Asteroidea > Forcipulatida > Asteriidae > Pisaster > Pisaster brevispinus. The sequence goes on from JAMKCF010000004.1 coordinate 16,696,907, forward strand.
ATAGTTTAAAAATATGATGGTTGACTTAGAACAATTGATGTTTGCTTCTGTATATTAGCTAAAGAACAGTGATTTATGTTTCATTCAGAAGTGATATTTACAGAAAATGCTATTTTATTTACAGTTGCATGTTCATGTATTAAATAAAGGAAACATATACAGTACAATTAGTTTGTTTAACATTTAATTTATAAAAGTCCTTGGGCCAAATGTCACAGGGCGACTACACAGAAAATGTTGCTTCAAAAACAAAGTTGCATAGCACATTATTCATGGGGGAACCAGTTAGAAAAAAAAAGTACATCACATGATATTGTAGCTGGTAACCAATTTCCGTTAACCAAGATTTGTCTAGATGGGTTCAAGTTTCAGTTACAACGACACATGCAGAATATGTCTTGAAAAAAAATTTCGATTGACAAACTTAAGAAATTTTCAGTTGGAAGAGAGATTGACAACTGATGCTTGAATAATTTTTTAAAATAAACTAACGAAAAATCCTGAAATAAAAAGGTGCTTATCTGTTGCTTCAAATGTGGACAGAAGCAAAGTTGTTCCAATTATTAGTGGAGGCCGGACCCCTAGAATTACACTGCCTAAACTGTTCCATGATAGATGGCGTACCTCATGGTGCTAATGATAACAATTTATGCGAATATGTCTTTTTTGCTACATACACGTGACATATGAAATGAGCTTCACAAGGCATGTACACGTAGTGTGAAGATCCCAAGTTGTCCACTCTGAAAATTTTACAAAACTACATGATTGATACCCATTTAAAATGATAGGTTACAGTTTAGCGAAAAATGAGGAGGGGTTGCGGCACAAGCAATGGTCTTAATTTGACATAATCATAAATCTAATTTCTAATTATATTTAGAAAAGTAAGATTTCTACAGTATTGTTTATTATAAAAAAGAAAAGAAATAATAGTTGAATTATTTCAATCTGAAAGCTCACTGATCCTAAGGTTCACAAAAACTATCAATCCTTCAAAGAAATATGACGTAAAACTGTGAAAGTTGTTAAAACTGCATTTGAAGACCCTCCAAATCACCTTTTGCTTATTTAACAAATCAAGCCCATCAATGATAGTTGTCACTAAAACGTGACCGCCGAAGAAATTTTCACAGGCTGATTTAACAGAGAATGTTTCTATTACTACAGGGTGGAAACAATCTCATCTTAAAAAAGGTCACTTACTTAAAGGTACACAGTTTTTGTTTGTTGCGCCTTTTTTCTCTAGCAAAATGTCCAAAAAAAGAAATGATAACAAAATTAATTGTCAAGTTTCCCACCAGGGCCCACATTTCATGGTTCTGCTCACTGCGAAAATCTGCGCTTACAGTCACAATACTCCACTTACGAGCTAGCCCCTAATTTCACTAAACATGAAGTATAAACACACAGAGGCAAACGTTTCTTACATTTTTTCTGCTAACGTAAGCGCAGGTAAGCAGGGCCAAGAAAATGGGTCCAATAGTACTCCACACTAATGATGTCACTTTCCACCACATGTGATCGACGCTCCAGGCTGCAGCAGTACAGTACACCCGAGCAAACATACAACACTGACACATACATGCCTGAAATGTATCAGTTAAATACGACACATTGTCCGAGATGTCCGGGTAGTTGCATGATGTCACCACACACTGAGCTTCCATTTTTAGCATTAGTGGGGAGTGCCATTGTTTTGATTCCACTTGTACCAACCTCACATTTTTCATACCCGATGAAAAAGTTCTTTAGTGTCAAAACATTAACACTTGTACCAACCTAAACAACAGTCAATTTGTAACAATTTGCTGAAACAATCTGCTGAAACAATCTGCCGCGTTTCTGTAGAAACTGCAAAGTCTAGAAAAAAAATTCCCAAGAAAAAGGCCACAAGTTCTGAAGAGCATCCCTGTAACATTAATCCCCCAACTCTATACACAATCCTTGCCTATCGAACACTATTATGCATACTTTGAGAAAACACTTTTAAATAATTACACATTATTTTAAAAAGATGTCAGACAACACCTTTTTTAAAAAATTTGAAGTTATAATTTTACGATGATGAAAGCACATTTGGCTGAATAATAATAACAAAGAATGATCGAAGCTTTTCAGCCAACTCAAGTGATCAAGTAAGCGGGGGCAAAGAGGAGGGGGGGTGGGAGGGGCTTTTGATGTACAGGTATCGAACCATTCATTTGTGCATTTTTTTAAATCTCATTTGGTGGGAGAGGCAAGACTTCCGAGTGGGGGGGGGGGTTCCAACTGGTCACACCACTGTACACTACTTTTTTTCCCGACACATTTTTTTGTTCCATTCCTCAAGACATCAATTTTGAGTTTCATGATTTTCACAAGGTGAGTTTGGTTTTGCTCTTCTCTCACATGAGCAGGGCATTAAAAAAAAAATCATTATCGCCAAAAACTTAAAACATTGAACAAATTCATTATCGCCAAAAACTTAAAACATTGAACAAATTCATTATCGCCAAAAACTTAAAACATTGAATAATTTATGGTGCAAGTACATCTAATAACCACCCTCACCTCAAGAATAAATATTTGAAGTAGTTGTTAAATATTCTTGCTAATAATGGTGCACCCACCTTCTAAAAGGGTCAAGGTGTTTTAAGAGACCTAAATGAGTCCAGTAAAAATATAAAATAGAGTTTTGGTTGCACGTCACACCTATGCCTTGAATGCAAAAGTGTTTTCAAAAATTGCTTCATAGTGAGCACAGAATGTGCACAGAAGCAATATGTTAAAAGGGTTTATGATTTAAAGGAGCCACCCTTTTCGCTCCGTTATCACACACATTTGGCAGAACGTTTCGGCACGGCTCATTTGAAACCCTCCCGATCGAAGATGACGTCAATGGCCTCGAGTACATTCTGCGTGGTTATACTGGGTTTAATGAGCGCTTTGTTGTATTCAAAGTCCCTGTGTCCGTGGTCTAACTCCAGCGTGGTATCGTTGAGTAGGCCCGCCTCGTTGGATTTAGAATGCACACCGGTGTAGACCAGCACAGACTCCATGCAGACGGAGCATCCGTCATCGACGGTGTCACTCATCTTGACCTCCCCCTCGCATACGTGACTGTTGAGCTCATTGATGGTGTGACCAGCATCCTCTCCATCGGTGTCCTCCTCTGGAATTGGATGATGGGTATCCGACATGGCCACCCCTTGACGGACTATAGCCGTCTGACGGTTACCGGGAATCTTTAAACGGCTGTTGGATTTGGCCATCAGGTACTGGTTGTATAGATTGGCACCATAGATGTCCGTCATGGGGTTGTCACTGAAAATGCAAAACAATTCAAATTAATTCAAAATAAATTCTTAAATTCAATAGAAAAGTCACTAAAATGTACACGCATAATTCATAAATCAACTAATAAACATGTATCCAGTTTTCTGCCCTCAGAAAAAAGGGCCTCATGACTGGCAACACCAGAGCCTATACACACATCTCTGCAAAATATCTTCAATTACCAAAACAGAGAAATTGTGTGCGTATCTTAATGCGCTCTCTTTGTTCTATACAACTAGCGCGATTACTGAGCGCCAACCCTGTAAGCCCAAAATGGTGACTGTAAGCGCAAATTTCATGGTAAGCACAGCTATGAAATTGGGCCGAAAGTAGTTAAGAACAAAAAAAAATCCTGTTTAGCAAAATCAGGTTACCAGCCAAATACAATAATGTATACAGTTTGTAACTGGTTCCCTGCTAAATTTTTGATAAGCAAACAAATTTACCGAGGATAATTCTCTGCAATAACAACTTTTTGACATTGGGCTCTGATCCGAAACATTTGGTATTAAACAAACAGCGTATGAGTTTGGCATGCCATCTCGCTCAGGCATGACCTATCCATTGAAACACAAATTGCAAACATTGTCTTGATTTAATAGATGTAATACTTGCATCGGCGGATGAAGAATTTTTAATTTGGTTTTTCCCTTACACTGATGTGTATTTAGCACTGTATGCTCAGTGCTTTCCCGAGCTCTGTGAAAAAAATCCACAGGCAATCACTCGGGTGGGATTCGAACCTATGACCTTTGCATTGCTAGAGCAGATGTCTTACCACTAGACCATCGAGCTAGCCCGATGGCTAGAGGCGGGTTCGAATCCTTAGCAGCGGGTACTGCAACGATTTAATAGATGTAATATTTGCATCGGGATGAAGACTTTTTAATTTGGTTTTTCCCTTACACTGATGTGTATTAAGCACTGTATGCTCAGTGCTTTCCCGAGCTCTGTAAAAAAATTAAATAAATAAATAAATAAATTGATTTAGTGATTCCATACACTCACCCTATAGCATAAAGGGTCCTCAGAGGTGCCCGACACCCCATAGCTTGGGCTTGTTGGCTCAGTACATTCTCGGCACAGTGGTAGGTTATTTGGCTTGGTTTCCCTGTTAGAACTGTGTACAGTAGATCACGCCCTGTAATTTTCTGTGAAGGTAAACCCATCAAGAAATACAGTGAATTTTTACTTTCATTTTTATCAACATAGAGAGAACTTTGCCATTTAGCTATCTCCAAACAAATAGTAACTTAAGCTCACTTTTTAATTAATTAGCATTTTCAACAGCCCACTCCATAGGAAGACACCTTTAACAAAATTCAAAATATTGGGGTTTTTTTGCAGGCAGTTTCAAATTTTGTAGATGCAAAAGAAAGCAAATTTATACGCAAATGCAAGAGGAACTTTTCTGTATTTGTAACATCATTTTTTTCAAAAGTTTACTTTGTACTATTTTAGTTAGTTTGATAAAAAGAAACATACAACTTTTTAGATTGAACAAAGAAAAATTGACTAGTGTGGGATTTCAACCTGCAACCTCTGGATTAACAGGCCGGTGCTCTACCAACTGAGCTATCCAGCCCTAAAGTTGGAGGTCTCCCTATACTATCAAAATAAACCATCAGAAACCATAATCCACTTCAATTTAACCCATTTCTCCTAAATGGCATCAAGTCACCATATGCCTTTCATTCAACTCTGAAGCAATTTCCACAGTTAATCAATACTACACAGGTTTCCCTTCAATAGTTTCTCTTAATGCACATGTGCATGCATCCCAAAAGTTAATAAATTAAGCTTTACCTTGTACAGTGATTCTAAGCACACCATGAAAGAGCCATGACCCAGCCTGATGGGAGAAGAACAAACATTTGTAAAATTGTGAGCGTTAACTCTCTCTCTCAACCAAACTATAAAAAGCCTGCCTTTATCCTTTTTAATGGCTGAGGACAGTTGATCAGCCCCACCTCAAAAAAGAAAGAGGCCATTATTTACCTCGGGTGGGGGGCTTCAGACATCCACATGAGATCCACGTTGCATCCAAGTACAGGTATATTAGGATATGGCACATGATCCAGCGTTTGGTTGAGCTGGCCGTTGGTAATAAGGACATCAAGAATCAGCTGAAGACTGGTCTCCCATCTGACCGGCTCTCCAAACAGAACCACTGCCTCGATCTTAGGAAGAAAAACCTCTACGTTGGGCTGAAGAAAAGAAAAAGAAACAGTATTTCAGTCAGTATAATATGCAAACATGTACAATTTACTGTGAGATTAGTTTTCCAGTGCAGTTTTGGGGTGTTGATCTAAATACGAGTGTAGTGTGGGTGGGAATCATCCTTGTTGTATGCCTAAAAGTTAGGAAACACCTCAGAACCTTGTTCTTAAACAAAGGAACTGCCATAAGCTGCACATACACATATAGCTGTTTCTACCAAATTGGCTCACAGATTGCTTATCAACAATCACTAACCCTCGCAGGTACCCATTTACTCCTGGGTGATGAGAAGCGAATTATTGTTAAGTGTCTTGCCAGGAAATACAAGTGTCACGACCTGGATTTGAACCCACACTCTCATGACTCAGCCATCAGAACCCGAGTTCGATGCTGTAGACTGCTCGGCCACACTTTTACAAGAGCAATGCACCTGGAGACCCAAGGTTCCCCAAAAATAAGATTAATGCGGCGTGCAGGGTCCAACTCTTACAGACTAGGTAGTTTGGCTTGTATGTCGCCTAATACCCTCCAACATCCTCTTCTTCTATGTCATGAATTGTCACCCCACACCAAATTGTTTGGATTTCTTGGTATTCCTAGCCCTGTGATAAGCACTTGTTGTTAGGACCTACTGGCCCCAGTCCTTCTGAATCCTTCACTTTAGCAACTGGATATATAGAAAGAATTGGGACTGCAAGGGTTGGTACTTACGTTGGCTACTGGGGCTCTCCTCTTATGATCAACCATGTCTAGATGTGGGAACAGATCGCGTACATCATCAACTGAGGTAACTTTGGTGAAGCCAAGACTGGGAAGGAAAGGCCTGGTTAAGGAAAAGTCTGTCTTTGTAACCCAGTGACCCCTTACATTGGCCGCCATCGCTGAGGTCAAATAATGGAAATGTGCACGTATGTACACGCCGCCCGCAACACGGGTTAGGTATTCACTGACCGCAGTGAGGGCGCTGTGTTCGGTTTGCGACGTCATATGCAAGGGGTCTATTGAGGATACATTAGCTACATGAACAAATTGCTTTGACCTGTGTACATTCTTTGCCAAGCCAAGCAAACTCCATCCTCATCAATCCACCACAACTAGACACGCCAAATCTCCCATCAATCATCAGTGTCTTACAGTGCATTCAGCGGATGACATTACAAGACTCTTATAATATGTATAAGTATACAGAAAGATGTCGACACAAGCAGGCCTGATACTTCAGGGAGGCAATTGCCTCCGCTGTCCCATTCCATTTCCTTGGTGCTCTTTTAATATTCCAATAGAAATTTACCATTTCCCCATAGAGGTGTCCTTTACCATGGTGAAAACAAAGCGCCAGGCCTGCACAAGTATACACAATATGTACTGAGTAAATGCAAGGCAGATTTTTCTTTGGCAAGGGTCACATCTATGTGAGGAATATAAAAAAATACTGGAATATTTCAACATTTCAATATTATCTCCTCGAGGTTGGAAGTTGACAAAGTAGTTCACGGACTTCCAAAACGAGGGGAGCTAGTTAGTGACTGTCCAACCGAAATAAACCATGTTATAGGCCTATTTGTTTTATTAAACCTCATAATTGCATCTTTATTATCCCCAATACTCTCCTAGTTAAGCATCGTTGAGCTTGGGAAAACATGGGTTGGTGTTTATGCATCTTTTGATATGCACATGTGTGGTGGCTAGGGCAATTTTTGCAGCATTCTACACCAATGTACAGACATACAGACATGTACGTCAAGGCAAACAGTTAGTAAATTAAATTATTAGTTTTTCTTTTACTTTTTTCATTTGAACGAAGTGAAACATGGGATTACTAATTGGATTCCTTAGCTGATCTCCACCAAGGACAATCATCCCACCCACAAATACATGTGTTACACTACAGCAAAAAATACATTCTCCACGAGCTATGCATGACCCAAACATGGGCTTTAAAAAAATTACTTGTGGCTTAATCTTGTATGAGTATCCAATGTAAATGTGTTGTGCAATCAATAATTTTTCCATGGGTTGTTGAAACCCTTGCTCTATGGTGAAACCATGGCGTTGAAACGAAGGCCATTTCTTACACCATGGAACTTGTGATCACACCATAAAGTGCTCTAGACTACAGAGGAAAAGGAGTATAGACCATCAATCTTGTACATTCCAGGGCCTTTCTGGCAGGCAAGACTACACTAGACATAAGATTTATAAAATAATAACAGCTGAACTACTGTACAGTGTTGATTTAAATAAAACAGATAACATGTATTTAATGGGATTTTTTCCATAGAGCTGTGTACACAAATTGTGCCTGTGGCTCTTTTCCTTGCTACTGACAGCACAGGACACATGTCAAATGCCCATCACATGTCTTACTTCAACCTTGGTCAAGCAGTCTGAATCCGCCCTTCCTTTCTCTATGGTCAGACCGTAGATCAATGGTCTGACCAATCTAAAATCAATATTGAGTGTCTGATGTCCCATAGAGACAGTGCGTCTGTATCATGGTAGAGAGACCTGTGTGTGCACAGTGTGCATGTGCAATGTGCACATGGTCTGCACATGAGCAGAACTAGGTCAAAGTGTGACATAGAGGACTGAAGAAATGAACCCAGTGGTCAGTTGCATTGCACTCTTCCTGTGGCTTTCGTGGTATGCTTCAACAACATCCTTCAAAAATTGCTTTCTGTCAAAAATGTTTGTGTGAAATATCATAGAACTGTAAAATAAGACATCTGCATGTTCCCACAAAATCAGGGCTCAAAATTTACACTGGACCACAGGCCCAAGGCCAGTAGTTTTAATGTTGGGCCAGTAAACTCATGACCAGACAAGTCCGGTGGTCTTGTGTTTTTCAATTGAATAGTTATACCTTTGTCTGTGTAATACCGTGTTCAAATGTTGGCTTTAAGTTTCACAAAATACCTTTCAATTCTATTCTACGAAATATGCTTAACCTGTAAAGACAAATGAGATAAATCTTCTTTTACATGTCTTAGTACTTGTTCAAATAAAACAACCAATTTTGTCCTCATTTTGGTTCAGCTCTTGTAAAACCAATTCTGGTCCAGTTAACTTTTTGAGCCACAAGCCCCGAAGTCTTGTGGATTTTCCCCCCAAATTCGAGCCCTGAAAATGTAGGCTACATGTGCATTCCACGATTAAAGCATTTTATAAGTGACCTGTAGCCCTGAAAAACTGCATCACACCACAATGATTCACTTGGTGACTAAAGACCACAAGTAGGAAATCTCAATGACAGTTTTGACATACCATGTATCCCACATGAACGATTGAAACATGGACCCAAAAAGGTATTTTTTTTAAATGGCACAATCTGATGTTAAACTGTGACAGAAGGCTGGTCATCCAGGGCAGGCTATGGTCTGTCTGCCTTCCATGCAAATGAACTTGTTTGTATAGAGGCTATAAAGCTGTAAGTTCTGTCTAGCCACAGCAGGGATTACTGGATTACAGTAGGCAAAACATCAAGATACACTGACCTTGCAATCTTACCATGTAATGTAGGACTGTGTAACCACCGGTTTCGTTAATAAACAAATACATGCACTGAAGTGTAACATCCGTCCATGTAATCAAGTTTGTCACAATGTGACTTTTCAATTCTGAAAAGAAATCACTTGCCCATCTAATTGTTGGTTTGGTAAAATAATTTAAAGCCCATGGACACATATACAACATTGGTAATTGTCAAAGACCAGTACCCACACTACAGTAAAATTGTTTAGTGAAAAACAGTAAACCCCCTCCCCCCCACCACCTCATAAGTTTTCACTGTTTTCGAACATCAAGTTTGGGTCTCGCGAGATCAAAGTAATAGTTTTTACTTATTTCTCAAAACGATTGCATTTCAGGCAAAAATATTCTAGGAAAGTTTTACACCATGACTACAAAACTCTTTATGCCAATCATGTAAGAAATGTCCTCTACATGTTTCAGATATGATTGCTAGTGAAGAATAAAAGCAATTCCACGCAAAATCAGAAAGTAAAAGCCTTTTTTTCCGCCAGTAGTTATACCCCGGGTCAAATGTGTAAACAGTTAGTTTTTCAATCCTACGATTGTTGTGGACACCATTTAGGATTGACGTTACATACTATACTATGATTCATGTATGAAAATCAATTGGCGCCACGATTATATTGCCGTAAAATATTAAGAGTATTTATTTTATTTTTAATTTTTTTAAGCAGCAATTTTAATCGAAAATAGAGGCAGAGCCACTTTTTACATTGACCACCATTTCCATGGGTGTTGCTGGCAATCTCTCAAACACACATAAAGAAAATACACATGTAGGAAAATGGTTTTGGAGCCATCCCCACAACATACTGATAATTTTAGCATTATGACTGAAATCAAATAAACCAAATAACCATCAATAACCTTTCAACAAAGTCCAAATCTAGATTGGTGTTTGGAAGTATGAGGCCACAAATATTGTGCAATTACCAGATAAGAAGGTCAAACTCTCAAAATGCTGATTTCAGTTTGTAATACATAATACACACAGCTTTTTAGTAGTTTATTTGTGACCAGTTCCTGCCAGATCGATCAAAAAAACGTGTCGCTTGGTGTGGGTTTTTTTACATCCATGTAGGTTTTTGTTTAGTCAGCTCCTTTGAAATTTAATAGGAGTAAACCTTCCAAACTTTGTTTAGTACTTTACAAAATATTTTGGCATAAAATCTGAATGTGCGCCTTTCCAAAACTTCAGTATAAATTCTAGAATTGTGTTCCAGTTTTTTAAAGTTTAAATTTAATACACAGAATGTGTACTTGTTATTGCTCTACTCTACAGAATGGTTCATACCCATTGCAAATTTAGGCCACTGTACTACCACTAGGTAGGACTTGGGGAAAGTACTGAGTATACAGTGCTTAACACACACTGGTGTATGGGTAAAAGACAAATAAGATATTGTAAAAAATATATATATCAAATTTATACTCAGAGGCACTATTCCATCAAGATCATAGTGCACATAAATATCATCGGATAGTGGCGAGTCTTACAAAATAGTAGATAAACAAACAGATTCCCTAATGGCACTTGGCAGTTTGTTCAGAAAAGAACTGTAAAAAATCTTGTATGAAGGTGTGTAGTTTGGGTTCCTTAAACTATGTCTATGTGAGAACCAAGGAATATCAAAAATTTTCAAATACGTGCAAGACTTGCACAGTCTACACCAATGCATTTGTGTCTAGACATGTAGCTTGTCTACAACACTGAGACATACATTTTCAAACATCATACAGTTTGATAAATTCACAACCTCAAACCTCCATACCCAATATCTAAACACTGTTAACAAAGACCCGTGATCAAAAAGGATACTATTTAGCGATCTCTTTAGTAGGCCCCTGTCCTGAGACAAGAACGTGATTGTCATGGAACTGCGGAAACATCTTGAGAGGGCTGTGGGACATAACCACCTGGTCTGGATGAATCTGTGCACAACAAGTCCAAGTAAGGTTTGAAAACATACAACAAATTCACATAATTTACCAACCAATGCAAACATTTGAGAATAATGTTTGCCCAAATAAAAATAGGTGCATTGTATTTTTTGTTTTACAGGACTTTGACAAGTGCATTTGAATCAGACCTCGGTGTTTGGCGAAACAGAACCATACTGCAGGGCCCAATTTTATGGCACTGCTTACTGCAGGATTCTGCGCTAACATTGCCCTGTTAAAAAGCATAATTCTATGGGCTGTAGTGTAAGCACAGAATTCCGCAGTAAGCAGCACTATAAAACTAGGCCCAGGTCGTTACTGGACTCAGGCCACTGACACTGAAAGTGACCAGTGGGTTTTTTTTTTTCAAGCTATGTTGGGGTTAGGGCTTTTTACAATCACAGGTAGTTACCTTGACACCCAGCCAGTTTGTCAGTTGTTTTGCTTTAGCTTGTCTCAGTTTGTTGCCAGCGTTGGTGACAAAGACTGCTGGCACTCGTAGATGACCCTCTCCATCAGACAGCTTCTGGAAGGCCTCAACTGCCTCATTCAGGACACGCTTCCCACGCACCAGAACTCCGTCAATGTCAAATAGTATGCCAAACTGAGGGGACTGGCCAAACTCCTGAATAAACAAATAAATACAAATCAGAAGTTGTTCTCGTAAATCAGGATATGAAAAGGAGCTTCTATTGAAAAATGTAATAACATTTTTTTTTGTTTCATCATACTTGGCCCAAAATACACTCAAAAGGCCTATAGGCAATCTATTCCGTAAAAAAAAAATGTATTACTCATTCAACAGCACAATGAGCGCAAATAACAGGATGAATAGGAACTGAAAGGATTTAGGAGGGAAACCCCAATGGGGAAAATCCATGCAATCAGGAAGGGACAAAAAAAGCCAAATTCACATGCAAGGCTCCTATCTAAGGTGGGATTCGAACTGGGATCCACTAAAGTGGAAGGCAGGGAAAGAGACCACTGAGCCAACCAGATCCCCTGGAACCCATGCCCGGAACCTTTGCTCAAAACAACCCCCAGTTATCACTTTTGTGATGAAATCATAATGCAACTCAAATTTATTAAATATTCAATGAGCACTGAGTCAAAAAGTTCTCACCTAAAACTATGGATCTTAACAATATCAGATGCCACGTACTAAAACATCTTATTTCAACAACAGCCCAGTTCTTCCTTCATCAGGCTTGTGAGCAACTCTCACAACTTGGCCCACCATCCTTGTAATTTCTGGGGGGTTTGTAATTGTAATTTTATGGTAGTTTTGACTTTTGACTCTCTCTTTCAATTGAGTTCTCTTTTGCTCATGCAATTTATTGATGCTGTCCTTTTTTTCCTCCTTTGCATGTGTACGTCCTTTGTATACATTTTATATCTTTTAAAACAATTCAAAACTTCTTCTTTTTTTAAATACTTTTTCTTTGTCTTGTGCTATTTATTATATGCTTTTTAAATCTGTATAGTTTGTAATTCAACCTGAGGGCATAAAAACAAACGTTCACTAATAATATTATTAATTTTCAGTGCTCAAAAATGTAATGTATTATGTATTATATTAATATTATTAATAAACCAGCAAATAATTGACTAAGTCATTATGAATGGACTAGAGTATTCTATATAAATCTTAGCAGACATTACAAAAATTAAGGAATCATACTCATAAGTCATAGGCCTAGTTATCAAAAAGAAAAATTAGTTCCAATCTGAAAGCTCGTTAATTTAATTGCAAATTTAATACGACTGCCGTAGTACCAATCCAAAACATTAACACTATAAAGTAAATAAATCTAATTAATTAGCAACACCACAGTCACCAGCAGAGCAGTAGAGTAGTAGGTAGGGCCTACCAGCATTCCTCTATTCCTATATTTTTGTCCGATTGTTGCAATCAAATTAAGCCCAACAACGAACATAAACTAAATCCCAGATTTATTTATTATTTATTTTACAGAACTGTAATACTGTGACCAGGAATCGGATGATTTTTTTTTCATTTTGGATGATGGTGTGTTTATTGAAAACGAGAGGGTGGGAATGATTAATTTACTCATCATGATGATCATCCTCATAAAAAAACATGAACAATCTGGTTCCTGGTGCATGGTGAGGGGTTTAAAGTAGAGGGTTACGACCATCACATATATATTTTTTAATAATGCCTTTAATCATCGGGGTTTGAAGAGGAAGAACTCAAAGTATCCCTTTCACTAGCCCTACACAATGCAAAATTGTCTTGACAGAAAATTGTCTGACAAGATCCACGACATGATAAGGAAGATCGACCAATCGGAGACCAGACAACTCGTCCGTCGGACAACTCGTCCGTTCGGACAACTCGACGGTTCAGACAACTCGACGGTTCGGACAACTCGACGGATGATTTATTCAAGCGTCAGACAACTCGACTTGGGGTCAAGACAAGTCGACGGATGGCCGTGACGGGGGCTCAGCACGGGGCAGGTTGGGTGAAGAGCGGCCTGGTGGGTGGGGGGTGCACGAGCGTCCCCCGGGGGTGGGGTATGGTGGGTAGTCGACGGATGGATATTTGTTTATTTATGAGTTGTTGTTGTTGGTAGTAATAAAGTAAAGTAAAGATGCAACATCCTCAGCGTGAAGTCTTGGCTCAGCACGGGGCGGGAGGGGTGAAGAGCGGGCCTCGGCGAAAGGGGAGGCCGTGTAATGACTTGGCGCATGCACGGGCGTCCCCGGGGGTGGGGTGTGGTGGGTGGGTTGTTATTGTTGTTACTTATAAAAGTTATGTTTTTTTAGTGTTTTTTAACCTGTTTCTGATTATGTAAAAATTGGAAGGGTATACATTTTTTAAACAGAACCTGAAAGCCAGAGGTTATCGGCTTATAACTAACAAAGTAATTGTATAGGGCAAGATTTAATCAATAATGCTCCATTCCCGATGCAACATTCACATAATCACATTCTTTTGTTAACATCCAAATTATACAACCATATTCAATTCCAATTCAGCTCAGCTACACATTTATGATTGATTTGAACAATATGTATATTATTTTACAGGTTTTCTGGTCAGGGTTCGTGTCGGCTTATTATTATATTCGCAATGGTTTTCGTTGTGACAGACCTGTATGTTTTTGCCGAATATATCAAGGGTGAGCCACTCATTTGACGATTGCATCAGTGGAAGTGTTTGGCAGAGTGAGGCCGCGAGGAAGTCTAAATGTACCAATATATATCCTAACTCTTTTCTACCACATTCTATTCGTATTTTAACGGCAGCCAGTAAAATTCCCCGATGTTCTTTCTTTTTGTTGTCTTTAATGAAGTACATGTTTGGATATGCCCTTGTGTAAATACAGTTTTAAATATCTATACAGCATTATTTATATTAACGTATTTTTACAAATGTTTTTTACGGTTATGAGCATGTTCGGCAAATCAAATTACTATTCTAAGGACAACAAACATTTAATTGAATTGATTTGTAAATTGTTCTTAGCAAGAACATGTTTTCATGTATTAATTTCGGACAATCTTCAGTCGGACAATCTTCAAAATCATTTTTCCCCCTATGGTTCAAGTTCAGGATTTGTATGAGTGAAATCCTGACCCTTAGGTAAGTTGTTCCTTTAGTAAAGGAATTTAAGATAATAATTTTAGTGTGTCATCTGTATCATCAATGAACCCAGAATATTGTAAAATTTGATTTGGACTGTTGAGAGGGTGGAGTTGGTTGGACTCTGATTTAGTTTGGCATCCTTTTGTCTGCGGCAGCCGTGGGAACTCAAAAGAGTTAACACCCACAGCAGTCCTTTGAGGTTGACGGAGTTAACTGGTAATTGTTAGCTGCAATACTCGTTGAACTTCCTAGGAACTCCTTTAATATCAAATTAGCCTCTAAATATTTTTTGGGTGAAATTTCCGTATCCTGACACTACTTATTTATTCACTAATTTGTATACAAAAATAATATATCATATGATTTTGGATAATAAATAATGATAATAATAAACAATGCTCATGATAAACTAAAGCATCTTAAATCCATGACTGGACCCGAAGGCATTGTACAAATTAAAATAGCACAAAACAAGAGGCAGACATAATCACAGACCAGAGCATAAGTTCCATAACAAACTGAGCAAAAAAAAGAAGAAAAGCCACTAATTATGCTTCCCACAATATAAACATTACATTAAATACAATTACTACTTTATTTCGTAAGGAATGAAAAAAGTGCTGGCAGGATACGGGAACTTTTCAAAATAATTAATTTCACAGGACTTAATTTGTCTTTTAGCAAGTGTAGAAATGGGCTCCCTGTTCTCGCTTTACAGCACTACAGAGTACAGACCTGCCGCCGACGGCCGCGCACACCAAGCCGCACACGGCGGAGATCCGTCCGCTGCGTGCGATGCACGCCTCTAGAGAACAGAGGGCTACGAAAAGAGCTCTAAACACCCGATTGTCACTCTCCCGGCCGTGCATCCAGCCAAAGAGAACAGAATACTTACTTGAGGTTCGCGCAAAAATTATAGAATCGCAGGATTTATACAGGAAATTCGTGTAAACATTGGGAAACGGAGGTCAGCCGCTCAACCGTCGACTTGTCTTGGCCATCCGGCGAGTTGTCTCAAAGTCGAGTTGTCTGAACCGTCGAGTTGTCCGAACGGTCGAGTTGTCTGAACCGTCGAGTTGTCCGAACGGACGAGTTGTCCGACGGACGAGTTGTCTGACATCCGACCAATCGGGCCCAACAAATAAACTTGATTGATCTTCGGAGTATTGACTTTTGAGTGAAAAAATATATACCTTCGATTAATGATTTCAACACAACAAAAGTATTCCTTACCTCGTTATGAAAGGATTGTCTCAGGTTATTAAAAACGCTAAAATGTCTCCGTAAGTGGGGGCAATTCCGTTGCAAAAGTGTCTGGAGGCACCTCGTCGCCGCCATGATCAGCGGAGTCGCGTAACAGAAAGTAGCTTTTTTTCCCCACACGTCGTTGTCTGCACTCGACTCATACACAGGATTGCATTGTACCCGGCGTCGCAGCGACAAGATGGATTAATTATCTATTTTAAACTGGTACCCACTAGTTTTTAGAATCGAAACACTCTTAAACATATGTCTACGTTCAGGTAGCATACATATGACGTATTAAAAGAAAGTGGGCGTGACCAATGACATGGCACGATTTGCTTCACGTGACCGGACACTGCCCAGAAAACCAATGACGTACATGTAGTATTTATTTGTTTGTTTTCCTCAATGCGTGGAAGCACATGAGGTACAAAACATCCCAATAACCCCAGCAGCTGGTGGTGTCGAGCTATTTATTTTGTGAGAAGTAAACTTGGTTAGGTTTATGTGGTTTTTGAGTTGTCACAGTTCAATTTGGATAACCAAAACAAAATCTTAACAAGTGTATGACCAAATAGAAAAGGCTGGACAGATCATTATCTGTAATCGAACCATTTCTTGACAAACTGAGTGGTGTCTCTCTTTTATAATTTAAAGCTAAATGTACAAGTAACTTGTTTCACGTCTCATTGTTTTTTGGGGGGGGGTAAACATTTCCAGAAAGTTATTCTCTTCGGTTATCTCTTTGGTAAAAGTTAAACAAAAAGGAAGTCACAATTAAAACATCCACAATGACTCCAAACAAAATGCAAATAAATGTGAAATTGTCAGTACTTTTTTACAACTTTATTACCTCT
Source organism: Pisaster brevispinus (assembly GCA_023634235.1). Taxonomy (NCBI): domain Eukaryota; kingdom Metazoa; phylum Echinodermata; class Asteroidea; order Forcipulatida; family Asteriidae; genus Pisaster; species Pisaster brevispinus. The sequence goes on from JAMKCF010000004.1 coordinate 16,713,635, forward strand.
TCATTTTCTTTACAAAAGATTAAACAAATGTAGCAAATGTAAGCTTAAACCATACAATGGAAAACATTATCTACAACTACACTTTTACAAAAAAAAACATCCATGGCTAAATTTGTGTCCCTTCTCAAAGAGAAAAGAAAAGACTTCCCAAATATAATCAGGAATAAAGACTGTGAATGGGATCTCGATTGTGACCGCTTAGAGGATGATGATGAGGTACTCCAAAGCACAGGAAACCAGTCTGATCAAAGTCACACAAATTGAAAGTATTTTTGACAGCACGAGGGCGCTTTGGGTGGCAAATTTCCTTGCATCACAGTCATGGTTTTATCTTCTTTTGACTGCCTTTATATTATTTTCATGTATCAATGGCCAAAGAAATATATAATAACATTGAAAAAAAATTAAATAAATAAAATGTGTATGACTTGTTTCGCATCACGTAAATTTGGTTCATGCACGCCCTGGCTTGGTCAAAAAATTTCGTAAGACAAACCTTACAGTATTGAATCAGCGATGGGTTAAACATACCATAAAGAAGTGTTCATTGATGAATGGAAATAAAACTCAATAGGGTAAATGGTAGACACCAATATCAATAACCCCGAACAGGAACTTCTTTGCAGACCAGAAAATAAAGGGGAAAAAACCTTCACCAGAAAAGTTCCAGCTTGGCAGAAACAATTTTGAATGTACATTGTAACAGGTAGTTGTTCTGTTGTCTTACGAAAATAATTATCTACTGTGCCGAACTGTTCAAGATAATTTACTCTTTCTGAAAAAGACGACATTTGAGAGGAACCTGATCTTTCCAACCCCCACAGTTGTTCTACCCCAGTAAGATACAGTTCTGCTAAATTCCCATTAACGTCTTAGCCTCATTCCCTTGTTGTATTAATGTTTCACTGGCGTATTTTTCTAATAGTTCCATCTTTTTCCTTCTCAGCAGCGCCTCTTCGACCTGTTCAAAATAAAATAAGAAATCATCGAAATGTTAGAAAAATTGCCTTGCATTAAATAAAATCAAACTCTTTATAAGTGGCAGTTGTAGTTCTTAACGAAACAAAACATCTCTTTGGAACTGACACAGATTTCAAGTGGAAATGGGATATTGATTACTGGAATTCAAATTATTGTCTCTTCTGTTTAGTATTCCTCGTACTGCGACCAAGGTTACATGTTTATTGACGAGTAAACATGTTTTATGGAAAACCTTGCCGATTCTATATCATTATTTTGAACTTAAAGGTATTATTCAGACTTGGTAATGATAAACAAATTATCGTGTAATTTTACTCTGAAAGACACTTAACTATAATTGCTTCTGTTCACCCAGGGGTAAATGGGTACCGGTGAGGGAAGAGAAGGTTCTTGTGATTGATTTTGCTTGGTGCGCTACATACTTGACAGTCACAGGCTGTACACTCCCCAGGGAGCTGAGAAAGTTTCAGGAATGAAATAAATGGCCCAGTGACTGGAGTAATAATGTTGGAGCAATGAGTGCCACTGAGTGATGGATTTGAGCGCTATATAAGAAGCCACTATTACTATTATTAATCTGACCTCTTTTTGTGACGGTACTGGTACGTGGGCGACATATCGAGGCTGACCCTCCTCTGCATCCATCTCCTCCGCTTCCTCATCATCATCAGACTGTCAATCAAAATAGACAAATGCAGGTCAGAAACTACAACTTGGGGGGTCAGAACCCAATTTCGTGAAGCCTACCTGTAAGCACAAATACTTACTAACGCATAAAATTTTGCTTAGCAGAAACAGGTTACCAGCCAACATTCCATAAAGTTGACATTGTTGTGACTAGCACACATTCGTTTTTTGCTTAGCAAAGGAATTTGCTAAGCAGTATTTTCTGCCAAACAGCTTTATGAAATTGGGCCCTGGTTGGCTCAGTGGTATCTCACCCTGCCATTCGCTTCTACAGACCCTGCTTCGAATCCATCCTCAGAATGGAGCCTCTGTATGTGAATTGGGGTATTCAGTTCCTACCTGACTGCATGGGTTCTCCCTTTTTGACGGTTTTCTAAAACTGACCATTTCATCATCCTCTTCTGTAAACATACACAGGCATCTTCAGGCTTATGGGTTACAGTGCAGCTAATCGCTTTTAAAAATTCATTGGTTTGTGGTTTCATTGCGAGAAAGAGTTAAATAAATACATTTTGGAGAAGTGGTCTCAAATCCTTCAAAATCCTAATCAGGAAGTTTTTAGAATTTACAAAAAAACTATTCTTAAGGCCAGGCATCCCAATCTTACCAGAGTCCAAACCTTTGGGTGTTGATTTTTATTTCATTTATTGTACACAGGTTTGCCCCAAACAAAGGCAAACATCCACTCTCGATAAGGGAATACAAGATGAAAACATTTAAGATGAAAATAACTCAGGGGAGCTAAAGGTAGGAATCGCTATTCCTTTAAAATCTGTCCAGATTGTAGGATGGAGGGAGACATGCACCGGGCAAGAAGTTCTAAAGACATGCACTACGCGGAAAAAAGGGTGTTAGAATGGCTTTTTGTTCTACATCTCAGCAAAGATTGAGTATATGGGTGAGAACAAGCAGAAAGCCAGGTTTCATGCTCGAACACCTTGATCAAGGTGGGACTATTTAGGAGGATTTGGAGGGGGGGTCTCTAGCCAAAGATACTAAGGTTAGGATTATCAACCGTTCTTACCTCTGGGTCTTGCTTGATGGCATAGATGTCCTCTTCTGCATCTTGGTCCTTGGTGACTTCCTCGCTTAGCAGCCCTGCCTCCTTCTTAGACCTCCACTCACTTACTGCTGCTGCAATAACTGGAAGATAAAAGTTGTGTACTGGATGAGAATTTCAATTTCAATTTCACCTTCCTCAGTGGACCTTTAAAAAGCCAAGTCCATATTTCAAGGGAAGGAAGGTAGCCTAACTGTATGTCATTCCAGTAGATTTTTATTTTTGATAGGGCAAACACACGTAATTTGCTTTCCTTAAAACAAAAACTTCGCTGAATATCTGAACAGGGTGTCACAAGAAGGTACAGCTGAAAAAAATAAGACTCAAACAAACACCTACTTTCTTTTTCATGTTCCAACTCCAGAGGTACCAAGACCCCGTCATCCTCATCTCTGTAACCATAGTAATCAGCATCAATGAACTTCATCAATTCTGCTCTCGTCTTTCTCGGAGGTGGGGGTGCTGAATGAAAGAAAACAAAAGCTATATGTGTTAAATAATTCATACAATTTTTTGTAAATGTTGAATGTCAAGTATAATATAGAGCATTCAAAACTTATCAATATGAACTTGGGGTGGGGTGAGGTGGGTGGGGTGAGGTGGGTGGGGAAGGGGAGGGAGGTGGAGAAGTCAGACCTTACTTGCAAAAATAATTGCTTGAACAAGATTCTAAAAAGAATTTGCCTTCTTATTGCATTATTTACAAAAACATTGATTGATTTATTATTTTTTATCAGTGTTACTGATATGCTAAATTTCATTAGTCTGCCTTGCTTCCAAATGCATGAACATCTGAATAAATGACAATTCATTTTTCAAACTCACGCTCATGCTCAAAGAGTTCTCTCACTCCCGGTAGATCTTTAGCCGCCCCGAAGTACTTATACCCTCTGTTTCCTGGAACCTCCTTTCCTTCCTTGTCCAACATCTTGGGGCCAATTTTCTGGGGCAAAAAACAGAGTAAAAGAACAACATAACTGCATTAGCTCTAGTCAGGCCTGGAATTACACAGAGACCATGGAGGTCTTGGTCTTGGTTCCTCCATCAAAGGTTTCCCATAGACTTTCAGATCTTCCAATAGTAGTGCACTTTGCAAAATGAAAATGGCTTTGCCCTCTCAAAGATGAAACTCTAGACCTGTGAACTGGTTAGTAATCTAATTTATACAAAGAATGAGTCAAAGTATAATTTATTATTGGTCCTTTTTTATAATTTTTGAGCGTTAGAATAATTTTCATTTCAATAAAATAAATAAAATTGTCATTTTATTATCAGGCTTTTATTGGAAAACCAGTCAACAATTTGTTTACTTATTGACACGCAGCATTAGGTCAGGGACTTAAAACCGAAAAAGTAACTGCAAGAAAATTGTTTGATCAAATACACTTTAACTTTTTACCTGGAGTGTCAAAATGTCATTTTAAGAACTACTCCATATTAATTTCACACAAACTTTAGATGAGTTGACTTGAATTTTCAAGAATGTTAGAACACTGAATTCAAAAATGACTCACCCTGTAGTCAGGACCACCGAGCTCAACGATCCGAGCCTCCCAGTGGATTTTTTCTCTAAGTAGTTTGTTGATTTCATCATTTAGATCTCGTACTCGGAACTCACCAAGGCCAGCTGTTGAATGTAATGGATGGAATGTTCAATATTAAGTATACAACTAAACTTACTACTGACCACTTGCCAAATAAAAGACCTCAGTAAGCAAAGTAAAGTCAGTCCCGAACCAATATGGCAAATGAAATTGCGGTCCATCTGAAGTTTTGAGCTACCCACAAGCCCTGTGGTCTCGTGAGTTTTCCCCCAAATTCTAGCCCTGGGCTGGCTAGTAAGCAATGAGTAAGGCACACCCTGTTATGATTGTCGCAGCTGGTACTCACCATTCTGTATCTGAGCTACCTTCTTGGACACCTCTGATATAATCTGACGTCTCCATTTCTCTGCTTTGTGTAAGTCTTCACATTCTGTGGCCAGGTAGGGCCGCTTCTCCCTCACCTTCCCTTCTTCCATTTGTGCTTGACGCCATCGCGCCAGCTTGGTCCTAAAAAAGGGGCAAAAAAAAGTATTTTTACACTTTAAAGTAGTGTCATAGCAATCTTGTTTATTTATCTTTTTAACCAATCAACATGCATACCTGCCAAAAAAGAATTCTCAAATACTATGTGAATTTCAAGATGAGCTTAGGTTAGCTTAGGGTGTTAAGTTTTCATAACTGATATCACATGGGTCATCATTTTATTGCATTATTTATGGCTGAGTCATTCCAATGTGGGTTTGAATCTTGGTCCCAGGTCTTGTATCCTTGAGCCAGACACTAAAATTGCTCCTTGGCACTTTTATCCTGACCTATAGGGTCTTCTAAGTAACAAAGTAGAAAGTAGAAGCTGTACTGAACCCTGTTCAAAGTCTCAGGACTATCATCTGCCTGGCATTCTGGCATGACCTCTGGCAAGATAAGGCCAAATAATACAAACAAGACACTGTACGACACACAGAGACACTTGGGCTATGCCAACATACTCACATTGCTTTTTCTGAATTTCGAGCCTGTTTAAATGAAAGGAAAAAAAAAAACACTGGTGAAAATCTCATTTTCAATTAAATCAATTCAATGTTCTCCTTAAATGTGACAAATTAAATTTTGATCACTGAATAAAAACAGAAATCGCCTTTTTTCCAGAAATAATCTCTGGAAAACTTTAGTCTAGTGTAGACCCAGTAATGGGGTGTTGTACTCCCCTTTTTGAAATTTTGGCTTTGACGGTCGTACCTAGTACGTAGTACTAGTAGTACTTTGGCCAAATTCATGCAAGAAATATCATTGACTATAGTTCGACCAAGTTAGCCTGAACTCTGTCTTGTTGACAATGGTTGGACTATGCTAGTCAACTAACTATTTGGAACCAGCCTACTGTACTGGGCATTGTCGCATTGCTGGTTATCAATTTTTTTGCCTTTTTTTTATAGCACAGTGCAGAGTTGACGAGTTATCAGAAAATGATAACGTATGTTGATCCGACATAATATTATGATGGTCACGTTGCCATTGACATGACATGACTAGAGTCATTCGCACTTCAACTTGCGTGTGCATGCCCTACCTACAATCTACATCACTAAACGACCACTGCACTAGTTAACCATTGGCCCTTATGCAAACTTGCTCCCTGTATGATGACTGTCAAAGCCAAAATTTAAAAAAATAGGAGTCCAGCACCCCAGCTGCAGCCCAGGGCTAGTGTTGGGGGTAACCGGTGTGGGTACTTAAAAAAGGTAAAAAGTAACCCAACTGGCCCTGGGAACTGGATTTAGTTAGCTTAGCCTTAGTCATGTTAGTTAGGTTAGTTATTTACTTATTATAACTAGTATAAGTTAGGTCAAATATTATTTATCACATCAGTCACGATATGGATATACACTACAGACTTACAGTCTGCATGCATATTTGTGACAGCAGCATATGGAATCATGACGAGAATTCTTACGTGGGTGTTGGTGTAATATAATTATTTATATTATATATTATAACTTATATTTAATAATAGCGTTAAAAACAATAATGAATTGAACAGCCTTGCACTGTAGTGTACTGTAAGTTAGACTGTGTACTGCTGTGTGGGGGAAAAAAATATTCTTCAATCATGAATTAAATAACAACGTTTTGTTTCTTGCTTCTGCAATCGATAAAAATCAATATGCCAAAGTTCTTACCATTGTTCGTTCTCTTCACCCAGAGGTATCTCTCATGAAAAGATCACTTTCGTTCAGGAGAGTTAAACGTTAATTTGCCGTCATTCTGAAGTCTTGTCGTTTTTTTTAACGTCGTTTCTGAAGCGTGTTAATGCCGCCCTCAAGCGGCGATAGGCCCCAAAAGTTAAATGTGCTACCTTACTTATATAAAAAGCACTTTCATTGGTCGTTCATAAATTTATGTAGTTGAAACAACCAATTACAAAGAATGTAAGTTGTTAGGGTTTTTTTGCAGAAGGGACCCTATGATCTGGTACCCTGTGTCCAACAACCTTTTGTATAGTCGATCAACTAAAGTGGGTCCGGTACCACACTTTTCGGCACATAACATCAAACAAACACGTGCGCAGGTAGCTGCTCATGAGCTCCAGACCTAATTTAGTAATAACAAAAAGTCAAGTATTTGGTGTGGTTGCCAACAGTAACAGCAGTAAAGACAGTTAAGAATGGTAAGTGCTGAATGTAAGTGGGATTAGAATAAAAGAATGACACTTTACCATGTTAATTGTTATTTTAATGTTTGAGTTGACCAAGAAAAATATTATTTATTGAAAATTCTCATTTTTGTCAGTTTGTTTACCTGTTTGTTTACAAATGTCATTAATTTGATTAAATTAGTTTACTATAGTTACTGTACACTACAACAACAGTGAGTGACACTAAAAGAAAAAAAAACGAACTGCCAGTGCCACTGCCACTACTGCGTACAAGAATCCAAGATGAATGCTAGTCAAGTCAATTTGCCCCCCCCCCCCCGAGCAAAGTTGCCCACTATACGAATCTGTTGGGCGCGATCGGTCAATCTGCACGATCGACCGATCGCGCTGCGCTATTGAAAGATCTATTGTTCGCGCAGCAATCGGTCGATCGCGCAACAATCGGTCGATCGCGCAACGAACATCTTTGCGCAATCGACTGATCGCGCTACGAATATTTTTTGCGCGATCGATCAATCGTGCAAGAATGGTTGTGCGCGATCGACCGATCGTGCAGGTATGGTTTTGCGCGATCAGCCGATCGTGCAGGAGTGGTTTTGCGCGATCGACCGATCGACGACGAATTTTGTACAAATTCCATCTTTTTTGAATAAAATTTGAACAAAATTCGCCGTATGGGAGGACAAAATCACCCGCCGGACAGAATTGGCCAATCGCGCAAAACCATTCCTGCACAATAGGCCGATCGCGCAAAGCCATTCCTGCACGATCAATTCATCGCGCAAAACCATACCTACACGATCGGTCGATCGCGCAAAACCATTCCTGCACGATTGATCTATCGCGCAAAAAATACTCGTAGCGCGATCAGTCGATCGCGCAAAGATGTTCGTTGCGCGATCGACCGATTGTTGCGCGATCGACCGATTGCTGCGCGAACAATAGATCTTTCAATAGCGCAGCGCGATCGGCCGATAGCGCAGCGCTATCGGTCGATCGTGCAGATTGACCGATCGCGCCCAACAAATCCGCCCCTAGCTAGCACCGCTAGCACTAGAGTAGCAAAGTAAAGTCGCCCCCTCACATACAAACTCACCCCCTCTCCTAGCTAGAGTCAAAGTCCAGAACTTCCAGAAGTCGTCCCTCACAAAGTTGTCCTCTGACACAGTCGCCCTCAATTAATACAATGGCTCAATCGCTCGTACTTTTACAGTGTGACGACTTTGTCGGGGGGGGGGAGCCTGGGTGACTCTATCGGTGGCGACTTTATGAGGGACGAGGTTGTATGTGAGGGACAACTTTGCTAAGGGGCGACTTTATAGCACTATCATTGTGTAAGTTGCGCCCTCTGTTGATGGAATCTTTTTTAATTTAAAGTGCAAAAGTGCATGTGAAACAAGTGCAGATATAGTCTTTGAACCAAGACTAATATAATAAGTGAGTGAGGTGGTGAATGAAAGTAGTGAGGTGAGGGGCCTCACGTTTGAATGGATGAGGGAAAGATACACTGTTTTCCAGTGATATGTGTAAAAACACCATGATGTGGAAAATTATATCTCTTTGATATCATTTGGCAGTTACGAAGACAAGCTAGACTGCGACGGGAGTATCTGTACAGGAAGTCGCAGGAGACGAAAGACCGTATCATCAGTGAGAGGAAAAGGAAACTTAAAGATGCCTTGGATGGTAGGTATCTGGCCAGATCATAGCTAAAAGTGGAAGATAAATAAGATGATGCAGTTTGATAAGCTAGAACCATTTGGTCAGAGTTTCACTGTGCTCCAAAGCAAGCATGGAATTCCATCTTGGAGAGGGCAGGCATCGAAATAACCCACGCGCACGGCACCCACAGCAATTGCTGTGGTGCCCTGTGCTTTTGCTGTGGTGCCAATACATGGGATGACTCAGCCATAAATACCTTTCGCAAGGTTCCAATACAAATTTACATATTCCTCATAGAAGTGCCCCTTACCAGAGGGTAAATTGCTGTGCCCCTTCAAGAGTGAAGTTCAAGGCCTGAGAGGGCAAGGCCATTTTCATTTTGCAAAGGACACGTCCATTGGAAAAGTCTGAAGGAATTTTTTGAAGGGGCACCAAGGCCAAGACCATCGTCTCCCTGGCCTCAGTGTAACTCCGTGCATGCCATAGTTCTACAGGGAGCCAGTGTCGCTTCTTTGTACTTTGCAAAAATGTGGGGGCTAACAGTATAACATGCAAACTGCTAACACAAGCAGTTCGTGTGTGATAGTGGTTTGTGTGTGAGAGTGATGTGTGTGTGTGATAGCGCCCTCTTTTGGCAATAATGATGGTTCGCAGGCCAAATGCCAGTTGAAACACTTTGGGACCTGTCCAGCTAGTCAGGTTGGCTAAGTTTCAAACCACTGGTTGTTTAAATGTGACTTCAAATTGCAAGTAGCACGCAAATGACACAAATGAGCGGAATCCGTAAACTACAGATATTGACCAGTGAAAAAGCTGGCATACAAATAAGTGACAGGTGGCAAATAGATGATCCTTTTTTTACGATCCAATAAGTTACAATTCAGTAAATCATGCATCATCTAATACAGTTGATTTTATTCTTCTAAAATTTGTAGAGAACAAGCCCATCCCAACAGAGTTGAGGAAGGATGCACTGAGCTTACAAAAAGCCCTGGCGTATGATGACGAAGGAGGAGAAGGTAAGTGGTCTGTTTTAGTTTTGTTTTTTATTTCAGGTTGAAGCACTTCCTGCCACACAGGTTGTTCATCATTCACAATCAACAACAACTGCTACCTTACTTGTAGGTACCGATTTACTCCTGGGTGATGAGAAGCAATTATGGTTGAAAGTAGGGTCATACTTTGGCAATGACCCTGAAAAAAATATTGTGTAATTTCTATCTGAAAGTGTCCTTGTTATAAAGATGGTAATTTGGTAGTAAGCGCCCTGCGAAATACCCCTGTTGATTAGAAATCAATAAAATTTTGTCAACAAATTTGATACTCCAATTTGGAGATTCAAATTTCCGAGGTGTCCAATACTGTGGCCAGAGTCGCAGTTAGTACCTGCTGTCAACTCGCTAAATGTGGATGGATTTGACGTTTTTGATGAAAATACTCTGACAGGTTTTTGCTGTTTTCTCAACAAGTAGATGCTCCATTCAGCTGAAATGTTGCCTATAAATCGGCATTACCTTGACAAAAACCAATCTATGACCCTACCTTTAAGTGTCCTGCTCAAGGTCACAAGTGTCACGACCAGGATTTGAACCCACACTCTGATGACTCGGCCACCAGAACTTGAGTACAATGTGCTAGACTGCTCGGCAACAACATGCTATGTAACAAACTAACTCTGCCAACAATTCTACCTTCTTGGGAGATGTTCACCTGATGAACTTACCTTACTTTTCTCAACTTCAGATTTGAATCACATCGATGATGAATATCGCTGGGCCGGAGTAGAAGACCCCAAGATCATGCTGACCACCTCCAGGGATCCAAGCTCCAAACTCAAACAGTTTGCTAAGGTGAGAACCATTTAATTGTCTGTTCTAAACAAAACACTTCTGGGTTTTTGGAGGTTTTTTCAAGGATAGGTACAACCTTGGATTTGGGAGTTCATTCCAGTTATGTAGGAAAGTGCATAAAGCAAATCTGTGAAAATGTTATCAGATCTCATTGAACAATGCATTAATACTAGAATTAAACAGGGGGGGGGTAGCAATGACCCCCCCCCCCTGTTCAGTTCTACCACCCTCCCCCTTTGATTTACATAGGATGCTCAACAACTATTCTATCTTTACATGGAAATTACATTTTGTCTCTAAAATGATTCTGAACAGGAAGTCAAGCTGATCTTCCCCAATGCCCAGCGCCTAAACCGCGGTAACTACGATGTTGATCAGCTAGTCCAAGCCTGCCGAGCTAATGAGGTCACTGACCTTTTAATTATTCATGAGCATCGAGGTGTACCAGGTATGTACTGAAACCTTTTTTTTTTTACCACTTTACATTGATTTATTTTAGCTTATTTTATATAATAATTGTTTCGTGCTACTTGTACAGTCAACTCTCCTTATAACAAGATCCCTGGGACTTGCCAAATTTTCCTCTGGGACAGCAAAACAAAGAAACACAGCGCAGAAATGAGATTCAGGACTCCAGAATGTACTCTTTATAAGCAGAACCTCTTTATAACAGTGCTCTTTATAGTGTGGGTTGACTGTAGTTAACCTGTTTCTTAATTATTTTAAACATACTTTTACGTTTGTTGTCATTAAATGTTTTTAATCGTAAGTGTATTTTAAACCTATTGGCCTTAAGACTGCAGGTTTGATACAATTTATCATTTTAACCACTGTACCCTTTGTTGAGCCAGTTAACCGACCATTTGAATCCATTCAAATGTCTTTGTTGGCAGAAGTGTGCACAGAGTTGTGTACATGTGTGTACTGTATAGATGCATTCACCACATATTGCAGGCTGGCAAGATATATCTATCATTCAAAACCACAGTGGATGATATTGAATGGTCAGGTAGTAGGAGGGTTGACTGTGTACTGTGTTGATAGCATTCACCACATGATAATATACTGTAGGCTGGCAAGGTTTATCTGTCATTCAAAATCACAGTGGATGATATTAAATGGTCAGATAGTAGGAGGGTTGACTGTTGCATTCACCTCATGATATTTCATTGCAGGCTGATATAGTTTGTCTACCATTCAAAAACCACACTGGATGATATTGAATGGTCAGACAGTAGGAGGGTTGACTGTGTACTCTGTAAATGCATTCACCACCTGATATATTGTAGGCTGACATGGTTTTACATCTAAATGATGATATTGAATGATTGATCAGCCAGTAGGAATGTTATTAATTATAACCACAAACCAACCCCGTGTATTAACAAGATTCAAAAATAGTAATAATTAATAATAATCAAAGTTTATTTTCAAACATGATACTAATTTACGTAAGAAATTTAATCAAATACACAATGATTGGCTTTCATTATTTCGTCCACAGATGCCCTACAAGTCTGTCATCTTCCGTACGGACCCACGGCCTTTTTCACTCTCCTCAATACTGTAATGCGACATGACATACCAAATATTGGTACAATGTCAGAAGTCTATCCACACCTGATCTTTCATAACTTCAAGTCAAAGCTGGGCGAAAGGGTAAGAATCTCATGTGAAAATTTACAAGAAAGATGCTGCCAGTTTTAACAAACCTGGGCTCAATTTCATGGCGCTGCTTAATATTCTGGAAATTCGTTCTTACGGCTCATGTGCGCTTTTCAGGGTGCGTATAACCTTACTTCCTTTCTACTTACTTCTCTCTCTGTACAGGTCTTGAACGTCCTTAAGTATTTGTTCCCAGTGCCCAAGGAGGAAAGTAAGAGGGTCATAACATTTGCCAACCAAGACGACGTCATTTCCTTCAGGTGAGAAGAACTGGACTTTATCAAAATTAGAGCCAGCTACAAAACTAGGGTAACAATTTCAGGGGGTAGGGGGCACAGGGGGGTGCACCATTTATACTAGGTGGGTACCTGGCCAATTGAAACTGCAGTTTTCGATCACAGTTTTCTTAAACCAGCCCCTTTTCTGTACTATTGTTATGTCATTTATTATTTGTAATAAGATAATCTGGCATGGAGATAAAAACAAATACAGTGTCTTTATGTAAATAGAAAAATAGTTTTATTAATAACATTGGAATGTTTCCATACAAGCTTATAAAATGTATTATTTTATTCTGGTAGTTTTGTAATCTAAAAAGGAGAGATTTCAAATGTGGGGGCACAGAGATCAATTGGGGGGCACATGCCCCCTGCGGTCTTATTCGATAGAGACCTGCTCTGCATTGTTAATTTATGAAACTCCACTTCACCTGAAAGCTAGATGCAAAAAAGCGTACGTGTGTTTTAACTTCTTAAATGATTTACCTTGTATACCCATGGGCCGATGTAAATGTCCCCTTTGAGGATGTAATCAAGCAAGGTTCATCACCATCAGATAATTATTTTTTGTTTGAATAAGTAACACAAGTTATTTTGTATTGCCATGTTGTTTTTCAGACATCACATGTACAGGAAAACGGACCAAAAGAATATAGACTTATCGGAGGTGGGACCAAGATTTGAAATGAAGTGTAAGTGCCAATGTTTTCTTACAAAATTCATAAATTGTAGCCCAATTTTAAAACTTGGCTAACCAAAACCATAATCAGATTTCAACATTTCGCAATTTACAACTTTAAATTTCATTTCATTCAATTTAATAAAACTGACTGTTGTTTTTTTTGTAGTGTACGAAATCCGCTTGGGCACCATCGAAAAGTCAGATCCAGGGGAGAAGGAGTGGGTAGCAAGACCGTACATGAACACCGCCAAGAAACGCAAACATCTCAGCGAAAAATGATCATGAACTGTAGCAAGATCGACCGCTGACTAGGGTTAACCAGAGTTAAGCTATCTTCAACCAAGCTCTGCAAGGATGAAGATGGTTAACTAGGTCTAGTTAAATAACTGCACTCAATCCATGGGGCAGATTGCTTGCTGCACTCAAATCAACGGGGCAGTGTGCTTTGCAGGTTTTTAATCTACAACTGTTGCAAGGAATAGCAAGAATACCATTCAAGTTGGCTTTGTGGTGTTTTCCCTGCCATTCACCGCTGTAGACTGTGGTTCGAATCGAATCCTGCCTCGGACTGGAGCCTTGCATGTGGATTGGGGTTTCAGTCCCTACCTGATTGTGTTTGGTTTTGCCCTATATTGAATTTCCATCAGTGTCAAATATCTCTTCGTCTTCTCGGCTTCTTCAGTCACTTCTGAGGTTTTCTTGGTTCATTGCCAGACTGATTATTATATTAAAAAAAACAACTAACCATTGTCTGACAGTTTGGATGGAGCCATTCAGGAGTTACTGATTATGTGAATGCAAGCTGCAAGGTTGAAATCAACCAACGATCAACATTTAGTCTGACATAATTTTGTTCCTCACTGGGCCTTGGGTATTCACACCATAAACACTTATTTGTCAAAATGGGACGTCATCACTAAATCCACTGAGTTATTTCATATTGAAAGATAATATTTACTCATTGTATTTAATTGTAAATCATCAGCATTTTATGAATAAAATAATAGCTTGGAAAAAAGAGCTTTGATTTGATTTCAAGGACATAAATACAGATTATTGTATAGAGTATTTAAAAAAAAACTGTTTTAAAGAGGGGCTGAACTTCCCTCAAGGTCAAATTGAGTTTTATGATGCACTAATTTTCCAAAAGATAGAGTCCTTATAAAAGTAGAGCACCAAAAAACAAGTCTGTAACCCATGTTAGTCAGTGACTCCAATTAGTTTGTTTAAAAATTTGTGTTTTTTTGTTTTGCTTTGGGGTTTTTTGGTGAAAAGCTGTATGTAAAGTATTTATTTGTTGAATCAAAAGTCCAATATGAAACTTAAAAACTTTATAAACTTTGCATCTGCAGCCATTTTGATAACTGTTAAAATAGTCAAAAGATTTTTTGTGTGCTAGAAGTAGGCCTAACCCTGGATAAGGGCAGTATAATATTATGGTGGAGTTGGTTTGCTCAGTGTGTGTTCCACTCTGGAGGACAGCACTACCGTTTAATAAGCTCATGTTTTCAAACCGGAGCGAGTTGGGTACAAAGGCAATTGCATTGTTTGCGAAAATCGGCAACCATTTAAAGGAATAGCGCAGCCAACTTTTTAGAAATGGGCAGAAGTAGTGACAAATTCGGTGAAAATACTTTGGACTGGAAAACCTGTGTTTAGCAAAGATACTTGAATTTACGAAGGAAAATTCTTTGATGTTAGCATGAACATTCATATGTGTTGTTTTCTTAACGGTGAACTTTTTTCGCAAAGATCCTGGTTGTTTTCCCAAAGGAGAAACCTGAATATATTCGACACTGCGCACTGTAACTGCCAAGCTTTCAGTTATTTTCCCGAGCCTGGAAACCTATATTTTGCAATGATCTATATTTTTATCCTGAAAAAAAAAATGCATATTTTCAAAACGTTCCACTGGAATCGCTATAAGCTTCAGGGTTTTTTTTCTGAGTCGGCAAACCAGCGTCTCTTAAATATCATTATTCTTGCGAAAGAAAAAGATCTTGATATTTTCGAAAATGTGAACTGGAACTACAAAGCTTCCAGTATTTGTCAGAGCATAGAGCAAGTTAGGGTCAGAGCTTTACAACATGTGTTTTGCTTGTGTTAAAAAGCATCTACTAGTATTTCAATGTTTTATGGATATATTAGAAAAAGCACACACTATATTTTTCATGGTTGATTAGGTCCCTCTGTAGTGTCTAGCATCAGCAAGGTTATTTTATACGAGGCTAAGAAGAGAGGACAGGCTTGTTGATGTTAGGCCCTGTTGTGGGAGCGGTTTCGGGTACTCATAAGTAAACAAGTGGATTTTTGTGAAAAAAGTGTTGGATTTTCTTATCAAATTTAAGCTGACAATCTTTCCATACATAGCTAGTTTTCAAACTTTGGGCGATCCCTGGCTTTAAAAAATAACTTCTAAGAATTTCCCTATATATAACTTATACATGTATGTGGAGACCTTTTGTTTTGTCCTTGCAATATTTTAAAAAGTAACACGGAAACAGCAGCACAATTGGGTTTCATCACGCTCTACACACGTGTGTATATGAAGACTCTATGTTGATTATGCTTAGCGCCATCTTTGTTGAAATTTGGCCATGTAAATGACGTTTTCTTTGACTGTCCGTGCGTGTAGTAGTGTGGATACGTGGGGTTCTTTTGTGGTGTATGCAAAATTGAGACATACATATGATTGTGTGAAGAAGCAAGGGATCTATCGTAAAACACTTTATGATAATATAACGAGTGAATGTATTGTGAAAAAGTAAGTTGAATAAAGAAATAATGTATTTTATACTATATATGCAATAATTCTGCCGAGGAAGGATGGGAGCCTCCGTAGTCTAATGGATAAGACATCGGCCTCCTAAGCCGGGGGTTGCGGGTTCGAGTCCCGTCGGAGGTGTGTATTTTTTAACATTTTTTATTTCAACTTTTATCACAATTTTTCCGACATGACTGGTCGTACAGTAGTTTTTGGCACAAACGATTGACTTCTTCGTCATAATTTCTTCATGGAGATCATTAATAGTTGAAGTGAGGCGCTTGAGCAAAGACGACATTTACAGTAGTTCCCCCGGCCATTGAAGACACTTTGAGGTGGACCATGGAGGAAGGAAATACGTCCTCCATGGGTGGACCCAGTGAGTCATGCCACTTGACAGAATTCCCTTTAGGGTTTTGACGAGTAATAATGGTTACCCCTCACGACTTTTAGGTTCTTGGTAACCGTTCGCAGGCGAATAAGTTACAGCCGCATGTACACCTGATGGCATGCATGGTAGAAATGGCTGCCTTTCTGGTTTATATAAAATTATGAGCAACAACTCAAAAGAAGACTGCGAACCACAATATGGTACGCCTGAATTATTTAACGGATCCATTGCAATCACCCCCCCCCCCCGACACCACCACTCACTTTTCCTGCATGACTGGACAAACATACACATTTATCAGTGATGATCACACCATTTTTGTTTTCCCAATGCGTGTCTGAAAAGGACGAAGGCTCACGACGTCGTCGTGTGACATTAATATTTTTAAGACGTCAACATGTTGTGACTGCACGAAGATCTGACCAGCAGTAGCGCAACGGGGGGGGGGGGGGGGGGGGGGAGGAGCACACCCACCAAAAAAAAAAAGGCCGAAAAAGGAAACTAGTGTGTAGTTTTAATTGGCCAATAGTGCTCCCCTATAAAAACGGTACACCTTGTTCCGCTTGTGCCCTGCTAAAATTGTACCCTTTATAGTTTGGGCGCTGACTGTTGTTAGATAAGAACAACACTAAAACCATCTGAAGCTATAGGCTAATTAATAATAGCTGTTTGTTGATGTCCAATGGCGGAAAGGGGTGGGTTTAAGCGAGGCATAAAACATAAAACTCCACGAATTTAGTTATAATATCCTCACCTTTTTTTAAGATGTTCTTTTTGTTTATTTTCTTAAAGAAAATATTGAGAAGAAACCATTACAAACCATAGCATTAAACTTTTGAAAATCTGGACGGAATACACATTACAGTATTAATTCATTTACAAAAACACTCGAGGTCGAGCTAAATATTCGATGAAAATTTGATTCACTGTATACAATTTTGGGCCATTTTAAAGAAAATTCAACAAAACATAAATAATATTAATTATTTGAAAAGGTAATCACCGGTATGCATTCCATCTGTTTATTTCTCAGGCGAAAGGATGTGGGTAAAGTTATAGTTCAATGCATTTCGTTAACTTTCATCCTTGGATCCTACACAATCATGGCAGAGTCAGTTTTGTTTGAACCCTCGGTTTTCAAAACATAAACAAAAACAGTATTTACAAAATTAAATAGTATAATAAATTTCTAGACATACCTACTAAGCACGTATACTTAGTACAATTTGCAAAATAAAAATACTTTTTCAAGAATGACTGAAGTTTGATGTGTGTGTGTACGCTATTGAAGAATGTGAGCCTATAATGACCATGTTAAATTACAAAAAAGCATTGTTTTGTTTACTTTTTCATTAATTTGGTATAGATGGAATCAAATGTTTATGTTGAATATAGTTTCCATGAAATATGATGGAACTTTTATTGAATTCTGTTTACCAGTTACACGCTCCTCCTATATAACTCCCCCCTCCCCCCAAAAAAGTTATCTCAAGAACAAAGTCAAAAAATAAACACAGCATTTTAAAATAATTCCTATATAATCAATGCTGTCTTAGCACACATTAAAGACTGCTTAATTAACTTAATTAACTTAACTTAATTTGTAACCTCTGACCATTTTTTCTTTTTTTGTTGCTCATCGAAATGAATGAACTAACAATATTTCAAACCTTTTTTACCAAATTATTATGAAAGATAACATTATTGACTAAATAGAGAGACCGCCAAAAAAGTGCTTTAAGATGCAATAGCTCAGCTGCTAGAGCGCCTGCACGTTAATCTGGAGGTCGAAGGTTCAAATCCCGCTCTAGTAATTTGTTCTTTGTTCAACCCCAAATTATTTACAATTGTTATGAGTTACAAAATGTAACAACTTGCGTTTGTTGTTATTGCGTTTGTTGTTATATATAATAATGTTTCCTTATTTTTAAGATGACATAATTTGACAGATATTCGGATGAGATTTTGGGGAAAGGGTCAAAACGTCAACCAGCGAGTCTCGTTTAAACTTGTCTGAGTTACTCGTTCTGAGCACCTTAATTTACATATTCATGACTCATCATAAAAGTCAATACATTCGTTTCGAATATAAATCGCTGATGTCGTTTTGGTTGCAAAAGTGTTTTTGGATTTACACCTGATGAATGTTCAAATTAATTATACCAAATTAATGTTTAACTACTGGTTAGACCCTTACCCACATTGGTCCCAATTCAGTCTCGTCATGTGGACTTGTCAACAAGACAAGCGGCAAAACATATTTACATTACTACCCGCTTTGCCAACTAGTATACCCTGTACGTAACATAAAGTGTATAGTTACTAAATCAAAATTCTGAGAAAAAAATACCTCCTGCCGAGTTACACTGATAAGCCAATACAAGTACAATGTACGTTAATCCTAAGCAACCAATAAGTCAGAGACATAAGTTAATCATGCAAGTCCGGGTTTAAAGAGCTCGTATTTCTATATGAACACAAACAATTTGACGCCCTTAATTTGTGGGTAAGACTATAAGATATCATGTTAAAATAGTTTTTTTTTTACCCTCTATTATCATGATACCTATAGATAACATATGTGACCCAACTAGCCCTATAGAACTCTTCATCGGTGCTGTACAGTCACTGGAGTGTTGTCAGCGTTTAAAGAACAGCTTGAACAAAAATGTCAACAAGTGATCTTTGCTGAAATTCATTTCGTTTTCAGTCAATAAGGAAATAGGGTATAAATGAGATTAAACAGATTTTAATCGTAAAAAAAACTATAATTTTGAAATCCCCTTTTTCCGGTGCTTTTTAGAAAGATTGGCGAAAAGCCCTGTTACGTCATTGCCCATGATACGTTATTTGTGGGGGCTCCACAAATGACTTTTGACAAATAGGTTTTTTGCATAGCCCCTTTGTTGCAGCAAGGAGGTACAACAAAGTAACATCCCACAAATGACGTCAATTACTGTCAGAAGTATAGGTAATTTTTCAAAACCTTGAGGTTTGGGCCTGACTTTTGATCGTTAATTGTGAAAAATTCAGAAGTGTAAAAAAAATATAAATTATAATTAAGTGATAAACAAGCACATTATCAACAAGTTGAAATAGCATTCCCATTTAAACATGTTTGTTCTAGTAGCTGTTTAAGAGAAAGGCCTCCTGATTAATGAAATTATTTCATTCCAACAAAGCAGCGCGCCTAATTGAATAAGTGTTAACTTTTTTTAAAAGAAAAGACAAATTCTGAAAAGACACCATTACTTAAAATTGATAACGCGATCACAGAATAGTACATGTCTTCGACTGTGGGACAGGGGTCTCTTGTTTATTCTGCGTTCTAGCAGTTGTTGTCTGGCCGTTGATTGCGCCCGTACCCTTTGACTCCTTGATACTCTTCAGTGTCTCCTCGTCGAAATGTTCCTCGAGCGTCTGAACATTCTGTGAGATTTCTCGCAGTTCGTTCTCCAATTTTTTCATCCGTTCGTCCTTGGCCTGGTCGTCTTTGGCGAAGCGCTTTAGCCTCAGTTGTAAGTCCTTACACTTGCGTTCACTCTCCTCCTTCTCCTCCAACGTCTCCGCCAGTTTCTCCCGAAGGTACTTTTCAGTATCTTGCTGTTGGGAGAGCTCCCGGGCCAGGTAGTCCGACTGGACCTTTATGCCATCTTTATTATCGATACTTGCTTGGCGTTTCCTCTCTTTTGACTCTGTTTCTGATTTATCCAGCCTTTGCTGTATCTCAACGTTCAAGGCTCTGAGTTCCTGAATGTCACGCTGAGCAGCGCTGTATTTTTCCTCGAAGGTACCAAATTCCTGGACACTTTCTCCTGCAGTTTCACCTTCTTCTGCCCTTGTAACCTGCGCCTCTTCAGTAGTAGTTTCTTGGGGAGGTTCCTGGGGTTCAGGCTCTACTTCCTGCTTACTGTCATCCACAGGAACATCATCTTCTGGGGCTTGGACGTCGGCTGACGCTACATCTTCGACGGTCGAAGAAACATCCACAGGGACGTCATCCTTTTCTTGTGAATCAATCTCTTTGTTTGTTTCTTCTTCATTTGAGTCCTCTGGTTTATTTTCATTTTCATTAGTGTTTGATTGATCCTGTGGCTGCTCAGTTTGTTTTTCAGACTCGGTGGCATCGCCATCGATTTCATCAGCGGCTCTCTCTGGCGTGGGTTCCTCAAGAACAGGATTCTCGGTTTCATCGGGTACTTTATCTGGCGTGGGCTCCTCGGGTACTTCATCCGCTGGTACCTCATCTTTCTTCGGCGATACTATTTCCTCTTCAGATTTCTCATCCTCTACGGCTAATGGTGCGGGTGCTTCCTGGCTATCAACCGCCATCTCTTGAGGAGCATCTTCTTGTACCTTCCCCTCTTCTTTAGCTGCTCCTTCAACACCTTCACTCGCCGCAGCTGCATTAGATGTTGGCTCATCCGCAGAATCTTTTCCCTCCTCTTGTTCCCCCGAATTATTCTCAGTCGGCTCTACCTCTGTTTTAGGTTCTTCGTCGTCTAATTTTGGAGCATCTGCCGTCTGCTCCCCACCAGTGGGATCTGAGGGTTGATCCGGTTGATCTGCTTCTTGAGGTGCATCTGTTTGCTCTCCCTCAGGTACTTGTTCTTGCTGGCTTTCCTCCGGTTTCCCCGCTTCCCCACTTTTTGCTGATGTGGGCTCGCCATCAGTGGTCTTTTCGACCGGAAGAGGCATTTCTGCAGAGTTATTATTCTCTTCAGCTTGACTGTCCTTTACGGCAGTCGTTGTGTCTGGAACCGTCTCCTGCGCAGTCTCTGTATCTGCCATGTTTATAATCTGGAATGGGAAATGAAAAGTTACGATTAGAAAGTTAGCAAAAGAGCATATAATAGCTGTTTCGCCTCCCGAAGAAGGCCATAATATAATCACTCATGAACGCTGACTAAGAATTGGGGCTGAATGTCAATGAGCAACAACAGAGAAAAAAAATGCAAGATTCAGTTTGTTTTAAAGCCTTTTAATTAAACGCGACGAAGTTTCCAAAGGTGCCGGTACCCGTCTACGCGAACGCAATAATAACTTCTGACGTCTCGCATTTCTGGTGTCAAAGGAACTACAGTTGTTTCTGGTGTCGTTGCCAAGATTTGATTTTCATTAAACTGCCTGAAGTCCTCCTCACTTTACCATTTATTGGTGTCAGAGGCTGACCCACGGTTCAGTGGGTTGACTTATTAGAATAGTGGAGGAGTGTGCGCCATTTGACACCCACAGAACGGCATCGATTTGAAGGTTACTTCTGATCAGCTGTAATTTTATGGGACCACAGGGAACCATTGTCCCAAACTTTACCCATTGTTTTGTATAAAATTATGTCTGTCTTTTTTGTATGCCATGGCTTGAAAGGGGAAGTCTCCTCACCCCCCCCCCGCCTCAATATCCGGGTATCCTCGAAAGAGAAGACAAACTCGTGCCCATGAGTAACAAGTCACCGTGTTGATGATCAATTCCTCAATCCTAAAAAGGACTTAGGCGATTCTTATAGGCAACTTGGGGGCAACCAACTGCACTGCATTCAAAAGGAGCACAACAGACGTTTTCCAACACTATCTTACTGTCCCACGAGAATGTTGTTGAAATTAACAAGAGAGTGTTGGTTTTTGTTTTGCTTTTTCCTTTCTGGATCTGGAGCTGGTTGCCTGTAAATTTCCTCGTGTGACAAGGCCTTAACTCGGTCCGCCATAACGGGTTTCAACAATACAATGAAATAATGGATCCGTACTTATGGGGAATATCTAAGAGAGATCAAAGTTGGATTTCTTCACAAAACAGCGACATCATCTCAATCAAACGAATCTTTCATGGAGATGGTTCAGTTAAAATGTGCACTATTACTTAGGCCTATAAATGTAAATCATTTTAACATTTTACAATGAACCCAAAATACATTAGTTTCAACGCATTGTACATGTAGATTAACTTACGAGCTGTTGGGACTATTGTATGTATAAAAGAAACACAGCAAAGCACACTGCATTGATTCATTTTAAAACAACTTTATGATCTAGTCTACCGAGGGCCATTCCGAGTATTTAAGGTCCCATCACATTACACAGAGCAAGTGGAATGTTTTTCAGTCCATTCAAATGAGAGCAAACACTCCAAATGGACGGACCACCAGTCTTTAAGATGATGCGCATTCTTTATCATAAAGAGGTACAATGGATGTTTTGCCAGTAACCCGGCTAAGCAAGTATGCTGATCCAATCGCATTATACATAAGCCTTTTTATGTGTTGAGAGGTTTGAAGAGCTACCTCGGGCGCCTGTGACTGCTGCTGATGGACAAATTATTTGTTACGTGAAATCATGGAGTCATTTCTATCTCCGTAGTGAAATTGTGTGATTTCATGAATAAAGAATTGCTTTGTGTACAAAACGAATTGCTTTGATGCATCAGAGACTAAGGACATGAAGCGGCGTATATTTTACATAAAAACAACGGTCATTTTGTTGGGTTTTGCTCTTTGGCTGTCTGAATTGCGTAATTTTACGAAGAATCAAAGTAGAGATTAAGTCCACATCTACGTCATACAGTTCTCGTCTTTATCAGTCAAAGCATGGTCAAAGTTATCGATTACATGTACACAGAGAATATTATATTTGTTTTGTAAAGCTAGAGGCTTGTAAAGTTGGTGGTAAAACTAAGTAGAATTACGTAACAGCCTTAATCATAATGCTAAGCTTTTGACGCACAGATTCTGTACACAAATTAATGTGCAACATATTTTATGCGCAACTGTACTATTATTATTCAAACACAAAAATTGACCCTTTCTACTGAATAAGAAGCTGTCGTTCCAATAAAAGAATTAAAAAATGAAAAAAAGCTGTGTATAGAAATTGACACAACCATCAATTTATTATAGCAATTGTGTGTTTTTTTTCTTTAGTTTAAAGATCATGGGGAATACATTACACAAAAATACAGCTGTTGTTCTTTGAATGGGTACCGATCTAATTTGTTAATGAAGGGGCAATTAATAATGTTCATTACGCATCCAAAGGTCTCGTAAATTCCCGTCTGTCAGCAAATTAGTTCACGATCGCTCGTGATCACGTTTGCAATGTATAGCAACGCCCAAGTATGCACTTCACTTGTTTTAAAGAGCCCGTGGGTTCAAGAAAACAACCGCCAGCAAAATTGCAACTTATCAGATAAAACAAAATGTTACAAAATCCTCGATATCGGCTCGAGCAAATAAAACCATCTGACTAATTCCACTGCGTCATGTGTATTGCTTGATCAAACAAGCCCAAGTATGTTTACTGTTGGGTTGTCAATGAAGCTATGGCAACACATCGGTCTTATGGAGGAAAACGGGTTTTTTGACGTTCATAATGTGAACACATGCGGTGATCACTCACTGCAAATCTTTGAACATCGACCCAAAGTCCAAGTGGGTTTTATCCAGTAAGCCAGTTTAATTGTTAAGGGCTGGCTTCAATCACTTAAACTGGACAAGTATACTCGTAATTAAAACAATTCGGGTTCATTTTGGCACACTCCATTTCCTAACGCACGACGTATTTGACGGTAGCTTAACTGAACATCTGACAATACACATGAGCTTGTTTACAAATGGCACAAAATCATGACATAGAGAGAAATAGGAAAGCTTTCATTTTGTCTTGATGAAGAATTTTTGAAACAATGAGAACTAAATCTGCAAAAATCTAACAGACTAGTTTTAAGTGAAACTGGAATTAGTTGATTGAAATTGTGTCTTTTTCCATTAATTACTGCTAGCTTACAACAGTGAACTGTAATACTCATTGGATTTGAGTCAATCTATTATGTCGAGAAGTATTCATTATTTAAATGCTTACAAAAAGTGATATCAGCGTTTGTCTTAAATTTTCGACGCAGGTATGAAAAATGCCACTACCAACCAACGAACCAAATTTCCAACTTCGTAAAAACAATTGCCGGTCAAAATGTTAAACTTTTTTTTCTCAACTTTTTTTTCTTCAAAATCAACCCATCCCAAATTTCTAATATCATTTTTTTTTTTTTTTTTTTACCTTAGGTCTTCTTTTTGAATAGAATATCAATAAAACATTGCTAATGCAGAATGGCCCCTTCGCTCATTTTGACAATATCTACTTAGTACTGTTTTCAGTTTAATGTTAAATGTCCAGTCAAATGTTTCCATTTCCTGTCTGATCCATCAAAAACAATGAGCTTCAAGTTATTAAATTCCGTGTTTAATCTCATCTTCGTTAAAGTACTAAAAATAATAGGTAGTTCATTATATCACATGATGTGAAACCTTCCGAGGTAAATTTTTTATGAATTTTGCAAAAGGTTTGAAATTACAAATATTAGCAATTCTCGTCCTTGTAGAGGATACTTTTGAACAACTTTTTTATACACACAACTCGCATAATAAAATGAGCTAATTTTATACGCTGGCAAAACATCATAATACTCTCTTTTTGTTTCAATCACAGACAAAACAAAAAATGACAATTTACAAAACCCGTGGCACTTTTGTCAACAATAAGGGTATACTTCTGCAGTATCGTGTTCGGTTCGATGTAGGCCTATTATATTGGTTGGGCCCACCCTCCAACGCCTTTTACAAAACATTAGAGATTTGGATTGCAGTGTCCACGTATTGGAAATTCCGTTCCTTGTGTATACAATCATAAGAGAGGTCGACCCGGCTTAGTAAACTATGGATCGATCACCAGCAACAGGTTGATCCCCGGTCATGTTTTATCTAGTTACTACTGCTATTACTGAAAATGGGCCTATATTAATGATAGTTTTCCCTTTTTTGAAAATTACCTGAACCAAATGGGGAAATAACGAAAATGGGCGACTGGCTGCGATCAGTGAGAGCGTGTAAAGTTGCAAAAATAAACGAACAAGGAATACGAGGGTGCGAGGGTTGTACATCGTAAGCCCAGCTTCACATAATAGTTCTGCCAGAGAATTGAAGACTCCATCAGTCTACGGTTAATTCTGTCTAAATCCCTCCACTCATTACTTGAAAAAAATGGTTTGCACGGAAAAATGTAAGCATCCATCTGCGTAACTCTTTGGTCAGAGTTTATGGCCATTCAAGTGATTTAGAACTCAAGTAGCATTTTGTCTCCGATTGGACTATACACCAATTCACCCTCCTCCATGGTATTGGTAGGCCTACACAACAAAAAAGGACCATACATACATGTACATGTACAGTCATGGACCATCTGGATACAATATAAATAGTCTTGTTTAAATGACTCTTACAATACAAGTTGCTATTGAAATACTTTATAATACTGAACATGACCGTAGAATGACCCATATATAAGTCTATTGCATTTTAAATGCAATGTAATAGGGCTATATCCTATCAATGATATCACGATCGTCCACCAGGAAGTCAGGCCCGTCGTAAGTTCCAACAATATACGGGACGGATTCAGCTGAAAAGTAAGGAAGACTAAACTCGAACTGTTGTAACACAGACCTGAGCAGAGGGTCCAAACCATAGATGAACCACTGCATCAGGTTATGTTTATACCATCGAGAAAGGAAACACGCCACCACCAAAATACTAACCTCGTAATTTGAGTAGGAGAGCCACAAGAGATGTGACCCCTTCGGTCCACACACACGGGGCTGTCTTCAAGTGTAAACTTCGGTCCTTGGCTAGTTCAGAGAATTCCAAGCCATTGTAAAAAAAAATCACATGTAAGAAAACTTCACTGGAGTCTCGGATGATAACACAACGAGAAACACTGCAATTCTATCCTGAATAATGAGAGGATAGGAGCCGACGATCAAGAAGTTCGAGCCAGTTGTGTTTCATCCGATACCAGACAGACGCGAGCATAACCAGCTTTTTGGTTTGTATCGTACATGTGATCTACATAGAGACCGCGAGGTTAAGCCAAATATTGACCCTATTGAATATGCAGTTCTGGAACCATTTATCTCCCGCGGATATCAGCAACACTGTATGGCTCTATAACAACCCACCGCTAGTCGCTTGCGAGCAGACAAACTGTGCACGGGTATTGTGTTGTCCCGTCTCCATGGTGCTGGGTGTAAACTTTGCACCGAGAGAGCCCCACTCTGTCTCTCGCTGGTTGCCACCGGGGGGGGGGGGAGGCCTGTACGATTAATTGCTTTGTGTACAGACCAATGTGTACTCGATCGTCCTTTCTGCAGTTGTAATCGCATCAATGCACACACTCCTGTTTGTTTACTGCATTCAAACATTTTACATAATGCAGTGTCCTCTTCATCAATATTTCCGTAAGAGCTATATCTACCTTTATAGTCCTAACTACAATGTATCTAGACGAAATGTAAATTGAACACTTTAATGGGTGTACTCGACCTGCCCCAGTATACCAACGTGCAAATTCAGAGGCACGTACCGACCAATGCCGGAATAATGATTAAAATAGCGCATGTTGATGAGTGTGAGTGCAAACATAAGCAATGATTTTGCAAGATTTGCAATCCATTATAAATACATTAGTCACTTTGATTATGTATCGAAAAGTTGTAGGGACCTTTCACAACTATTGCAGCGTCATCGGTGCACAGTAACCTCGACTCCGTGTTCTCTCCGCCCAGGTCCCACTATCCTTACGACTATCACGTCCAAAAGACAAAACTTCAACAATTTGAATTTAGATCAATTCAAGTTTATCAAAATAATTAATTATCGGAAAAAAAGATAATTTTCTATAAATAACACAATTTTAGTGTGTGTTGAAAATAATAAATTAGTCTCTAACGACTCGTTGTGGGCGTTTAAACGACTCGACGTTTCGGTCAGTGTGACCTGAAAAATAAGTGGTGCTCAGAAACGACTTGAAATATCTGTCAGTGTGAAATCAACTGGTGCTCAGTATGACGACACGACGTTTCGGTCAGTGTGCTCTTAATGTCTTCGTGAAATGAATTATTTTGGACATCGAACATTTCTGGAAAATCACACAATTGGAGCGTCCGGGTACACACGAGTCGACTGTATTCCCAACGTGCAATGTTTCGCATCCTGCCATTACATCTTGGTGAAATTTTATCATCTTGGAGTAAAGAATAAAGAGAACAAATCTAACACTAAAAAGCAATCAAACATTAAGTAAACATCTTTTACTACATTTTATTAACTCTTTTTGTCACTTGCATTAAAATGTTCAGATTACATAAAATTAATATAAAACTGAAAAGAGTTGATTCCCAAGGATCATTATGAATGCAATTGTGCCCGGTTGCCTGACGTATCAATCTTAAGGGTTATAGTTTAATGAAAATAATCACGTCTTTTCCCCATGAATACCATCACTGAAGACGAATGATTTATTTGAGACATTCTACGAAAGCCCATTAGTGCCATCGCTATTTTATTTCCAAGAGCATATATTTTAAATACGAGAGCAGTTATTTTATTCTGAAAAGCAATTAGTTTACTTTCGAGAGCAGTTTATAATTCAATAAAAATAAATGCTTTTGAAACTTTATGATTGCTCTTGAAAATATAAATAATTGCTCTTGAAAATAAAATAAAAAACATCTCTTGAAAAAAATAATAACTGCTCTCGAAAAAAACCAGTAACTGCTAGCGGAAACAAAATAGCGAGGGCACAATGGACGTTCTTACAAAACCGATTATTTCATGGGGGAGGGGGTTCTAAACAAAAAGTATGTGTGACACGGCTTGCGAGCACACAACCCTATCCCGGGGGAGTTTGCGTTCTTTGTTTGATGGTGATTGTTGATTTGTTTTGTTTTGTTTTATCTTTAATCATGGTATTTTAAAATAATGTTTTTGTTGTTGCACACTGCTATCAGCAACATTCGAAACTTGTTCAGCTGTTATTTTTATAACTCTTGAATTTCAGTGAAAATTATGACACACAGTGTAAAGTAATTTCCCATATGACCAGTGTAGTATCTTGACTGGCAGGGATTAACCTGAAATGTACGAGTTAGTTATTTTTGTAAACAAGGTTTACAAACTGTAGCCTATAGTCCAGTCAAGAGTTCTCATTCACCCATGGTGTTGCAACAGGTCAGGAACTCTCCAGCGCCCAGCGCCCCCCTCCTCTCTCTCTCTCTCTCTCTCTCTCTCTCTCTCTCTCTCTCTCTCTCTCTCTCTCTCTCTCTCTCTCTCTCTCTCTCCCATCACTTCATACAATCGGTGTGTTTAACACAGCCACGTGACAGTTCCTCCGTGATTCTTACAGCCGACGAAAGTCCTCATCGTCAAAATTGTCACCGAAATCTGTAAGCAATAAAATAAACATTAGGAAGGGGAATCAAGAAAATAACAAACGAATGATCACCCTCGTGTCGCAAAAGGCCTTACTTGTTTCCAAAAGTTTCCATGATACTTGAATTAAATTTATTTGTGTTCGTGCATTTTTAACGCACAGATTAATATAGTATTATCATGATTGTAACTACAGAGTACAACTCATCACCGTTGAAGAAGTTTTCGTGTAAGTGGATGTTGCTGCAGCTCGTCATTTCTTCACAATCACCCGAGACCATGGAAATTGCACCGTCTGATGACCCTCCTCCTCTGCAGACGACCGCACTAGCAGGCCGCGCGGTACCGCAGTTGTTACTGTTGTCTGACATGTCGATACAGGGTAATAATGGTTGAAGTGTGGGTGATGAGGAAGTAGGCTGGTAAAAAGTGGAGCTCCGAAATGTGTGGTCGCCAAGTCCAAGTTTGTGGCTGGATTCCGGTAGCTTTAGCAGGTTAACAAAATTGTTGGGTTGAGCTAAGGCTGGGTTGCTGCTCGTCGTTTTCGCCTTAGGTAGGGTTTTTGATTTTAACAACTTCGAGATGACGTGAGGAAGACTCGATGGTGAGCGGTCGTCTCTTGGAGGTCTTTCGATTCCTCGTGGGTCACATTCAGCCATGGGATAGTAGCCCTCCTCGATCCAGTTGTCCATGTCTCCGAGGCTCGAGTGGGACGACACAGAACGAAGGGAAGTTAGCTCTGACATTTCATCGTCTGCGTCTGACTTGTCAGATGCGCAGTGATCGACGTGATCGAGGAGGGACAACACAGAGGGCGTTTCAAATCCTTCCGCAACTACGCTCATAATATTATCATCCCGATCCCTATCAGCCAAATCAACGCCCTCTTGAATGATATCGTCCAAGCTTTGAGAACCATCACTAAGTTTCTGTTTTGTGCGAAGTTCAACTTGACCGGCTTGACAGTCAAGTGTGGGATGGTTTGTGTCATTTGCCTCTTTGGTGGTCAGAGAATCAACCGTTACAAGTTGATGAAAATGTCCCTCGGCAATTTCTTCAGAATCGTTCATCTCTTCGGAGGCTGTACTATCACCGATGCTGATCGGACTATAGTTCAGTCCAATGGATCCTCTAATCGGAGCACCTTCTGCCGTAAACAACCCGCGAAGTCGATACATTTTGTTGTCGTCCGGTGGAAGAACTTGCGATCTTATCGGTGGGTCCAGTGTAACATTATAGCCACGAACTGTCCCCTCCATGGAGACTGTGTGTCGAATGGCTTTGTCGTCAGAAGAGCTCTCGTCTTTACATTTCAAGTGAGTGAAGATGTCCCGATTGTACTCCAGTGTCAGTTTGTCCCTTTTGGGCCTGCTCTGTTCGATGGTGCCAGGAATCACGGGGTAAGACTGTGAGGTGGGCGGGGTATCTGTCTGCTGGGGTAGGACGTCTGCTGACCCAGTCTCATCACTTCGTGTCTTTCGAATAATCCCGGTCTTCTCAATATTATGTCCTGCCCTGTTTTGTTTCTGCGGAAAGATCTTATTCTTCTGACGGTGGACTGTTTCCAGATCAGTGTGGCCTTCGAGGGTTGTGACTGACACCACTTGGAGACCGTCTGATGGCCAACACTCACCAGGCAGCGATCCTCCGTCTGTTGTGGTAGTGTACTTAATGCTGTACGTCCACGGGCTGCATGTAGGGCTCGGAGTGTCTGACACATGTAAAGTTGACTTTCGGAAGCCAGGGTGCGCTTCTCTCTGATACTTGAACTCTTTTACATCCACACTGGTTCCGCAACCCATGTCTGGATCGGCACTTCATGATATAGTATCATGGTTACATCGAGTCGAGGGATATACTGTTGTTCTTGAAAGAGTGGGAGAAGCCAGTGATAAACTTCAATGGACGTCAAGAAGAAGAGTGTCATGCATGCAACTGACGATGAAGACGGGAAACTTGAATAAGTCGATCGTGATACAAACCAACGCGTCCAAATGAATCAGCTTCTCAACGCGCACGCAATTTGATAGAAGCCCGGCCGGACGCAAGTACACAAGAGGTCGGCCGTACATTATGGCGGCATGTGCGTTTCA
Source organism: Pisaster brevispinus (assembly GCA_023634235.1). Classification (NCBI taxonomy): domain Eukaryota; kingdom Metazoa; phylum Echinodermata; class Asteroidea; order Forcipulatida; family Asteriidae; genus Pisaster; species Pisaster brevispinus. The sequence continues at coordinate 16,744,195 of JAMKCF010000004.1, forward strand.
AAACGCTAATGGATGTTCTTTCATGACAGCGCTTTCTACGCAGGTTCGGGGCACTTTTTCAAATGCAAGTGCAGTGACCTATTTGGCCTAGGAAACTTTTGGATACGTATACAATAGTGTGCCGATGAGTAGCTTCTTCCATCCGCTCTGATTTGGGCGGCTTCTGATCTTTCCGAAAGGAGATATGGGTTGCGCTGCAAGTGTAGGAGTACTCGACCGCAGGAGTACGAAAAAAGGCAACGCGGACCCTTTCGGCCTTCAATCTGCGACTACCTCGAAGAAGTCATCTCCGATTGTTGAGCTCCAGTCTCTTAATCAATTGACGCAGAGCAGTTGTTCTATATCAACAGATGATGAACTGCTGAAAGATGACAGTTACACTGACAGGACATCCGTTGATGTTGTGAATGGAGACGTACGTGTACGTGACGGGCAGCTTGACCCAATCCAACATTCGCCCGCACCAGTGAGTCCGCACGGGAAGCGACTCTCTGGAAACTTGATCAAGCTGCGGTTATTCGGAAGACACGATGAGTTAATGCGCAGAAAGAGAGCGGAGTGGTACCAGACGTACTTTCCACGTCAGGCCGTTGGACCTCTTCGACCAAGCTTCCCCGAAGCATGGATGGATAACTTGGACTCATCGGACGATGAGCCAGACTAGAGAACCGACAGTGTTCATCCTCAGATTGAACATGGATTTAGAAATAGTAGTTCCATATCATGTATATTTGATGAACTTCTAGATGGCCATGCTGTGTTTAATCATGGCTGAATTCTGTACACATTACTGCGCAAAACCTTTTTTTTTAATTATTTCTCAGAGCAGAACTTGAACCTGCGACCTCCGGATTAACGTGCCGGCGCTCTACCAACTCAGCTATCTCTAGTCTAGTGTTGTTGGTGTCCCTATTTGTCAAAATCTTTGTTCGGGATGCATGCACTAATTTCTAACTAGTTTATTTATGATCACAATACACTAAAACAAGTTAGACCAGCCAGGCTACTTTACATAACTAAACATCAATGTACACAGTGTACTGTGCAGCCTTAATGTTGGACTATTTTGCACGCGTTTGTGTTTCTACATTTTTCGCGATATAAACCTTCAATAAATTTTGACCAAATTTGCATTTGTAGATTAATAATTTGCATGCTTTATATCGTAACTAGAAAAACTTTCCACTTCATATGACCTTTAACTTACTTAGGTCTTAAGACTAACATCATAATACACATAGCATGGTGCAGCCTAAAGACAATTGGGACTATCTTACCTGGGTATTGTGTTTTCTCCATCCAGTAGCATTGGCAACTAAAGTAAAGCATGAAGCAATAGATGTAAAAAGTATATATATATAAATAAACATAGGCCTAATAGTAATACGACGAAATGTTTATCTTTTGATTGCTGTGTTTCTTGCAATGATAGGCCTACATCTTAAATTCCAAACCAAATTTTAAACCCACGGCAGGCGAGCTAAAATGGGGGTTGACTAACAAGGCATAGGCCTATAAGGCCCTTTCCATTAAAAAAAACCTTGCAAATATTTTGGTAGACTTGATTAGGTAATACAATCGACTCTACGATCACAGTTACTTGCTCTCACACTCACAAAAGACACCCCAAACAAGAGGTGTACAAATACACTTGTAACATTGTAACAATGGATCCTTAATTAAAATGCACACGTCACTATATGATGGGAGAGTTATGTCCAGACCCCGTTTGCATAATTTTCTAAGAACATGTATCATTTGAAGGCTAAAAATGTACAAACTAATCTATTCGGATGCAGAACGGTGTGCCGCACGAGTATGCCGTACCTCGCCAACTACTTTGCGAGTGCTGTCTTAATATCAATAGAGGGCGCCTTCCCAATTTGCCCTCACACCCGTTTGTCGACAAATTGGACATGCGGCTTGACAATTGAGGAATCTTAGGACTGTTTTCATCGGGAACAACAAAACAAAAGCAAGATGAACGTCAGATGCGCTCGGGTAAATATTGAATACTAAAACAATAATTTATAAAAGTATCCATCATTTCCGTATTATTAACACCGATACACACAGACGCCCAGGGAAATGAAAACTACAATATTGGAATTGCCTAGTTTCCGGACAGAATTACAGAAAGCCAAATATGGTGATTTTTGTTGGTCATGGCTAATCCCTCTCACCCCAGTTCTACCACCAGTCCACTGGCAAAAGAATGTAGCCGTACTACTGTGGCTCTGATTTTGACATTATTACTTCCGTCATGCAAAAGTTTTGACAATAAATAATACAAATTTTGCATACTTCATCATAATCATAATCATAAAATAATCATAACTTTTCAAGTTTATGATGCTAAAATAATTGCTAGATCATCATTGATCTCATGATTATGATTTCATTATATATGAATGATCAATGTCCATTTTTATTATTTGTAAAATATATTAGTAATAAATAGTAACAAACTCAGTGTAGTTTAGTCTCCTCAGCCAATGAGAAACAATTCTCAATTATAAAAAAAGACCTTAAAATTTAATGCTATGATGATATTAAATTACAATTAGGCAATGGATATTTTACGGTAAATAGTAAAATGATGCAAAATGATAGTTCCTTGGTAAATTGTATGGTGACTTCTTCGACACCTTGGAAGCAAAAATTATAATGTATTAATATTAAATTTCTAAAATTTCTAACACGGCTTCGTAGCAGAGTGGTCCACATTATATTATTTGCGATAATCATAACCCTCCATCCTCCCGATGGTTGGAAAGATGAAGGGTTACGATTATCGCAACTATCCACATTACTGCCCTTCACACGCAATGTTGCACAATTGAGTCATAATGTAAGTTTTCTCTTTTTTTTCATCCCCAGAAATGAGAATATTATTTTGTTATTCAAATTTGACTCCTACATTTAAATTGATAGCATTACCTTTTCTTTCTAATAAACTCTTACTTTGCTGTATGGTTAAATAGCGTTTCAGAATTTTCACATTCAACAATTAAAATATCTACTGGATGTTAATTAAGTAAGTAGAAAGTAACATCAATTTATCTACACTCCTATCCTAGACTAGACGGATCTTAGTCAATAACTAAAACGCTGTGGAATTTATACTGGTTTTACCTGAATTGAGAAGAACAACAAAATTTACCTACACAAGTTGTTATATTTATACAGGCCTAAATTGTTTGTATTCTTCTTCGACCAAAATTGTGAAATAATGAAAAGACCTCCAGTGTGCCCTCAAGACAAGTTCACTGAATAATAAGTCCCATATTAAGTGAAATAGGGCTAGGGACCAAATCATCTTCACTGCCACCACTGAGAATCAAATTTTACCTTCGGATACTACTGTATTGACATGACTGATGTTTTCATCGACAACATTAAAGCCACAACATTAAAGCCACAAAATGGTAACAATCTGCTTTCAATCATTACTCACACAATTTTAAACAAAATCATAATTTGTCAAGTGTTCTGAGTAAGCGTTAGCTTTGTTACTTTGATAAAATATCTGCTCATAATTAACTTATTGAGGACATTGGTTTTTGCAGCCAGAGGACCTGCTGAATATGCAGCACTGCAACCTGCTGTGTCTACCAGAGAACTACCAGATGAAGTACTACTTCTATCATGGTCTCTCCTGGCCTCAACTCTCTTATGTAGCTGAAGATGAGAATGGAAAGATTGTTGGATACGTCTTGGCAAAGATGTAAGTCATACCTGACTGTCAAAGATATGTTTTTTTTTTAATCGGGTCTAATTTCTTAAAGAATTAATTTCTGAGACTCCTGTTATCGGTGGGTAGGTGCTGTGATGTTAGATTTTACTTTAAAACAAGAAATAAGCAAACTGTATTCAAGAGACATTACAGGGTGTGCTCAATATTGGTAAGATTGACAACATAAATGTTTACAGATTTACACATAACTTACATGGTATGAAGATGGTCATGGTGGAAGGAAAACGTCACTTGAAATATTTCATCCTGAAATTATACGGTTTTTGAGAAGTGAGAAAACAGAATTAGCTGTTGCAAACTGCTTACCAACCAAAGTGAACTATGGTATAGCTGTAAACAATTGTTAATGACCTCAAATTGGACCCTAACAAAGACTCTGCTAGGGTCGAATCATGAGGCCATTAAACCATTATAATGAGAAATGAGTAAAACAATTAGTTTTGACCTCGCTCGTTTGAAATCCCATGTCTGAAAACGGTGACAACAGTGATTGCGTTTTTCACTATTCTCTTGTGACTCTGATGACTGATTGAGCTTTAAAACTTTCACAGGTTTGTTATTTCATAGGTTACACAAAGTTCAGGTGCTTGTCTTTGACAAGTACTAATTTTGTCTGTGTGTTTAATTTTGTATTAGATGAAAGTATTTGAACTTCAGCAGATAAGGAACTTTAGTATGCCTTTTTAATATGTAGGCCTGTTCACTTCATATTCAAGTATCAATTTCTTGACTTAGTTTTCATGATGATTTTGAATTCTTTAAAACAATTCTGAATGTTTGTCTTCAGGGAAGAAGATCCTGATGAGTTGCCTCACGGCCACATCACATCCTTAGTAAGTATTATAATAAATCAGTGGACTTTTAAAAAAACTATATAACATTAATTAGTTTCTTTAATAAAAAAATAATTCCCTCACCATGAATGACCTCTAGTGTCTTCTAGCAGGTAATTCTCACTTACAATGTTGTACTTTGTACAAAAGAAAATGAAAAATTACCTCTCTTTTGTTTACAACCGTTACACATTATTGCTTTCATTTTTTTTACTGCAAGGAGTTGTAAACTATTTACCATATTAGCTTTAATGATTGGGTTTAGTGGCAGAGCGGTCCAGGACGGTGGACTCAAGTTTTGTAATTTACCGAGTATGGGTTTGAATCCTGGCCTGGTTAGTCACGACATTTGCGTCCTTGAGCAAGGCACTTTATCAGAATTGCTTCTCTCCACCCAGGAGTACAAATGGGTACTGGCGAGAGCTGGGGAGTAACCTGCAATGGACCGGCATTCTGTCCATAGGGACAGAAATATTCTCAGTCGTTTAATGCCAATGAAACTGGATATAAACACCAGCCTGATGAGCCGTATTGGCTCGGAACAGACTTAACTTTTTTACTTACTTAAATGAAACAATGAAAAGGGAACGTTCATAATTAGTCAAGTTTACAATAAGTATCAACATTGTTTTTTGTTTTTTTCTGAATGATTTGTGTGACGTATAAAGCCACAAAATCAGCCAACCTACCAGATTTGTGATGTGGTTAGTGTGGCATGAACAACTATTGAATAATTAACTGAACTGCCCTCTGTTTGTGTTGAATGTGATACTTAGGCAGTGAAGCGATCTCATCGACGGCTTGGTCTTGCGCAGAAGCTGATGGACCAAGCATCTCGAGCCATGGTAGAATGCTTCAATGCTAAGTACGTGTCTCTTCATGTCAGAATGAGGTAAGAAACCAGGAGGAGAAAGTTACATTTCCTCACCTCAAAATCAATCTTGATCAAGGTATAATTTCATGGCTTTACTGTGGAACTCTGGGCGTACAGCACCCTGTAATGCACCTGATTCTACGGGCTGAAAGTGAAGAATTCTGCGGCAAACAGAGCCATGAAATTGGGCCCTGAAACACTTTGTGTAAATTTAAACCTTTGATAAACTATAAACGTAAGAGACGGTACTTTTCAGTATTAGGACTCCTGCTGTCAGACTGTTCAATAATCATCCACTGTGGTTTTCAATGACAGATAAACTATGCCAGCCTGCAACATGATATCGTGTGGTGAATGCATCTACACAGTACACAGTCAACCCTCCTACTGTCTGACCATTCAATATTACCCACTGTGGTTTTGAGTGGTGATGATATCATGTGGTGACTGCATCTACAAAGTACACAGTCAAGCCTCCTACTGTCTGACCATCAAATATTATCCACTGTGGTTTTCAATGACAGATAAACTAGGCTAGCCTGCAGTATGGTTTCATGTGGTGGGTGCATGGACACTGCACAGTTAACCCTCTTACTGTCTGACAATTTCCATCATCCACTGTGGTTTTAACTGATATGTGCATTGTTAAAAAAATAAAGAGTGAATGTATCCACACAGTACTCACATACTGTACGCAGTTGGTTCTGTGCACAGTGTGCCACCATACACAAAACCGGGGCTTTTGAAGGTTTTGGAAAATGTTAGCAAAAGTCGGAGGCTTAATCATTGCTGTACACACAAGGCTGAGTTTTTTGTAACATATTCTTTCCAACTGGAAAAATTGTTGAGACTGCCAAATTTGTTTTCTTTTTCATTTTGTGTTTTCTTTTAATTTTTTCCCCCTTTCCAGCAACCGAGCTGCCCTTCAGCTATATCAACACACTCTGAAGTTCTCGTAAGTAGATTGATTTCATTAAATTATCCAGTCCATCACAAGAAACCCAGCTGAATGTGGGTTAATGTTTACCAATACTTCCTACTGTAATGATGATGTGCCCAATGGTGGCATACTGTGATCCATACCAGGCTTGGTTTATAAAATATAACTAACTGAATGCTGTAAACCGACTTCATAGGATTCAGGAGCATTTTTTTTTAGAAAAAAGATCATGATGTTAAGATTCATTCGGAAAAATCCAAGAGGGCCTCCGAATCATGTTGAACATTTTATTTTGACAATCGATGTCTGTATTTATTAACAAAATTAATGACAATGTTCCCCAAATGACAGAATCAGCGAGATTGAGCCGAAGTACTACGCTGATGGGGAAGATGCCTATGCCATGAAGAGAGATCTGAGTCATATTCAAGGAGTGCAGGTATGTACTCACTTTGCTTATGAGAGTGTCAGGCCAAGTGGGTATGAACTCACTTTGCTCATGAGAGTGTCAGGGCTAAGTGGGTATGTACTCATTTGCTCATGAGAGTGTCAGGGCTAAGTGGGTATGTACTCACTTTGCTCATGAGAGTGTCAGGGCTAAGTGGGTATGTACTCACTTTGCTCATGAGAGTGTCAGGCCAAGTGGGTATGAACTCACTTTGCTCATGAGAGTGTCAGGGCTAAGTGGGTATGTACTCACTTTGCTCATGAGAGTGTCAGGGCTAAGTGGGTATGTACTCAATTTGCTTATGAGAGTGTCAGGGCTAAGTGGGTATGTACTCACTTTGCTCATGAGAGTGTCGGGGCCAAGTGGGTATGTACTCACTTTGCTCATGGCACTTATGTCCTTTTTAGCAAGACACTTAAAATCATAAATGCTTCGTCCTTTGGATGGGACATTAAGTCGAAGGTCCTGTATGTTTTGTAATGCATGTAAAAGAACCCAGTACTCTTGTTGTTAAGAAATGGGGCTCGCCCCTGTGTTTCTGGCATGGATGGATGCAGATTGGGCTGCATCACCTTGTCTTGAGGAACTGCTCTGTAGCCGTCACCTTTAATTTTGCATATTGAATCTTTTTTTTTCTGTGTCCTGTTTCTTTATCTTTCTCTTCCATTTTGTGCACTTCAAAGCGTGTTATGTGCTTTTGATCATTTTTATGTAAGAAGCACAATATAAATCTTAATTTATTGTTATTACTAAACCCTTACAAGGTGTTGTATAAATGGATCTCATAATTCAAAACATGGCTCTCTTTACCTGTTGTTAAAACCATTAGCCCTATGAGATGCCCATCATGTGTAGATAAAGTGGCTTCTAAGAACTGCTTACTCTGGTTATTAATGCCGACTTTAAGTTGGGAAATGATCATATTTGTGCTTAAACAATTTATGTTTTTTAGTAGACAGTATTTTGTACTCATTTTTTCTGAGCCAATGAGGGCGTCCTTGATTGAATAGAAAAACAGCACTTGATTGTTGGTTTTAAACTGTCTCAGGTTGTCTTAATGCATATTGTGTTCTGACATGACCCACTTCTTAAATCAAAGAGAGGATTTGACTATGTTTTCCTATGTGCCTCAGTTCGATAGCATTAATGTCAATGGCATGAGAACAAGTTGGCTGCGCTCATGGAAGTCATGTAACCCTCACCTTTTATACATTCTTTGAAAACTTATCAGAGGAGAGCCGGACTAAAAGGAGCGGAGAAAGAGGAGGATAAGAGCAACGAGCAAACGGATCTCCAACTGGAGGCCAAACCGGCCCTGAAGGATGGCAAAGAGGTTGATACTTCAAGATTGGAGGAGAAAGACAAAGGAGCAGGGCAAGGCAAGGCAGAGCAGAACGGAGCAGGTGGAGGGAAGACAGGAGGGGGTGCTGGGGAGCATCGGCCGGGTGAGCGATCTAAAAGAAGCAGGAAGAAGGCAAGAGATGCTGCCAGGGCAACCGAGGAGCGGGCAACGGACACCAAGGATAAGAAGGAGAAGAGTAAAGATCCGAGCTAACATTCAAACAACCTCCATTTTTCTGCTGTTTTTCTTTGTATTTTGTTCATGCAGTGTTGCAAATATCATACAGTTTTTCTTTTCTAACAACTGGGAACATTCAATACATTCTCACATTTCAAAGACTTGAAAAATGTTGATTTAAATTTGAAAAATTAAATTGTGTTCTTGCTATAAATTGAGTTTGTATAAAAGGTTTCAAGGACAAACGGTAAACTTGTTTTATCAGTCTTCAGTGGTCACTCTACGTTAATGGGCCTGCAGTTGGAGAATGAGTATGTGTTGTTGTGCCATCAGTTCAGAACTTGTATTCTAAGTCAAACTGGATTGAACAAATTGAACTAATTATGGCCAAGTTCTGAACTTTATGCTGTACATGTATATAACAAACTAATTTTAAGTCAAATGTATAAGATTTACCTCCAGTTAATCACTGCTTAAAAGTAAGTTCCTGGAAATGTAGGTAGACAACTTGTAAAAAGCTGTCATAATTGCCCGTAATGTAAGAGCTTTTTATTACCATCTAAAAGTAGTGCTTCAATATTAATCACCCTAATCTCAAAATGTCTGACTGCTTGTCCTTGTCCATCGAAGTGTCTGTCGGATTAGAAAAGGGTGTCCAAATTTGCACCCGATTCGACTAGCCACTGTTAAAGTGGGGTGGTCAAGTATTGAGATACCACTCATGATGCCGTTCTTAATAACCCGTTCTCAATTCACCTCGCTTATAAGAATTGGTCATAGTAACATGATAGTATCATGGGAGGTTTCTAAGCGAAGTGGTTATGCTTAGCGCCTCGCTCATGAACCATGGTGGTTATGCGAATTGGTGAAACTGGCTAACCCGTGAAATACGCTTGACATAAGCAAAGAATTCCCTGCTTCCGTGAGCGCCGATTCTTTGCTTACAGTGAGCAAAGCCATGAAATTGGGTCCCGGTGAGGATACTGGTCTTTGACAATTCCAAAAAATATACCCTGCTTTAAATTTTCAAAGGAATGAAAAACTGGTCCCAGAGACACTATGCTGTTGATAACGTTGTCTACAATTACTAACATTACAATTCAAAAGAAAAACAGAAAACTCATAAATCCTTTACAAACTGGAATGTTTTATTCATTGTTTATTTTTGGTATCAAATGGCTTTTCATACTACATGTTATTAAAATTTACTTTGGAAAACTATTTGAAATGATTTTGAGAATTGTTTTTATTGGAATGATATTGATCACGGAAGACATGATTATTGGTGCATTTGCAACTTGACCTAAGTAAAGTTTGCAGAATTAACATGTTTTTTTTCCCTTTTGAGGGATTTTCCTCCCACATCTAAATCTGAAAATTTCTTCATCATCTTCTCTACAAAGGTATCTTCAGGTTCCCTATGCCAGCAAGATTTCAACAAAATAAATATGATTATGGCATGCTGATACAAGGAGTTCTTTCAAGAATCGCCCCAACTGACCAGAGAGACTTTTTCCACAATCATACTCGTACACAAAATCTTACAGAGTGAACAACTTTATCAAAATATTTTGTTCATTGAAAACAGAGAAATTATTTTGTCACTGTAATTTGGGAAATCGACAGATGATATCATTCACAGTACTATCCTCTTGTCCTTAAAATGTTTCATTAAAAACAGCTTCTCCATATACAATATATGTCTTTACAAATTTGTCTCGTTCATTTGATTACATGTAACAATTTTTAAAAACTTTAGTTTCATTGTACTAAACTTGGCAGCAGTCATTGGAAGCATAGAAGTGGGTAACCCCACCTTTTGATTGATTGGGGAATCTGTCATTCAAGTGAACTGTTATCTTCTGGACCAATTTCATAGGGCTGCTACACAAATTTGCACAGCACTAAGCAATTGTTCTTACCAGAAAAAAAGGTTACCAGCCAAATAACCATGTTGTATGTACCATGTGCAACTGGTTTCCTGTGTATTTTTTGGCTGAGCAGAAAATTGTTGAGCGCTATTGTCTGCTTAAGCCACCCTATGAAAATGGGCCCTTTTATTTCCAGAGTACTACACTCTATGGTAACTTATGGACTTGGATAATATCGGTATGCCAGTGTCAATGCTAATCAATTGTTTTGGCCCGCAGTATTTCGTTTTATTTTATTCTTATTTATTCAGGGACCCTACAGTGAGTCCACTGTTCTCCGATTTCCATTTCTTGCAGTCGGACAACTTGTTGAATACATTTTTGGAGCATTTTAGACAATAAGAGTAAATATGTTTACTTGCAAAGTAGTAAATGGCAGGGAACTGGCCATTAATGGGTATTTGACATGACATTTGCCAGGTAACTTGCCATTTTGGTTGCTTTTACAGAGCTGCAAGCTCTCCCTGATTCTGCAGAAAAATTCCCTGAAAACAAACCCAATCTTACCATGAGAATCTCCCTGATTATGGTCACTTTTTCCCTATTATGTTAAAGGTAGTTCACAAAATCTCCCTGATTGTAAAATGTTGCTCTACTAGTAACGTTTCTGTGTCTGAAGATACTTTCGTGTAAAAAAGCTGCATGACGTTTGGCTGTAGACCAATGATGGAAAGACCCTAGAAGAATCTACCTCTTATCAATGCTATAGACTTTGTTCTGTTCATAATCGGCTGGCATCATGTATCCTTGATCACTAATTGGCCACCATTTCAGATGGTTGTTGTATTCTGGGTACGCTCTACGCCTCGTAGTCCTGGTTGATGTGAAGATGCTGTCTGTCTGCGGCTTGTCTTCATCGGTTACGCAGAGACGGATCTTGTCCAGTAGGTGGCCGGGCCAGAATGCGTTGGGGTCTACACCGGCCCCATCTAAGGTGACATAGCGCTTAGCAAGGTGCCTAGAGGGAAAAACAATAATAAAAAATGAAGTAACCATTGAGCAGCCATATTTGTTCATCTTCCACTCAAGTGTAACCCAAACTGAGGCCAGGAGGGAAACCAAACCCTTTCTGTAAGTTGTGAATGAGGTAATGTTGGAATTGGCAGCTGCGGCTATGGCTGTTGCTAAGGGTGTTGTTACGGATCTCCTATGCTTCAATGCATGTTCATGTGACAAGCCACAGTTGCTATTTTGGACATGGCCTTACATCTATTATCGTCATCACGGGATCTGACAGCCACAGGAATAACGGCCTTAAGGTCTGAACTGTCCATCATAATATTTCAAAAATCTTTATCAGATAACCTGTGTACATGTACATGTTCATAGCTATGATTAAACGTTTGTATGGCTGTGTCCGAATCAAGCTACCCCAGCTATGGCTAGGGCTGTTGCCTGCAGCAACAACCGAGTGCCTTTAAAGAATAGGCCTAGGCCTTTTCAGCCAATGGCAGAGCTGTCCATTCGGACACGTCATAGCATATGAAAACATCTGACTAAGAAACAGCACATGCTTGATTTGTGGAGTCACAGCACTTTTTAAATGTCACTGGACTTCCTCTCACACAAACAAGTTTATGTTTATCACGATATTTCACCCAAGCTGTGTATAATATCACACTTAAGCACATTTTTCTTTTTTTTTAACATGGAAGTGGCTCAAGAATTGTTACATTATTTGGATTACAATTTCCAATGAATGGATTACACTATATGGATCTGATTTCTCAAATGTACACTTTGTGCCTGTCAACCTTTGGCCCAATGAGCTCTTTTATAACCATATGATGTCATTCAATTGTCTGGTACTTACATTGTGAGTCTATCGTACTCCTCAAACGTCATCCAGCAGTCCACTTTCCGACTCACAAAGGCCTTCCCACTTGACAGGTTCATCATCTCAGCCTCGGCCCTCACATCGTGTCTTGTTGGGTAGGCATGCTTGGCCTCCATCATTAACTCTCCACTCCGACTCATCACAACCTTGTCTGGGTCGTGGTACTTGGGTGGAGGCTCGCGGGGTACCGGTGGGTCGGCAAAGTGCTCAGAGAGGGTGTGGGTGCCTGGTTGTCGAATGTGTGTTCTGATTCGGCTGACAGGCTTGTCACCAGGGTGAAGAAGGGCTGTAAACGAGAAAAATTATTTATTGTACCATTTCAAAAACATTCATGAAAATGTGATTTCTTAACAGTCTGATTCTTAAAAGCTTTAATATAAACTGATCAACATATAAAAATTACTTCTCTAAAAAAGAAATTAATTATGTGTTACTTGATAATTAACACAAATACTAGGAGAAATATATGATAACTATCAACTACAGTAGACCTCCGTACTGATGACATCACGATTTGTTTACTCTTTTGCTTAAGTGCTGTAAACTCTGTACTACATTTCAAACACGAGCAGAAAAACAATGCCAGGTTTCCTCGTCTGTAAAGTCGTAAACAAACTGTCATCAGGACTCTGGTCAATAAAAGTAGTGAAATGCCCTCAGATCTTTTAAAAAGAGAGAGAAAACAGCAAAAATTGTTTTCTGTATCTACAATTTAGCCGAACTGCGAATGTTTATTAAGGGGTTTGTTTTTGCACAAACCCCCTTTTTTTTACTACTGACATTGTTATCTTTTTTTTTTACCATTTTTACAGAATGTTTTTTCCATACCTCTTTCTAGAAGTTTAGGTGTAAGATCTAGTCCTTGTCTCTCACACAGTTTACAGATGTCATGGTATTCTTTGAGACGATCCTCTCTGTATTTATTGATACCCGCTGCCGTTTCTCCACTGAGCGTTGAGCGCTTGCTGTGGCTATCAATGGCAGTGTTACCAGTGCGCACTTTGCCAACCCCTCTGCCTTTCCTCTTGCTCTGCTGTAAGTTAAAATGAAAGTACATCATTGTAGGCTTCAATAAACACACCATAAAACTAACAAGTGAAAAATTCATCAAACCCGATGTTAACATTTTTTACTTATTTATTGTGAAACCAAGGAAAAACAGCTCATGTTTTGTTATTGGGACATCATGGATTAACTTGTCGTGGTTGAGTGGTAAAGCACACCGGACTCAAGCTCAGGTGTTTCTGATCAGAAATTTGTGAGCTTTGAACAAACTCTCCAGAATTCTGGTGATAATTAATATCAATAATCATTTATTGAACAAGATAGCATCCTTTTGTCACTAGTGACCATTATTGCTTCATCCTTTGAATGGGACATAATACCGTAGGTCCCATGTATTGCATTATATGCAAGTAAAAGAACCCAGTTACAGAGAGAAGGGTTTTGTGAATGCGCCGCAGCACCTTGTTAACCCTTAAGTTGCTACATAAATCGATCTCATAATTCAGAAAAAAAACTTGTCTTAAAAATGTTTCTCTTTCTTCAAGTGCCTTGGGTACCTTATTGGTGGATATGTGCACTATATAAGACACCAGTATTAATCTCTCTTGATGGAAGTGGTGGTTCTGTATGGTACTAAAAAGGGGCAGTTGGTTTGCTCTCAACATTTTGACTAGTACCTCCAGCTGTCTTCAAGAGTGTCCTTATTGATTTCCCGGGAGACTGGTAAACGTCTCAACTCACCACATCATGAGTTTGATGTTTCTCTCGCTTCCTCTTCTCAATCATATCATCCGGCTCCAGCTCTCTCCGCTCCGTCAGGTCCACCGGTGGAGGCAGCAGGTACGGTGAGGATGACCTTGAGGTCAAGTCAGTTGGAGAAGCTGATGAGGAACGAGCCGAGGCAGCTGATGCTGACCTCAAGGAGGCAGCACGCTGGTCTGGAATCTCTGTTACAGTTGGCAGCTCAGTTGAGGAGACCTCTGCTTGCTTCTCTTTGATTTTTTCTGTGCGAGAAAAAATAAACCACACTGAAATTATTTTAAGGAAAAAGGTTACAAGCTCCTTCAAAACAAAAATCAATTACCATTTTTCAAAATCACAAGCAAAACTAAATAATCTAATATTATTTGCTCATTCAAGATGCAAAGAAATTTGTGAGTTTTGCACAAATTCTCCAGAATTCTGGTGAATTCTCTTGAGGATTCACAGATTGGTGTTTCTCAACATAATGCTGATTTATAGGCAAGGAGGATACAATAAAAGTCACATGTGAAAGTTTCAGCTGAATACAAACTGTTACGGTATTTTCACACGAACCTTTTTGCAAATGGACACCAGCATTTACGAATGGACACCAACCCTCAGAAATCTGAGAAACGATTCATGCAAGAATCAATTCTCAAATTCAAATGTTTTGGAATGAAAAATTATCCAAACCATATTACTTCGAAGGGAATCCTTTCTCAAAAAAGCTTAATACTATCAACAGCCGACAGTGCTTCTCACCAGTAAGTTTTTATGATCATTAATTTTTTTGAGTACTCCTTTGACCCTACTTTTAGGCAGGCAATGTCTAGTTTAATGCGTTATAAGTTTATGAAACAAGGCTCTGGCGCCCTCTAAGAAGAACTATAAACATTTGCTTACGTTGAACCAGAGAGAATCTCTTCCTCTCCCGATCATTTATCTTGAAGTGTTTCATTCCTCGGACAAACTCCCGGTAGTCGATCAGCTCATTGCAGTCCTGATCCAGACTCTCAATGAGATCAGAGAGAAGCTGATCAGAAATAGGAATCCCAGCCTGTGAGTTGATCCATCATAACATGGATGAAAAGATATGGTACAGCATTGGTTAATATCAAAAATGTTTAATTATTTTCATTTTGAAAAACAACTAATAGCTCTTCGCACTAATGCTAAAAGTAGCAGCTAAGTACCCATAAAAAATACCTTTAACCCAGAATCTTTTCTAGACCCAAAGGTTGATAGGCCAATTGGCTTTGCTGTTTGTCACTATTAGGACCTTTTTTCACACAGTAATTTTTACAGGCAACTTGGACGGAACCAATAGTACTGCAGAAAAAAAAACACTTAGTAGCACAAAGGACATTTTTCTGACACGGTAATACGATCAAAAAACCAAAATACTATGAGCATTGAAATGTGACTTTATTTTCTTCATGATGATTGCCTAAAACTGCTCGCTATGAAAATATTTTAAACAAATTTCTTCCTTTGCTTTGTGTGTGAAAACTGACCTCCTTGATGCAACGTTGGAACTCAATTCTTGTGAGCATCCAGTTTTTGTCTTTATCGGCTTGTGAGAAGAGATCAATCAGGCGTTGTCTCTTAGCGCTGAGGTACTTGGCAATGATTGCCATGGCTTCGGGAGGAGGTTGCTTGATTCGTGGTGCTACCTCCATGGACGGAACGTCTAGTGTAATGCTGGTTGATTCTTGGTCTCTCTGTTGAAATTTGGCAATTAGAAAATTTTACTACTGAGACTTTAAGTTTTAACAGTAATGAGGGTTAGTCAAATGAAATAAGTAAAACCAAAGAAAGGAAAGCACCATAGTCTGAAAATACAGTATGGAAGTGGAGGAAGCGGGTTTTAAATAAGCTGGAAATGACAGAATGATATGCAATCAATTCTTTCAAAATAAAATTCTGGAACACCAACAGAGATGAAATTCAATTATTATTTACATTTCTGTGAATTGCAAAAATGAAGTATAAAATTCCGCAGCTTGCATGTTTCTTGTTAAAAAGTTGTTGTTTATAATGTTAACAAAACAAAAGCAGCATTTTTGTAAAAGTTAATTTACATCATAATTTATATCAAAACGTCCTGGCGTACATAAGAATGACTGATGCATGGTTAATGCATTGTAAATGGTTAACAAAAAACAAGTAAAAGACCCTTGGTAGTTGTGGCACAACATCAAACACACAAATACAAAATTAAAAAACAGCGAGGCAAGGTTACACAGGACTGCAAGACAATGCACACACCAAACAAAAAAGCCAAACCATAGATTTTATTTCTTTGGTTAGTTCCATTTTTCGACAAAACAACTTAAAAATGAAATAAATAAAACCAAAGGAATGGAAGTCACCATTAATTGACAATACGATTTGACAGAAAGAGTAAGCAAGTTTTAATCAGATGAAAACATAGTTCTTTTTGCAATAAATTCTTTCAAAATAAACTTCTGGAACGTCAACAGTTCAAAATTCAATTGAATTCACACAACACAGAACAATCTGACCATCTCCATATTTCATTCCATCATTAATTGCCCCAGAAATTTTGGAAAAGTCTAAAGTGCTCCAAAAAGGTCAAACCCAAATTTTAAATGTTAACCTCATGAATAATGATATGACAGTTGATGGAAATAGTCAGCACCAAGTGTTGGTTTTCTTGTTTTGTTGGGGGTGATAATAAGAAAATTTTGAGAAACACACAAAAAGAATGGCTACTTAGCTATTTTATAACCAGTTCGCTTCAGGATTAAAAAATCCTTTTCCCATTACCCGTATGGGATTATATTCAGTCAAAAAGTGTTGCGTTGGGAGTTTTACACATTACTTGGTCCCCTGAAGCGAACTGGTTAGAAAAACATTGCAACAGCACAACCAGTCGAAAGAATAGCATTATATAACCGACACCTGAGACAGTTAGCAAATGAAAGACACATCAATCATGAGGCTTTATTTCAAATACCTTTCCATAAGCCTTCTGCTTCCTAACCTGTAGATCAAAATAATGCTTTGATTAATGGAGTCAAACTTACACAAAGCCCAAAAGTTTCCAGTTTTAGGCTTAGAAACAAGTTGTTACTTATGTTTTAAGACAATGATCCCTTCTTATTTTGAACCTGCTAGTAACAAAACATAAAAAAAACCACCAAAAACAAGTACAGCATTTTTGGATATTTGTCCAAAAGTTTCATCAACAACTCTAAGAATGTAAAAAGCAAGCAATTAAAAGAACTTGTTATCCTTTTTATATGTGTGTAAATTATGTTTAAATATAAATACTGTGCCAAACGTAGTGACCAACAGAAAACTTTAAACCATACTACATCATGCAAATCTTCTAAACAAAACTATTTATTGCAAACTTTGGGTAGGCCTAACAAAAAAGGATGGAAAACCTAAGGACTTTCTTACCTTATTAGCGAGCAGTTTATTCATTCTCTCTTCCTTCATCCGGTCAACCACCCTCCGTTCCAGGGGGGTGGGATCCGGTTTGTTTCTCAGCCATTCTTCACTCAACCCAAGGCTCTCTAAACCGTTCCTTAACTTCACTCTCTCCTCCAGCCAGCTCTTATACTCGCTAGATTTCTCTTCAACTTCTCTTTCGTGAAGACTAACTTTTTCCAGTTCACTCAGCGCCCAGTCGCCGTTTTTTGGCGGAGGTGTTTTAGGCTTTTCCGTCAATGGTTTGAGTTTCACGTTTGACTGTCTGAGGTTCACATCCCTCCCCGGGTGTTCGCCCATAGGAGGTGCGATGAATATTCTCTTTCGGCTGCGTGACAAACCCCATAGTTTTGTAGCAGTTGCGTACAACTTAGTCTTGGCAAGGTCCCTGGCCTTGTACTGTTTGAGCTGCTCATCTATAGGGAGGAACTCTGAGTGGTTCGGATGGAAAAGCCATCGTAGACCAAAGTCTGATTCTGTGTCCAGCATTGCAGATGATTTATAAGGCCTCCTTCTACTTGGGGACTTCCAAATTTCTCGATAGCAGCAGTTTCTCCTTCACCAATCACAAACAGTGGAGAACATATCTCTGGAACATGATCATTTGATTTATTGTTTCATAGTTAACTTCATCGTTAGTTGTCACTTGTGTCTTTTTTTTTAACTCAGGTAAATTGACTGCATCCTGCAATTCAAAATAAAAATTTAAATTATGATTACATAGCCCATAGTGTGTTTAGTATTAGCTTTAGAGTTTTCATATTAAATACTTGTTGTATCATACATTCTTTGCAGGGCAAGTAAGTTTTCTGTAGCAAAGGGCACCTCTATTCATCAGGAGAATATAAATTTGTACTGGAACATTTCAAGGGGCACTATGGCAATAACCAGGGGTGTGGAGGCAATTACCTATGTGCCTCCATGAAGTATCATGCCTGTAGCTGTACATATGGCCACATTTTGCTGTCTGCTTTTAACATTGCCTGGTGGACAACATTGTACTAACTGAAGTTAAACGTTTAGCAAACATATTTTTAGTAGGCCTACCGGATGTTAACTCTTAGGCCAGTGGGAAGTATGTTTTCATACCATGGTCTAACTCTAATTTCACCATGGCCAGCGCACACTGCCCCCACAAAGTGTAGAATTCTGTGGGGACACAGTCATCATAGTAGTTGCGATAATCTAATGCCTAAATCCTCCCAAATCTAGTAGTAAGGCAAGGGTTACAATTATCACAACTTGAATTGAACTAAGGTCATACTCATAAGTGCAGTAAAAGTTTAAATGTTGGTTGATTGCACAAACCACAGAGCAAGGAAGGACAGAGTAGCCCCATTTAAAATAGAGCCAATCCACTTCGTAAAAGTTTGTATCCTTTTTACTTTTATTTAGTGGATTGGCCCTATATGGGGCTAGGACACAGATGTTTGTCAGTTTTGTCAGTAAAGGTAATGTGTATGTTGGCCAACATCCTACCTGTATTACAGTACACACCGAAAGCGACGGAGTAAACGTACTTAATCGGAAACCTTTATCAACTTGAACTACCAACACACACACACGACACACGACACGCAGTCATGACAGTCACACAGAAATATTTGCCATTTTGACAACACATTTTTAAAAACTTCTTCAGATGTTCTGAAGAAATAATATTCAGGGAAAATCATCCACTAATTTAGACACACAATAAAGATTGAATAATTTTTGATTTCATATGAACTACTTACAAGAATTAAATTGATTGATAAAAACAAAAACAGTTAGAAATTTACTTACAACTTTTGGCTCTCTTCGCTTCCTTGTTGCGCACGTTGCTATACCCACAGTAAACAATACTAATGAATACAGTACGTATAGTACGTGTCAATTATTTTGGGTCATCTAACGTGTAGATGGTGTTCGGATTAGTCTCCATCCTGCAGTTTTGAATAAGTCCACTAAGTTGGACCAGACAACTTGTGAATACTTCATCAAATTTGCTGATCTCTGTTGTTTTATTTTAATGAAAACAATGTTTTTTTTGGCAAGTGTGATTCGCCTTTGACAGTCAAAACAAGCAATGGTGATTTTAATATTGTAAATGCTAAAGCCAAACGAAAATTTCAGAATAAAACTTTTGTTAAAGAATTCCTGATGAGACTAATCCTGTACTTTGTCTTAAAAAAGCAGTTGTAAATTTAGTGCAATTGGGAATAGCTCCGTAACTGGGGGGCACAAGTAACTTTTAGGGGGGCACCAGGGGATGCACCATTTTTTTTTAAGGGGCACTTCTGGCCAAGTTTCCGTTTGTCTTTTTCTTAAACAAGACTCTGTTCAGATTCATTTAAAAAAAATGTAATTTACTATTTTCGGTAAGATATCTGGCGTAAGTGTAAAAACAAGATTTCAAATGGGGGCACCAGCGGGGCACGGGCATCAATTGGGGGGGGGGGGGCACGTGCCCCCCTTATAGTTAAGGGAGGGGGAATAACATTTGGGTTTTGGTTAGAGCTAGAAAATTAAAAAGATGCAATTAAAGACAATACTTAGGAAACGTGACCATGTTACTAGTGTTCATGAAATGATACTTGGTAAACTATTTAGAATAGTTTTTTTTTTATTGTAATGCAATTTTAAAAATTGTATCCTTTCATTACTGATCATTTGTATTTGTAAACAGTTCTTTATAAAGGCCATTTTAATTTTCCCAGTGAGGGATAATAAAGTTTTAATCTATCTATCTATCTTAACAATCTGTTCACATCAATATTAACTGAAACTTATTTTACGAAAGGTTGGACAAATACTGGTCTTTATTGCAACTTTTTTTTACCACAAACGATGTTATTATTGCTCAGATATGAAGCACTAACATTATATCCCATTCAGTTTATAAAACCAGATACTTTTTATATTACTGTTTGTAAATCTGCAAAGATAAATTCGTAAGCATGATTGTACATACTGACAAAATGAATTTGTAAACATTTTCTGAATTTTTCAAGAAAAAATCCTCAGGAGCTACGCGTATATATATAGGCCAACCTCTGGTCAGCGTGATTGGAAATAACTGTTTTGTAGAAAAAATGAATTTGTAAAACTTATCTGAAATTTCAAGAAAAATTTCTTGAGAGTACAAGGTCATAGCAATGAATATCAAAATATCAGGGATAAAACCCATGTAAACCTACCTCGCAAAATAAAAAATAAGATCAAATTGAAATAAAGTTTTTCTAAAATAGGCATTTTTTTTCAAATAGGCAAGAAACATTTGTCATGACAACTGGGGTAAAAAAACCTTGCAAGCCTTGCTCCTACCTCCAGGCTCAGATTCAAAAGTCAGCAATTTTATTTCTCTCACACAGGCAATGCACAGGAGAACCAAAGTTTGCGGCAAATTTTTGAACATGAGACTTGCACAGTCTGTCAAAGACAACTTCATATGAGTAATTTGATTAAAAATTGTTTTTAATTGTTCTTGTATAATTAACTATAATATGTTTTTAGATTTTGATAATAAAAAAAAATTCTTAGTAACCTCTAGTAAGGTTTGCCAGTAACAACATGGAAATACTCTCTGCATAAGTTATGGGTTTCTGAAAAGAATCGGTGGTTTAAAAACTCTACTAGATTGTGTTCCTATCATACAAAGTTGAATAAATTGCTTAAAAGAAAAAATCTCCAAAAACAATTGCCTTGAACACTGCGTATTCCATAACGGTACAGAAATCTTAAGACAAATTTGATAATTGTTACATTATTGCTTCAAAATAAGTACTGAAATATTCAAATATATATGTGGAAACAAAGTTTTCCAAATGTCTTTTAATTGGAGTAATAAACCAATCACCTAAATTGTTTTCCATAGAAAGATACAAAATTGCACAATCCACCTTAGGTGTAAACTCAGCGTTTGACAGTATCCATAAACTTGACATAGGCATCTAAGACATTCTCAGGATCTTCAAGCTGTGGGTAATGGCTGATATGGTCAGCTAGCTGAGTCACACCAGATTGTGGGATCAACATCCTACACAAATACAGGAAAAGAAAAGACTGTAATAAACTAAACAAATTACAAATTTTATCTTGTTGATTGTTGATTACATTTGTTTTACATTGGATTTTTAAACTGACAAGATAATTTTTACACAGTAAATTTTGATAATTCAAAGATAAAATGCCAGAATTTGTTACCGCGGCTTTTTGTGAATTATTTCTTAATCAAATGCTTTTTAAAACCTTTCTCCTAATAACCGTAAAAGTTCGTTTTTACGTCTGTTTGTTATAAACTGCTATTTGTTTGTTGTAATTTCATACAGTTATCTACGTGGGTCAAACTAGGACTGAGTTCACATGTGACAGTCAGTTATATACATAGCAGCCATCTTGAGTTTATACTAGTGCTCATCTTGTCATCTTGTACTGCAAGTATTACAGAAACCATTTGTGTGTGTCTAGAATCACTGCTGGTCAGGTGCGGTTCTAGCTCCAGGCCAATATTTTTTTGGGGGGGCTAGACCCTTCACACGTGGTGCTCTAGTCAATACATACAGGTTCCTGGATAAAAACCCAATGAAGACTTTTGAGAGAGCAGGGATGACTTACTTGTATCGCTTCAGGAAGGTGTCAGGTGGATTGATGGGGTCGGATGGGCCAAATATCAAATGCACTGAAATGAAATAGAGGTGACATTCAATTCGATTCCGATTCGACTAAAAAAATGGAAGGTTCAAACTAACTTTTTATACTAATTTGTGTTTAATCAACACAGATGAACTTTCGTCTTAGCCTTTCCCCCTTAGTTAAAAAAGTCTACAAAATAAAATTTTTGGGGCAAACGATATTTTAGATGTTAATTTTTGCATCGGGATAAAGAATTTATTTTAGTTTTACCCTTACACCGATGTGTATTAAGCACTGTATCCTCAGTGCTATCACAGAGCTCGAGAAAGCACTGAGTATACAGTGTTAATATACATCGGTGTAAGGGTAAAACTAAATTTAAAACAACAATTTTTTATTTGATTTTATTTATTTGGCAAACAACAAAGAGAAAAACATTCAAGTACGTACAAAATAGACAAATATACAGAAAACGTGCAACAAGAAGTGTCTGTTAAGGATAACACATAAAAGTCTGACTTATTTCACTTGTGGTCTTCTGAAGGAAAAGAAAATTGGGCACCATCAGCATTTTTAAGTCTCAGTTGGCAAATAAAGCACTAAATTAAGTAGAACAAGAGCACCAAAATTTAGTAAACACACAAATTTGGAAAACTTTGAAGTAGTGGAGAATACTCATATACGCACCCCCCTAAAAGGAAATGCCGTCAGCATTTGGCTTCCACAATTCCTTCCTCAAGAAAATGCCCTTGCTAAGCCTTTGTGTAAAGAAAAACCTGACGTTGTTTGAGACCTGTTACTTACGGGGTATTTTGGTGTCTTGAAGAGCTCCAACCCACTTGTCTCGATTGGCAAACCGCTGGGGAAGGTACTGAATCTGTCTGTGAATTCCAATAGAATGATGAGGAGTTGGATTAATTATTTTTTTATAAATGAGGACACAAAACCTCAGGCCCTCAGATAGAAATCGAACCATTATCCCCCTGTATTTTAAGAGCAGGGCTTAAGAGCAGGACTTTAAGAGCATGGAATTATTGACCGCACGCATGGAATTCTGTGCTCAGGAATTAAGCCCCTTTCACACGAGACATTTTGCCATGGAGTTCGTGGGACAATTGCAGTGCTGACTTTTTCAAACCTGAATTGCTAACCCTTGCAAACTCCCGTTAAATTTATAGCCATTTCCACAGACAGCTGCCCCAGCAAGATAACCCCAGAATAAGCATTCCAAGTTAATCTTTTTCCCATGAAATTGCATCAAGTGTGTATTGAACATGGGGTGGAAGTGGGGTTAAAATTCACCAGGAATTTTCTGGGTTTTTGTTTCCTTGGAATTGGCTCATGTAGAAAAGGGCTTTACTTGTTTTACAGGGGGCTGTAAGCAAAGGCTTGTCTGGAAAGCAGTTACAGGAAATTGGGCACTGGTTTTTCTATAGCTAGTTCATCGAGCTTGGGAGCGTGCCGTGGCCCCTGTAGTCAACATAGGGGTACACACTTTTATTTAATAAACAAATGTTAAATATAATGATACAATAGCCTTTTGCAGCACTTTGCATACAAGGTTCAAGCTATTGTCTCAGGGGTTACAATGAAAAATCTTACATGCTATTTTGAAATCCCTGACCTAAACATTGCAAGGGCAACCAAACTTTGGGGAAGAATCTGTCACAGGTGCCCAATTTCAGAGAGCTGCTTAAGCAGAAAAAGTTGCGCAAAGAATTTCAGCCAAGCAAAAATTTCCAGGAAACCAGTCACAAATGGTAAAAATTACTTTTTGCTGGTAACCTTTCAGTGGTAAGCACAAATGTTTTGTGCTTAGCTTAATTCTGAGCAGCTCTATGAAATTGAGTCCAGATCTTGAAGGACACTAAGCAGATCAATGTTGTTTCCAAACTTACTCATCTGTTATTAAGTCGCCATCATTCCATCGAATTAAAGCCCAATGCTCTTGAAACTCATCATCTGTTGGTTGAGTACGTTCACCAAATACTTCACCAAACCTGTACATCAAGAATGAAAAGGGATTTTTAAATCAACCCTCTGAATAAAAATGTAGACAATTTGACACTGTTGTAGCAAAGTGTTACCTGTTAGTACCTAAAATGGTAAGCAACTTTGATTAGCTCACTACAATCTCCATCCAATAAATATCTTAGTAAAAATAAGAACCAAAAAGAATTAAACAATTGGAAAACTGAAAATTAGAAAATCAAACTCTGAGGTTTTGAGGTGAGTTATTTAAAAACGTTCTTGGCGGCAAGACAAATTATCATGATCAGATTAAAGAGTTCTTTCTTTAAAAAAAAAAAGGTTCTTGAAAGTGACTTACGCTTTTTTAAAAATCAGACTGTTGGTGAGTCGCTTTGCCAAAGGACCAATCCAAGGTTTCAACAAGAGCTGGAAAAAGAGAATTATATAAACTAAAAGGTGTTAACCAAATCTCTACTCTTAGACTTTATAATAATAATAATCGACTCTTATATAGCGCTTTATCACAGCCCGAGGGGCGCATCAAAGCGCTTCTGACATTATTACCCCTGGTCACTGGGCCATATATTTCATTCCTTAAACCATCTCAGCTCCCTGGGGAGTATACAGCCGGTGCTGCGAGTTTACCGCGCTCCAAGCTAATCATTCACATAAACCATCTCTGCCCTCACAGGTACCCATTTTACCCCTGGGTGGAGAGAAGCAATTATGGTTAAGTGTCTTGCTCAAGGACACAAGTGCCACGACCGGGATTTGAACCCACATACCGATAACTTAACCACCAGAACTTGAGTCCGATGCTCTTATCCGCTCGGCCACGACACCCCACAAACTGGGGTCTTATGTCTTTCAATTGCAGATTCTTCTTGAAATGCGGTTTTACGTTGTCACCAAGATTCTGTTAAGCAGGACTTATCTGGGCCCAGTTCCATAAACTTGATCGTCAGAAACTGTTGCTTTACATTTTTATTTAACCAGTTAAAAAATTAGCACGGCACCAGGCTGAAGCCATGTTGCAGTCTTGGTCCAAGAGGTTGTTCCATATCACTTGACTATTGAGATTCCTCTTACCCCAACACTATGTATACACGAACCACGGCACAATGGTGGCCGCTGTAACGAAAACCTGACTTATCCCATCACCCACGCGTAAAACAACTGACAAGTTTGTGGCTTCCAGCCAATGCCCTCTAACGATGGAATTGCTGCAACAAAGTATGTAGTGTTGAAAGCATGGTTTCACTAGTAGTAGAGTAAGATTGTCTTGCAACAAGACTGGCAATGCTCGTCAAATGGTCTTTTGGCTGACAACATATTGCTCAGTGAGGCTTTTTGCGTGCTTAGCATTTTAACAGCTTTATGAATTTCAGACAACATAGTGGAACATTAGGTTGCTCTATAGGATTAACCACAAGTAAAACATTTTCCATTTTCATATTTTTTTCTGCACACCTAATTCTGGAAAGATTACAAATTTTTTCTTTATAAATATTATTAAAAACGAAGGTAAAAAAAAAAAATCTTCAATCCCCCCCCCAAAAAAAAACCACACACAAAAGAATTTGATTTTTCTAGAAACAAGCAGCCATTCTACTTTCTACAAACCTTCTGCATAAATCTTAATTCCAAAGTCTCTGGCAGAATGCCTGGAAGACAAAGAGAAAGAATGGAAAAACCGTTCATTTGACAACACCAAACCAACCTTCTGCATAAACCTTGGCTCATGGGTTTCGGGCAAGATTCCTGTTGATATTAAACATATGAGGTAGGGGTGACAGAAAAGGAATCTGTAAGAATACTGTACTTGGAAAATCAAAAATGGAACTGTTTTTTTTTTATTTGCTGACAGTAGGTCTCTTTTTTAATACTTGGTGATCTTTGTCTGTAGAGATAATTTTTAATCGTAAATACATATAAGATTTTTCTTCAAGTGAGTTTTGGAGAAAAACTATCATGATATGGGATTTTATTTTTGTTGACACGCCAACAGAGTGTTGCTTTTATCTGGTATGATATTTGGTCATTGGAAAAAAGTAGGAACATTTTTTCGAGTACAAGGGTTGACCTACATGTACACATAATCTCTAACAGACTCTTCAGGCCATATTGATAAAAAAAAAATCTGATTTTTCCACGAGCAAATAAATCGGAAAACTTACTAAAAGTAGGAAGAATATCATGCCTGTTTTATACAAACTTTTATGCCCAAGATATTTGAAAAAATTAAGTTTATTTAACTTGCTCGTCTCTGGTTCTGAGTTTTTGCTTTTACTTGTACAAGCGCAGTATACTAACAAAGGGATTTTAAACACAATCTCGAGTACAATTTAACAAAAAATCAACAACTGGACAACTCAAATACTGAGTTGGTTTTCCAAGCTACATTGAGAATTGAAACCTGAAAACTTCTTGATTTAAAAAAAAAATTGTGAATTTTGCCTGATCTTTACTCACCTCCATTGGTCAGACACACACTGAGGATTTCCAGGTCAAGTTTCCTGTTTGTTTTTTCTGCAGCATTTTGTCTGCAAGTTAAAAACATCCGATAATGGCAGTTTCTTAAAAACAGCAACATTTCTCAAGAAGAAAACTTGTGTCACAATCATGGATGGCTCTTGGAGCAGGCACTGGCCTATCTTGACTAAGCCCCGCCCATTATCAATATATTAACCAGTCATGTGCAGTCAGAGCAGGCAGGGCAGAAATTGAAGAAGCTCATAGGTTAGTACTCTGTGCAGTGGGTGGGGCTTATTGGAATTTCTATTTATTCTCATTCTTATTTTCTGCCTTTTAACAGTTACAAATGTCAGTAGGCAGACAACAATTTATTCTAAAAATAAACAACGAACAGGCCGGGGCCCAATTCCATGGCTCTGCTTACCGCCCAATTCTGCGCTTGCGCTCACCATTCTCCGCTTACTGTGCAAGCGCCAAATTTCTGCGCTAGTTGTGTAAGCGAAGAATGCCTAGTGTAGTGGAGTACGCACGCGCACAAGCAAAAATTTTCTGCTAACCCGTGAAATAAGCTTGACGTTAGCAAAGAATTCCCTGCTTCCGTAAGCGCCGATTTTTTTTTTGCTTACGGTAAGCAGAGCCATGAAACTGAGCCCTGATGCTTCCTTCTTGAAAAGGCAAGGGCACCAAGGCGTTTTCTCCTTTGTATTAAGGGCACCTCTATGAGGAAATTGTAAAAATATATTGGAATAATTTAAGGGGCACTAAGGCAATGACCTGGGCCCAATTTCATAGAGCTGCTTAAGCAAAAAAATTTGCTTAGCACAATAAAACTTTGCTTACCAGAATAAGGTTACCAGCCAAACTACCATGTCACGTGTACAATTTGTGACTGGTATCCTGCTCATTTCTGCTTAGCAGGAAATTGTTAAGTATTATTTTCTGCTTAAGCAGCTCTATGAAATTGGGCCAAGGGGCATGAAGGCGTTATCCTCCACTGCCTCTGTGAAGCATCATGCCTGAATGAAGAAAAACTGAGTTTGATGAATACATTTGCTGGAAACGTCAATTAAAATAGAGCTACTAAAGGGAAGGTACACCTTTGATAAATTACTCCAAAAAATAATTACCATAAAAACTTACCTGGTAAAAAGCACTGGAGAGCTGATAATGTTATAAAACATTGTTAGAAACAACACCCTTTGAAGTAATGTAATTTTAGAGAGCAAAAGGTAATTTTTCATCCAAAAAAATTGATTCTGAGAAAGGCTTCATCTCGGCATCTGAAAGCACACAATTCTTTGCAACGAGGGTGTTTTTTTCTTTCTCTTTACTCTTGCAACTTCGATGACCAATTGAGCCCAAATTTTCACAGGTGTGTTATTTTATGCATATATTCGGATAAATCCAGTGAGGATACTGGTCTTCGTTTTGGATGCCATGAGAGAAGATACAAACACAAACAAACAAACAAACTTTACCGACAAGAGAAAGGCAGACACTCTTCGAATACCTTGCTATAAGTTCCTGTGCTACGGTATCCCCCATGTCATGTGCCAGGATGTGAACCCGCTTCACTCCC
This sequence comes from Pisaster brevispinus, assembly GCA_023634235.1. Taxonomy (NCBI): domain Eukaryota; kingdom Metazoa; phylum Echinodermata; class Asteroidea; order Forcipulatida; family Asteriidae; genus Pisaster; species Pisaster brevispinus. The sequence continues at coordinate 16,772,181 of JAMKCF010000004.1, forward strand.
AACTTGGCCATTAGAGACACCATAATATCAGCCTGCTCGAACATAGTGTAGGAGTGGCCCCTCTGAAAGATACAAAAATAAGTATCACACTCTCCTAATGGGGTCGCTATCATTGCATCCAACATAAAAATGTAAAACAAGTTTGTCCAAATTTTGAGATATTTAGTACGTTTGTCTGAAAAACTTGATTACCACTTCATTTGATGATATTTTCAAAGGTTGATTTGGTGGTGTGTGCAGGCCTCGAAATAACCCACGGCAACCCCAGCAATTGCCGTGGTGCCCTGTGCTTTTGCTGTGGTAATCCGTGCAAGGTTCCAATACAAATTGACATTTTCCTTATAGAAGTGCCCCTTACAAGAGGGAAATTGCTGTGCCCCTTCAAGAGTGAAGTTCAAGGCCTGGGTGAGTTTAAAGACTACAAGATGGTGGGAATATATTTAATCTTCAAGAAACCATGTTGATGTAATACAAAATCAAAAGTTGTACTCACCGGTTTATCACTCAAACCAAATCCCAAGAAATCCGCAGCAATGACTCGACCGAAGTTCTCTCTCATCCCGTCCCACATCTGAGTACCAGAGATTATGGATATCAAGATCAAAATAACAATAATATTAACTTTGCAGTTCTTAAAGCACTTTATCTCACCCAAAAGGGCATCTCAAAGGGCTCCTTTATTTTTGATGAGTAAGCCAAGCCAGGGCTCGAATTTGGGGAAAAAATCCACAAGACTGCAGGGCTTGTGGCTCAAAACTTTTACTGGACCAGAAAATGTGTTATTAGACCGGAATCAAAATGAGAGGAACACTCTACACAGTTTCACTTTTGAGCTGTTTCTGTACCAAGCACTAAGAGAAGATTTATCAAGTTTTTCTTGTGGGTAATACTTCAATACTCAATTGATCAGTTTAATTTAAAATTACATTGACGTGTTATTATTCAAAAACACAAGACCTCCGGACTTGTACGGTCATAAGTTTACTGGCCCGACACTAAAATCACTGGCCTCGGGCCTGCGGTCCAGTGTCAAATTCGAGCCCTGCAAGCTACTTTTGAAATTATAATCCTTGACCCATTTTTTGTATTTAAAGCACCTTGTTCATGTTTACAAGGTGCTGTAGCCTGAACGCAGTCAACCATGCTTAAAACACCCTCCAGCAAATCCCGTCTGTCGTTGATAAGCTGACTGGGCTCTTTGAAATGCATTACACAACCGTACACAGGACCTACAGCAGTCATCCCATCAGAAGGACAAAAACGATAATGGTTAGGCCAAGTGTCTCGCTGAAGGGCACAAGTGTCAAGACCGGGACTCAAACCCACACTCTGCTGATCAGAAAGACCAGAGCTTGAGTCCAGTGCACTTGACCTGTCACGCGACTCAAAAATCAAACAAAGATCATAAGCATACCTTGTACCAATCAAATGTTGAAGATGGGAAGCCATGGAGAATTAGCACCACTTTATCAGGGTCACCAGAACCGAGGGAATCTAGAGGAAAAGCAACATCAAATTTTTTAATTATTCATCAACGTAAAACCGGGAAAATAATTCTGTGTCAGCATCTTTTATCTGATGGTATTATGTCAGAACATTACGTATTCTCAAAATAAAACATTTGTCTGAAAAAAAACTATTAACCTTTGTAGAAGACATTGAACTCCTTGAACTTTAAGTATTGGCCAGAATTTTTCCACTCTTGAAGTCTGTCGGAGAGATGGGGTTTAGGCCAGTGTAGATACACAGCAATAAGGGCTACCAGCCAGGCTACAGTTCTAAAACTCGGCATAACTCAAAAGATTCTGTACAGCGGTGCTGTGTCCTGTATAATCGGAAATGGTATTCTATTGGTTAGTTGTAACATGGAGCAAGGTAGCAGCTAAGATTGTAACCCTCTGCGCGATGGGCCCCCTCTGCTGGTCGTTTGGGAAGTGGGTTTCGATCATCGCAACCTGACTGTACGCTGGCTCAATGTAACTTCAAGTTCAACCCCTCAGAGACATAGCATGAGATAGCTCCATGGTTCTGGAGAAGGGTTACCTGCCCACCCACCCCCATCCAAAATAATCAACGCAACAATTGGCAAATATTAATGTAGCAACTAATCCAGCAGTAGTCAGTAACACTATTGCTACAGTAATGAGTAACTTCGTATACACCTGATAGTGCTAATTGATTTCCTATCAATTTTGGTTTTTTACCCTACACCGATGTGTGTTAGCACTGCATATTCAGTACTTTCCCGAGTTCTGTGAAAAAAATCACAGGCATATTTATATTACTCGGGTGGGATTCGAACCCACGACCTTTGCAATTCTAGAGCAGTGTCTTACCAACTAGACCACAGAGATTGCCCGGTAGCTAGAGGCAGTTCCTATATTTTAGCTGCGGGTTCCGCAACGATTTAATAGATGTTAATTTTGCATCGGGGATAAAGAATATTAATTTTTGTTTTTTTACCCTACACCGATGTGTGTTAGCACTGTATACTCTATTAATTGATTTCCCCTCCTCCATTCCCTTCCTCATTAAATTATATTTAGTTTTGGGCACATTTGGTCGACCTACCTGCGGTCGATCACACTGATTAGTCGATTCTGTAGCCAGTGTAGGATATCTGGGACTTTACTTAACTTTAAAAAATACAAATCTTCCAGAGTTGTAAGTTATAAAGAAAAGGTATTCGACAGGTGGCAGCTAGCTTGATCAACCGGTATATCGCCATGATAGACTGATGGCGCAACACAATAGACCAGCCCTGCAGATCGACCAAATATGGCTTAAAATATAGTCATCAGATCATACATGATACATCCAGTCAACAGACCCCTCCCATTTATTTATGACTTTGGCACTCACACTATAATCAGTGATCCCTCCTACGTACTACCTATAATCTAGTACTACGTGATCTTCTTGCCCAAGTGTTTTAAACCATAGAGAAATAAGAACTTCCTCCATACTCCATCATTCATACATCCCCCATCGGCCATCTCCCCCACCCTCTGATATCCATATCCAAGCCCCCGCCCCTCTCCCTAAAACTTTAAAAGTTCACAAACATGACAAACATGGATCGGATGGGCATCTCTTCTTTTCTAGAGTTGAATTTGATAATTTGATGATCTGATCAAACCTTATCTTACCCGAGTAAAATTAAGTTGGTCACACAATTATAGCTTCTCAAGAGGAAGTCTGAGAAGGAGATGAGCAGCCAGCCAATTAAATCCTCCTCTGATCACTAGCTGTCAATCAATCAATCAAACCCCACAACTCCGGAGATAGGATTCGAGAATTAAAAAAAAGTCAAATAGATACTGTCTCAACTCCCGCCTCATGAAAGCCAAATTTCAGCTGGTTTGTGTGCATAGCATGGTGGCAAATGAACCAAGGTACCAGACTAAAAACACATTTGTTTTTAGTTGGTGAACACTCCGCAGTTTGCAAATCAAACGGTGCACCAGTGATAAGAACAGGGTTGTCAGGCAGAGAAGAATTCAACTTCAAATTTATTGAGAGAAATAAAGATTGTAGAATGTCTGCAAAAGGCCGAAATTCTCGCTCGGCTACATCTGATGTAAGTTAAATACCCTGCTTTTAACACAACCACATAATTTTTGTATTGCAAGTGCTGGTTTCCGTGTTAAATTTAAAAGATTTATCTCTAATGTTTTAAAACTAGATTCTGAACAAGAAGATTCCAGAAAATCCAAGATACAAAGATGTCAAATCAACATTAGATACCGGTGAGTAGAATAAGAAAATAAACTACTAGTTCCGAAAGGAAGGATGTAATCTTAAATCTTAACTAGTTACAGTTGCCACTCTACAAAATTTTTAAAAGGGAAAGTATGCCGAAACCGACCACTTTTTTGGGCTCAGGCTTAGGCGGTAAAAGTTTTGTGACTGAATAGGTGAAGGGTCAGAATCAGAATATCCAAATATAGCACTGATTTGTTAAAAACAGAAGCTGAATTTGAATATGGTGACGTCATGCGATTACCTTGATCTCAGACAACGTGTCAATTGTACTGACGTACAGGTGCATACATGTCCAAGTCAATTGTCAATGTAAGTGTTATGTTTACTTTGCGAGTACTGTACACTAGTTGCGATGATCGTAACCCTCCATCCTCCCGACGGTCGCAGACCGGAGGCGACCGTCGGGAGGATGGAGGGTTACGATCATCGCAACTAACTGTACACATGGTCGGTGGTACAGTGGTACTGTAGTGCCTAGTGCAGTGGTGGTGGTCTGATGCGCTGCTGAGTTGAACGCTAGTGCAAAATTTGGCTGACATCCGCATATTTTGAGAAAAAGTGACATCATTAGTGCCGAGTGCTACTGCTAGTTGACAATTGTGTAGACCCAGTAAAAACCAGTAACTGGGGCGATGTACTCCGTTTTTTCCACATTTTATTTGGAGCACAAAAAATAATCGTGAGTACAATCAAATGCCTGATGATGATGCATCCATGACATATTGAGAATCCAGTAGACAATTTTCAAACTAGTTTGTTGTTGTTGTCATTTTGGGGCATTTTTTGGTGGTAAATTAAGGATCGCGTGGTGAGATTCAGAAATAATCTGGGGCGCCCCAGTTACTGGGTCTAATAATTGTTCTTTTTTTCTGTAGATTTGTGTGTTTCTCGAATCAACAAATTGTAGGCCTCTAGCTAGCACTAGCAGTGGCAGTTAATCATTGTTGGTATTTTAAATATCGTTTTGATAACAATTAAAAAAATGAAAATAATCGGTAGGCCCTAATAATGTTGTTTTTTAACTTGATTATCAATATTATTTTGTATTTAGAAACTCATGTTATACATCACCAACTTGATTTTCTCTAAAATTATCTGTGTTAAGTGTTATCGACAATTGTAAATTTGTTTTTCAACTTATAATGACCTTCTTTACTTAGAATAAAGTTACTAGGCAAAATGGTCAACATTATACACATAGCACAGGGTATTCAGCTGGAGAAAGATTTTGTACTTAAATGTTAGTGTAATGGCAATTTATATACAGTCATTTTGGCCATGCCCCATTTTAGGGCCAATAATGCTCTATCAGTGGCTTTATTTTGGCAATTACGGATTGTCTTTCAGTAGGCTTATAACGATTAGTTACATCAAACAGAGAGGAGCTAACTTACTGAAAGAGAGCCCATGCCAACTGAAAATCCATTGCCTTAACTTTGTAAAGAAAAAACCCACAAAATAACGATGGAAGTGTTCTCAGTTGTCTTTTTGAGGTTTTTTGTTTTGAGTTGATTAGCTATAGTTAATGTAGCCTCTGACACAAACTCTTATTTTTGCTGTAGTGAATCATTCAAATCATTGTTGTTGCTCTTTACTTTGTTTTTATTTGTACAGGTGCTAGCATGTCTAAATACATGGCCAAGATTGAAGAAATCAGAAAGAGTAAGTCAGTTTGAAGTTTTAATTTAAAAATAGTTATGTTAATAAAAACACCAAACACCAATATTTATCTCTTATTAGACCCAGAGTTTAATAAGTTATATAAACCATAGAGCTGATCACCAGCAGGTCCACTCTGAAAGCTTTTAATTTTATTCATATCTGGCTGTAAGAACGCTTCCTTCGTGCCTTTTGTATACATTTTTTTCAGTGGCAACAAGTACCACTGGAAACCTCCACAGAAATTTTAAGAAATGAAGACATCTACTCTTTCAAATGTCATTTAATATACACACTGTTCATAAGAACACACAGAAGTAAATATTTCACTGTACTTGGATTGAGACTTTTGTTTGATCTGGCCTGAATGAAGCCTTATAACTTACACACAGATCCTTCTCATTTGATTGGTGAAACACGCATCGCGTGCCATCAAATGTTTTGCCATATATTTACTGCCGCGATGCTCCAAAACTTAATATTGGATAGGCCCTACCAATTTGGATAAATATTGGATGGTTGGTAGCGTCGTTTTCAAAACAAATTGTTCCCCGGCCGTTAGTCCAAACGAGGCAAGGTTGTGTCACAGCAGACAAGGTTGATGTCTACATGGAGTTGTCCACGTTGTTAAAAGGAAATTTTAAATTTTTCAGATTGAGTTGTGTTTCTGAGCAAATTTCAAATGACAAGGATCTATGTGTGAGTTATAACAAATACTTAATGTATTTCATTCATGCATTGTCGCAGAACACAATCACTCTTTATATTCTGCCACAACGCACTCATATGCATTCAATATTTGTATACTACTTAATTTTCGGCAAATGGCACATCGTGGAACAATTTGTCACTCGTTTGTTTCACTTGGAATTTAAAGAATTTTTCTAAACTAATATTTAGATTACAGATATAAGAAGGATGAGATTTTCAAGAGGATGAAAGTGACTACATTCGTACAACTGGTAAGCAAATAGTGTGTATTTGGTTTGTAGTAACATTGTACACCATAACACAATATCTACTTTGCTGCAAAGAACTACTTTTCTTACAAGAACTTGTCCTGCCAATTTTGTACTGCCTTAATACTACCTGTTGATTGGGAGTCAGAAGACTACTGAGTTCAAGTAAGAACTTATCTTGCTGTTTTTTTTTGTTAGTTACTGTCGCGCAGTAGATTATGATAACCAGGAGACTACCTAGTTTTGATGATAGTTTGTTGCGCTCTTTGTTTACTACCTCAAAGTAGATAGGAAAAACCGCAAGGCCAAATTCTTTTAAGAACAATCTAACACGGGGTCAATATGTTCTGCTCCTGAATGACACAATTTTGAGTCAAGGTTTTTTTTGTGGCATCAGACTAATTGTTTTTTTGTCAAAACATTCATCTTTATCAAACTTGATATTTCTGTCTAGATTTGCATTTTAATTTAAGTATCATGCAAAATTATCAAAAGGATGGACCGCATCTCAAAAAAATGTTTATCTACATGGATGATAATTTGTTATGTGGTATGTGTTAAATTTGAGCCTGTTTTTGTTACATGTGATTGCTTGTGTTCATTTGTTTATTTTGCAAGGTTTTACAAGTCCAAGCCTACCAGAAGAAAGAGGAGCAAGTGTCAAGATATCTAGGTAAGATAAAAGTGTAAATCAAGGTTGTTGTTTTTTCAATATCAGAGATTCAATGTGATGAGTTCTTACGCCAAACTAAAACCATCATGAAACCATCTTTGAGAAAAATACCTCTAACTAAATTTATTTCATTGTTTTTATGATTTAAAAATAAAAGCTGTACACAAAGTAAGTAGAAACAAATATATTATCCGCACACTTTGAAATACAATTTAACTTTGCAGAGTCCCAAGCAACAAACCCAGAACTGTCGAACTTCAGGAATGGAGGAGGGGATAGTCCTGTCCCGTCACTGGCTCTCACTGAAGGGGACTTTGGGGAGGAGGGTGAAATATCAACATCAAGATCAACATTACAGAGGTCAGTACTTGGGTTATATTATACAGGTTGGGGTTAACAGTGACTGGCTCAGTGTTTGGGTTACTCAATATAACAATGTTGTCAGTACCTAGGTCGTATCAGACGGGTTTAGATTAGTACCTGTAACTAGGTCATATCAGACAGGTTTAGATTAGTACCTGTATCTAGGTCGTATCAGACAGGTTTAGATTATTACCTGTACCTAGGTTGTATCAGACAGGTTTAGATTAGTACCTGTAACTAGGTCATATCAGACAGGTTTAGATTAGTACCTGTATCTAGGTCGTATCAGACAGGTTTAGATTAGTACCTGTATCTAGGTCGTATCAGACAGGTTTAGATTATTACCTGTATCTAGGACGCATCAGACAGGTTTAGATTAGTACCTGTACCTAGGTTGTATCAGACAGGTTTAGATTAGTACCTGTATCTAGGTCAGATCAGACAGGTTTAGATTAGTACCTGTACCTAGGTCATATCAGACAGGTTTAGATTAGTACCTGTACCTAGGTCGTATCAGACAGGTTTAGATTAGTACCTGTACCTAGGTCGTATCAGACAGGTTTAGATTAGTACCTGTACCTAGGTCGTATCAGACAGGTTTAGATTAGTACCTGTACCTAGGTCATATCAGACAGGTTTAGATTAGTACCTGTACCTAGGTCAGATCAGACAGGTTTAGATTAGTACCTGTACCTAGGTCGTATCAGACAGGTTTAGATTAGTACCTGTACCTAGGTCGTATCAGACAGGTTTAGATTAGTACCTGTATCAAGGTCAGATCAGACAGGTTTAGATTAGCACCTGTACCGTAGGTCGTATCAGACAGATTTAGATTAGTACCTTTATCATGTTTATCTAGGTCAGATCCGACAGGTTTAGATTAGTACCTAGGTCAGGGGTTAGGGTTGTTTACAGGTCTGTGACTGGGCCCAATTTCATAGAGCTTTTAAAGCACAAAATCTTACTTACCACAATAAGGTTACCAGTCCAAATACGAAGTCACATGTACTATCTGTAACTGGTACCTTGCTTATTTTTACTTAGCAGAAAATTTGTGTGCACTTTTTTTTCTGCTTGAGCAACTCTGTGAAAATGGGTCCTGGTTGTATCAGAAAAGTTCAGATTAGTACCAGGCTCTTGTGGCAAAGGTTACGATCTCTCAAAAATATCGCTCTACCGTTTCCGCCTTTTTGAGAGTCAATTCCTTCACGTACATTTTGACTTCCAAAATGGTGGACATTTGTGCGTGTAAGTGTGCTGCACATCATGAAATGGGTCAGTAGAGGCCGGTGTTGGGATCGAATGGGATTGGTTAGATTCAAGTAGAAAGTGGCTATGGTAATTAAAGTGGGTTTGACTTACAAGTTACACAAGCAAAAATTTATTGTTCTTAAATTAATGAACCCTCTGGATTGATCTCATCTATACAGTGTGATAAAAGGCATCGGTGAGTTTGACCTTGACAACAACTCCATTCCAGCAACGCCTGCTTCGGCCGTTCCCAATCCAGAGGAGTCTGAAAGCCCTTACTTACTATTGGATCTGAGAGACAGTGATGTGTATGACCAATGCCACATCATAACAGGTATGTACACAAACCAAAAGGCTGAGAGTTTCTGCAGAAATAAAAGCTGTAGTACAAATGACATAATGTATTAGTAACATAAGAACTCGCCAAGTCAAATGATAAGGAGGCAAAAAGTGTACACAAGCGATGAGAAGAGAATGTACACAAAGGTCCACTGGGACAAAGTATTCAAAAAAAGGTGTACACACTAAATATTATGATGAAATTGTAATATTTCACTCCTTAATTCAGTTTGATTTATTTCAATTTATTGCTGATAACAGATTTGAATTCATTCTCAAGCTATTTTGTACAGGTGACCCACATGTACTTTATTTGATTTATTATGTAATCTGCCTCACTTGATGATTGTAATTTAGAAGCGTGTCATGGCCGAGCAGTCTACTGTCTGGTTGCAGAGTCATCAGGGTGTGGGTTCAAATCCCAGCCATGATACTTGTTGTCATGAGCAAGACACTTAACTATAGTTTGCTTCTCCTTACCCAGTAGTAAACGAGTACCTGCGAGGGTAGGCGGGGGTAGAGTTTGTTGATGTGATGATAAGCAAACTGTACGCCAATTTGGCTGCTGGTGCTGCATACTCCTGAGGAGTTGAGATGGGTGTCAGGAATGGTTAGGTAGCAAACAAAATTGGTAATTAGTAGCGTAAGGCATTTGGAGAGGCCTAATTGGCGAGGCCTAATTGGCGAGGCCTAATTGGCTTGAAAAAAACGCCTAATACATAACTATTATCATTATATTTGTATTTTATTTTTCACTGCACAGCTAAGAACTACCCAACTGCTATGCTGTCAAGATCCGTCAACAATTTCAGCAAAGACATAATTGCCTACGTATCCTTAACATAAATTTTTACAAGTGTCACATATCAGCATGTTAAGTCAAAAATGCATACAGGTTAAGTATAAGCCAATGTCTAGTAAGGTGCCTGATTTTAATGAAAATTTAGAGACTGATCATCCAAATTGTTCCAATGAATGCTTTGCTCCAAAGATTAAGCAGGGTGTCGTAGTTAAAAACAGGGAGTCAAAAAAACACCCAGACACCCCACTGGCTAACACTATACTATACATCAATCCATTTTAACTCAATTTTAAATGTCCTGTACAAGGGTCTTCTGCCCATGCATGATAATCTTCCTACTTTTTTCCCGATACCTTTTTCCCCGTTTTGGGGGCCTTGGACAAATAAGAAAAATTGTTACAAATAAGGCCTGAAAAGTCTATTACATGTACATGTACAGCCCACACCATGTGTACATGTAGGTCATCCTTTGTACTCCATAAAATGTTCCTACTTTTTATCTAAGGACCAAATATCATGCCTGTTTGCCATTACCGGGATGCTCTTGCGCTCCTGAAAGCTGCAGGCGCAGGCTTTAATTTGCATTACGCCAGCATTTTGTAAGTAGGGTTTAATGTACAATAATGATGAGGTTTTCCTGAACAAGAGTTGTATTTACAGAAGAATAAGATGGGTAAGATCATAGTGCTGTACGATGAGGATGAGAGGATGGGTCCAATGGCAGCTACTACGTTTGTTGAGAGAGATTTCAACAACACTTTCCTCTTGTCTGGAGGTGAGTCTAGTCATGAATTTGACTTGGGCACACAATCCATTTGTCCTGCATTAGCCATGATTTGTTCCAATCACTCCATTTGCCCCCAATGCAATACATATGTGCAATGCTACTTACTCACAGGGTTTATAAGTGTAGGGACCCTGCCCCCGTTAATTTCAACAGCCTTGCTTTTCACCAATCAGCAGTGCCCAGCAATACCCCAGTAGTAGTGTGGGTAGATTTCATAACTGTAGTTTTCAATGGTTATGATAAATATGTTGTTTACATCATATAGGTCTGTTTTAAGAGGAAGAAACGTTACTGTTCAATGTATCATTTTACTTTTATTATTGTAAGACATTTTCAAGTATTTTAATGAGTTATTGATAATGTACTTGTCAGTTAGCCTTTTGAGTCTAGATGTATCACTGATGTGATGTGAATTGTTTCATATCTGGATGACATGGCAGTGGTATCACACATGAAATAAATAAGTCTCAGCAAATAACTCACTGTCTTCTATTATTTCATCCGTTTTTACAGTCATGAAATCTACCCATGGTGAATCATAAATAATCACTACCCTGGGTGCAACATTAGCACTCTGCACTAGTGCTAAAAATAGAAGCTCAGTATCCAGATTGCAGACAACATGTCAAATTCATTAATGTATGCACGTGAATATGTCCAAACTTTATGTTTACTCGCGAGTACTGACTGTACTACTGCGGTCTGGCGCACCGATGCGGTGATCGCGTGAGAGCTTAGATGGTGGAATGTTTGTCTGAAATATGGGTATTTTTGAGCAAGAGTGATGTCATTAGTGCGGAGTGTTATTCTTTTGTACTTATAGTTTTGATGTTTTGATGTTTTGATGTTATTAATGTTATTAACGTAATTATTGATGTTTTATGGTCTCTATGTTTGCTGTAATTACTGTGTTCTTAAAATTGTTGCAATTTACTGTTTAATCCTAAATTCTAAATTTTGATTTTATTTATTCACGTGTGGTCAGTGGATGTCAAGTTTTTATATTTTATAATGTCTCTGTTCAAACTCGTAGCCTTAAACATATGTGTATTACACTCGGTTAACTCCTGTAAAATAGGCATGCCAGTACTGTTATCAATATTTAGCTCAGAAAATTATTTAGTCAGGATTATTTAAATATAAACAGTAAATAGTCATATTTTTATCAAAATAGATTTCAATCACTTTAAAAAAATTAATCTGTAAGCTCAGATTGATCACCTCTCAAAGGACAAGACCCACTCCTTCCATCTACGTTAACATTCAAGCTTGCTTTTGAAAAATATCTCTTTGAGCTCAGAGTCCAGTTTCCTGGCTCTGCTTACCGCGTGAAATTCTGCACTTATTGTGCTCTATAAAGGTCACATAAAGCATGTATTTCTATGGGCTGGCATTGTTCTTTTTTGCTGTCTAGGATTGAAGTTAGCCGTTCAGAAGTTCCCAACCGGTCTGGTCACAGGAACGATACCAGCATCATGTAGACCTCCCCCTCCGACCCAAGCAGGCAAGAAGAAGCCTAAAGAACGCCCTGCGGAACCCATCAGGCCCGCTGACCAGACCCAGTTCATGGAGGAACATATCCTTTATTTTCTAAATGCCTTGTAAAGCTCCTGTGTGTGTATGTTAATTTTTGTCTCATATTTAACTTAGAGAAGGACTTCAGGCCTGGAACTTGGAGTGATGGAGGGAGTCTGTAAACCTCTAAGATGAAATGTAACATCCTGTATACTCAGTGGGTTTCATCTCCACACTAATAATAACAATAATATATTGTATTTGTATAGCGCCTACTGCAGGCCAGCCTCTAAGCGCTTAACATTCAGTATTTCCTGCAAGGTATTTGGGGCTACGTTTTTTTAAGTATGAGACCTACTCCTTTAGATAGCACCTTGTAATGGTTTACAAGGTGCTGTGGCGCAATATGCAGCCGATCAAACCAGGAACACCGGGGCGGACCCCTTCTCTTTTTGATAAGTGCACTGGGTTCTTTTTCGTGCGTTACACAACACACGGGACCAACGGCTTTACGTCCCATCCGAAGGACGAAGCAATCATGGTTAAGTGTCTTGCTTAAGGACACAGGTGTCACGACCGGGGCTCGAACCCACACTCTGCTGATCAGAAACACCCTAGAGCTTGAGTCCAGTGATCTTATCCATTCGGCCACGACACTAAGTGGAAGCTGTTATTAAGTTTCAGGATTTGTTGTATTTTCATGCAATCTCAAGCCTTCTATATTTATCAACACTATTAATTATTATGTTGGATACTTATACATTTCTACCTACTACTCTTTTTAAGTCCAAGAACTAAATCAATAACAATATACTTTTTGTGCCTTTTTCTTTTGGGAGACTTTAAAAGCCCTTTTCATACTTGACAGCCGAATTCCCAGGAAACAATTTCTAATAAAATTCTTGTGGAATTCATTTCGACCCACCCACTGTCCCATGTTGTTTCCACACTTGCTGCAATTTCCTTGGGTAAAATGAACACCCAAGTATTAAGCTAACCCTGGGATTACCATGCTTAAACCCTACACTCCATGCAGAAGTAGTTATTTCCTGGGGATTTGGCTATCTGCCAGGGTTAGCAATTTTAATGTGAAATGGTAACCAAATTCTCACAGAAATTTCCTGGGAAATGCTTCTTAAGTGAAAGGGGCTTAATTTACATGGTGGTGCCGTAAACCGTTTAGTTTTTAGTTGATGAACCTTGTGTTCAATTCATGCATAGTAAAATTTAATATTACTAATAATATTAATATTTGATAACTGTCTTAACATTCCTCCTTGACTTTACACTCTTGCACATCTTGACAATCTTCTGATTCATCTGGATAATTGCCTGGCTCCGAGTGACACAGGAAGTAAGTACACACTTGAGTCTGACTCTTCGCCTTCACATATGATCACAGCTTGATGCAAAAGAAGGAGGCCAGACTATTTTGATCCCAGCCTCGGTTTGGTCACATTGATTGTGTATGCAAGCACTATAGGTTTCTAGTCGGGCAAACCCAAATATAAAGTCAAATCTAGAAAGTTGGGAACAATTATTTGTAAATGTCATTTCAATAATGTTAGTCTGTTAATTTTGGTTTTTACCCTACACCGATGTGTGTTAGCACTGTATACTCGGTACTTTCCCGAGTTCTGTGAAAAAAAACACAGGCATATTACTCGGGTGGGATTCGAACCCACGACCTTTGCAATTCTAGAGCAGTGTCTTACCAACTAGACCACCGAGATTGCCCGGTAGCTAGAGGCAGTTCGAATCCTATATTTTAGCAGCGGGTTCCGCAACGATTTAATAGATGTTAATTTTGCATCGGGGATAAAGAATATTAATTTTTGTTTTTACCCTACACCGATGTGTGTTAGCACTGTATATGTTAGTCTGTTAGTCTGTGGTAATTTCTCAAATCCCTAACTGCAGCTATAAACAATGTATAAATGCATTCACACGCCGAGACAATTGGTTTTCAAAAATATCAATTATTCCAATACACTTTTTTTTCTTTAGAAATTGTGTCTATTGGCACCTTTCTAGTTATATGATTCTTTCATAGGATTTTTCTGATACTTGCTCAGTCTACAATCTTTACATGAACTTATTTGTTGACTGTACAATGAAGGTTTTAACAAATGGTGAACCTTCCTTTCCAACTAGGTCGATTAAGTCGCTCCACTCCTAGGGCTAGCTCCTCCTCTACAGTCTCTTCATCAGCAAGATCATCATCATCTGCAGTTCATTCAAGCCACTGGAAATAGAATAGCCTGATGAGACCTCCTACCCTCTGGGGGAACAGCCAAATTACTAACCATGAAGGGGGTTGAGTCAACATGAAACACAGCCTTCTTGGAGTTGGAACAGCCCAAAAAGTTGTACATGCCCCCTTGGAAATTGAATGGCATTTAAAACCCTGCGCTGCGCCGTAACACAAACAATCGCACTCGAAAACAGTATACCAGTTTCCAACTGGCAGTGCGTAACTAAATGAACGGGGCACATACCCCTGCATAAATGGACTTTTAGCATTTCCAAATTCTGTCCGAGGGTCTACAGATTGTATATAACCATTTCAGGGGCGGATAAAAAAAAATTGAGGGGGGGGTGTCGGGTTTCTGCTTTCCCTTATGTTTGATAATAACCCCCTGTTATGTGCTGTGTTATTTTGGGTTTTGACCCCCCTAACCCCACCCCCCTTTTTGATCCACATAATAAACTTCTGCCCCTCCCCCCCTCCTTAGCGGTTTTGTTTATTATTATTTCCTCTTAGGCCAAATAAAAATTTAAACATGTTTAGCGTCCTGCTTTTTTGAAAAAAAGGAAGGAGGTTGTTTTTATTTTATTTTTTTCAAAAAATGGTTGCTCGACACATTTTTCAAGACAACTGGCCGGGCTATTTTTCAAGATGGTTGCCAGCTTTTTTGTGTGTTGCTTTTTCGGTGTGCTAAAGTATAAAACATGATCTTGTTTATTTAACAAAAAATACTTTTGTCGTCAGGGATCGTTAAAACTGTATCATTTTTCCGTAAAAATTAATATTAAATTTTTTTAAAAAGGAAGCGGGTGTGGACGCTAAACTTTTTTTTTTAAAGTTGGCATTATCTGTAATCCTTATGTTTAATTATAACTAATCTGACAAACACATTTTCCTGCCGTGTCTGCAAAACTGTAAATGATCTTGCCTTGCATGCGGCATGCTATACTTTTCCAAACATAATACTCGGCACTAAACACAGTTGTTTTGCAGCGAAGGCAGATTACACTGGTTGTTGAATTAGCGAAAGAAAAGTACACTGATCCAAAAAGTACACATGGAAACCAGATTTCTTAGTCATGAGGTTATATTTTGAACTCAACAAAACTGAGAAACTGAACAGCTACCGCAAACAGAATTAGGCAAGGTAATAATATTACAGTGAAAAAAGAATAAGCGGGAAGTTAAAAAACAACTTGATCTGGAAAAAAATTCATAAAAAAAAAAATTAAAAAAAAAAAGGGAAACCACGTTCTCTTTGGCCTTGCAAAAACATTGATCAAAATACAAAATTGAAAAAGTAAACGGCTACCGCAAACAGAATTAGGCAAGGTAATATTACAGTGAAAAAAGAATAAACGGGAAATAAAAAAAACAACTTGATCTGGAAAAAATTCATAAAAAACAACAACAAAGAGAAAAACCATGTTGTCTTTGGCAAAAAATCGGAAAAGCTGAAGAATAACAAAAGGGTCATTCCGTGCCAACTCACCTAAAATCCTGAAAAGTTCGGCAGGCTCCGTCTCAGATTTTGCTAGTATTTTTTTTAAACAATCCCCTATGGGTGCCATGAACACAAGCAAAATTTTAGAATCCTACTCCTCATAATTTTTGAGATATGACCCCCTAAAAAATTAAGTCTATCCTCATATCAGGTCACACATATGCACCTATTTCATAACCAAATGTAATATAAAAGCAATTGGACATTTCACTTGGGCTCTAGGGGGTTTCAAAAATGACGAAAAGTCATCACGCAGGCTAAAATGTCCGTTTTTAAAGACCTACACCGTGATATACAAATGACCTGTGCTACTTTTGACAGTATAATTTAGTTGATGGGATACCAGATACCCTTCAAAATAATTTGTAGCTATATATCTTATCTCCATTTGTAGATGGTGACCTCTAAAAATGCCGAAAACACAAAAAGTCAATTTGAAGGGGCGGGGCTTAATTTTTTAGGGGGTCATATCTCAAAAATTATGAGGAGTAGGATTCTAAAATTTTGCGTGTGTTCATGGCACCCATAGGGGATCGTTTAAAAAAAATACTAGCAAAATCTGAGACGGAGCCTGCCGACCCATCAGGTGAGTTGGCACGGAATGACCCCAAAACCAGTCATGAATGTTGTGTTCAGTTATGTTCATTCCGCCAGCACGCAGTCCACACAGGTCACCTCAGGAAGAGCTGTTACAACTTGACTGTGGTCCTTGCAAGTGTAACGGTTACATAAGTTGCACACACGGGTGGTTCTCCGCCGTCTTACGCCCTGTTTTTGGCGACACATGTGGCATGGTCCGGTTGGGGCTGGGTTGTCATCCCTTTGCTGTTGTAAGTGTCGTTTGTATGCGACATTGTAGCCGAGGTATCTCATTGAGAACATCGTTGCTTGTCTCAAGCCTCTGGGATTTGCCGCCCGCATTTCAATCTGTGGCTCAATCAAGCTCTTTATCACTTCCTCCAGGAAAGCGTGGCGACGGCTGCTTTGCCTCTGATGCCACCCTGGGTTGAGGTCCATCCACATGACGTAGGCGTTGATTGCTGACAAATTGATCAGATTGAAGAAAGCAACCAAGGGCCATCGCTTCGTCGTTCTGGCGCAGTTATACAAGCTGCACATTTGGTCCACCGTGTCTACACCGGCTTTTGAACCGTTGTAGAAATGGATGATGTCTGGTTTTTTGGTGACCTGGTTAGTGGCTGTGTCACGGTGCATTGTAGACAGGAGTGTGACGGTTTTGTTCGGTTTTGGCACAAAGGACACAAGTGTCAATTTGTCCGTGAATGCAAAAAGTGACGAAGCAACCTCTCTGTTGCGCACACTTTCCTTGCGCAATTCCCTTGGGACCTCGCGGCGATGACCTTTGATGGTGCCTACGATTGTCATCCCTTGGTCTAGCAAATACTCTGCTAAGGCCGCGCTCGTGAAGAAGTTGTCACATGTGATGTTTCGCCCGGATGCATAAAAGGGCCGCACCATATCCTTCACGACCCGAGCACCTAGTTCAGCCTCACGTCTGCCATCCTCCTTCCCGATGTACGGCTGTATATTGCAGACATAGTGGCTGGCGCTGTCTACACAAGCCCAAAACTTGAGCCCATACCTGGCGGGTTTGTTCGGTATATATTGTCTGAAGGAGCATCTTCCGCGGAAAGCTACAAGCTGCTCGTCAACGGTGACGCAATCGCCGGGGTTGTAATAATGGCGACAAGAAGTTGCAAACATTTCGAAAACTTCTCGAAACGGCGCAAATCGGTCTGTCAACTTTCGTTGCAAGCGTGTAGACATATCGTCAAAACAAAGCACTCTGAGAATCTGCTGAAACCTCGTCCCAGACATGGTTGACTGACAAACGGGTCGAGAAAACATACCAGGCCTCCAGAACGATCTGACCGTTTCCCGGCCCGACTTAGTGAGCCCGATGTAGAGTAGCAGTCCGATGGCTGATCTTAGCTCTATCATTGCGAGGTTCTGCCAATGCCTCCCCCACTTTGCTCGGCCGAACGCGTTGCTGTGATCCAGGATCAGTTGCAGCATTGCAACTGGCATGAACAACTCGAAAAGGTCGAGTTTGGAGGCAGCTCTGTTGACATTTGTCGGTCCCGGTCTGACATGCATGACGTTTGCGGCTTGAGCTCTGCCAGCTCGGGGCACTTGGTCGGTCCAGACCCGACCATCCGGGGAAACTAATTGTCCTGCTGGCTGGGCCGGGGCAACAGGCTGGGCACGGGGCTGTCGACCACGGACAGCTGGCTGGGCCGGGGCGGCTGGTTGGGCCGGGGCGGCTGGTTGGGCCGGGGCGGCTGGTTGGGCACGGGCAGCTGGCTGGGCCGGGGCGGCTGGCTGGGCCGGGGCGGCAGGCTGGGCACGGGCAGCTGGCTGGGCCGGGGCGGCTGGCTGGGCCGGGGCGGCTGGCTGGGCCGGGGCGGCTGGCTGGGCCGGGATGGCTGGCTGGGCCGGGGCAGCAGGCTGGTCACAGGGCCGTCGAGCACGGACAGCTGGCTGGGCCGGCGTGGCTGGCCGGCTAGGCGTGGCTGGCTGGACCGGCGTGGCTGGCCGGTCACTGTCGCTGCCGCTGCTACTGTCGTCTACGCTCATATGGTCAGAGGCAACCACATCACTTCCCACTGATTCGTCTTCAGATGAAGAAAAACTTTCATCAGAACTATCATTGAAAACACCAGCGAGAGTATCTTGTGGTGTCAATCGTGATGAAGCCATTGTCATGAAGTCAAGACTACTTGTACAATGATGTCATGTGGCCAAGGATCAAGGGTTTTTATAGTTTGGGGCTCTATTAGGTGGTCCCACTCATTGTTTACTTCAGTCAACATGTGCTAAAAAGGGGTACCAGTTTCCCCTTCAGTGTCCATTGTTCACCCGTACTCAAACAACTGTTCAGGCAGGCAACTTCAGAGCGCCCTGAACTTCAAAGCACAGCAGGCTACCCCCCCCTCCCCCCCCCCCCAGGACATACGAGATTATGCCTGTCTTCAGTTAGGACAGCTTGGCAACATAGTGGCAGTATCAATTACCCCACCCAGACGCCAAGGCTTGTTTACGTTTGTACACTGTCAATGGGAATTCCTGGCGGTAGCTTGTAACTGATCCAGCAGGTGAATGACCTTACCCAGGCCACTCAAATTCTACAACTTGTTTCTCAAGCGTAATATGTACAAAGTCATGAAAAATGAAATTTCAAATGAATTCATATGCAGAGTAATTAACAAAAATGCATAATTAGCCAGTTTTCAACTGGTAGTCTCTAGCAGCGCAGGGTTTTAAAGATGAATAATAGGTATGTTGACAAATGGAAGAAAAGGGGTTTTTAAAATTTGCCATTTACATTCAGGCACTGAGTCTTTATCAGCTGATTACATTCATGCTGACATGAACAAAATGTACTTCCAAGTTACTACAAAGTAACTTACTTGACTAAAAGTACATACTATTCCCATGTGTCTAGTGAATCATTCGCCAGGTGGTGCTTCATATTTAAAAAGAACGCAATTTTGTATCATTTTGAAGTGATGGTCAGCCGACCATCATTTGAACATGTGAGTTTTAATAAAATTAGGTCTGTCTGATTGTTTGAAACCATCACATTCGCTCTCGTTTTTCGTGGCAGTCACGGACTGACAAATGTAAACAGGACAGTGGAAGGAAATTTTGTATGAAACCCTACCCCAAAAATCCACATTCTCTCAAAAAAAAAATACAGCATTTACCAATGATGTAATTTCCATTTAAAAGACTTTAAGAGAATCCAATTGCAATTTCCATCACCTATCTAAAAAAGAAGGAAAAAAGGAGCATATTTCAAATTTTCTTCGCATAAAGTAATGTATGTCTAATATTTTTTGTATGCACTTTAAACAATGAATTATTGTGCTGCATAAACCAAATGTACTTGATGTCTATATTGCATTCATTGAAAGTTGCTGTTTTGTTTTAGTGAAAGCTAGTCCCCCATTGTGGGGGATTGTTTTTTGTATTCCCGTTTAGCACTTTGTTTGAAGTGAATAAAAAGGTACTATTATTTTTGTAACACAATTTGTTACCAGTTGGGACTGGCGTTATTTTAGTTCCTGGGAAATCCAAACCACTAAAGTTACCTCCCTAGTGGTTGGGTTAGTAACTTTTTGCAGCTAGCTGAATCAAACGGCTTCTTGTCACCAGAAAATATCCTGTCTAGATGTTTGCAGGTTTGAATTTCGCTGACATGAAAGTCTGCATCAAATCAAATCAAACTCATTGACGTGTTTTAGAGAGGAAAAAAAGGGGGAGGAAACAGTTACTTTTTGCCTGGGTTTTTGTGCACAAAAATTTTATTGTTATTTTGATTGCAGCAATCGAAATACAAAGCAAAAGTGATTTGTGGGGTCTTCAAACTTTGACATTAGTTCAAATGGAAAATATTTTTCTGAACGATTAGTATTAGCATAGACTTTGTTATTAGTGAGCTTTTGGATTTTAACTTGTCATTTTATTGTTATTGATAATAACAATTATACGGATAAGGTTGGCTCAGTGGTTTGTTTCCCTGACTTTCACCTGTGTGGACTTGGGTTTGACTCCCAGCTCAGACCGGAGCCTTGCATGTGGATTGGGTTTTCAGTCCCTACCTGATTGCACGGGTTTTCCCAATGGGGTTTTCCTCCCATATCTAAAACAAAACATTTCTTCTTGTTTCTTCCTCATCCTGTTTATTGGCTCTAATTGCACTTTTGGATGTCTAACAAAATATAAATAAAACAAATTCTGTATATTAATTGTTGTTAACAGTATCAGTTAAAAGCAAAATAGTTTATTTTCTAAAATGAACGAAATTAACATGTCTTATTTGTCAGAACTGTAAATGGACCAGAATTTTTTTAGACAGCATAAAGTGTTTTTTATTTTATTTTGTTGTATTTGCTGAACTTCTAGGAAGTTTGAATTTAAAAGCTTATTACATACAAGCCTGTGGTAAAAAGTACTTAAATGGAAAGCAAATAGTCTGCAGGACTTGTTGGGTTGTGGGGTTACCAGCCCCATGCTAAAAATTAATAGACTCTGGCCAGTGGTACATTTCCAGCCTTGATGAGCTATTTTGTATTTTTGTTGTGTTTTTTTAAGCCTAAAAAGGATATTCGTGAAATAAAATTAACTTGTTATTCAACTTCAAACTTCCACACATTTACAATATGTGCATGTACAAATGGGGTGCTAACAAGGTAAGTAAGGTATCAGTCGAATTCGAGCCATTTTTAATCTTAGATTTGCTATTTTAAAAAGAAATCAAAGCGTGTGGAGTCAAACTGACTCTTTTGTTTAGAACTTACTGTTTTGCATGAAAGAGCAGGTATTTAGAAGAAAAATAATGATTGATGAAGTTACACTTTTAAATATTCAACAAGAGACTGGGGTATTCAGTTTAGTATTCAGTTAATGGAATACTGCAACTCTAATACTACATATATGTACATATGTGTTAATTTAAATTATAGTAACAAATGTCAGCAGTTTTAACATGGAATTCATATTTAATGTTTTTGATTAAGAACATTTTCCGCTGTAGCTGATGTTTCTAATAGATTTTGTCTCCTTTTTCCACGCTTGTTAATAGTGTTTGAGTGAATGTGATAAATACGACCAATGTAGTTGTACGTTATATACATGTGCTGCGCATAATTGTACATAAATAACAATGTTTTAGTGTCAACTTTGTTAAGTGAAAATATCTAAATTGTAAATTGAACCCCTTAAACAATTAAACGCTGTGGTTGTTGACACAATTAACAAAGCGATTTCTACTCTTGAAATAAAATTTCAAGAGAATCCAACCCCAGAACAATTCAAAGTTTGTTTGTGTTTTGTTTAGTTTACACTCGTAAATGGTTTGGTAGGATGTAAATTCACAGTACTGTTTTGTTTGTTATTTAGTGAAGGCTGTTCACACTCAATTTAGGAAACATGTCGCGTCCATACTTTCGTTGACTAAACAGTCTTGTTGTAATCTGAATAATGCAAAATCTGCACTGTGTTTGAAGTGAAATCGCATGAAGCAAATACTTCATCAGCCCGATTTATGGCGACTAGAATGTTTCAAGTGAATGAATTAATGAAAATACTGTAAAGTGTGTTTAACTTTTGTGAGAATCTTGCAGTCAAACTTGGTGACTTGTAAATCAGCCCACCCAAGTATTTGTATATTGTATATTCTTTGAGTTTTTCGGTTTACTCCATTTTTCCAAAGATCAACCCACCTGTTACTGTTGGTATGTTGTTGACATGCTACTTCCAAATCATAACGATTTATGATTATGTGTGACTGATAGTCAACCAACAGTGTGTTCTTCCACAACTTCTGAAACATATTTTATGTACAATGAGTTTTATTTTGCTAATCTGATAGCTTTTCAGTGTGATACACTTCCGATTGTTTGAAGACACTATCGAACGTCCATTCAGTTATAAGGTTGTTTAGAGGAGTAAGCAACAACAAATGTTTACTTAAAACTTTTCATGTCAATACAATAACTCTTTAGTTCTTGAAAAAAAAAAATGCAAGGATTTTAATGAGGGTAGAAATTTACCGCAGGAGTTTTAATTCATTTGACATACAGATTTGCCTCATTTCTTGAAGACAAGAATACTTCATGCCCAAAATAGAGATGACTTAATTTGGCCAACATTTACTTTCATTCTCTTGAGAAAGAGTTGGAATTTGTGGGGCCAAGTGAAAACGGGCAGGAAACCAGTCACAGATGGTACATATGACATGGTATTTTGGCAGGTAACCTTACTGTGGTCGGCTACTTTTTTTGCTTAAGCAGCCCTGTGATATTGGGCCTAGGGCAACTGAGGCCATGGCGTCCTGTGCCTCCGTGTAATTCTAGGCCTGAAATTGTTCTGCGTCACACAATTAACCTCAACAATTCAAACAAATCATAACGTAGACTTTGTAACTGAGCCAGGGATGTTTTCACCATTAAACATAATATGTAGTTTATAAACCTTATCCTCTATGCTTCCTTCAAATACAGAGATAATATATTTTGGATTTGTGAAGTTGGTATTTGCTGTCTTCATTCTACATGAGACCATCTGCTTATTTGCTGTATGTTCATTTACTCATTGTGCAATGTGTAAAAAGTAATAAAGCATTCACAGAAAAGTCAGTGTCTTAGTTTTTGCAGTTTTTGCCGTTACCGCCATTGTAAAAACCTTATGCAGTTGACAACAGTCATAAGTTTTGTGATCACCTGCAGGTATTCCACTCAGATTCAGGGGAAAAAAACAAAATGACTCCAATCTCTCCAAGGGTCTGAACAACCAGACGCTCATAAAATGTATTTCTATAATCTGTAAATCAATTCACACATCAGGAGCATGTCAAACTATAGATTCTTTCAAACAATTCATAGGTAATAACATTGGGGGGGGGGGTGATAGTCCTTTGAATTGTTTTCCCCCCTAAAAAGGTTTTATTCTACCATGAAGAATGTACACATTAGGTATATGGGGCTTAGTTCTTAACCAACACTAAGGTGGTATTCCCAGGCTGTGGGTATGGGGGTCAAGGGTCATGGCTACTTGGATAACTGTATTACCTCTTATTAGCTCGTAAATATGTACGAGTACAATCAGCAGCTCAAGAGCAAATGGGCATCATGGAGGTCCAGCCAATAAGAGAACAGGATCGACTCATACATATGTATGACCTTTTGTTTAATTCTAATTAAGTTATGGGGTTTAACATCATATGGTCCAATGTTTTTATGAGAATGTTTATCTTTTAAGTTTTAAGTTTTTCAGTAAGTTTTGGTGGTGGCATATGTTCAACTAAACAGGGTCCAATTTCATGGCACTGCTTACCACGGAATTCTGTGCTTACTGCGTTCTGTTAAGCACAAAATGTTAAAAGATGTTAGCGCAGAATTCTGCGGTAAGCAGAGCCATGAAAATGGGCCCAGCACACAGGGTTATTAAATAAATTCTTAACGATCTTTCGAAACAAATATGTCATGGATTCTAATGCCAAACATTGGGTTACTTTTCAAGTCTGGGCCAACAAATTTCTTTGTAAAAAACCTGATCTTTTACATCAAAATTATAATTGGCTCCAAACCCTACCTTTTATAGATTGAAGGATCTTTCCAAATGTATTAAACTTTTGATTTGACCGATACTGAAATGTAACTTGAGAAAACCTGAGGATACCCTGAAAAAAGCCTGCAGAATGGACTATGATGTGAAGTGCAACACATAAAGTAAAACATTAGCACAATCATTGTCCCTCTAAACGGTACATGTATCCATCTTTGCTTAATTGGACAAACATTTAAAACTGATCTTTTTCTTCATTTTTAGACGGCTAGATCTCAGCTTTGTAAATCACACTACACGTGGGGGGTTTCATCATAAAACTAAAAACTTGTGGGTTTTTTCTTTCTAAATTGATCATTCTAGAGCTGCAGCACCAGAAATGATCTCAATCAACTCTCTAGTGATGACTGACTGTCGGGTACGGTTGAATTTCAGCGTCAACTTGTCGATCATTTCACCTTTTGAATGAAAAGAACAAAAATCTGTTTAGTCCTCAAGTAAAGAAATCGGAGAAAGTGCCTACAGATGTTTGTTTTTCCTCAAAGAGTCAGCAATGTTCTGTGATTCCCGATTTTTATAAGAACCCAAATCAAGATGTGACACCTTGATGATGGGTACAAGAGACATATCAACAAACTGATAGACTGATAGGGCTTCATTATCTTTCACATGCCGGATATTTGATGGGGGTAATGGAAGCGAATGCCTCCATTCTTATCCTCTGGTCATTGCCTAAATTGGTGGTTTCTTCCCTGCCTTTCATCTTTGTGGTCCCAATTTCAAAGCCCGCACCGAAGTCTTGCTCGTGGATTGCGGTTTTTCAGCCCCCACTGATTGTGTCGGGTTTCCCCAGTTGGGTTATTCCTCTGCAACTTCCTCTCTTCACAGGTATCTTCCGGCCTTACAGTGAAAGGCACTTTTGAGAGTTCCTTGGTTTCATTACCAGAAAGATATAACAATAAATACTACATTCAGGCACTTCTCTGTACTTACCGGCATTCTTGGTAGCGCTGTCCATAGCAGTCATCCTTGAGCTCTGTTCACTGCAGCTACTCTCCATCATGCAGTAGTACAGGATGCTAGCCAGCTGGAACTCATTGTAGTTCTTCAAGATATCCTCATCAACATCATCGTATACGGTCATCGTATCTGCACATTTAACAACAAATGTACAGCTCAACATTTTGCGGCAGGTCTTATTTTGATACATTAAGATACCAAGATCCCACTACTAACACATAGAGTTTGAGCTTTGCAACAACCAAGTCCAAGGCATTAACATTCATGTACATGCAGGCCCAATTTCAGGGTCCTGCTTAGCATAGAATTCCACGCTTACAGAAATGAGCAGGATACCAGTCACAAATGGTACATGTGACAGTGCATTTTGGCCGGTTACTGCATTCTAGTAAGCAAATTTTTGTCGTGCTTAGCTACTTTTTGTGCTTAAGCAGCTCTATGAAATTGGGCCCTGGGAAACTGACTCCCTAAGAGGCGCAACCAAAGATTTATTGAGGTGATGTCGTCAGGGGGAGTTGGGTCAACAAGTAGCTTTATCATCCTACTCATGGTGGCAACAAAGCATTATAAGGCATCTGCTCTGCGCATGGGTGGAAAATGGGTTACCTCTGATTTAACATGAAACTAACGGGGCTTTAATTATTTAACTTAAAGTATGAAAAACAATAATGAATTTAAATTAAAAACAATAAGCAGACAGCTGTTTACCTGCCGATTTCATTGTATCAATTGACACCAGCGGCTGTACGGATGTATTGTATGACACAACAGTCCTGTACAAAAAAAAAGTAAAACAGATCATGATTGGAATATTTAGCACAACATTAAATTAACTAAAATAAACTTTAACATTAAATAAACTAAATTCTAAGTCTACTCTTGGTGACACTTTCCAGTGAGTTGACCAACCATTTGAAACCATTCAACAGCACAGTTTGTGTGTGGTGACACAACTGCCCACAGATCCAACTGTTAACACATGTGTGAAGTGTAGATGCATTCACCGCATTGCGTATCTATCATTCAAAACCACAGAGGATTATACTGAAAGGTCAAACAGTAGCAGGGTTAATAAAGGCCAATTGGATTTGACGGTTGAGTTGACCATCTTCAAAGTTTGAATGTTTGTGGACGATATTTCCTGTGATATTCTGTACAAGATGCTCATTAGGTACACTTACTTGAATCTATTGAAATGAATTTCCCCAGCATCAAAGTCTCCTAAGCTCAAAATCTCTGCTGCAATTTTAGACGCCTCAACAAATGACGGAGACTTGCGGCCGTATTCATTGACTGCAATGGCCAAATAGTTCCTGTGTGTTCTGCAATAAAATAACAAGAATAAAAATATTTTTAAAAAACACTTCAGAGTTAGGGAAAATTATACATCCAACACATATAGGCAAACAAATTTGTGATTAGTAATAATTCTCATTCAGGGCTCAAATTTCAAGAAAATTTCCACAAGACAACAGCATCTTGCAAGTAGGGATATTTTGTATAATGCAATCGGGGAGACATTTATGATTACATTCCACATAATATAGAAAACTCTCCATGATCAGGGAGATATTCAAAAGTGTTCATCAGACAATGGAAAGATTGGTTTGATTTCAGGGAAGTTTATGAAGAAACAAGGAGAGTTGGCAGCTCTGCCACGGGTCCATTTCTTTCTCTTGCATTTTAAATTTTGAATATTGTCCGCTTGTGTAACTATGTAGAGTAATTTTTGTATGTGACTTATAAGTCTAATATAAAAGTCTAATGTAAATACATCAATATATCCCCATTCATCTTGTAAAGATCAATGTAATTCAACCTTTTGCTTATAGATGTAAAAACTTGATCTAAGCATTTTGGACACACTGCTTTCCATTCAGCAGCACTCGTTTGACAACCATTTTCTAAACTCAAGCTCCAGCCCTGTTTGCATGCCTTGCAGCTAAAGAAGGCAATAGAAACCTGTGCTTCCTAGACCAAAGTCCTTTCTTTGGTGTATCTTGAGTTATTACCAAAACATTTACAAGATTTCCATGTTCGGATTTTAAGGTCAGAAGTTTTCTTACCTGACCAGTTGGGTGCGGACTTTATCACCCACACAGACAACCTTACAATTGACTCCCTCTGGTTTCTCATTGATAGAAGCTCTAATAGCCTTGGCGACACTGCTGTGGATACCACCACAGAGACCACGGTCGCTGGATATACCGATGATAAGGTGCTCTGGCTTTCCTAGCTCTGGTTCAAGTTCTGCCTTCTCATACAGTGCTGTGTGGAGTGGATTGGAACATCGTACGGTTATAATTTTCGCCCCATTTAAATGGATGAATGCACAAAACATCCCCCGAGTTTGATGGATTCAGTAACCCTAACCATCCACAACCCTTCAAAGTCTGACTGCATGTTTTTGTTCTATTCTGTTGGACTGAGGACTGCAATAGTAAACTGCTTTACATGGGATCATGTATAATGCCAGAATCGGAGGCAAACACTTTGGGTGTTGAGTTAACATATGGAGTTGGATTGCGTTAGTATGAGGAAGGGCCCTCGTAAATCAAGGGAGTAAGTGGTAATGCACCATCAAAACCAATGGTGCTAGGAATAGTTCAGGTCGGTATACCAGTTTCATTGGTAGGAGTGTTGAATTGAAATCTGCTTGACCCTAACCATGCTAAATGCAAAAATATACACCAAATGGTAATAGTTGTTGTAATCTGTTGCAATTGGCAGTCAACTCAGATGTCATTCTTTGACTGAATTTGTTGCATTTAGCAGTGAAGTGACTTCATATAGGTTTGGGTGCTTCTATTGTATCTGAACAACTTATAATGGGTATTTCAAAATATTTTTTATGGGAAAAGTATTGAGAAGTATGATGTAGTATTAGGTAAGAATCAAAATTCAAATCATATTCAAAAGACTGTATAATAACAGTTAAACATTTAAATAACAGTTACAAGTCACCATTACACTTATGTGCATACTGTTGCATTTAGCAGGGCAAACACCCTTGCTCAGTCCTTTCACAAACAGCATGCCTGCACATTGCAGCAATATCCCTTGTTGCATTCTGTTGCATTTGGCATGGTTCTCATTTCAACTGTGTTGCATTCTGTTGTATTTGGCAGGCTTTGTGGAGAGACCCTAATGGGGGTTAGGGTTAAAGAATTTAACAAGAATGAGAAGTTTCTATGCAAAAATGCCATTGGGTTGGGTTTATGTTTTTCAGTGTTTCTTTTTGACTTCCATAAGATGGCCACATTGGCAGTACTGCATTTGTCAGGGCCCAATGCCATAGACCTGCTTAAGTAGCAAATATTGCTTAACAACTTTCTGCTTATCCGAAATGAGCAGGATACCAGTCAAAAATTTAACAACTGACATGGTATTTTGGCTGGTAACCTTATTCTGGTAAGCATACTTTTGTTTTGCTTAGCTACTTTTTGTGCTTAAGTAGCTCTCAGATCTGTGTGTGTGACCAATCAAAATGGAGGTCTCTATTCTGATTTCTCTTTCAACTGAATCAAATGGACACACCTTTGGCTCCAACACCATAAGATCTTGCTGGTCGTAGATCCCTTTCTGCCTTGGCATAGCGGGCAGCGGCTATCATCTTCATGGACTTTGTAATCTTCTGAATATTCTTGATGGATTTCAGCCGGGTGGCGACTGCACAAAGATAGCATTCAAACAATATTTATATCAACATGATTGTTAGTATAAAGAACCGAGTGGTACCAATTTTAACAAGAACCAAAATATCCTGAAATCATGAACTTTTTTAGAAGTTGTTTGAAACCAATCTTGAAGGGGCAAGAGATAAAAAAAATAATTAAGTTGTTCTGGGAGTGTATTGTTACATGTCAGATTTAAACTTGACATGAATTGTTGACCCTTTGTCTACCCAGGGTAACATTTTCCAGCAAGTTGTAAGGGCATTCCGGTTGGCTCAGTGGTTTCTTTCCTTGCCTTTCACCTCTGTGGACCCCAGTTCAATTACCGGACTGGAGCCCTAAATGTGGATTGGGTTTTCAGTTCCTACCTGACTTTGTGTGTTTTCCCTAAAGTGGTTTTTCCTCCCTATGTCTGAAACTGACATTTCTTTATTGCCTTCTTTTCAATACAAAAGTTGGTGTGAAGTTTCAGATTAAAAAGTTGATCGACCATTTGAAACCACTCAAACTACATTGCAGATTGGCATAGTTATCAATCATTCAAAAGCATAGTGAATGATACTGATAATATTAATTGAACGGTCAGACAATAGAAGCATTAAAACTACTTATCGGTCAGGCAACTTCTTTATTGGGCACTGAAGTTCATTAATTTTTCATAGATAAAAACACATAAAGACTCTGCGGCTCAAACACTAAGTATAACATGCAAATTAAATTTCAAAATATTTTGCCTACTGTATCTTCACTCCGTTCCTTTCACCATCTTATTACTGCCAGTTGAGTTAGTGCAATCACGAATGAGTGCAACCAAGCTGCTGTACGCAGCATAATGTCAAAATACAACAGTAACAATAACATAAAATTAAAAAATAGCATGGTCCATGGACAATTGTGTTCTAATACTTACTGAGCTTAAGGGTTGCCATGGCTGCTTAAGTTGTCCTGAAAAAAGGAAAATATCCAGTACTACATAAATTAAAAATTATTAATGAAAATTATTTCCAGTCTAGCAAAGTAGCATGTCTAGTGCTACAGCTACCATGGCTACTGAGCTAGCACAAGCAGTCAACATGCCTGGTAAACAATAATAAATATAAAATAACCAGACAACATCCCCCCAGTCCACCTACTCCTAGAACTATTCGGTTCGTTCCGCTATCATCTCCCCGACCCTCATAGGTCATCATGTACAAAATCCTATTCGAAACTTTTTCCCCTTCACGTTTATGCACCTGGAGTTCTCTTTTGAAAACGGAGCTCGCCAAAATTAGGCTCTATGTGTTCTTTGTTTTCACAGTGAGCTCAGGGTGGGTCCAGAAAATCCACTCCGCAAAAAAAAGGTGCAAAAAATGATAAATTCCCATCGTTATTCAGAATCGTCGCCTTCCGATAACAAAAATGGCCGCCGTCGCTTGTATCAATGGTATGCTGCGCGCAACACTGGTTCACAATAACCAACGGTTTACTTATAAAAGATAAGCCATTGTTTATTGTGGACCAGTGTTGCGCACAGAATACTATTGAATACCAGCTTTAGGCATGTCGTGGACCAGCGTTGCACGCAGCATACCAGTGATACAAGTGACGGCGGCCATTTTTGTTATCGGAAGGCGACGATTCTGAATAAACGATGGGAATTTATAATTTTTTGCGGAGTGGATTTTCTGGACCCACCCCGAGTTCACTGTGAAAACAATGAACACATAGAGCCTAATTTTGGCGAGCTCCGTTTTCAAAAGAGAACTCCAGGTGCATAAACGTGAAGGGGAAAAAATTTAGGATTTTGTACATGATGACCTATGACTATGAGGGTCGGGGAGACGATAGCAGAACGAACCGAATAGTTCTAGGAGTACAGTCCACCTACTCCTAGAACTATTCGGTTCGTTCCGCTATCGTCTCCCCGACCCTCATAGGTCATCATGTACAAAATCCTATTCGAAACAATGGTATGCTGCGCGCAACGCTGGTTCACAACGGCTTACGGATAAAAGATAAGCCATTGATTATTGTAAACCAGTGTTGCGCACAGGATACTATGCGAAGGCATGTCGTGGACCAGCGTTGCACGCAGCATACCAGTGATACAAGCGACGGCGGCCATTTTGTTATCGGAAGGCGACGATTCTGAATAAACGATGGGAATTTATCATTTTTTGCACCTTTTTTTTGCGGGGTGGATTTTCTGGACCCACCCCGAGCTCACTTTGAAAACAATGAATAGATAGAGCCTAATTTTGGCGAGCTCCGTTTTCAAAAGAGAAGTCCAGGTGCATAAACGTGAAGGGGAAAAAGTTTCGAATAGGATTTTGTACATGATGACCTATGATGAGGGTCGGGGAGACGATAGCGGAACGAACCGAATAGTTCTAGGAGTACAGTCCACCCACCCACAGATCAAATAATTAATTAAATCAAAAATAGAATAAGTAAGAAGAAGTTTGACTATTTATCAGTATTATTAATTATGAGTGACTGAGCCGAATTTTCGACTGAGCCCTGACCTGACCCTCCCGACATGCCCGAGGAGATTATTGAGATTAATTATTTCAATTAAAAAAGTGGTATGGATAATGGTTCTCATGAGTGTTAGTTACATCATTGAGGTAGCTACCTCCGTTACATTTGCCATTTGATTATCATTTACTAGTAACTAGTTTAACACTCTCAACTTCTCGGCCAGGTTGGCGGAATCTGGAAGTGGAATTGTCATTGCAATGGATCAGAATAGTGTCTCGAGCACTCACTCAGACTATAGCGAGAGACACACGACGATGATACCACTACCAGCCGAGAAAAGACTCACGAATAAGCATGCTTTGTTTACAGTGAATAGTATCTCACAGACAAAGTAAAAAACTTAAATTTTACTTCAATTACTTATGTATACACAGAAATAAACAAAAGGGATTTAATGGCTCTTCAGACCAAACAAACTGATACCTTTTCCACCGTAAAACACGGCAACTTTCCTCCTAATTGGGTCCGCTCGCCGGCATCAAGTCAACACTGCGCATGTGTAAGACAGTTCAACGAGCACCCTAACCTCGATCGAAAAATATTATTCATTTACAAAAGAAAATTGTTTTCTTTAAGTGTCTTACAGTTCAAATTAACATTAAAAACAAAATAAGTCGAAATTTAAATTTAAAAGTGATTTGTTTATTACAAAAAAGCAAAAAAAGAATAAAACGCATTGCACTTAAAACATAAAGTTTACACAGTTAAACAGCCGTATATTCACCAGATAGCTATTTGCTCAGGGACCAAACCATGATTTGGCGCCGCGGTGGGGGATTTGGAATCAACTTCTTTGATGAGCAGGAAGTGAGAAAAATATTTTGCTTGAAATGTGTCCAGTACTGTTTAGATTTTCGTAAAACAATCAAATTGAAAAATACTTAACACTGGAAACCGAAACACAATGGTACGAAGACCCCACCACAAATATGTTGCTATGTGAATTGTTCATCAGCTAGACTAGTAGAGTAGCATACCTCTCGTGTGAAACTAAAGGACGGGCGCCCTCAGTACACCACTCACATTTTTGTTTCTCAAGTAATAAACCCCATGTGTTTGCTCTTTAAAATAAAATAAAAACATAAGAAGAACAATATTTAAGTAAAGTAAAGCAATAAAAACGTTCTGAACAGCTTCGTCTTCATATACACTAATTACACAATTAACAACATCATTGGGCTACAAATAGCTATGTAAGTCGGCATATGTGGAGTGAGTGCAAGA
Source organism: Pisaster brevispinus (assembly GCA_023634235.1). NCBI lineage: Eukaryota > Metazoa > Echinodermata > Asteroidea > Forcipulatida > Asteriidae > Pisaster > Pisaster brevispinus. The sequence continues at coordinate 16,804,578 of JAMKCF010000004.1, forward strand.
AGTACATAGTACAAGAAGCGATGAAAGTAACTTTCCGCTCCAAAGCACCAATCCCAAGACATGTGCCTCACCATCAGAGCATGAGCTCCATGCTCGAAGAGAGGCTGTTGGAACTCAATTCTTTTCCTCCAAAAAGTTTTTGATACTTAATCTTCAAGCTACAAAAATACAAAATGAATCCTAGAATATCCCTTTTTAAATTTCAAAATGTTGTTTCGTTGACTTTTAAGGCCAACCCAGAGCTCCTGCAAATGTGTTTATCCCCCCCCCCCCCCCGACTGACCGCAGTGCGTGATTTGCGCGAACGTTACCTGTTATTTTTCTATCAACCTAGGGGGCGCTAATGTTGAAGGTTTGAAAAAAAATGTCCGATAAGAACTAAGGGCGAGGGCATTACGTGCGTGTGCGGTCGGTACACCTCCAATTCAATGGCCGATTTCTAGGCTTTTAAGCAGATATCTGTAGATTTTCACATCTAGTTTGATCCAGTGATTCCAGAGGATTCCTACCGTGGTTTTTTATGCCGCGCTTTGCCGATTTCGAGCGATTTCAGGGTCGGAAGCCATTGTTCAACCGTCTTTGTTCGTACACCGTCTGGATTGTGTCTGCGTGTATCAGCAGTGGAGTGAATTCATAATCGTGTGCATACACCAATATCACTGCGGTAGAAGCAGGCAGGGAGAACGGCACGATCACGCACGCACACTACACCGGTAAGGTCAATACATTACCAATATACCGCCGCGATTAACGACAATTTCTCGTCGTACTCTTCAAATGAATAAACCATGTATGAGTGGTATCTCTTGTTCATTTAACAATGTTTGTCAATTCTCAGCTTGCACGGCGCAAATGGCATGTTTTCATGGCCGTAATTCGTTTTCAAAATCGTCGGTTCTGGTGCCGTGCCTTGTGCACATTCCACACGCACAACCGTCGCTTCGCAGTTTGGCCATGTTGGGACATACATATTCATGAGATGGCGCTAGTGTCCATTCAATCAGCAAAATGCATTGCCGTGTAGTGCTGCAAATTTCCGCATAGAAAAATACATGAAGAGCGACGACTAGCCATGCAATTTACGCTAGCTGTGTGTTGCGGAAGGGTTCCCATGCAATCGTTTTGGGATGTTGACTGTAAATTATTTATTATGCACCGAATTGTAACACAATAAAAAGACAACTACACCTACCTACCTACACTGAAAAAGTGAAACATTTCATTGACACAGGCTTGTGCCTGGTTTTAAAACGTCTACACAGCATTATACTACACAGCAGTCACACACATTACACACAATTATTTGCATGGATTGTAAAATTGTGTGGCAACAAACACTGCAGTTTGTAAAATGAATGAAAAAGATTTATTTATGACATTGTCTATGATTTTTTTTCCGGCGAAAACAATTTAGAAATTTAAAAAAAGTTAAGCTCTTTTTTTAAACTTTAAAGGTGACCATTTGCTTGTTTTCCAATAATTCGATAGTTTGATTTATGTTTAAATTTGTTTTTATTTTGGTGCTGTATTTTGTGAAGAGAAATTCTCATGAATAACATTAATGTTTTATTTAAAGGTGATTAACTTAGTCATTAAGAACAATAGTTTATTAACTATATGTAAATTAGTTTTTTCTTTTTTGTCAAATTTGATTTTGATACGAACCATGATAAGTTGCTCTTTTTTTAAGGATTTGTTTTCATTCAATCTATCAAATATTTTAGTTATATGTTTGACTAAACCTTTGTAAAAAAAAAATTAATTGCTCTTCTGTCACAGTTGTTTATATTTACTGATTTATTAAATTTGAAAGTTTTTATAAACATAAGGGGGTCCACGCCACAGAATCTAGTCTTGTATCGAGTAAGGCCGTGTTCGAATTAAGTGGTAGAGCACCTTAGTAGCTACCAACTTTAGTAGCTACATGGACAGCCACGGCTGAATCGCTGTGTCATCATGCATTGAACTGTAGGACGTCCTTAGCAGCCATGGCAGCAGTCATTTGACTGTCATAGCCATAGCTTTAGCTGCCAATTCGGATACAGCCTAACTCATAATTATGTACATAGCCTGAAAATAATGCAATAAGGTCACTTCACATTGATATCACAATTAACCTGGGAATGTTATTTAGTAAGCACTCTATCCAAGACCACAGACTGGAAACGGAGACCACAAACTATTATTTCTTCTGTGTTTTCAATGCCAGGTCAGGAACAGTTTTGTCAAACATTTTTGCATAGCAAATTATTTAAACTGGAATTATTTTGTGCACGCTGATTGGTTAAAATGAGTAACAAATGGTGATTTTTGAGTAGCAATTGATCAAGTTTGTGTAGCATTTTGCTATGAGTACACAGGAGAAATCCTTCACTGCAGGTAGTTTGGTGGAAATTAATGGTCAACAGGTTCTAACAATTGACGTCTCGTTTATGTTTCTTTCCAGATTTCAATGACTGCACGGCATGCATGGTATCTCTGGTTGTTATAGGCCAGAGTTCCTGCGATGCTTGTGTAGTTACTTCCCCTTATTAACTACCACCTCTGTTACACCATGCCAGCATTGGACTTTAACGTCAAGTATTTCTGTGAGAATTTGCGTGCAACCAAACCCCCTTACGAGTGTCCAGTCAAAGACTGCGGTAAAATATACAGAAGCCATTCAGGTATAGAATTTCACTTGAACAACTTTGATCATGGAAAACCCGGCGGCAACGGGTACGCAACTCCAATGAAGCGAGGTGGATGGAGAAAACGGGTACCCAATCGGCAGAATCGGCGTTCCCCTTCGCCTTCAGTCATCAGATCCCCAACCCGGGAAGCCTTGACGTATGCTCAGGCGCAGAGACTCGTTGAAGTAGACATTGATGGTCTTGTACACAGGCTGGATATCCACGAGACAATAGACATCCTCACTGAGGATGAGTTTGAGAGCGAGACGAGCGAAGAGGAGAAAAATGAGAAACCCCTGAGTAAGGCTGGCAAATCATTGGATCAAACCAAGCAGCGGAAGGATGTTGGGAGTGCATCCTCCATGAAGCTGCCGGAGGCCTCTTATAAGATCCTGGATGGATACGAAGAGCCTCCAGATTTGCCAGCCCGTCCGCAGGCGTACTTTCGCTTCATTGAGAAATCTCGGGAGGAGCTTGATGAAGAGATTGAGTATGACATGGACGAGGAGGACTATGCCTGGTTGGACATGATGAACGAAAAGCGCAAAACAGATGGACTCCCCACAGCGTCGCAGGAGGTCTTTGAAACGCTGATGGATCGGCTGGAGAAAGAATCCTACTTTCAGAGTCAGACATCAGGAAAGACGGATAACAATCAATTCATCGATGAAGATGCAGTGTGCTGCATCTGTAATGACGGGGAGTGCCAGAACAGCAATGTGATACTATTCTGCGATATGTGCAACCTTGCTGTGCATCAGGAGTGCTACGGGGTGCCGTACATCCCTGAGGGACAGTGGCTGTGCCGCCGTTGCCTTCAGTCGCCGTCCAGAGCGGTCGACTGCGCACTCTGTCCAAATAAAGGTGCTGCGTTCAAGCAAACTGACGATGGGCGCTGGGCTCATGTTGTGTGTGCTCTATGGATCCCCGAAGTGGGCTTTGCCAACACAGTATTCTTAGAACCCATAGACAGCATTGATCACATCCCAGCTGCCAGGTGGAAACTCACTTGTTATATCTGTAAGCAGCGGGGTGTTGGCGCTTGCATTCAGTGTCACAAAGCAAACTGCTACACAGCCTTCCATGTGACCTGTGCCCAGCAGGCAGGACTCTTCATGAAAATGGAACCGATACGAGAAACCAACATCAACGGGACATCCATCAGCATCAGAAAGACGGCCTACTGTGACATCCATACGCCTCCGGAGGTTGAGAAAAAACCAAGTGTGAACGATAAGATCATTGAGAATGACGAGACTGGCAAGGGAATTTCGGCTAAGAAGGCCAAAGCCCAGTCAAGAAAAAACATGAGAAAAGCTAGGAAGATCCTCGCTGAAAAACGAGCTGCTATGCCAGTTGTTTCCATGCCTTGTATACCACCTCAGAGGTAAGCATTCAAGACGCTGGATAAATGAGCAAGGGATTCATTGGAAGAAAAAAAATCCAACTGGATTCTTATCTCTGTTCATGTTAAATTTCAGTAATGGAGAAATTTCAACAAATAATCCATGAGTTTCAGTGTGAATTGATTTACAAAATTTGTCAGTTTTCAATTGGAGTTGTTTTATATTCCTGCAAAAACTGATTAAAAGTTCTGACATGTATATTTTATGTTGTAAATGCTACATTTTCAGTGTTCTCCCTCAACAGTGGTCTGCTGGCCAAATGCTAGTTAAAACAACTAAGGCCCAGTCAAAATTCTCTCCAAGTGGTCCGGCCGGCTGACTACTAGTTCAGTGACGAAAAGCATCCCTATTTAACATGAAATATGGACTGGTTAAAGGACAAGCTAACTGGTCCTGCTGGCTAGTCACTGAAAAGAAAAAGTTAAAGCAAACCCTGCTTTTTGTCTACCTCAAGGTAACTTTGAAATTTGTTTTACAGGATTGCCAAAATAACAACTAAAGTTAGTTTACAAAAGAAGCAGCAGTTTGTTCAACGGCTGATTAGTTACTGGACACTCAAACGGCAGTCTCGCAACGGCGTGCCCCTGCTACGACGTCTACAGGCCCACCACCAGTCGCAACGGAACAAAGACTCGGTACCACCGGTTTGTGTAGCCCCCAGTTTCCTGTCTATCTTTTCAAATAACTTCTCTGTAATCAGGTCAACAAATGAGTGGAATTTTGTTGTTGTTTTTTTCATTTAGTAGACTTTATCGAAGACTTCAGTAGTTCATGTTAAACCTTGAAGTCCTACCAAAAACCCAAACAGCAGTTTTGTCTACTTTTATTTTTGATGAAGTGTCTGTCAAACATGTTTTGCAAAACAAAATGTATATCTTCTGCCATCATGGCTCAAAATTTACGCCAGACCGAGGCCCAGAGCCAGCCATTTTAGCATTGGGCCATTAAACTCATGACTGGGCAAAACTGGCAGCAGCAGTCTTGTCATTTTGTTCAAATGTTGACTTTCAGTCAGATAGATATTTTCCAGTTCTGTTGAGCATTGAAGTATTGAAGAATACTTACCCTTAAAACGAATGAGATAAATCTTCTCTTTGTGTTTATTCAAATTAAAACAGTTTAAATGTTAAACTGCAGATTTGTTTTTTCTATTCTCATTTCAATTCTGGTCTCTTAAAAAGTTATGGCCCAGTAAACATTTTGAGCTGCAAGCCCTGTGGTCTTTTGGATCCCTCCCCCCCAAAAAAAAAAAAAATAAATAAAAATAAAATAAAAATAAAAACAATAATAAAAAATATATCAAAAATTGAGCCCTGTCAGTGGACAATCTCAAACCTTTAAAGGAAAATGTGTTTTTGACAAAATTCCACTCCAAAATAATGATCCATTGTCTGTAGATCATCGTAGACACTGTGCATGCCTTAGAGTATTACACATTCCATTGGAATACACACACAGTACCTTGGCACTCTTTTTCAACATTCTCCTGTATTTTATGGTAGTCTTATTTCATGTATTATTAGAGGAATGCCTATCTCTCAAGTTTTTGGAAGTTGATATTGTTCATGGTCTCGACTTTTTAAAAGAGTTTTCACGTTCTTTTTTAACTTCACCCTCCACAGTAGAGTCTGTAGACATTGTCAGTTTTGTAACTGTCTCTTAATGTTTACTCATAGATGTTTTTTTAACTCACATTTAGTGCATGAAGTGCATGAAGAATTCTGAATTTCTTCTGCTGAAACTGGGGGCAAAATATTGATGTTCCTTTTTGATGTTGTGACTATGTGATTGTCTAATTACTGTTGTTGTTTTAACCCTTACTGCAAAGAAATGATCAGCTAAACACTCTGTGAACAGCTTGTTATAGAAATAAACAAACTGGGTTTTTTTTTCAAGTCAACAGACGTAAGCATATCTGATTCCCAAAGAACAACCAGAACTAGGCAAATACTTGTTTTGTTATTGGAGTAAACAAACCAGATGAAATAGAAATCTGTGGATCGAGAATCAGTTATCTTCATAGAAAGTCTAACATTTTATTTTTTGAATCCCAAAAGTGCAACACTCACTGTTACTAATGTACATTTTTTTTTTCTCTTTTCTTATATTTCCCTGACTGTTTTGTTTTTCACTATTTGTCTTCATACTTTGATATGTTTTTTCTTGTTGTCTGTTCCCGTCTTTCTTTATTCTTTGTCTTTGTCTTTGATGTGTACTTTTGGTCTTGTCTCTCTGTGTTGATGTGACTATTTCTTGATCTATCTCCAACTTTGTCCACCTCTGTCTCGTCTCGTCCTTCATGCAACACACAGCGTGAGAATCAGAAAGCCAACAAGTTGAAAGAGCAGCTCAAGTACTGGCAACGACTCAGGCAAGACCTCGAGAGAGCTAGGCTCCTTGTGGAGCTCATCCGTAAACGGGAAAAACTGAAACGGGAACAGGTATGTTGGAAGTTCAAGAGCATCTTGTTAATTGGTTAAACACTTGTACTTGTAAAAAAAAGTTCTAATTTGGAAACGTAGGACCTCTAAATTCAGCATAGACATTGAAAAGCATGACTTTAACCCCCAAAATCTTGGTAACATTTTCCAGTTAAACCATTTGAGCCTATTGAACTGCACAGGTTTTGTATGGTGGCACAAATGTGAACAGAACTATCTGTATGTGTGTACTGTGTAGATACACATTTACCACATGATATCGCATTACAAACTGGCATATTTTATTTATCATCGAAAACCACAGCGGGTGATAAAAGAATGGTCAGACAAGCAATATGCTTGATAGAGTTTTGAATAATTGCTCAAAAATTGCCTTTTTATTGCTTAAAACCTCGTCCTGGGAAGAATTTTGTGCTATGCACCACTAGAAGCAGGACACAAGAACGTCAAAACCAGGCACTCAAAAAATGTCTGAATAAAACACCAATCCACTCAGTTTTGATCTACTAATTATTTTTTCTCATTTCACAGATCAAGTTGAACCAGATGACAATAGAGATGCAACTGCAGCCATTTAACATTCTACTCAGGAATACCGTGGATCAGCTTGAGGAGAGGGATCCAACTAGGATCTTTGCCGAGCCAGTCTCAGTGGAAGAGGTATGATATCCAACTCACTCGGAGTGGCCTAGAGTTGATGGCTTTCGCATGCGTGCCAGAGACAGCGATGCTGTTTACGGCTTAAGCGGTCGCTGCAACGATGATGCTTGTTACAAATTTCAGGGGGAGAACTAGTTTTTCCAGACAGACACGTTTAGTCTTAGGTCAAGGTGTTTGTAACTGGTTTTGTGTGCTATTGCATAATGCGCTGGCATATTTCATCAACAGGGTGTATTCTCTCATTCTATCGCGTTGTTCTGAAAGCCTCCTCTAACGTTCAATGTTTCTTGCCTTTAACCCTAACCCCCATTAGGGTCTCTCTACAAAGCCTGCCAACTACAACAGAATGCAACACAGTTGAAATGAGAACCATGCCAAATGCAACAAAATGCAACAGGGGATATTGTTGCATTGTGCAGGCATGCTGTTTGTGAAAGGACTGAGCAAGGGTGTTTGCCCTGCTAAATGCAACAGTATGCACATAAGTGTAACGTTTAATTGTTATTATACAGTCTTTTGAATATGATTTGAATTATGATTCTTACCTAATATTACATCATACTTCTCAATACTTTTCCCATAAAAAATATTTTGAAATACCCATTATAAGTTGTTCAGATACAATTGAAGCACCCAAACCTATATGAAGTCACTTCACTGCTGAATGCAACAAATTCAGTCAAAAAATGACATCTGAGATGACTGCCAAATGCAACAGATCACAACAACTATTACCATTTGGTGCATATTGTTGCATTTAGCATGGTTAGGGTTAATTGTAGCTTGCAAACTACCAGCCTGTAAATTGTTGGAGGAAATGTGACTGCTTTTGTGTGTCGCATGGGCGTGTATTGTGTGTTGTGTACATCGTGATCACAATGTCGTCTGCGCTTTGTGGCACTTTCTAGTGAAGTTTTTTATGGTTATCTGAATGGTAGAAATATAACTGTGTAACTGGCACAGGCTTATTGGGATCATTATCAAACAATAATTTTCAACTTTACCTTCATTTCATGTTTCTCTACTTTTTTCTCCCCATCTGTCTTCAGGCGCCAGACTATTTCCAAGTCATCAAACACCCGATGGACTTCTTGACGATGAAAAACAAGGTCCAAGGTCACGAGTATCGGACCATCGATGAATTTGAGGCAGACTTTGATCTGATCGTCAAGAACTGCATGACATACAACAGCAAGGACACCGTGTTCTACCGCGCCGCTGTCAAACTCAGAGATACGGTATGGAAAGATTTGATCTACATCAGAGTAGATTTATCTCATTTGTCTCATTGAAAGAAATTTATCAGACTCAAAGTCAACATTTGTACATAATTTTGTTGGATCGAAGATTATTTCACAGCGAGGTACAATTGTTCAATTGAAAATCACAAGACTGCTGGACTTGTCTGGTCCTGAGTTTACTGGCCCGTTGCTAAAATCACCGGCCGTGGGCCTGCAGTCCAGTGTAAATATTGAGCCCTGTTTTCCCCTATCAAGCAAGATTTACAGGCCTGTCATTTCTGGTTTGTATTTATTTGATGCTTGTTTCGTGATTATAAAAAGCCGACCAAGGGGAGGAGTTGCCAAGTTTGGTGTGTCTACCTTGAGGTTTTCTTTTTGCAGTGAGTCTTTTAGGTGCTCTGAGGTGCAGTTGAATCCTGGCTGCAATTAAAGTAGACTCTAGTCATGGTTTAAAATGGTTATTGATGAAGCTATGGTAGAGGTTCATTAAACCTCAGGCATGATAGTCTTCTTACTCTAGTCTGTTTTTCAAAAAAAAAAATTGCCCTTGGGAGAAATATGAAAAATTGTGATTAAATAGCATGAAATGTCCATTAGAGCTTATACCGTGTGTATATTTAGGTCAGTCCTTGTGCTAAATAAAAAATTCCTACTTTTTTCCAAAGACCAAATATCATGCCTTAAACCTTTTTTGAGACCAATACACGGCTAATAGTGTTTTTACTTGTAAAACAAAATGAAGCAGAAAGTTTGTTTTTTTATTTTGGGGATTCTACCTACTGTGTTATTCATGCTGTTTTAGTGGGTTCTTCCCTGCCTTTCATCTCTGTGGACCCTGGTTCGAATCTCGCTTCACAATAGTGCGCCAGGCCACGGAGGCGATGGCCTTTGTTGCCCTGGTCTTGGCCTTGGTGCCCCTTCAAAAGTTTCCCATTGACTTTAAGATTTTCTAATAGAAGTGCCCTTTGCAAAATGAAAATAGCCTTGCCCTCTCAAAGATGAAATTCCAGGCCTGGTGCCCCTTTTTACAGCAAATCTGATTAACTTGACCAGCTCTCACTAGCATTGTGGGATTACCGCAGCATTGGGTTAACTTGTTTTTTGGTTTTTTTTGTATCGCCAGGCTCTCCTTGGGAACCAATCAGCGCATGATCGCAGAAATAAATTTGCATAAGTTACTATGTGACCCAGCATCGCGCTCTGATTGGTTCCATGGGAAAGGCTGGCGGGTAAACCAACAAAAAAGTTAATCCAATGCTGCACGGTTCTCAAGACTTTAGTGAGAGCTGGTCATGTTGGTTAAATCATGCCATAGGAGGGCATGCTATTGCCAATTACTACAAGCCTATATACACAAACCACTATTGATCACTGACATCTTGAGCATAAACTAAACGGAGCCTTGCATGTAGATTGGGTTTTTCAGTCCCTACCTGGCCCTCATTTAAAACTGAAGATTTTCTTCATCATCTTCTTTTCACAACTAGGCCAACTGATTGCCGCGGGATACTTATGTACATTTGTTTTAAGATGAAGTTATTTTAAAGTGGACTTTCTTTGTTCTTGTTTAGGGTGGGGCAGTCATCCGTAACGCCAAACGCATCGTCGATAAAATTGGCTACGACCCTGTGACTGGATTCCACACAGACAAGGCGCCAAACTTCAAAGAAACGGAATTCAAATTGAACGACTGTGAGTAAAGTTTGATTACGGTATGGGTGTGGTACAGAGCCTCTAGAATCCAGGAGAGATGATGAAGCATTGACTTTGAAGATGAAATAAGAGATCTGTACACAATTGACACTTCCTATAACTTTCAAATTGTTTTGTGGTGATTAACCCTCCCACTCTTGGTGTAACTTTTCTGCGAGTTGACCAGTCCTCTAAAGCCATTCAAATTTACGGGTTGTGTGTTGTGGTTCAACTGTGCACTGAGCAATTGTTTAGATATGTGTACTGTGTAGATGCGATTACCTGTATGGTACTGTATACCAGGCTGGCATCTATCATTCAAAACCAAAATGAATGATACTGAATGGTCGGATAGTAGGAGGGTTGACTGTGTACTGTGTAGCCTCATTCACCACATGATATCATATTGCATTTTATGTTTATCTAACAGTGGGAGGGTTGTAAAGTTGCTGATTCAACATCTGAGTTGATAATCATCACGGTAACCTTTTGCCATAGAAGTGGAGCTTATAGGTGTTCCCTTTTTGTGCTGGATTATGAAAGCATTCCATGCTGATGCGTGGTAAAGGCTGAAACGTAAATAATGTTGATTGAAAGCATTGTGAAACACCAATTTTATAACCTGCAAGATGTTATGAATGCATCTTAAACTGTACAGTTAGTTCTGTGCTTAGTTGTGGGGTTTTGTATGGTCAACTCGTTAATTTCCATCAACAAATGTAAGAATGCTATTTTCTTATTTGTTTATTTATTAACTATTTTGAATAATTGTTGTTGTAGTTGACAACGCTTTGTCTCCAGCTCACCGGGCAGACATGACGTTAGAGGACCAACTACGCGAGCTGCTTGAGAAGCTGGACATGACGTGTACCATCAAGCACGGTGCTGCGCGTACCAAACGCACCAAGCAGCTCCGCAAAGAGATCAACGTGATCCGCAGGAAGCTGGCTCAGCAGAGGAATCAGGGGACCAAGGCAGAGTCACCGAACAAGAAGGGGGCGGAGAAGAGGAAAGTGTCCACATCTGCAGAGGGTTCGTCCAGTAAGTGTCAGGGTATCTAATTTGAAAATCTCATTTTCCAGCTCCGGCTTCAAAACATTGCCAACTTCACTGGATTTTTTTAAGTAAGGTGGAGATGATGACCATCTTTGCCTAGTTCCCTGTGTATGCAATTGTTATTGTAAGTGTGGATTGACATAATATACAGAAAGGGGACAGACCGCTTCTTGCACCTAGCCTCATTTTAGTTGCATGTTTCCTCATTTTAAGAATAAAGAAGACACTATGAAAGAAATTATAAAGTGATGCAAATCTAACCATAGTTTAAAAATGATTTGTTGTGTGTTGATGATGTGGTGATTTTCTTTTTAACCGACTTCTCACTCTTGATTTCTAGATGAGGACGGAAGCGACTGCCCAGCTCCAAGTGACTCAACAGAACCTCCGAAGCTATCTCCATCCAGGCCTGCACCGATCTGCATACGCAGCAAATCATCTCCCACCAGGGCATCCCCAATGCGCCCCCTACCGAGGACACCAGGCAGGGGGCGTGGCCGGGGTAGACAGAGGGTCTCCCGCTCCATGTCGGAACCTCATACCGGGAGCGATGGTTCTGCGCCAACCCTGGAGGTGAATGATATGTCGGAGGTCATAGTCACGCCTGCTAAAAGTCCGTCCCATGCGTCTGATAAAAGCCCCTCCCCGGGTGGGGTCAGCAGAAGGACTTCAGTACTGCTCAGTAGGAAAGCGGGACGCGGTAAACCTGCGGGGAGTCCGGGGTCGAAACGAGGTGGACGCTTGGGTAAGAGGTCTCTCTCCATGGACACTGAGAATGCAACAAAGAGCAATCGCCGTGGAATCCAAGAAGGAAGCCTCCATATAGAAACAGAATATGAAGGCAATCTACCGACGACCTCGTCGTCTGTTGTCAATGAGAATCACACTAGGAAGCGATCACGTAGCCTAAGTGCCAGCAATACAGACTGCAGCCCGGCAAAAAGACTCCTAGAGTCCAGTGTGACTAGCAATTTACCAAATGGCTTTGAAGGAGTGAAACCCACGGGGGAGAGTTTTACTATGTATAGGTCCGGGCACAACCGGACAAGGAGCAGCTCCGACTCTGACAGCACTTCCAGCACTAGCACCACCACCTCTGGCTCTGTGTCCGAGTCTACGTCCACCATGGAAGAGGGACACCGACACAGGCGACATCACAACCGCCTCAACTTACCCGAGGACAGCAGCGGGGACACGTCGTGCGGGGAGAGCACGAGCACCACCAGCCGGAATCGCCACCACGGTGCGGGTCCATTCTTGAGAGAAAAACCAGGTAACAAAGTCATGAAGTAAAATTGTCACCCCCCAAAAAAAGCACAGATTTTTATTTTTATGTGTTCATTTAACCGATACTTAAAGTATAGTTTGCACATAATGAAAACTTTCCAGAAAGTAAGTGTTTTGGGACAATAATTTCATTACTTCTTTACTGATCAGTTAGTAATATAACAATCATGACTGTTACCTGGTGTTTCTTGTGGATGTGGTTGATATTTGTTTTTATGTGATAGAAGCACCCTTGAACAAGTGTGGATATCTTTAGATGCATTTTCTTATTGTGTGGATGATGGTTAATGTACATCTTCTTGTGTGTGGCTATACATTTTGATGTGTGGGTATACATTTTTATGAATGTGGATTTTACAATGTGTGGATGCACATCTTTATGTGTAGATTTGCTTTTTTTATATGCGTGGATTCACATCCTAATGTGTGGATTCACACTTTCATGTGTGGATGCACATTTTTGTGTGTGTGGATATATATTTTATGTGTGGGCGCACATTTTTTGTGTGTGGATAAATATTTTTATTGGTGGATGCACATTTTTACGTGTGTGGTTACATTTTGTCGAGTGTGTGCATAACACACTTGTGAATTTTTAAGGTGCACATTTTTGATTCACTTGTTATGTCTGTGTTATAATTACATGTACGTTCCTCTTGTTTTTGACCAAGGTTTTGATATATTCCTCAGTCAATTTTTGTCTCAGTGTTGTTGTTGTTGGTTTTTTTTAATTGTTGTTTTTGATAGTTAGTGGAGAGGTCTTTAGCATTCATTGTCTAACCAAGCATGCTTTATATTTAAGCATACTTGAAATCTGTGGAACCGTTTCACAATCACTATATAAAGATGAATAAAAGTGGTAACTGGCCTGACTTTTCAACCCTGACAGAGTCTCTTTCAAAGACACCGAAATAGACTCTTGGCCTTTGTGACTGACTCCGCGAGGGTTGAAACGTCAGGCAATTGTCGCTGCTATACCACAGGTCATTTTGGTTGGTTAGCAGATTGCAACAATTCTGTCGTTTTCCCCGTGATACTGTATAATAAACAATGTATAACACAGGTTTTGTTGCTTATAACTAGTTTGTTCCAAACAACATCCCGCGCCTCACACTAACCACCCCCAAACTCAACTGCAGAGATTTGTTGAACACAGTACAGCATCACCAAACCAAAGGTCCCAGTGTCATTGAGCTGTTAAGCAGTAAATAGTGTTTAAAAATTAGCGGAACACCAGTCTCAACTAAGCAAATACATATCATATGGGTTGTGAACCCTTTTTTTTTTTTAAACGATAGTTTTCTGTGCTAAGCACTTTTTTGTCATGCTTATCAGCTTCATGAACTTGGACACTGGACAGTCCAATTTCATCGGGGCCCACTGGTTTGGTGTCTGATTCACTTGTGTTTTATGAAAACTCTGTTGTGGATAAGTCCATTACAGATTTTGTATACACATGTCACTTTGTGAAACTTGTTATGACATTTGATACAGTTACTTTCACTCAAGCTTCTTAAGTGATATTTTATTTTTTCAAAATTTTTTATTGCCTTATTGCCAATGGTGCGCACACCCCTTAAACCAGTTGGTGCCATAATTTTGTTTTTTGAGGCGAAAGAAAGAACACCCCAAACCCAAACTACTATCACTTCTTCGGTGCACCTGTTTGAAATTTCTAAACTATCAGTTTTTGGAATACCATCTGTGGAGCGTTGGCTTACTTCCGTCTTTTCTTTTATTGACCGCCAATTCCTTTTGATCAGGTAAGACAAGGAGTACGAGCTGGAATTCCGACGAAGATGATATTCCTCTCAGTCCCCTGGACCTCGTCTGGGCGAAGTGTCGAGGCTACCCATCGTACCCTGCCTTGGTAAGTTGAAGTTCAGAACAAAAGATGAAGAAGTACATTTCTTATAAATTGTTATTGTTGTGTCAATCTTTTATTGATTTTTTTTATTGCCTGTCCAAATTGCAGCCAACGGCTGAATTGCATTGTCTGAAGGTATAAAGTGGGAATTAAAAGAAAATTTATTTTACTTAAAGAAGCTTATAAAAGTCAATCAAAATTATTCTAAATAAACATTCAGCGTGTCTTGGCCGAGCGGTCGAGAGCATTGACCTCAGTCCCTGATGGCTGAGTGAGCAGAGTGTGAATTCAAATCCTGATTCTTGTGTCCTTGAGCAAGACACTACAATTGCTTCTCACCACCCAGGAGTGAATTTACCTCTAGGGGTAGAGATTATTGATGTGAATGATTAGCAATCTGTCCGCCACTTTGACTGCTGGTACTGCCTACTCCAAAGGAGTTGAGATAGTTTCAGCAATGCTTGACGCCCAATGAACAGGGAAGTAATAGTGTATGGCGCTTTGATACAATTTGAAGCCAGTTTACATGAAGTTGATGAAATTGACACTTCATTCTTCACAGCGTAAGCAAAAGACTTGCCCTCCACTCAGCTGCCAAGGGCTTGTAGAACCACAGCACTTGTAGTCAGTCATTGGTAGCAATAGTTATGGAACTGCTTTTTTTCCTTTTCTTCTAAAAGTGATCTTGGAAAATTGTTTCTTTGTGCAGATCATAAATCCTAAGATGCCAAGGTCGGGTTTCTTTCATAATGGTGTTCCAATCCCTGTACCTCCAATGGAAGTGTTGAATCAACGAGTCGTCATTGAGGAACACCTTTACCTTGTGCTCTTCTTTGATAACAAGAGAACATGGTAAGTGAACTAGAAATACTCAGTCCATTTTGTAAGGCTGAATTTATACCGCTATGGTTCTCCGGTATTGTGCTCTCCTAAAAAATAATTTTGGACGTTGAATAAGACTGACAATTGTTTTGTTGAGAAACTATGGTAAAATTTCGTCCGTGGATTATGCACAAATTTCCGTCCAAACACTAAACCTCAAAACAGTTCTAGGGTTGCAGTTTTCCACCCATGATAATAGAAATTCTTTAGAGAAGCTTGTTTGGGTTTCAGGAAGGCATCTGCAGATTTTTATTTATTTGTTTTCTTTTTTCAGAAAAGTTGAGTTCTTGTTTCACTATTGGGTTGTCGAAGCATGTGCATTACGCTAACAAAATACGCTCGTTTACTGATTGTACGTTCAGCCGACAGACTGTATAATGCACAGGCAAGAATAAAAGCACCAATCTGAACATAACCAAAATGACTTAGGCTTGTTCACAAATGTGGATGTGCCAGAACAGTTTCAGGTACTAATGGTCTGTTCATTTTGTACAGCTCTATGCTGTACAGGTAGTACTTTTGACAGAAGAGCTGTACAGGTAGTACTTTTGACAGAAGAGCTGTACAGGTAGTACTTTTGACAAGAGCTGTACAGGTAGTACTTTTGACAAGAGCTGTACAGGTAGTACTTTTGACAGAAGAGCTGTACAGGTAGTACTTTTGACAGAAGAGCTGTACAGGTAGTACTTTTGACAGAAGAGCTGTACAGGTAGTACTTTTGACAGAAGAGCTGTACAGGTAGTACTTTTGACAGAAGAGCTGTACAGGTAGTACTTTTGACAGAAGAGCTGTACAGGTAGTACTTTTGACAGAAGAGCTGTACAGGTAGTACTTTTGACAGAAGAGCTGTACAGGTAGTACTTTTGACAGAAGAGCTGTACAGGTAGTACTTTTGACAGAAGAGCTGTACAGGTAGTACTTTTGACAGGGTTAGGCCGTGTCCGAATTGGGGGGTACGGCTATGGCTGGATGACGCGCCATCATGTGTCCAAGTATGGGACGTCTTTAGGAACAGTAACACCCTTAGCAACAGTCGTAGCCGTAGCTGTAGCCACCAATTCGGACACAGCCTAAGGCTGTGTCCGAAACTGCGATTTGGCTACAGCTACAGCTAGATCAGCGCGTCTGCCAGTGTTGAAGAATAGACAGACGCACGCGATCTAGCCGTAGCTGTAGCCGAAGTCGCCGTTTCGGACAAGTCCCACAATTTTGCAGACCAGACATATGTGCAAAATCCACTCTCCCACCTGACTGAGGTTTATTCATTTTTGCTCTCTTTCTCTCTTGTGAACTTTTATCCTACCTCCTCAAAAAATACTATTTGTATGCAAATGTATATTTATATGATTTAAAGTTTGAATGCATTTTAATCTTGTAATGTTTAATGTGTGTTTTGTTAGTGTGTTTGCATTTATTTTATCCTTGAAATAATATTTATCAGGTATTATATTGTTACTGGCTTTGCCAGATTTTATGCTATGTTTGGTGTTTACAACAAGCTATTCATTTTTTATTGATTGCTTTTAATTTCCTCTGTTTTAAATATTTATATTTTAAATATTGTACTCATTTTATATCGGTAATATAAATCAAGTTGATTATACCAACCATATTATTAATCATGTTGATTATTTTAAAACCAAAAGAAATTCATCAATTTATAAATTGCTAAATACTTAATTAATAATGCATTTCTGAATACTGGTTCGCAAAATTCATTCTTAATTTTCACCCCCCGTCCAGGCAATGGCTTCCGAGGTCTAAACTTGAACCTCTCGGCGTGGACTCTGGTCTGGACCAAGCCAAGTTGATGGAAGGCCGCAAGTCAGCCGTGCGGAAATCAGTCCAGCAGGCGTACGACCGGGCCCTGAAACACCGCTGCCGGGTGACCGGAGAAGTCATGGAGGGATCAACCAGTGAATCAAGTGATGGGTTTGGGGATAGATTATAACTAAAGGATAGTGACCCCGTAGTCTGACATGAATGCTAAATTCCTCTTAACTTAGGGAGTCGTTTCGTGTTGTCATTTTTGTGCATGTATGCAAAACATACCCTTTTTGATAACCCCTGTCTGTACGAATTTGTCTTTGTTAATTCAAGGTATCTACAAGATATCTGCAGTGGTTCTGGTGGTACTCATTAAGGGTGCACATAAATCCCCATCTTGACCTCCACCCTTTCGGGGTATGTTTTGAATGCTGGCAAATGTTGTTTTTAGCGAATGATTACCAATCTTAAGAGTGCTGTAGATAACCCCGCCCTGTTGCACTGTTCCTGCCCCCCCTTCACACTCGCCAGCTTCCCTGGGAAATTCCCAGGAAAGTTTGGTGGTTGACCTTGTCACACTTGATTTGCTAACCCTAACAAACCTGGGAGATAGTAGTTTCCCCCTGGAAATGGTACGCCTGCTTAGGAGTAGGGTTAGATGTGAGAACCCAGGGGGTTAGCATACCGAGTGTGTTCTTTTTCACTAGGACAATTGCATGTGAAATGGACATGGAGTGGTGGTGAGGTTAAACATTTCCCAGGAAATTTCCCCCACCCCCCATGAGAATTGGCCCAAAAAAAGTGTGAAAAAAGCTCGAGTCAGAACGGCTGTTTCTTTATTGGGTGACCATCGGGGAAACTTTTATATAAAGTTTCTAATAGACTCCTTGCATAAGCCTCCATCGTTGAGATCAAAAAAGGGAAACGGGCACGTGCCTCGCAGATTATTAAGCCAATGATAGGTCTTTCACCTCAGTGAGGGGCGATGTTTGGTTAGTGACGTTCATTTGCAAGGGGTCTGTTTATCTTGTAAGAGTGGCTCCTTTCAAAATTTGGCTTTGGATGTGGCTTAGGCTGACTTTGTTAATTTGAGCCAGACCACGAGTCTGGCACCCAGAGTATGTCCTCTTCCAGGCAGACATTTATATTCTTGATACAAGGTAGGAGTCTAGTGATCATCACATTGTCTTTATGAAGTATCTCTATTGACACGTGGATGAAGCTCAAACCTCAAAAGAACAGCAAATATGCCAAACGAAAGTAGCTTTAAATGAATGGAAATACACCTTAATCATCCTTAATTATACTTTTCAAGCAAATTGACAAACTGTTTAACTGCAAGGGTTGTGTGTGGTGGCACAACTATGCACATAATTGTTAAACACTGTAAATTGAGGACTTTTCTATGTTCTCCCATTGTTTGGACTATTAAGTTGTTTTTCGTTGTTGATGTCCCCCATTGGTTTTGTACACGAAAGTGAAGCGAGAGCGTCCTCGCTCTTTTCTTGAAGTCCTCAATTTTTACCGGTAGACACCCCAACAGAACTGTACATGTGTGGACAATACCCTATAGCTGGCTGGCATAGTGTATCTATAATTTAGAACCACAGTTGGTGATATTGAATGGTCAGACAGTAGGAGGGTTGACTACGTATTGTGTAGATGCATTCACCGCATGATATCATATTGCTGGTTGGCATAGTTTATCATTTAAAAGCACAGTGGATGGTATTGAATGGTCAGACAGTAGGAGGGTTGACTACATATTGTGTAGATGCATTCACCGCATGATATCATATTGCTGGTTGGCATAGTTTATCATTTAAAAGCACAGTGGATGGTATTGAATGGTCAGACAGTAGGAGGGTTGACTACATATTGTGTAGATGCATTCACCGCATGATATCATATTGCTGGTTGGCATAGTTTATCATTTAAAAGCACAGTGGATGGTATTGAATGGTCAGATAGTAGGAGGGTTAAAAATTCAACACACCTTGAGAATTATTCAATTCGAGTGGACCACTGAGTCTGCTTTGACGTAGCATGAAAGCCAACAGCCACAGCCACAGCCAACAGCCATATTGAAAGTCATCCAGTTGTAGGCCAGATGCTACTTTTGATGGGAGCCATTAAAGGAACAACTTGACCTCTGATTGATGTTACAGTGCACAGGATGGGTTCCTGCATTTCTTACATTAAATGTGTTGTAATTGTTGGGGATTTAATTTTTTTAAGAAATTGTTTTTAATGTTAACCGGTTTCTACCACCAAAAAAAAAAATATTTACAAAAATGAAATTTTATCCCATCGGCATGATCCATTTTTTTTTTTAGAAGTACCAAATGATGTGATTTGTTTTTGTTTTTAAGGACTCTGAAAAGAAAGAATAGAACAGTCCAAATTCGAAGGAATATGACTGTAATGACTTAGAACCAAATTGACAGTGGTTCTTGACAATTAATAAAAGTTATGTGCTTTAAGTCGAAAACTTAAGTGTTTCACAAGTTGGCAAGAAAATTTGGCTTACCATTGATTCACAATGCTATGTTATTTGTTTTTGCTAACATTCAGCACTGGTCAGTGAGAACACCTTTTCCCTGTGCTTACTGTTAGCAAGGTTTTGGAAATAGAAATTGCACGGTAAGCAGACAATTGACCCTTAAGGAGCGCTTTGAAGTCTGGCCCTGGGTCCATATATCATGAAACCTGTTGGACAGAAAGCATCTCCACCAACTCTCCATTGCGTTGTATTTGGCGCTGATATCCCGTTTCAGCTAACCAAGATTATTCTGTGCTCAGCAAATTTGTTGTGCTGATAAGCTCTGTGAAACTTACCCCCAGGTTGATTCATTGGTAACAAATATGGTTGCTGTGGTAAAGTTTTTGCCGCTGCAACAAACATGGCTGCCCTAGCTTCAAGAGTTCCTTCGCCACATTTGTAACACTGGAGGGGTTTTATTCCTATATTTGTAAACTCAAGCAAACCAAAGAAAAGCAGATGATAGTGGAATTCACTACATCAACAATTTTGGAAATGTGCTAAGAGCTCAGACAATTTTTCCCAACAGAAACAAGGTACCAACCTAAATGTAAAACAATAAATACTTGAGACTGGTTCCCTGTAGATCTACTGCTTAGTAGATCTAGGAAACTGGTATCCAAATAAGCAAATTGATATTAAAACCTTTAGTTGGTATAAATTGCAATCGTACTTAAAAATTATTCTGAGTGAGAAATTGAAAGAACATGAAAGAAAAACAGTCTTGAAAAATTTTTTGAACAGGTTTCTTCTTTGAGATTTCATGAGCAATAATTACATACCAATATGTCCCGTGGGCGAAAATAAAATAAATAAAACAAAAAATCACAAATTGAAATTAAAATAATTTAAGTTTAAGTGAATTTTTTATTTATTTTAAAACAATTTTCTGTGCCGTTTCCAACGGCAACTCAAAAATATGACAAATAGAAAATATGTCAAATTAATGACAACTGCCTGGGTCACACCAACAAATACCCTGATGCAAAAATCCTCTTTTAGAACACCAGAGGGGTTCATTAAAAACAAAATGGAATCCTTTTGCACTTTCTGTTACTCTATGAATTTTTACTTTTACATACCTTTTTTATAAGACAACTGTAAAATCCTTCACACATAGAATGCTCCAAAAAGAAATTTGTTTTCAAAATTCCAAAAATTACTAGTTAAAGCTTATTCAAGAATTGAGTTAAAACTGCACAGGTCGATCTTTATGATGTAAATAAATTGCTTTGATGCATACATGGCAAATGTAATTTAGGGCAAGAATTTTAATGTTTTAATTTAATGTTTTCTATTTGTAGTTCTTGTAGATTTAAATTTTGTACATGTTTATATAATTATAATTTTGTTTGCCTCAGGAGGTACTTTTTAGCTATTATTTGTTGGATTTCTTGTAATGTTTTGGTTTGGTTTGTCACTGTTTTTACAACTGGCCACATTCCCCTCCAATAAATGTTTGAATGAACTTTTCGTTTTGTTTTTAACCCATAATTGTATAATTTCTGACAACTTTCATGTCAGTTGTCACAAAATCACGTAAAAGTTGGATTAGTTATCGCAGCAGTTGTTATGGCGGCCATTTTCTCACAACACTAACCATTGTGCTGGGCACCAGTTTTACCAATCCACCAAGCATATCTGCTCAGTTAAGAAAACATCTTAGAGAAGAAAAAAAACAGGTTACCAACCAGGTCTTTGTGATTGCTTTTTCTTGCCAATGTTTGTACAAAGGTTCAACAAAGTAGTCCTGTTTCCTGCTATCTTTTCCCGGTTCATTGTTCTACAAATCTATCTTTGGTGCTCAGCACTTTATCAGTTACATCCTCAACTACGATGGTCTACTCGTTTGGCTTTTTGATTGGTCAAAATCTTGCTGTGCCGTAAAAAAAAAAGGGGGTGAGAGAGTTCATAAGGTCATGACCCTTTATGATGAATGAGACCAGGGCCCAATTTGGCGATCATTCTTCACTTACAGGGCAAATGGTTGTCCTTGCTGTGTCAGTGAAGAATGCCTAGTAACGTGGAGTATGTACGGGCACAAGCACAAATTCCCTGCTTGGCGCACGCACGGAATTCACTGCTTCCGTAACCACCGATTCTTTGCTTATGGTAAGCAGAGCCAGGAAATTGGGCCTGGTCAAAATTTGTTGTCGTTTGTTTCTTCATTGGGCAGACGGGTACAGACTGCTTACAGCTGCTGCCATCTCCAAAGGGGTAAAGACAAATGTACTTAGTGCGAATCATTTGAAAGTGTCAATGAATTTTACTCTATCGAATTCTCTTAATACCAGAGCCCAAGTTATAGAGCTTTGCAGACAAGAATTCGCTTAGCACAGAAGTGTCTTGCTAAGCAGTAATGGTAACACTCCAAAGTGACAAGTATTCCTCATTGATTGTGCCGTGCTACTTCTTTGCTTAGCGTACAATTTTGCTCAGCAACATTTTCTTCTGAACAGCTTTATGAGTTTGGTCACAAGGAGATGTTAGCTGAGCTTTGCAAAGTGGTGTGACCTTTAAAATCATCCTGTAGGTTTCATTGAAATAAATGAGAGTGTGATGATTTTGAAATTTTTTCAATTTGTTTTAGAATTTTTCCTAAATTGATTTTTTGTCTAAATTTATCTTTAATCTGGCAGCTGGATTACAAATGTTTAAGGAGTTAAAATGTCAAATGATCTCAAATATTGAAAAAGAAAAACAGGGCTTGTATATTAGCCAATCTGTCGAGGAAAAAAAAGAGAAAAGGTACCAATTTCTAAACTGAAAAAAAGAAAGGAATAGTGCGTAATCTAACACACTTTTCACATTGTCAATACATGTACAAATTTAGTACCATTTAAACAAGTGTACAGAATTCTACAGATTAATATATTTGCCTGATTTTCACAAAGAAAGAAAAGCTATAAACTATTACAAAAGGCAAATAATTGTACAGTTAATTCTATTAAAAAATTCTGATACATTCTGTGTATGATCTATTTCTAGATGTAAAACATTAGTAGGGTAGTGAATTTTCCATGGCGATACTTTTTTCCCTTACGCAGGCCAAAGAGTACATATATAGCATGGCGTATATTATGACTATCTGACCACTTGTACATCACTTAAAAGTAGTTATTTCAGAATTTAGTTTGGATTCTTTCCATAACAGTTGTTTACCTAAATTGATATTTCCAGCTACTTGTATAGATAAGTTTTAACTTAATATCCTTGCATTTGAATAAAGTTTTGCCTATGTCCATTGTGGAGGATAAACAAGTTTGTTATCGTTGTCTTATTTTATCATTCTTAATGGTGTAAACAGTACAAATGAAGTGACTTTGGCTACGGATGCGGCTCATCTTCCAAGACCGAGCTTGAGACCTTACAGTCTGAGACTTTACTGTTCGAGGGAGAAGACCGAGACCAGGACCCCCATCCCCTTTTATAGTCAAATTAATGACATACAGCCCACCAAAAGGGTTTGTTGTACCAACAGAGGGCACCCTTGCACAATGCATCTTGGGATGCAAAAGGGGGCATTTTGTAACTGAAACGAAAACAGCTATGTTCCTCTTCAAGTGCGATGGCGCTGTTGCCCCCAAAGCAATATAATTTGACCAATTAGAACTAATGGGTTAAAAGGGATTTCTTTAGCTCTATGGCTTTGCAATATTAAAGTAAATTTCTCTGTTTCACAAAAAGCAGCTTCAGTGTACTATGCAGAGAAAGTTGCCACTGTGCTTCTTTCTGCCCCTCACATCAATCACACCCCCTTTGCAGATTGTGCATCAGTCCAGCTCTTTTGTTAACCATAGTGGTTTGCTCAGCCCACCGATCTCATCCAAGACCGCTGGGATGGGCTGATGAGCGTGTACAAATTCTTGTTCAGGATGTAGTGATGCATGATGGGAACGATTGTACTGCTGATCAGTGAAATGCGCACAATCACATCTACTTGTAGGCCTACATCACTATATGATAAAGCATGGAGGCTCCAAAGATAATGTAAACGATAATTTAATCCAAAGTTGCGAGAAGAATGTTGCGATCGAGCCCTATTTTTAGTTTAAGACCAAGAATGACAATAATTATTTGCAATGGGATACACATTAGAGCTACATTACTATTGATAGTCGGACCTTTCGTAGACAGGGACTGGTGACCTAGGGTTATTAGGTAAATTATTAGGTAAATTATTAGGTAAATGCGCATGTGTATACGTTAGCCCATCCCAGCGCCTCTGTACAAGGTGAGCCCTCGGGGAGGCAAACATAAATAATCATGAGCAGACAGTCTGCTGCGAGCTGCATGCTCAAGTGAAGTACTATGTAGTCTTGGCCCAAGACGTCAGTGATCGATAGTGGATAGTGCGTTAAGCTCGTTGTAAATAATTATAGCGCGCCCTCTTACGACATGATTTAACCAACTTGACTGGCTCTTACTCTCACTACAGTCAGTCAAGTTGGTTAAATCATGCGGTACAAGCGCAATGCACTATCCACTTTCGATCACTGACATCTTGGGACAAGGCTAAGTACTATGTGGAGGGCTGTGCAGATTTTTCCCTGGGTGGTTTGCGGCTGTAGGATGCCTTACTGCCATTAGTATGACCAAGTTAGTTGTAGCTGTAGTAGGCATATAGACATTTGATTAAGGAGCCTCCATCCCCCTATACAAAAAAATAATAAAAATAATAAAACAACGGAAACATTCATTATAAAGGCAAGAAGTCGAATTTTTAATTCATACCAACAAAAATTTCAAATGGAGCATATTTATGAGAGTTTTTAAGAGACTTGTACATTATTGGCAACATCACAATTTCAGAATATTTATCAACTGCATGAAGTAAACCGGCCTTAATGTTTTAAATAACGAATTGTAATTCTTATTAATTTGGTATTCTTGAAATGCCATCGAGGTGACACCTTCCTGACTGGTGTGCCATAGATTTTGACAAAACCTGCGATGTATATAAACTGTCTAAAAACATGACCAGCTTTTGAATGAGATGTTTCACATGCTAATTTTATGAAACTATGTCTCTTGAAAAAAATGTGCATTTTGTGTTGTTGCCAAAAACCCAATGATGTACACTCCCAAATTGCCTTTTTAAATATCATGAGATCTTAAATTCATTAAATTGAGATGGTAAACATTCAAATGCATTCTATAAATTGAGCTTAATATTTCATCTTAAATAACATTGTGAGAAAAAATTGTGATGAAATTTGCCAGGAGTTTACATGATATTTATTTATATTTATATATATTTTTTTGTGATGATAAAAGGTCAAAGTTGTAAAAAATTATTTTATTCTATACTGCTATCCTGGAATAAACTATTATGTGGAATGTTACATGAAGGTGAATGATCAGGTTAAAATATAACAAAGTAAAAAATGCTATCCACTTTAAGGTGATAATAGTGTTATTCTCTACTGCTATCCAACTTAAGGTACTAATAGTTTTATTCTATACTGCTATCCTAATATAAACTATTATGTGGAATGTTACATGAAGGTGAATGATCAGGTTAAAATATAACAAAGTAAAACATATATACAATGGAAGCAATAAAACTCACTTCACCGACTCAATTTACATTGTACAAAAATATAAAAGGTGCAGTATTTTAAAATATTAATAGCAAGGTCAAAACATTTGGAGTGAAAGCACATTTAAAATTTAGAGTTCCTAGATTCCCTTGTGGTTTATTACTTGTGATACTTACTTTTATGGGTTTTTTTTAAAGTGAAAACAAAGAAAACAATTTATCTAAAATGGGCTTCGAGATGAAGGAAATACCTTTGAAATCGAGTTGGGACTTTAAATTAACTTTTTAACGTTACTGTTTGCCATTTCAAAAATAACTGATAAGTACTTAATATTAGTTATTGCAAAAAGTTGTCAGATTACACATTATCTCTCATTACACAAGAGTTCATTTACAAGCTGATAAACCTTTTTGGCTACATTCAATTACGCTCAGCTAATTTTATCAAGACAAATCCATTTTTGGTCTTTGGCATTGTTATGTCCCGTATTAATTTTACCCTGAACAATAATAGCATTACATGATTGTCCCTTGGATTCACATGTGTCCAGTTGGAATTACTGGCCCAAATGTGACCCTGAAATGCCCATTATAATCTCTATAGAGAGGTGTCAAATTCCGTAATTGTACCCGACAGATTCAAAGAGCATAATCATGTTAAGTAATAGAATTTTTGGTTGTGACCAAAGAAAAGTTGACTAAAGCAGGACTTGACACTGTGACCTCTGAATTACATGTTTATCTGGAGGTCGCAGATTCAAGTCCCGGTCTATGTCAATTTGTCTTTGTTCAACCCAATTAAAAAAATAAAAAATACCCACTAAGTTTCCCTTGTGATTTATCATGTAATATACAATGTATTTTCAAAAGGTAATTTTACCAATGCTCATTTACAGCAAACTAAAAACACTACGTCAAAAGTTCTTAAGTATAAATTGCTAAGAATAGTTTCCTTTGGAAAGGCCTCTAGAAAACCATGCAGATTTAATACCAATTGGAAGTATACAGCATTGCATAATTTGTCTTCAATTACTAGCACCTTCAGAGTTGCTTATATAAGCCAATAAAAACAAAATTATCAAATTATGTCAACCCTACAAACAGTCCTTCCGTTTACTGTGACTGGCTCAAGGCTGTGTCTGGCATTTGACCTCAACATGGGCAACGCTAGGTTGGTATCACCATACCGTTTTTACCAGTTAGATCTAATTTTAACTCGCCACCGTCTATCATGAAATGTTAGTCAATCATTTATACCAGGAAACTGTTTTATCTATTTTATCTATCTATTTATTAAATAAAAAAGTTGAGTAGATTTAAACAAGATCCTCTGACTTTGTTAGCTGGTGTGGAATCAACTACAAGTTTGTGGATATCAACTACAAGTTTTAGTGGTTTTAGGTTACTCCATTGATATAAACAAGATCCTTTGGTGTCTATTTTTGTTTTACTAGTGCAGTGAAATATTACCAGTGAATATTAACTACAAGAATATTAACTACAAGACTTGTTATCGGATAAAGGGTAGTGCATTGAGATAAACAAGATCATCTAGTGTCTGCTGCTCAGCTGGTGTGGACAGGATAACAATTAGTTGATATCAACTACAGGTTTTAATGGATTTGGGGTATTACATTGAGGTAAACAAGATCCTCTGGTGTCTGTTGGTCAGCTGGTGTGGACAGGATATCAGTAAGTTGACACACAAGAGTTTCGAATGTCGGTCTGTCGACTGGACTCACAGACCAGCAGTCCATCATTACCTGGTACCTGGTCGTCAAGGAGAAAAGACAAAGATATTTCCATTAAAAAAAACCACAATACAAAACAGACTTTGCGATACATGCTAGTGTTTTACATTACCCTAGGTTGGCTGCACACGTCGCTTTAATGTGTGAAGGAAACAAGATCATATGTGTGGAGAGTTTATAGGTTGAAAATGAAACTTGGTTTGGAGTGTGTTAAGTTTGACAATTGAAAACCTACACATGGTCGGGGCAGTGCATTGGCTGCTGGAGTCTTCGTCCTCTCTGTAAGTAGGAACTGATATCCCAGTTGTCGACAGCAGCATAGGGGCTCATTCCACGTGTCAGTAGCTCCCACATGACTACACCAAATGACCACTGCCAAGAAAACACATAAATACATAAACAACTTGTACTCCAGTCTGACATCAAGGACATTCAGGTTGAGTCAGTGGTTTCTTTATCTGCAATTCACCTCTGTGGACCCCGGTTCAAAACCCACTTTCATGTGTTGAGTGGGTTTTCAGTTCCTACCTGATTGTGTTGGTTTCTCTCTGTTCAGGGTTCCCTCCCACTTCTAAAACTTAACATTTCTTCATCAGCATCTTGTCACAGGTATCTTCGGGCTTACAGGTACTTTTGTGGATTTCTTGGTTTTGTTGTGGTCATAATATGGCTTAGTAAACTAAATCTGCTAAGCAAAATAAAAGTGTAGCACCATGTAATTGGCTGGTAATCTGTATCTCCTAAGCAAAATTTGTTCATGGTAAGCACAGTTTGGTGCTTTAAATTGGACCATGACCTATTCCTGAATGCTGCCGCTGTAAGCAAAAGCCCCAGCCATAAAGGCATATGGTTTTGATGCTCAAATTGTACCGTGTCTATAAACATAAACAAGTCTCAGAGGGTGAGCTCAACATTGTAAAGATCAAAAATATAGATTTTCACAGATTTGCACAAAACTTACATTATACAAAGATGGTCATGGTAGAAAACTTCCTTTGAAAATTTTTTGCCTGAAATGCTAATTTGTATTAGACAAGAGTAAAACGATAGTCCGAAATTTGACGTTCGAAAACAGTGAAAGCAGTGATGGGGTTTTTCACGGTGACCAACTGAGCTTAAACTTCAACACTTTTGTTGTCTTAAGTGCGTGTGGGGTCACGTAAAGTGCAGATGCTGGTCTTTGTCAATCACAGTGTGAGACGCGTGCACTGAGTACAGAAGGATAGCTTCACATCAGGGATGAGAGTTGATGTCTGTGACAACTCCTGAAACTGACTTGCTGCCCTATGGGTCCCTCCTTATATTTCAGACCCTGAACCTCCCAGATGTTGACAGGTTTACAGACTCTGTGCATCACTAGAAACACAACACCTTGTTTGGACTCAGTGTGGACTATTTCTCTCTCCCTTTAAGGTTTAAGGGTTATAGAAGATTTTGAGAAAATCCTGAAAACTCACACCCCTATTTACATACCACGTCTGTCTTGATGCTGTAGACACTCCTCTCTAGGCATTCCAATGCCATCCATTTCACAGGCAGCTTAGCAGTTTTATCTTTAGCACTGTAGTAATCTCTCTCATAAATATCCCGGGAGAGACCGAAATCTGCAATCTTCACCAGCAGCGCGTCGTCCAGCATGCAGTTCCTTGCCGCCAAATCACGGTGGACAAATTTGAGGTCGGCCAGGTAGGACATTCCATCTGCCACTTGCCGACTGAACTCCAGTAATTCTCTAGCAGTGAGGTCCTTAAATGAGATGGAAATTTTTTTTTTTTTAAATGAGATCGTTCTCCAATTGAGATATTCAGGTTGGCTTAGTGGTTTCTTCCATGGCTTTCATCTCTGTGTACCCCGGTTCAAATCCCACCTCGGACCACAGTCTTGCATATGGATCAGGTTTTCAGTTCCTACCTGATTGGGTGGGTTTTCCCCGGTTAGGGTTTTCCTCCCACATCTAAAACTGAACATTTCTTTAGCTTCACAAGTATCTTCAGGCATAGTGCAAGGAACTTTTGAGAGTTCCTTTGTTATACAACAAATATGATTGTTTCAGGAAGATTGGTTCTTGGGTCTCTAGTGAAATCTATTGTATCTGCTTAAGACCAAATTGACAAAATAATCAAACCCTCTTCTATTAACCAAACTACATTATCGAACCTTTGCTCATACTTTGAATCCAGCAGAGTCTTTCTCTGTCAGATTAAAATGAAACCCACAACACCGTATTCAGTCATAGAATCTTCAGTGAAAAAGACTGTTGGATGGTTTGTTAAAGGTGACGGTTTGTCAATGGTTGCACCTAGAACGTCATTTATTTAGAAGGTATAGACACCAGCTGCCCTGGACTTTTTTCAGTGTCTAGCCGGTAAAACCAGCTACTTAGTCTATCAGCTTTTTCAGTAGTCCATTGTCAACACTGAAGTAGCCAGCTGGACCACTTGGAGAGAATTTTGACTTGTCCTTGTGTGTTTTAACTAGCATTTTGCCAGTGAACCACTGTTTAGTAGTGGAGAACGGCAAGGGAAGTGTTAATTGCCGTTAGAGATACACAATGTGCATGAAGAGGAGCTTACCTTTGTAGAATCCCGCACATATGTAAGAAGGTCTCCATTTTTCATGTACGGCAGCACAACCAGCGGCAAGTTGTTTTTGTTGATACACACGCCAATCAACTGTAACACGTGCGGATGCTTGAAGTCTTTCATCATGATCCCCTCTCGTAGGAAGTTGGAGATGTCGTCTGTTTCGCCTCGGAGCAGCGTCTTGATAGCCACTTGGAATGAGGTGCCTTCCTGCCAGAGCTTGCCAAGATAGACGCAGCCAAAGTGACCTGGTGACTCAATTCAATTCATTTTAAATAGTCTTGTGTATAAGAGACTATCTTGTAAGTACAGCACTAAACTCGCCCCTGGCAAGACCATGTAACAAATCATCGGATCTCTAGAACTATTCCTAGGACGTAGGATATGACAGACCTTACTCCAAAGGCAACTGAGATCTAGTCGGCATTGCTGGAGAAGCAAACAGGAGATGGTACAACAACTTATCTTCAAGGATCCAAAACATGGTACAAATAGAAGAGGACACCGTACAATGCACCATTCATGACTATCCTAGACAATAATGACTCTGGCTTGAACTGCAACGATCGACCAGCAATCATGGAGCGTAGAGACCAGTGAAGAGTTTATATCAGCAGAGCCCGAGTTTGCGTGATTTGATTGATTGATTGAGTAAAACAGCAACAACTATACAACAGATACTACTAACCCCTCAACTGTCTGACCATTCACTATAACTCACATGGTTTTTGAATGACAGATGCACTATTTATACCAGTGTGGATTACAATGTGGTGAATGCATATGGTAGTAAGTGTCCGATAGTTCTGTACACAGCTGTGCCACCATACACAATCTGTGCAGTTAAATGGTT
Source organism: Pisaster brevispinus (assembly GCA_023634235.1). NCBI lineage: Eukaryota > Metazoa > Echinodermata > Asteroidea > Forcipulatida > Asteriidae > Pisaster > Pisaster brevispinus. Next base: position 16,834,819 of record JAMKCF010000004.1, read on the forward strand.
TCAAATGATTGTTCAACTCACTAGCAAGTGAGTTGGAGGATTTAGCAGAATGTAAACATGTCTGCTATAACAGCAAAAATTGGCAGAGAACTGTCACAAACAATGTACATTTCATATGCTTCGCAAATTTGTACACAAGAGCTGCATGTACATGAAATCAGCCCCAGATTCTCTATCGATTGCATTTGGGATAAAAAGTATTCTCTTGCTTTTATCCTTACATTGATGTGTGATAAGCATTGCATACCCAATGCTTTTCTAGTCCTGCCGGAAAAAACGTCCACAGGCAACTTAGGCGCGGGATTGGAACCCACAACTCATACACTACAATCTAAAGCAGATCTCAAACACCAAACCATCGACCTTGCCTATTGATGAGAGGTCATAGCAGTAGGTACAGAATTAGGAATTAGTCCGTAGGAATAAGGAATTAGGAATGAAATCCGCTCTTACCTTGTCCAACAACTTCTCCTTGTTTTAGATTGTCCTCTGTGATGAGAACCTCGCTGACCATCATGGCTAGGTCTTTATTGATCGTCTCCAATAAGGGTCGATTCTCATCAGGAGTGCCTGCAAAGGCCGCCTCGGCTGATGAGGAGGGCGTCCTCATGTAGTCTAATGAGTCAAAGGGGGGGGGGGAAGGGGGACAATCCAAACATTTGTGTCAGGTTCTTAGCCAGAAATTGGAATCTGGGTGTCCAGATTTGCTGTATAGAAACATTTGCATGTCCCAGTTGCTCACTTGTTTCCCAATGTCTTGTAGACACCCAGGGTCCAATTAAAAACAAAGTGTCGAATAGACACTCAAAACCCAATTACAAAAAAGATCTCCAGTGTTCAAAAACACTCATAACCCATTTACAATAAATAAAATAAATTCAACAAATATAAAAAAATATATATAAACAAATAATAACCCAAACTAAAATACATATATCTACCCAAAAAATATTCACCTACTTATCTTACACAAATAAAGGAAAGGAAATACATGCAGAACTCAATAAAACTGACCCACAAAACATAAAAACCAAGCATGTAGACTTCACAGAGATTAGATAAGGTACAGTCCTGAAATACTGTTACAACCAAAAAACTGGTGAACTCGATAACCTTTTTGAAAATAACGGTACTGACTCAGTTAAAGTACAACTGCACTCTTCCAAAACACAGTAAAATGTACTTTGAATTCTTTCGAAACCATTTTATTTTATGCCGTGATTTTCCTGTTGTAGATTGATGCTATCTTTAGTTGACACAGAAAGAAGTTTTTTTACATCGAAAATTGAAATCCATCTTTGAGAAGTAACAGATGCTGTACCATATCTTGGAATATGAAGAAATGAAGCAAATAATAACTTGGGAGTCAATTTCATAGATCTACTGGTGAGCAGAAAATATCACTTCAATGGCCGAGAATTTGGGACGAGCAGTCATACACAACACAGAATTTGTGCAAATTTTTTCAATATTGCTTGTGTTGTTTTAACACTTATTAGGCATTGCTTGTCCATGCTGTTCCTGTCCTTGCTGTTTCAGAGTGCATGCATATTGGTAGCTTATAGTTAATAGTGCCATTAGGTTGAAATTGAGGCCCTATTCATAAAGCTGCTAAGTGGTGCTTAGCAATGTTTTCTGCTAAGCAGAAATAAGTAGGAAACCGGTCACAAACAATATACATTTCATGGTGTTTGGGTTGGTGAACTGTTTTTGCTAAGTATTTTTTTTTTAAGCAGTCATGAAAACGGGCCCTTACACAACCTATTAATATTGTTCATTGCTGAACTGTTTCAGCCACACGTAATTTTCTGTGCTCGGGCAATTCTATGAAATCGGCCGCGGAAACCAAACCTGACAGTGATGATGATGATGATGATATCGTGTTAGAAGTATCCCATCATGCAAGAAATAGAATAGATAAGACTCACTATTGACATTGGCAAGGGCACGGGGAGGTAAGACTCTTGCTTCAGCTGACTCACCACCTGAAAAGCTGTTCTGATGGAATATGACCGTCGGCGCCATTACGCCAGTTGCTAAGCTGCTATCGGCGTGTTTAGCCTGTCGGCGTACGCATACTACGATAATTGCAACAATGATGCAGAGTAGACTGATCATTGCAATGAGAATGCCATACCATGCGAAGGGTTCTTGAAGAATGTTTATGTACCCGATGGTTGTTGAGGTCGAACCAGCTTGGATCTTTGGTTATAATACAAAGTACATGGTAAATATCAAAACACAAATTGATTACAGTTTCAATTTGAAAGCTCATACGTGGTTAAGTTCACACAAGGACTATTTGTCAACTAGAGGTCAATAGTATACCAAACACATGCTTTTAAGCATGAGTACCAGTTAGTATCAGCTGCTAGTTGAGAAGTGATCCTTGTGTAAACTTGGCCCTAGTACCAATCCTCCTGAGAAATGTCAAAAAGTAGCACATCAAAAAATCAAAACGAGCCTTGTATGAAAGTGCACAAAACATAAACAATATTTCATTTCGACTTGGCTGCCAACCCAAAATTTGAACACAAAACTCAAGACTAACTTACCTCCACTTTATAGCCCAGGGGGTCTTTCACAGCATCAGCCAAATCAGGTATTTGGCAGGTGACCTCATCAACTCCAAGATCAATGATTGGACAGCCTTTCCCACCAATTAAAACCGAGATGTCACTCTTTGCCAGGGCAAGGTTCATGTCGTGACCCTACAAAGAAAAATGTTTAAAATAGTATAATAGAGAAAACAGAATTCGCTGTTGCAAACTGCATACCAACCAAAACGACCTGTCTGCCTCATTCACCAATCAATTACTTTTTTCTTCCTCTTCCTATCATTGACTTCTTTCTTTTGTGTTCCCAACCGCTTGCGGTAAAACCAGCCCCTTTCTCCCAACACCCCCCTCCCCTTGTCACCCTCGTCTTTGTTCATTCCATTTTTTTCTGTGTGCTTTCATTCCTGTCATCTCTTTCCACTTGACTGCTTCTGTTACACCAGTATACCTGTCTATGTGTGTTGTGTTGTCATTTAGCCTTCCAGAAAGACTCTGCTAAGGTCGAAACGTCAGGCCACTAACTTATTTTTGCAAATAATATAACACACCGCAAAAACAATTTCTCACTGCCAACCCCCTTCAGGAAAATCTAGAGAGAACAAGACAGTACAAATTTTGAATCTAACTACCTCAATGGTAAGGACATCCACGTTTTTGGTTATGTTGATGACAAAGTCCCTGCCGGCAAACGGGTAAAACTGAGGATCTGGATAGAAGAGGAACTCAATTACGTCACCATTGGATAACTCGGCCAGTTTGTTGTCGAGGAAGAATGTTACATTGGCCCTGATTGGTTGATCAGATGATTTTCTGGATGATGATTGGCTGATCCCTGGAGAAATACAGCTGCAGAGGTCATTTCTCACGACAATGCATATCTGAACAGAGAAGATCGCCAATAAAATCTTTAACCAAGAAGTTTTGTTTTTGTTTTGTTTTCTATAGAAGCACATAAACAAATTTATAAGACAAAGTTTAAACAGGTGGCAAAATTGCGGTTTACAGCTGTCTTTGTCTACAAACAACTCAAATGTTTGAATAAACATCCATTGTGACAAAATACGGTGTGACTTTTTCAAAAGTGCCTTTTTGTAACAAAATACCTTGCTAGGAAAGAATGCTTTTAGATTTAATTTGCTTGTAGACTCTTGTTTTGTTCCAGCCTACCTTATCAAATGTCAGAGACCATAGTTGCTGCAAGCAGCTTCTACTAATGTGTCCACATTGGTCAAACAAACAACCACAAGGTTTGAACTAATTCCACTCAATAATAAAAGGTCAATGTAATGGTCAGATCTTGTACTGAAGTTTTCCAGTGTTTTCCATGTTATCATAGTATCTACATTTCGACATTTCCAGACCCTTTTACTGAATTTTTTTCAAAAATAAAGAACATTAAACAGGTCTGGGCGTATCTCGATAACAATAATAAAAACAATTTAGAAGGCTAGTCATCCTTACTCAAAGATGAGAAGCTGAATTGAGAAGCGGATGCGGCTACAACATGATCAAGCCGCATGCATGTCAAAATGCCTTTTTGCAGCCAGCCACATCGACCCATACATGTCCACATCAGGGCACAGCCAGAGATTCAAAGTGTTTGATTTTTCTGAAGGGAGGACAACTTGAGGGCCCGTAGAAAAAACTCTATTGCCCTTTTCGCGATATGGTGGACACTACTACGAGTTCAGTTAGGTTTGGGTGTGTACAGACAAATTGACCCAAAGCTGATAGTGTCATAGTCATGAGTCCACCATATCTCATAATGGCTAATTGGCACAGGAGAGAACCGACGCACAACTCTACTCATATGCATGACAATAATGCAGAAATTAATGGTCTCTAAAAGGGTTAGGGGGGGACCCACATTTTGTGCCTCAAAATACATCTCTTTGGATGTGAAAATGCCAGGGGATGGGGGGGGGGGGGGAGGGCATACCACAGTATAGAGGTTGTCTTCCAGCTCTGTATCATCATCTACTGTGACCCACATCTGGATTACTCTGACGTACTGAAGATTCATACCGAAGACTGAAATGGTTTGACCGCCGCTACAAAAGATACAAGAAATCAAATATAGAAAACAAAAGACAATTTGTCGGCATGTTAACTGTCTGGGTCCTGCCTGGAAGAAATAGCGGCACATTCAGGGGCAGGGAATTTGCTGACAATTTTTTGTGGTAAGACCGCCTTGTAGAGGTGCTAGTCACCTATTTCCTTCTTGCCAATTACTGGCTTGGTTTTTTTAAAAACAATTTTGAAAATTTGTATATACCTCTTGGTCATGATTATATTTTGTTGAATGTACCTTTTAATGTCTTGGGTACTTGTTTGGCAGAGTAAACTGTAATAAATTAATTTGTGTTATTATTTACCTGTTGAGGGGAAACAGTAATTACGAATGCACATTATGTCTACTGGTGACCTGTTTCTTTCAAGAGATGAGAGGTAGACCTGTCATTACACGAAATCCAGCTTACCTCATAATGGTTTTATTTGGGTAGATACGTTCCAGACGAGGATCTTCCACATAGGTGAAGGTTTGAGATTTGGATAAAAACACGCTATCTATTTGTATTTCTACATCACCCACTCCAACTGATGTGGCTGCCCCAGTGGTACAGATCAACACGGTCATGTTGACACTGTAGGAGAGATAACAGTCCACAGTAAAATAATATCCAAACATGCATTACAATCACTTTGCCATTTTTGAATCAAAGAGAGTTTAGGGTTGAACTAAAAAAAATTTGACTAGGGTAGGATTTCCCAATTAACGTGTTGGCGCTCTACCAACTGAGCTATCTAGCCCTAATGTTGGTGGTCTTCCTATTAAGGTGTTGGTGCTCTATCAACTGGACTATCTAACGTTGGCGGTCTTCCTGTTTACGTGTTGGCGCTCTACCAACTGACCTATCTAGCCCTAATGTTGACGGTCTCCCTATTTTTGTCAATATCTTTGTTCGGGGGTGCCAGTCAGAAGCCATACAACCTGTAACTGCCGTATAGCCAGGGATCACACCCAAGTTTACGATACAACCTAGGAATCACCGCAACGGATACAACTTAATATTTCAAATATCAAGTGAAAAACCACAAGGGGCACTGACTGGTTAATTTTAAAATAATTTTGGGTTGAACAAAGAAAAAATTGACTAGAGCGGGACTTCAACCTGCAACCTCCGGATTAAGATAATAGAAAATACGGCACTTAGTTTGGCTCAGTTGCATCTTGCTCTGCTGCTCACATGTGTTTACACAGGTTCTAATCCCACTTTACACTGGTTATTCGCATGTGGATTTGGTTAAATTCAGTCCCTGCCTAATTGTAAGGTTTTTTTTTCCTTCCACATCTGCAACTAAGATTTCTTCAACATCTTCTCTTTACATGTATCTTTAGGCCTATTGGTTTTACAGTGAGGGTCCCTTGGTTTCATCACTGGAAAAGTACAACAATATTACGGCGAATCTACATCGTGATAATCTATCGCAATGCAATAACCACATCGGATCAATTTTTGATGGATCAAGTTAATAATATATATGTCTTATATAGACCCCTTGCACAACGCGCAGCGCATTCACACACGCCTATCCTGTCCGCCATTTTGGTGAGTCAAATTCGTGCAAAAACACGCACAAAAGGTTTGACTCCCCAAATGACGCGCATTGTTCGGAGGTGCGTTCCACGTTGTGCAAGGGGTCTATAGGAATCAATAGACCCCCAGTGCATACCGCGAAACGCTACAGGTACCCCGAGGTCAAGCGCACGTTTTTACGCACAAAGAACAGCCATCGTCCAATGATCTGCCTCCTTTTGGCCTCAGGGATGGCACTTTTTGAGAGTGTGACGTCATATGCAAGGGATCTATCGGCGCACGTATCTACCAGTCAAGGCGCTTGAACAAACAGAAACATTTTAAGACAGGTTTTTGAATTATTTTACTTATGAGACTGATTTATGTAGCACCTTAAAAGAGTTTACAAGCTGCTATCAATTTTAGATTTTTTCAAATGAATATAACAAAATTCACTTTAAAGTAACCTTTCAATCAGACACGGCTGTCCCACAACCGAGATGGTGATGCTGTTGCCAGCATTCAAACCATTGCCTGTGACAATCAGCTTAGTTCCCCCAGACACACCACCAACTTGAGGATCCACAGATTCCAAGACGGGATCCTTTAGCAAAAAAACAAAAAATTAAAAAAAAGATTAACTTGTCAGTGGAGAGTAACTATCTCGTATTCATGGAACAGTTTACAAGCATTATGACAAGCACTACCCACTAATTATGTCACTTTGGCTCAAAATGTATATCAGACAAACATTCCATCACCTAGCTTTCACGCAATCACTGCCATGCCATGCCATGCCATGCCATGCCAGATTTGTACAGTCAGCACGTGCGAGTAAACATAAAGCTTGGACCTGTACGCGTGCACGCGTGGGTGAATTTTGACACGTTGTCTGAGATCCGAGTACTGAGCTTCTATTTTTAGCCTTAGTGCGAAGTGCTATTTGGGTTAGGAATCATAAACTTATCCATCGTGACTCTTCCAGTAACTGCACACCATGGGACTGTGAAACAGTTGGTCTGCCTTGTCTGATGCTAGGGTCAGGTAGAACAGCAGCATTATAGGGGCCTATCACATGAGGCAATTGGCAGGCAACCATGTTTCCCGCGATCTTCATGAACATAAAACTTTTCACATGATTTTCGTTGGGATAGTACATGATTTTGTTGGAAACGATACCCTCATGCTACCAAAGTGTTCATTTTGCATGCAGTGAGGTTGAGTGCCTCAAAGTTGCCTGTAAAAATTCATTCCCATTTAAATGATTTCATAATTTTCTTTGGGATAATAATACTGTTGGATAAATGCGTCTTGTGCTACTGAAGTAAATCTATTGCATGCAGTGTGCACTGCAGATGAATGCCTCAAAAGCATCAGTAAAAAAACTCTTGGTGTGACAAGTCTATGAGATCCATTAAATGAATAACAGTAAATTAAATTTAGCAATTAAAGAAAAACAATAATTGACAACTTAATTTGTTTTGATTTGTTTTAGTTGGTTTTGTTTCAATTTTTTTTTTCATTTAATTTCCTTGTTTTCTGGTGTTTTTTTAACTTTTTATTTTTTTTTCCAACTGTTTGTTTTGCTTTGTTTTATTTTCCATTTTCGGCCGCAGTTTTAATATCCTTGTTTGTTCACCCTTTGATCTGTATAACTTATTAAACTTGAGCTTTAATTGCAAATAAATACATCTGTTTTATTTGAACTCCTGTAAATGTGTAAATTTGGACGTAATAGACATATGAAGCTTAAATTGACTGAGAGTATGTTTCCATCATTTAACACAAGCAATGGAAGTGCAGCCCAGGGGTCTCTTCTGCCCCTGGCTGCCATTTTAATATTTTTCTCCAAAAGAAAATATAAATATATATTATATATACTTTGCTCCTCTTTTTGCTATAAATGGATTTGTTTGTGTTTGTTCTTGTTTATGCCTCTGACGAAGGTCCGGTTTGGATCGAAAGCTAAGGCCATCTCCCCTACTAAATATATATATATATACTTATCCAATGAAATCGTCTTCTATCACAATTCACAGTGCTCGATACATCTCTGTAGAGCTATAACATGTAATAAATTCAGAATATGAGTTAAACAAACTCTGGCATATCTCTCTTCTGGACAGACTGTTTCGTACCATAAGGCACTCATCAGCAGAATGACGAAAATAGAATACAAGTAGCATCTTACCTTATTTCGAATTATAAAGCGCGCGCAAGCGTGACGCGTGCTACGTCATTGAAGTTAGTACGCGTTTACATCACTGAAGTAAGAACACATCTGTCTCGATGCCGGCACTTTGAGACGATTTCGCTTTTCTTATTCAGTGTACCTAGGTCTGGCCTACAAATGATTATGTACTTCTCTGCTATACACAAATTACATCTCTTGTTTACGTTAGAGTATGGCAGTGCTTTGTGAACAATGTCCCATTTAATTTCATAGTCTTTCCCCTCGTCCTTTAAGTCCCATATATGTTTACTTAGCTCTGTTTGTGCCCTCATGCTCTCGGATCTGAATGACCTCTTGTGGTTCGCCAGTCTCGCCTTGAAGGTTGTGGACGTCAGCCCGACGTATGCCTCCTTCCTGCCTTCGCTCGTGACGGTGGCCCGGTACACAATGTTCTTGCTGAGGCACTCCCCGTTCAGCGGGCATTCGGCATTCCGGCGGCAACTGCATGTTCTACCACCGACGTCGTCCTCTTGTTTTACCTTCCGTTTGTTGATTGACTGGATCGTTGCCTTCATGTTCGGCATGCAGCTGTACGATACCTTTACTGTGTTCCGGTTGAGCACTTTGTGAAGTTTATGTTCCTTGGGGAAGCATTTGTCTATTATCTGAAGGAATTTCTTTCCAATGCTGGTACATACGTTCTTGTTGTATGGCGGGTTGTACCATGTCACCTCCCTTTTTCTAGCCCTTTTCCTTGTGTTATTGCCCGGTGTGTATGTTAACTGATACTTGTGCCCGCTTTTTTGCAGAGCCTCTTGGTAGGCCGGGGCAGCTTGCTCGAATGCCTCCTTGGTCGACGAGATGTTAGAGAGTCTCTTGTTGATTCCCTCTGGTATTTGTTTGATGACGGTAGGTGGATGGTTTGACTGGACATGTACATAGAGAGGTATATTACCTGGTTTCATATATGGCATGTACCCTCCCGTTCGTAGGTCTAATGTGACGTCAAGGAAGTTTACTATTGCCTTGTTGGCTTCGATCGTTACCTTTAAATCATTTTCCCGGAATACTCGGCATATTTCTTTCTTGATTTTTTCTATTTTCTGGGGGGTCTCTTTGAATACTGCCAAACCGTCGTCCCTGTATAGCCCCACTCTATTTCCGTATTTTGGTTTCAGGATCGACAGCATATACGCTACGACCAGCTCGCATGACTCCGCGCCGTCGAAACTGCCCATCGTGACATCGAATTTGCTGTCTGCATTACGCTTTTTCCACGGTACCTGGTTGTTGAATACCACTGTCTGTTTCGCGTGGATGATGATATCTTTCGCGTGGATGATGATGATGATATCGCGTGGATGATGAGAATCGTCGGTAAAGTCATAAGCGCGACGGGATTCAATCTGTGGAAAAGCACGGACGCCGTACTGGACTGGTATAAGAAAATCCCAAGCAAGCAAGAATCGAGCTTCATAAATTTCGACATTGTGGAGTTCTACCCATCGATAACGGAAAAGCTCCTCCTGAAAGCACTAGGGTTCACGGGAAACTACGAGAAAATTAGCAGCAAGGAGAAAGATATCATCATCCACGCGAAACAGACAGTGGTATTCAACAACCAGGTACCGTGGAAAAAGCGTAATGCAGACAGCAAATTCGATGTCACGATGGGCAGTTTCGACGGCGCGGAGTCATGCGAGCTGGTCGTAGCGTATATGCTGTCGATCCTGAAACCAAAATACGGAAATAGAGTGGGGCTATACAGGGACGACGGTTTGGCAGTATTCAAAGAGACCCCCCAGAAAATAGAAAAAATCAAGAAAGAAATATGCCGAGTATTCCGGGAAAATGATTTAAAGGTAACGATCGAAGCCAACAAGGCAATAGTAAACTTCCTTGACGTCACATTAGACCTACGAACGGGAGGGTACATGCCATATATGAAACCAGGTAATATACCTCTCTATGTACATGTCCAGTCAAACCATCCACCTACCGTCATCAAACAAATACCAGAGGGAATCAACAAGAGACTCTCTAACATCTCGTCGACCAAGGAGGCATTCGAGCAAGCTGCCCCGGCCTACCAAGAGGCTCTGCAAAAAAGCGGGCACAAGTATCAGTTAACACCGGGCAATAACACAAGGAAAAGGGCTAGAAAAAGGGAGGTGACATGGTACAACCCGCCATACAACAAGAACGTATGTACCAGCATTGGAAAGAAATTCCTTCAGATAATAGACAAATGCTTCCCCAAGGAACATAAACTTCACAAAGTGCTCAACCGGAACACAGTAAAGGTATCGTACAGCTGCATGCCGAACATGAAGGCAACGATCCAGTCAATCAACAAACGGAAGGTAAAACAAGAGGACGACGTCGGTGGTAGAACATGCAGTTGCCGCCGGAATGCCGAATGCCCGCTGAACGGGGAGTGCCTCAGCAAGAACATTGTGTACCGGGCCACCGTCACGAGCGAAGGCAGGAAGGAGGCATACGTCGGGCTGACGTCCACAACCTTCAAGGCGAGACTGGCGAACCACAAGAGGTCATTCAGATCCGAGAGCATGAGGGCACAAACAGAGCTAAGTAAACATATATGGGACTTAAAGGACGAGGGGAAAGACTATGAAATTAAATGGGACATTGTTCACAAAGCACTGCCATACTCTAACGTAAACAAGAGATGTAATTTGTGTATAGCAGAGAAGTACATAATCATTTGTAGGCCAGACCTAGGTACACTGAATAAGAAAAGCGAAATCGTCTCAAAGTGCCGGCATCGAGACAGATGTGTTCTTACTTCAGTGACGTAAACGCGTACTAACTTCAATGACGTAGCACGCGTCACGCTTGCGCGCGCTTTATAATTCGAAATAAGGTAAGATGCTACTTGTATTCTATTTTCGTCATTCTGCTGATGAGTGCCTTATGGTACGAAACAGTCTGTCCAGAAGAGAGATATGCCAGAGTTTGTTTAACTCATATTCTGAATTTATTACATATATATACTTATCTATACTTATTTTAAAAATATAATAAGGTTTTAATTACCACATATGTAAATATAAATGTAGGCTCTGATGAGATAGTTCCATTGACTGTGTACAGCATATTAGCGTCAAATACTTCAATCTTGGCTACAATAGGTCCAGAGGTTGGGGCAGCGGCTGGAGATGTGATGCACACAATCCTGTGAAGTAAACCACAGGTGATTGCAAAGAATGAAATAAGTTTAGAAATAATGAAAGTAAATGACAATAGAAGGAGTTTCACAATGGTCACAGAGACCTTTAGTCTCTATTGCTCCTTTTTTGGCCTTGATTTTCCGTAGAAGTGCTCTCATGACGTAGTTTCACTTTTTAAAGTAATTCTTCTCTTGCCATGACTGGGAAACAAAATAATATTTCTTATGACAATATCTGTAACTTGTAGTTTTCAGTGATCTATTTTTTTATATTTGTTATTATTATTTTTTCATTTTGCTGGGGTGCTTTGGGGGCTTTTTTCTTAGCTAAATTCCTATATTTAATTGGTAATAAAGGAGTTAACACTTTGACTCATAAACATAAAATACAAGTAAGCTGATATGACATGCCATAAAACAAACACTTCTCGTTTTAAATTCAAGGCAGTGGACCAAAGAGGATGTTAGTGTCAGAAACATGAGAATCGAACATGAAAACATATTGAATGTTATGTTAAACAGAAATAAAGGTTAGTTAAAATTACACTAAATAAAAACAAAAAAAGGCTGCAGAAAATCCATAAAAATCCAGTGGCATACATTTTGTTTTGGTTGATGAAGATTCATACCATTGCACTGATGCTTTGCACTTAGCATACCATTTACCATAGTTCACAGCATTGATGGTAAACGACCCTTTGCAGACGCAAAACGCACCTCCACACAATCCACCCTATCCACCCCTACCATTTCCACCATTTTGGGGGGCAATTCCTTGTGTTCATTTTGACTCTCAAAATTAGGGACTAGATAGGCACGTGTAAGTACAACTGTAGGTTGTGCAATGGGTCAATTAACGGCAAAGGATTACACAGGTTCAAGAACTTGATTGGTAGTTGTTTTTAGACAGAAACATGTATATGTAGTTTTTAAAAGCTTCCTGAATATTAACTTCACACCAGTTCTGATCTTCAGAGTTGAGAAAATAGCATTTCCAGACCCTACATTACATTTCTGCTTATTTCAATTGCTGTAATTGAAATAGCCTCGATAAGATTGTGCACACTCCAAAAATCCCTGTTTGGTTTTTTTTTCTGAGCAAAAACATAATCATTCAATCAACGCGTTCCGGTTTGGAAACGTGCGCATAAATTGGCAAATTTTTGCACTGTTCACCAGAGTTAAACGCCCCCTTCTAAAAGGGTCTATTTTGGCCTTCCAGACTCAGTTTGGAATGCAGTGGTTCAAATGGAGGAACACAAGATGGCTGCAGCTTGATAAAGGTCTACCAGATGATGTAACTGCCATTTAAAAATACAGTTTAAAATAACAGTGTATCTGGGAAAGTTTGAGCTGAAATTAAATCTACATGCTAGGGCCAGGGCCAACCACAAAAAGCAATATGGGCAACCAGTTACAGAAGAAAAACAAGTAGAAAAACATTCAGCACTTTCACTTTTTCACATTTTGTTATTTTTGTATTTATTTGTTTTTATTTATTTGTTAAATTCTATTTATTTATTTGTTTGTTCATTTATTTTAACTATTCAAACACTTAATTAAAAGATAAATTAATTTATTAATTCAAATCTCATTTTAAATTACTTATTGATTGATTGATTGATTGATTGATCGGTTGGTTGGTTGATTGATTGATTGATTGGTTAATTGATTGATTGATTGATTGATTGATTGATTGATTAATTGATTAATATTTTTGTCTTTATTAATTTGTTTGTTGTTTCTTTTTTGGGGGGGGGGGTTTAGCAAGAGACTTGAAAAAAGGTCAATGTGCTACAAAAGTGTTCCTTTTGCATGTACATGTAATGCACTTAGTTGCTTCCAAGTTGACAGTAAAAAGTGATTAAATTATCATTTACTTTGCAATAGCTTTGCAAAGTTAAATATAAGCTTCAAACATCACTTTTAATATACATGTATATTCACTTTATGGCAACAGTATGTGATTGTATCTACTTTACTGTGTGGAATGTTTTTGTAAGATTTTCTCATAATAGTTTATATGGATACTCCACCATACAATGCCTTAACTCTCTCATAATAGTAACAGTTAGATAAATGTCCTTTGTGCTAGCAGTGTTTTTGGTTTGTTTGTTTGGGTTTTGGTTTTATGTTTGGCATGCACTGCAGTTGGTTGCCTCCAAGTTGCCTGTTAAGTTGCCTGGCATGACAAGTGTCTGCTGATTGTGTTATAAAATTAGTGGTATGACGGACAAGGCAATTTTACAGGCAATCTCCACGAAGAAAACTCATTCACACTTCAAATTTCACATGTTTTCCTTTGGGATTGTGAGGCACAGTTGGAAAAATTACTCCTGTACCACCAAAGTGTTCCTTTTTTAAATCACTACAGTTGGTTGCCTCCATGTTGCCTGTAAAAGTTGCCTCGTGTGACAATTTATGAAATTTTAAAATAAGAGACACATGCAAACAAGAGAAGAAAAATTCATCTGATAAAGACAGATGAAACCATGAATCAAACATTATATTTGATATAAATTGAGCAAAGTGCTAATTAGTAATGTTTAAATGATCGTCTAATTTCTCAAAAAGTCAAGTCTGGATAGGCCGAGAGTCTAAACCTCCCAAGTTAAGCTGTTATGTTTTTAATCACATAAACTTGGCTATTACGTTCAACAGAACGGCATTTTAAAGTATAATACTAACGTTAGTAGGATTTGAAACTTTGCATGGTGGAAGTATAACTAAGTGAGGTTTGCAGTAACACCATGTGAAAATCTCTTTTTTGAGTAGTGTAGGTTCTGAAAACTACCAGTTCTTTTCAGAACCTACACTACTCAAAAGAGATTTTCACATGGTGTTACCGCAAACCTCACTTAGTAGTACTAAGGTTAAGATACCACTACCAATATTTCCATCTGAAACACTGTCAAGGTCAAAAATCTGAATTTGTAGACCCAAAATAACCCAATAGATTTTTTCAATGGCCACAATTGAAATAAGTTGGACAAAATAATCCCTGACAGAGCATAAACCATTTTGTTTGTTTTTCTTCAGTAAAACGTGACCACCTACTCTGATAAAATGTTCACAAGTTCTTCATTAGGTGTGCTAAAAAAAATAACAATAAAAACTTTCCTTTATATGTAGGGTCATAGACTGGTTTTTGTCATCGTAATGCTGATTTATAGGCAATCACACGTAAAAGTTTCAGCTAAATACAGTGTGTACTTGTTGAAAAAACAGCCAAAAAACTGTCACAGTATTTTCACAAGAACCTTGAATCCATCCACATTTAGCGAGATGACAGCCGGTACCAACGGCATCTCTGGCCACGAATGGCATTCACGAATGGACACCAACCCTCAAAAGTATGAGAACAAAAGAGATGGTTCTTGTGATTGATTTAGCTTAGTAGCGCATATTTGTTGCACAGGCTGTATACTCCCCAGGAAGCTGAGATGGTTTAAGGAATGAATTAAATGTAAATGGCTCAGTGACCAGGGGTAATAATGTTGGAAGCGCTTTGAGACGCCCTTCGGGTGTGAAAAGCACTATATAAAAACTGGTTATTATTATTGTTATTATTACCTTTAATAATTCTAAATGTTGGATAATAAATGTTCAGGGCTCTCATAGTTTAGCGGTGCATTATGGCTGTGTACTGATATTAATGAGATGAGTTAGAGAAGCTCTTGTTAGGAATCCCACCACTCCATCCCGCAGTGACCTGTTACCTATATATCTCACTCAGCTCTGGTATGACGTTGCACGGTTTGCCTGCCACTGCCACCTCATGCGTATTGGCTGTCTCTACATTTTGCCCCAGATTGTCCCCCGTTATGGTCACCTGCGTGCCTCCCTTCAGAGGCCCTGCTAAGGGGGTCACCTGCAAGCAGCAATTATCTCAGTAATAATCACACTCATTAGTAATGGGATGAAAACGATTAAAGGCTCGTCATGTCACTGCAAAAACACCCCCCCCCCCCCCAAACTAGCATTTACACAGTACTCAAATTCAGCTTCCTATCCTGCTAAAACTATCTAAGCCGTTGATAAAAAATAAATAAAAAAATGTTGAACCAATATTCAAGAATTGCATAAACTATTTATATTGACAACCATGAAAAGTGATTTGCATTGTTGCCTGACTCATTTATTAGAATAAAAGCTGGTGATTCAGCAAGCTTTTTGCCTTGCCAGTAAGCTGCAGGTTTGAACTACAAATTCTGCTTAGGGCGGCTCTGTGAGCGGTTAATAATATCAGCTTTATGTAATTGAGCCTTGGTTCCTGACTAGGACTTTGACCCATGCAGTTGCTCAATACCACACACATTAGACTTAAGGAAATCAAAACTTTAAGAAGCTACTCTTTAACAAAATTCTAATGAAGTAATACTTAACTAGGATGAGGTACATTTTTGTGTGTACAACCCCCCCCCCCGCCCAAATAACAAACAAACACCCCAACAAAAACAAACACCCAAACAAACACCCAAACAAACAAAAACAAACAAAAAACAAACACCCCAACACGCCAACAAACAACCAAAACAAACAAATCAAACCCCCCAAAAAACCCAAAACACAAGATAATGTACACACAGAAATAAATAAACTGATAAACAAATAAACTGTAAATATTGCCTATGACCAAGTCACATAAAAGTTTCTTCACTTGATCAAGAAAAATCAGGAAAACGACTTGAAAATCTTACTCCATATATGGCAGGTGGGCAGTTATCTTGTTGCCATGTCGATGTACCGCCTTGCTCCGTACACTCCTCTTGAGTTGAACAAAAACCACACCATCCACAGTTCTTGGGGTCATGGGTCAGAGCACATGCTGAGCAGTCCACGTAGTGCTCACAAGAACTGATGGCAATCTTGAACACCTTGTTGAACAGAATAACATTCAGCGTAAAAGCAAATGTTTGATCACTATCCCTCACAACTGTGTATGAATCTTATTTGATTAAAAAACTTTTTTTTTTTTTATATCGCCCAACTCACAAGGCCGGACGGCCACTTCAGGGTGAGGGCTACACTTAACTGATTTGGGCTGTCGACCCAGATCAACTGTCACCAGGGGCACGTTGGCACCTACTTCTGGGGCTGAAACAGGTTTACCCCCTTCACAGTCCGTAAGGATGTAGGCAAGGGTATCATCCACTAGGAGCCTGGTTGGTAGAGCAGAGTGCACTACCTTCCCAACTTTTTACGAAGCAATTATGGTTAAGTGCCTTGCTCAAGGACACAAGTGTCATTACCGGGATTCGAACCCACACTCTGCTGCTGACAACACTAGAGCTCTGATCCGATGAACTAAACTGCTCGTCCAAGACACGGCACGCCTTGCACACAATAAGCAAAGTGTGATGTCACAACACAAATCACTATGGCAGTACTGACACCTCTGAGGTTCAATTTTAAAGCAAAAGCTTTCTTACAATCCTACCTCATGTGATGTCATAGCGTACATGTGTGTCCTGTCTGCATCAAACGCCATGTCTGAAAGTACCGGACTGTTAGACAGGTCCAAGTCCTTGTAGGGCTTTCTGGCCCACGTATTGACTTCCACTCCCTGGTCATCAGAGGACTGCAGTAAAAACTTTATCAAACAGAACAAATATCACTTGAGTGAGAGAAATAACACTATTTAAATGTGCTCATTGGGAGGGAGGGTAAATGTTGACCGGATGCTAAATCGTTTATCATGTAACTAACTTATAAACCCTTTTAAGACAGAGAACATTGATTGGTAATGATCCCCCACCCCCCCCCAAAAAAAAACAACAACAACAACAACACAAAAACAAACACCCCAACACAGCCCAAACAAACAAGTTTTCAAAATACAGTAAAATATTTTAAAATGCAATTCCAATTTGAAAGCTTACACCAAGTTCATACCAACGACAGTACTCCACTCAATCCATTTCAATCTGAATAACTGTCAAATCAAAGAAATTACATACTGAAACCCCATAAATCATCAGCCCCATGAGCGCACAAAAAATCCCTGACAAACATAGAACTTTCTGTCCATTGTTTTATACTGAAGCCACACCACGAACTAGACAAAAAATTTCAACTTGGTTGTACGATGTCCTAATTAAAAACTGGAGGATGGGAATAAATTTGCTCTTTCTAAATCCAATATCAGAGTTTCCCTTTGAGAAAAGAATTTGTAAGACAGGGATTGCCCTTGAAGTTGTCAGTGACTGCTTCATTTCACTCAGCTTCACCTCGTGAAATCGAACAGTCCAGTTTTCACCTCGTGATTACATTCTGCTATATTGTACCCATATGTATCCAATATTTGCATAATATCTTGGTATCAATAACTAGTGTGCAATTTTGCTCTTATTAAAATTGGCCAGTGGTCAAAATTATCAGTGTGCCAACTCTCTTTTGAAGGGGTTCAAGTTATCACACTACATGTATTTGTTTTATGAGAAAAAAACCCATGTGCATGTATAATAGATTTAAAACTAGCACAAAGAAGAGAGGGTAATAGTTTTCTTTTACCATATGTTGTTGGGATTCATACCCATGACCCCTGCCCTTGTTTTAACTACAAGCCAATTTCTTAGTTATTGGAAACTTTTTTACCAATCCATACGCGCAATCCTATTGTCTGTTTCTGTTTAGTTGCAACTATTTAATGTCATGCTAGTCAGGGAAATTCTGTAAATCAGTGAGGAAGACACTTGATTCACATGCAAAGAAAAAAAGACAACATTTTTCCCACGTCTTGGTGTACAAAACTATACGCTGCCAGCGCCCCAGCAATGGTGATGCAGCGCGCATCACTTGCACGCACGGATTGGTCTATACCGTCATCCCATACACACACTATAAGTTACAAAGTAAAACTTACATTTGCAAGTTCAGGAAACCCAAGTTGATACAAAAACAGAGGGGTTATAATAAGTCTGCTAAAGAACTCAATTCAATTTCTATTTCTTTGTCAAGCATGCTCATTAAAAATATATAAAAAATTACAGAATCACAAATGATGCTGATAGAATTGTACACGTGAAATTCCACTCAGCGGATTCCACTGGATTGGTGGGGCCCGTACAATTTCTGGCATTCTCGATTGAACTTTTCATTCCGGTGGTCATGTCATTGACATATTTTTTTATCAGGAAGTTGTACAAGGACATGCACAGTTACTCGGAACATGACAGTGATTTTGTTACCTTTATGTATAAACCGTGTGCGACTGGACGAGGAGGAAACCCTGTTTATTTTTGACAACTACTCCAAACCAAGATTCTAGTCAGCAATTGTCTTCTAGGGATTGCGTTTTACGAGGACACAAGGGGCCAAGTGTCATAAAGCCTGTAAGCTCAAACACTTGCTAAGCATTGACAAACCTTGCTTAGCAGAAACAGGTTACCTGCCAACATTCCATAAAGTTCCCACTGTTACGACTGGTGTACAACTCAAAGAAAATTTCCAAGCATTATTCTTTTGAAAAGTTTATGACACTGGCCCCAGATTCACATCAATCCTTTAAAAATAATAATAATAATAATAAGTAAGACTTATAAAGCGCATTTTCCAAAGACACATCGAGCTGCTTAAGAACTGTAGGAAACATTCATTCCTGTTTTATCATCACTACATGCCCAGACATCGCTACTGCTGTTGATATTTTTTTACACAATTTTCCCAATGAAAATGCCTGGGAAAAAAAGAAAAAAGAAATGTAGACAGCTTATCAGCATGGCCTCTGTATCAAAATCATCAAGACAAATCTTAGTGTTGAATCTAAAATTGCCTCAACTTTGACAAGATTTCAGATGAATTGCTGTAATCAGTGAGATTTCAGTCAACATTTGGCAACTTCTCATGACCAAACTTCATGACCAAACTTCATAATGTGACCATCTTGAGGGATTTGACCTACTTTAATCATGTGACTATCTTGAGTACCGGTGATAGCCAAAGTGTCACCTTCTAGCACAATCTTACGATTCGACCAACCTTCATAATGTGACTATTTTGAATGCTGATGATTGCTACGGTGTCACATTCCACGACTTCTCATGATTTGACCTACCCTCATATGGTGACCATCTTAAGTGCCAACGATAGCCTGGCTGTCACACTCTAACACATTCTCATGATTTGACCTACCTTCATAATGTGACCATCTTGAGTGCCGATGACAGCTACAGTGTCACTGCCCATTGTCACAGCAGAAACTGCTGTAAACAACTGACCGGCACCGCCGTCCCGCAACTGGTCCCTTCCCAAAATCTGTTTCCTTGCCTCTATTGGTTGCAAGTCTCCTGTCCCACAGAAATCTTGGCTCACTGACCTATACTGTTGAAATCAAAATCATGGAATGAATAAAGTTTCTTTACAATAGTAAAAGCTTGTATTGTAGTGTACTCATGGCAGCTCCTGTTCCCTTTGACAGAAATTGCCCTGGATAGAGGTGAGTCTTAAAAGCTTTATAAACAAAATAAACTAGCAGATGAACTCATGGAGGGAGACAGTTTCTTGTTCCAAATCATTGGTCCAGCTACACTGAAAGCTTTTTGACTCAGAATATTGATTGCACAGAGAACATTCAAGAGAGTGATGTCAAAAGTCGACCGAATAAAATGTGGAGGAGTGTAAAAGGACAGTAAATTGAAAAGATACCTAGGAGTATTTTTATTCAGGCATTTCTAAACAAAAAGAGCAAGTTGAAAATGAAACCGTCCTCTAATCGGTACCCAATGAAGTTCGCTGAGTGATGGAAAATATTGTTCGCTCAAGGGTTTGGAACATACCAAAATGAGCTGCACTATTTTGCAATCTTTGAACTCTGTCCAATTCATATGACGCAGCACCAAATAAAGGATACACCACTGGTTTATGAAAGACTCCATTTATTCCTATTGACAAGTTTTCAATCAACACTCTATACATGGTATAATGCGACTGAAAATGTCATCCAATTTTGTGGTTAAAATTTCAAAGGAAACAACAAACTAGAGATTTCCTTCCATGCTAAACAAACATTAGCGTTAAACAAACATATGATTCTTACTGGTGTGGAATCACAGGAACGGTCACTTGAGAAAAACTTCAGTCCTTGCGTGCCATCCCCGTTGAAGCATTCCTGCAGTCCTTTCTGAATTCTTTTGTTAAGGTAACTAATTGAGTAAAGACACAGAGCTGAGTCCCGCCCAGGCTGGTCCGAGCCCTCCGAGACACTTGTTGAGAAGACGCCAAAGAGAACCTCCTCGCCAGTTTCAAACTCTTGCAGGTTGGCACCAACTCTTCCTACATAGGCTGCATTGAGAATGTTATACACTTTGCTGCCTGAATTCCGACAGATAAGATTGGCTTCGGTGTACGAGAAAAAGTCTGCAGTTGAGGGGAAAAGAACGAAACATCATAAATTTCGACTCCCCATTTGCGATGGCCACTTCCATTTTTTATTTGTTGTCCTTTGCTGTAGTCCCTTTCCTTGCTTTGTTTATTTGATTTGTTTTTGATTTCCCCTTTTGTTTATAGTAACCAAGTCTCCTACGGGTGCATGCATACTTTGTACAAATTGTTATGTTCTTGAGTTCACTGCACAATGCATGTTGTTTTTGGTAACATTACAATAATAAATGATAAGAACAATACTCATGGTAATTCAAAAAATTGTTTTTCATGATTGAAGTAAAAATAATATTACAAGCACATGATCTGCAAGTAATGCTACGTGGTGTAAAATAACTCAGCTTCCTGCATGAAAGAGAAAACTAAGAGGTCAAATCTTGCATGAAATATAGATCAATATTGCATCAATTACTACGAAAAAGTGACCATACATTCCAAGGCATTTCATGGCAGGCAAGATATCACACTGATCAAATGGGAAATTTTACATAATTTTGTGTCCCAAATTACCACTTAAAAGCAAGAATTGTAAAAACAACATCTGAACAAATTTTGAGATGTGACCGTTCTTCAAGATATTGATAAAAATCATATGGTGCAGTTTCCGTAAAAATGTATGATTTAATGTTTTCTTCCAGTGAGTTGTGTTCAAACTGTGTCTTAAGGAAGTCCAGGCTCTTTTCTGTGAAATATTGCACATGCCCTCTCCAGGTATGCTCGATGAGGAACTTGGATCAGCTGACCTGTGTAAATCATATTACCCTATAATTTAGAAATCATTCAGCAGGCCTGGAATTACAAGGAGGCCAAGGAGGCCATAGCCTCTGTTGCCCCTGGTCTTTGTCTTGGCCTTGGTGCCCCTTCAAAAGTTTCTCAATGACAATGGAAATGCCCTTTGCGAAATGAAAATGGACTTGCCCTTTCAAAGATGAAAATCCAGGCCTGAATGAGTGACAGCATATGTACAGCTACTGTCTACTCAATACATTCAGTCAGTGTAAATTTTCTATTAATACTACATCATATTGCAAAGTGTTAGCTTCCCTTTTATCTGTGAGTTAAAGAGTATAAAGAAGTAAACCTACTTTTGTCTCTGTTGCATATTCGTACAATCCGCGATTGATAATTGTCCAGGTCCACATCCACTCGCTGCACTGTGGTAAAGTAGTTAAAACCTCCAGAACTAAAGCCATATATGTACTTGATTTTATAATTATGTTTGTAAGCATCAATCACATTGATGAAGGAGTTCCGATAATAAATATCCTCTTGGCTTGCAAAAGAAAAATACCACTCCCCAGAGCTTGACTCCTTCAGTTTCTTGGCCGTGGCAGCATGCTGACTGACGTTTTGATACTGAGGGTCACTGTTGAAAGTAGCACCAATATACAGGACTTCTTCAATTTCTCCGTCATCGCCACCTTGGTATCGGGCAAAGTAGCTTACGACTGACTCTCCAAGAGCTAAGCTGTCCTGTTGGTTCAGGGTCTCCCTACCGTGGACATAAGCGGGCCAGCCGACAATCCTTGTAAAGTTACTCACATCGTGCAGGGCACATGTCCCATAGAAATCACTGCCGCATGCTATGAGCAAGTTCCGACTGTAATCAACTTGCAAGACCCTATTGAGGTTATCACCTCCTGGGCATCTGTTCATCACGACTGTAGGACAGAACTCGATGATTCCCTCTTGTCTTGTGTTGACTTCAGCAAGTTTGTCCAAATTAGACGAGAAGTGGTACAGCTTGTTTGTTCCACCTACGTAGATCTCACCTGTGTCTCTGTGAACGAAAAAATGCTGCAGAGCAACATTTGGAGAGCTGAAATGGGTCAAGGTTTGGACAAGTCTCTGATTCAGGCATGAGGCAGGCAGGAGAAGTCCATAAAGTACAACGATGACAAATAACAAAACTGCTTCTTTTCTTTGGAGGTCGGACCATCTCCATCCCTTTGCTGAATTTATGTTGCGCTGAACTGCCATAATTGACCTGCATATCACAAATTTTAAAAACACAAAAAATTTCAAACTTTGTTATCTTAAGTCAAGGGAAGAAATCCTCAAATAAATAAAAAAACAACATTAAGCATAATAACAACAATTAATGTTAATTATTGTCTGCATTTATAATGTGCCATGTCTGTCCAAATTTTTGTCAACAAATTTTGTGGCGTTTAATTGAAGTTAAATTTGCATCAGGGATGTTGGTTGTACTCGTACACTGATGTATATAAAGCACTGTATTCTCTTTTAAGAGACGAAACAACCATAGCGCAACATCTTGAAAGAGATACAAGGTGAGGTAGCTCATGTTGCTGCCAGACCATGCGAGTAACACCAGGGCAAGCCCCTTCATTTCATGATAAGAGAACTGGGTTCTTTAACATGCATTACACAACACATGGGAACAAGGGCTTTAAGTCCCATCCGAAGGACGAAGCAATAGTGGTTAAGTGTCTTGCTTAAGAAAACAAGTGCCAAGAACCCACAGTCTGCTGACCAGAAACACCAACGCTTGAGTCCGGTGCGCTTGACTGCTTGGGGCCACGACACACCAACAGATCAAGACAAATAAAAGCAGCATAAATATTTGCAATGTCAACTCCAGCGTGTACTAGTTTGAAATCAGAGAAAAAATTCAATCAGTGTATGTTGGTGACAAAAAAATGATATGTCTCATTTATTCTAATATTTACCTACGACCAGCTCAAACAAAATGTATGCTAATCAAGAAATTTCCAGTGATGAGTGATTCACAAATTTGGAATGCCAATACATAAAAGATGCTGAAGCTTGCAGAAGCAACACATTTTTATTTGTTTGACTAACTGTTTAACCCTTTAGAAACCATTCATTTCTGTATAATTGTCACCATACCCCCACACATGGTTTTATTAATGTTTTTTTGAAACAGTTTCTTTCTTGTAAAAATGGTTGAAAAAATAAAATATAAAACAGAAATTTAGTTTTGTTTTACAAACACACATACTTGGAAAACATTGGAAAATGTAGTACATGTATACTTTGGCCCTTTATGGTTCAGTGAATGTAGGTCAAATCTTGCGGCTGTTTGCGGCCGTTGTGGGCATTTTGGTACAAGCCGTTTCCAGCCACTATGGTCTCTAAAGGGTTAAGGGTAGTATTTGCATAAGAAAACCAATGATGATGAAATACAGCTTTGAATTGTCACTTGTGGTAGTGCTTGGCCGAGAGGGGTCTAGTGAATCGGACTCAAGTCCTAGTATTGCCAGACTGTGGATTCGGGTCCTGATCACGGAAAAAGTGTCCTTTGGATGAACCTAAAGCCGTAGGTTCTATGTGTATTGTAAAGCATAAAAGAGCACAATTTGCACTTATTGTTAAGAGAAGAGGTTTGCTGTGGTGTTTCTGTCGTGGTTGGCAGCAAATTGCCCGGCATCACCTTGTAAACCTTTACAAGGTGCTAAAGTGGATTTCATGATTCAAACACAGCCCATGCCTATCTGTTGTACAAATAATGAATGCATGGGGACCCTGGTCATGTGTAGAAATAACGGTTATCAGAACTGTTGTACTGTTAATGCTATCACTTTGTTTTAGTTCACTAAAAAATCATGCAAATAAAATCAGTATGAAAAGATACAATGTTATATTATTTCTTTTGAGTGCACCAAGTGATAATCAAAAATCTATTTTGTCCAAGGAAGTGTCGTCTCTGAAAAGAGCCTGTTGGTTTTCAGAGAAAACACCTCTTAAAATAGATTTTTTATTACATGATGTACTCAAGTACATCCACTGTAATTGTGTACACAGTAATAATATTATTAGACATCTCTTGTGACTGTTGTTTCAATAATGCTTGTTATTAATATTAGTTTTCCTCATGTAATCATATAGGCTGTCTGGTCCAATATCTGTCTAGTCTTTTGCCCTTACATGATAGAAATTGTCAGGCGATTCTTTTGGGGCCAGGAACTGTGGGCCTACTTACTTGTGGTATTTTTTAAATTGTGGGGTTAACCCCACACAATTTTTAACAAGAAAGATTGAAAGAAAGGGATACTAGAAAACCAATGGGGAGAGCCCATAATGTCCCTCTAGCAAAGATAGCTGTCTCTTTGGCTGCCTGTCTTGTGCTAGGGCTGATTTCAAAAATTTTCAAAAAGTTTACTTAATCAGCCTCCATACTCTTGATCCTCTTTCTAAAATTTACTGTTTAAATTGACTTCATTAATTGATTATTTTACTTTGTTCTTGATTCACCATATCATTTTCTCTTACGAGTATGGAAATAAACATTCTTGAATTGAATTGAATTATAGTTAATATCTACTTCTTACACCCAATTCTTAATACCTAACTTACACAATGTCCGACATCTTGGTTCCTTCAATGAACCAACAGGCATGATATTTGGCTCTTGGAAAAAACCGTACAGGAAAACTTTATTGAGTACAATGGCTGACCCACATGTGGGCTTTGTTTTGATTAGGCTTTCAGACCAAATTGCTGATTGTTCTTGAGGGGAAAATTAGATTAAAGTAGGAAGAATATAAAAATCATGCCTGAAATCAATATTTTAAAATTGTTCAAGATAACCCTATAATAAGATGAGTTTAAATTTTTTTGTTGGCACTGAAAAAGAATTTGCTTACAAATATTCTGTCAATAATGTTTAGTGAGTGAATGTATCGCCAAAGGTTTATAGGCCTAAACTATATTTGTCGTTCAATACATCAGACCAACTACAAAGGCATATAATCTTAAGCCCCTTCACACAAGAGCAATTTAGCACCCTTGCTAAATTGTAGCATGGTTGTAACATTTTACAAAATGTACCTCGTGTGAAAGGACAACAATTTTTGCACTGTCCAGGGTCCCTTGTAAAATTCTTGTCAAACATTGCTACATTTTGTCGCAGATTCGGACCTACAACAAAATCTTCCGCATACATACATAGCGCACAATGGTCATTAGTTTTTCAGTTTGGCTGTGTGAAAGCTTGCAAAATCAGTCAAAAAATAAACAATCAGCACTCGTAAAATTTGTAGCAAGGGACCATGGTAATTTTTTGGTCATGTGAAAAGGGCTTTATTATACTTACCTGCATGCTATTAGTTTCGCATTAGTAAATCAGACCCCAATCGTCAGAGATCCTAACCTCCAAGGTTCAGTAAACTTGTGGTCCACAGTGGGGGAAAAGGAAGTTAACAGCATTGGACCTACCACTAAGACCAGGAAATTAGAGGAAAAAGACAAGAGCAGACAAGTACCACCAGTAAACACTGACTGAAGATGGTGATCATCTGGTGCTGAGCTCAGGAAACAACAGCTGCGTTATCATCTGCTCTCTGGTTGTGCTATAGGTACAACCCTGAGGTGCACTGTGGCTGATGTCCTGAGCTGTTTCCTGTTTAGAGACTCCAAAGCCCAACAACGCCAAGTATTTCTGTGGCTGCGCATATGGGCAAACAGGAAGCCAATGTGTCATCAAGATTGGTATCTGTACAGAAGAGGAAACTGTAAACAGTATTATCTAGAATATAGAAAGTGTTCCTCCCTGTTTGGAGGATAAGTATGACTTTTGTGCGGGGTGAAGATTGAAAGTAAAGTCATTTATGACCTGTGCTTAGGTCCTGTAAACAATGTTATTATAATGATACTCGATGTTGAAACACCTTTTCCTTCCGCCGTGCTTGAAAAAAAAAAAAATCTTTCCATAGTGACTACAGAATAATGTGGGTCAACAGGACAAGCAAGTTCCAGCATTAAAACTAACTTTCACATAGTTTATATGCAGAGTTTCAAAGTAAACATTTCAGTTTTACAGGATGTTGCACCCATGTTCTACAAACCCAATTTGTCAGGCTGTTATAGACCTAATGGCTCTCTTTTAACATCTTATTGGCCAATATGCGGTGTTCATTCAGAGGGTGATATTTCCAATCCAACTGAACTGGTAGGACTTGCTCGTACTTTGAAAACAGCGTTTTAGACAAGGTTGGAGGATGGGGCTGTAAGTGTAATGAATGGCACTACAAATATATTACATAACATATATATAAAGAAAGAAGAAAAAAAGAGGAAAAAAAACTATAAGCTAAGACATCGTATCATTAGTTACTTTTTTTTAATAGAATTATCCGAGACAAAGTCAACATAAAAAAAGGAGAGCCATAACAGCCCAACAAGGTGGGCTATTGTTCTTCTTACTTAAATACCATAATTTTAAATGATGAAGATGACACTTTGTCTTTGTGCTTCTTAATCTTGGAATGGATGGATCCCTGGATTTTGTTTTGAAAGTTTTACTTTATAAAACCTTGCTGGTATTATTAAGTTTAAAAGCTCTGAACTATTTTACTTAGACTTATTGAACCTTGACTTATTAATTAACACTTCTTTGGAATAAGTTTACTATAAAAAAAGTGGTTCCATTAATTTATATACTCGTAATGAAGAAGAACCGACTAGGTTTAGTTTAGGGATTCTATCTGACCTCACTTCATTAGACTGGTACCCTGCGATCTACATTTAGCATGCACACATCATAAGTTGCACGTCAATGGGGAACCATTTAATAGTGTAAATTTTCAACGTAAAATAAATTTGGCAACGGTCCACTGGAATTTTCTGCATTTTCTAGACTTAAAAGACTTCAAACAAAGTTAACATTTCAGAAAAATATTCTTGGTAAGTATAATGTTGTCTTTGTTGTAATTTCAGCTATATTACTGATGTTAATGTGTGTCTTCTGATGACAATTCTCCCCAATCTAAGCAGCTACATTCCGTCCATGGGGGCAGCCATTTTGTACATCCTGGCTCTTTTTCATCCTGGCATTTTCCGTAGTTTCTTGAAAGGCTACAAAACTTTTCATCCAATAATCAAAACTGTAAAATGTAAACAGACAGGAGGTATAATGTAGGCCAAAGTAGGGTGAAGTAGTTTCGACAAGAATGGCTGAGGAAAGTTTTTCTGGTTCGAAGTGTTAAGTGTATCACTATCGTTTGCCATTTAAATGCGCGAAGGTTTTTTGGCGACTGTGAAACTGAAAGTATGGGACGGAAGTCGGGCACTGATGAGGCATGGCAGTGTAACTGTAAGGGCGTTTTCCAGTGTTTTTAAAACTCACAAGCTCATGCTTGCTTTTCAGCCAGACAGATTGTCAAAAAACTATGTTACATCACTCCATGATCACATCAGATTTAGTCAGGTGTGCAACTGGTCAGCTGATCAGCTAATTTTCTCCTTTTTTGTTTCTTTAAACAGTGCCATATATAAATGCACTACCTCCATGATTATTCTTAATGTTGTTTTTACTTTTGGCTAAATTCTAAATACAACTTTTCTAGAACTAGAAGGGCAAAAAAGGTAATTTTTGAGTGTGGACAGTAATTTGTGCATGGGCATGGTTTTCTCAGGCATGGTTCAACAAGCTTAAATTCTTCAAAAGAACATACACCTTTTAAGTTATTATTATCAATAAAAATAGTTTATTTCTTACTTTTCTGGTCGAACAGCTATTTAGTCATACAGAATGAACTAAAATTTTGACAGAACTGAATTGTTATCCCATGTTTTTTGTTGAAAAATCAACGATACAAATTAAACATTGGAGACACACTTTCGTGAAAAGTGTGACCTATTTCATTCTTAACTTATTTCTTATAAAGGTTTTATAGTAGTGCCAGTACCCTTCAATCAATTATCGCAACAGCTGCAGGTCTCCCGAAGTAGCTATACCCACTGGGCGTGCTGGGCGGGCGTAGAGTAGGGTGCTAAGGGCTCTTATGAAAATCCTAAACCCTCGAGGTTTTCCCATAGTGCTGTTGGTATACATATTTTTGTACATTTTGTGTTGTTCTGGTCGAATAAATAATAATAATAATAATAATAATAATAATAGATCACATTTTTCACGAGAGTGTGTCTCTAAGGATGTAATTTCCCAGTTCAGAATAATATGGTTGGTTTTGTTGGTATTAGGGTATGAAAGTTAGTTTTCAGATTCTCATTAGCACCGGCATAGAGTTCTGGACTTCTCATGTAAAGTTTTCATAAAAAAAAAAAAAAAGGAGCCTGTAAAAATTGTAAATGTTAAGTTATGAAAAAGGTCCTGAAAGACAGCTGACAATAGATACATGTAGGTTGCAATATGACGTAAATCGGCCATCTTTACGAGCAATTTGGAACACACTGTCATGCGTTTTGCGTGAGAACGATGTGCAATACGCGCACATGTCACAAAACTCATTGCACGATTGGTTAGTAAACAGAGCGACTGCGATTAATAATTTGAGCGCTAGATGCGCCTGCAAGCCAAAATGCAATTTGCCCGTAAAGATGGCATCTATCTAGATATTTTCAGTCATGCCCTTTATTTTCCAGCAAATTGGTCTACACATGGCCGTCCATGTTGTCATCAATTGCCTGTATCATTTTAAAGCCCTAAAAATGAAGCAAGATCATTATCCTTGCATTTTGACCATGGTAAAGTTTTGTTTTAAATAATGAATAGGCCTAATAAAATTAATCGGTTACATATAGCCCAAGACACAATTTTGACGCTCATTGTACATGAATATTATTACCCCCGTCATTTGGCCATTTATTTCATTGTTTTGAACCATTTAGGCCCTCTGCAAAATACACAACCTGGGCCCTGTGATGCAAAGTAGGCCTATGTAGTATACCAAGCTAAATCAAATACAAGTTTTACCATATCTCTGTCCTCAAACTGAGTCTCAGGTACCCATTTAATGAAAATTGAAATTAAATTGTTCATCTTTACCCTGTGAAGACTTAAAATATTATAGGCCAATTTAGCCTGTAGGCCCCTACGTGCCAGTGCTGCGCCCCAACTGATGGGACGCTGGCAGCACAAGGTTTCGTATACAAACACATGGAAAACCTCATCTTTTAAAACTTTTTTATGTGATTTAAATGTCTTTCTCAATAACTTACACACTTCCCTGTAAATAATCGATGAAGACACTGAATTCACATAAAAGTAAAATAGACAGCGGTTTTTCCATGTCTTTGTGTACATTGTGTGATGATGTGTGGCCCACAGCACTTGCAGAACAATTTTTGTTAGTGGCACTCAATTTCTTATTTCCAACTGATTAATTCTCCTCAGAGTAACGGAGAGAAGTTGCTGAATTATGGAAGATGATAACAGGTCTGAGACGGAGACTGAGATTTCCCCAGCGTGCTTAGTCCTACCTGTCAATCCGTTGCCATCCTCATCAGGTTTGTTCTCTTGATTGTTTGGGGCTAAAGGGGGTGGATCTTTAATTTTATTTTAAAGTTATCATGACAACAAACATTATGTTTCGAGACTTTTCAATTCAGGGCCCAATTTCATAGAGCTGCTTAAGCAGAAAAAAATGCTTAACAATTTCCTGCTCAGCAGAAATGAGCAGGATACCAGTCACAAATTGTACACCTGACATGGTAGTTTGGCTGGTAAACCTTATTCTGGTAAGCAAAATTTTATTGTGCTTAGCAAATTTTTGTGCTTAGGCCTAAGCAGCTCTATGCAATTGGGCCCAGATTTCCAAATAAACCTTTAAAAAACTCAAAACTTACAATTTCTGTTCAGCTTTTGCTATAGACTGTGCAATTCTTGCACTTATTTTCGCTTCCAGGAACATTGTGGTCCCAACCACAAGGAGTTTGACGTGGGCGAGATTTTGTTTTGTCAATTATTTTAGTTTAACGTAGTTTATGACCATGAATGTTTTATATTGTTTTGTTGGGAATGTAACATTAAGTGATGAAAAACACAGTCAGGTCTCCTTGCACTGTTATGAATTCAATAGTGACCAAAATTGAATTGTTAATAGTTGTGATAATACATGGATGGCAACTGCCGTGGGTTTGCAGAGGGATTGTCTCAACAAGATCGTACCAATAATCTCATCCCTCCATCCAAGTTGTCGTCGTTGAGTCATGGTAGATGCCTTTGTGTTCAAATCAAAATTTCACAGCTCAATGTCAGAACCACTCGTTTTCAAAATAGCCCAACTCCTTATTTTATTAATTTGCTTAACACCTAATGTACTTTCAATGTTTTGTACTCTTTCTGAGGTTTCATACTGTACTCCACTGCGTTTTTACAGTTTTTATTAGTAATGTTGTTGATTATTTCCTCATCCATTCCTTCGGGTGTGTTTTTGTATCCTACTTGTCCATCCATCAAAAGTTCCCCATCAGACTTAAAGATTTTCATATGCAAAATAAAAATGGCTGTGCTCTCTCAAATTTGCAAAATAAAAATAGCTGTGCTCTCTCAAATTGGCAAAATGAAAATAGCTGTGCTCTCTCAAATTTGCAAAAAGAAAATAGCTGTGCTCTCTCAAATTTCTTGCCAGTGCATACTCTGTATGCCAGTGCATACTCTGTATGCCAGTGCATACTCTGTATGCCAGTGCTTACTCTGTATGCCAGTGCATACTCTGTATGCCAGTGCATACTCTGTATGCCAGTGCTTACTCTGTATGCCAGTGCATACTCTGTATGCCAGTGCATACTCTGTATGCCAGTGCATACTCTGTATGCCAGTGCTTACTCTGTATGCCAGTGCATACTCTGTATGCCAGTGCATACTCTGTATGCCAGTGCATACTCTGTATGCCAGTGCATACTCTGTATGCCAGTGCTTACTCTGTATGCCAGTGCATACTCTGTATCCCAGTGCATACTCTGTATGCCAGTGCATACTCTGTATGCCAGTGCTTACTCTGTATGCCAGTGCATACTCTGTATGCCAGTGCATACTCTGTATGCCAGTGCATACTCTGTATGCCAGTGCTTACTCTGTATGCCAGTGCATACTCTGTATGCCAGTGCATACTCTGTATGCCAGTGCTTACTCTGTGTAGATGATATGAAAATATGGTTAAGAGAACATTTTTACTAGTTACTTTGTTTTGGCCCTGATTTTTCTATTTTAGGTAAAACATCAAAGCGCAAAACTGGAAAACTGCTGAGTCTCCATAAGAAACAATTAAATGATTTGTCTGGTAAGCAAACAACTTTTGTGCTGTAACCCTTTTGAAATCTGTTAGGTCCTTGGTAAGCTAAAAACGCTGTTACCCTTTCCTTTTGAAATATCTAAAGACTTTGTCAAGAAAACAGCTTTGTCACTGCTACCCTTTCCTTTTGAAATCGCTTAAGTCTTTGGTAAGCAGACAACTTTATTACTGTTACCATTTCCTTTTTAAAATCATTTAAGTCGTTGGAAAGCAGACAACTTTGTTACTGTTACCCTTCCCTTTTAAAATAACCAGACAACTTTGTTACTGTGACCCTTTCCTTTTTAAAAACTTTCAAGTCGTTGGTAAGCAGACAACTTTGTTACTGTTACCCTTCCCTTTTGAAATCCTTTAAGTCTTTGGTAAGCCAACATTTTTGTTATATTATTACTCCTTTCTTTTTCAAAATGTTTTAAGTTTTTTTGGTAAGCAGACAATTTTGTTACTGTTACCCTTCTCTTTTGAACTCTGTTTAGGTTTTGCTTCAGGTTTATTCATATCTTTTCTTAAGATTCCTATTTCTCAGAACAATCACTTTCTTTCTATAATGTTGAAGATTTCCCAGAGTGCAGTGACTCCAAACAAGGGATCTTGGACAGCAATGATGGCATGGAGAGTGACTTACACGAACTGTCAGAGGCCCAGGCAGAAGAAAAGCATCTGGTGAGTTTCTGGCTGGCAGACGTTTACTTGAGGTTCTAAAAATCTGTTCATGTTCGACACTTGCAAAAAATCAGAAGCAAAACAAAGATAAATATTTTGTCAAGGATTTTTTGCACATCCATGTTTATGTCAGGCTTGCAACAGTGGTTTGGGTCTTAGAATACTATTAGCTTGACGATGAGAGTTTTATTTGAGAGGGAAATATTACTGTGAAGGATTGGGACTGGTATAAACTTTTAATTAATTTTAAGCTTGGAACCAGGGCCCAATTTCATAGAGCTGCTCGAGCAGAAAATGTTGCTTAACACATTTCTGCGAAGCAGAAATGAGCAGGCTATCAGTCACAAATTGTGCAATCGGCATGGTAATTTGGCTGGTAACCTTTTTCTGGTAAGCATAATTTTGTTGTGCTTAGGTACTTTTTGTGCTTAAGCTGCTCTAGGAAATTAGGCCCAGATTGAAACTTACCAATTATTTATTCAGGTACTTTGTTTTGAAATGTGTTAAGTCTACTGAGTCCAAGGACTCAAGTTTAATGAACCAATCCGTAAATTTTGTTTGGATTCAGTCGCCAACAAAAGTTCATTGTGAAGAGCCTATGATTGATCCAGTGACGCAGTCTTGGTTCACCAGTAGAGACTCCAAAGACAACCTGTCCAAGAAAGGTAAGTCCTTATTTGAAAAAAATATTGAAATTGTTTTGTTGGTGCTGCGACATTCAGCCATAGTGCTCTTACAGAACAAAAAACGGCCTCTAATGTCATGCTTAAACAAATAAGTTGTCAAGACTGACTTGTTTTGAAGTCAATCTTGACTTGTCCCAGATATTAATTGACAAAATTTCTTCTAAAACTCTCAAACGCTTGTGTCCACGAAGTAATCTTTCATTGCTTATTTTGCTGAGCAACAAACAATTTCTCAAAGACAATTTTTTCTATTTTTGGGGGTATCTTGTGAAAGAAGATTATAAAAGTATTTTGTACCACCATAAACCTTTAACCTAAACTGATGACAACACTTATGGAAGCACTTATACCCCAAACATTTCTTTCTTTTTACAAAATTTTTGCAGGTCATAAATGGAAGCAGGGTATGTGGTCCAAGGAGGAGGTGGACATCTTAGAAAGAAATATTGAGGAATATCTTAAGGTTGGTAGGATGTAAAGTAATGACCACTTGCATCAACATCTCACGCACCTGCTGTCTGCCAATTATTCTAAGCATGTAAACGCAGCTGCCTAAAATGCGCACAAGTCTGTATAACGTACTTAAATTTAAAAATATAACATAATTGTATTGCGCATAATTGTATTCTTCCAAAGACATCCGAGGCCCACAAGAATGACAGAAGAAGTCAGTCACAAGATGCAGCCCAAACTGGATGAAATGTCACTGGTTATTAAAATGTTCTGCTGAACAAAAATGTATTTACATTGGACTTGTAGAGTTGCAAGAATGGAGGCGTTTGAATATTGTGGAAATGTGGGGGCTTGGTACAGCCTCGCTACCATATCGATACCTCTCGTCACTAACCCCCGGAAGGGAAACACTGAAAATCAATGCTGATTGGCTTTCCAAAAGTTACTGCTTTGTACACATGCTTGTTAAAAACATTCGCTTAGTACGTGCGTGTAAAAATGCACGTATGTTTTTATATGGTCTCCCTAAAATGCGTTAAACGTATCACAAGATCAAAAAAGAATGAGAGTGGACAGTTGTTCCATGACTTGGTGTGTCTTTTTGACAGCGCGCTCTGCGTAGACTGTAACACAGAATGGATTAACCACAGGACTAATTAAAATATCTAATATATTTGGATATTTCAAAGTCACACTTCCATGGGTTATGATCGAGAAAGGCATTCTGGGAAAGAAAGAAAAATGGCGCGGCGAGAATGTACACCACTGGGAACGAGGTTGGGGCATGGTCACTTTTTAGGAGAGAGAGAGAGAGATGCATTGAAAATCCAAATGTCCATGGAAACCTTTTATTGTGGACCTAAACACCAGGCGAGGGTGTTGGTCAATTTTGCAGAGAACTAGTCAAAAGCTGTATACACTACATGGTATTTTGGCTGGTAACATGTTTCTTTATATGAAATCAGACCCAGGAGCCCATTTTGTAAAGCTGCTAGGCACAGTTACTTT
Source organism: Pisaster brevispinus (assembly GCA_023634235.1). NCBI lineage: Eukaryota > Metazoa > Echinodermata > Asteroidea > Forcipulatida > Asteriidae > Pisaster > Pisaster brevispinus. The sequence continues at coordinate 16,869,527 of JAMKCF010000004.1, forward strand.
TGCGGAAGAAAGTATTGCTTGAAAGAAACAGGTTACCAGTCTGACCGTCTTGTCATGTACATTGATTGTTCAGGAATGGTTCCCTGTTGGATTTGAAAAGTAAGTTTATCAAGTTAGAACTCCTCGTTTAGAGCTTAAAGGGACACGTTGCCTTCGAATCTCTCCAAATTCTGCTGTTTGGAATTACTCCTCATCCTTTTTAAGAGTTGTTCATGCACAAAAAACACCTACATGTACAGTGGTTTGTAATTAGTGAGTAGTGATTAAAATAACATAAATTTGTCTCTGGAAGTACAACCAGCAGAACATACTGTCCACCATTTTGTGGAGTCAAAAATTTGGTTCTACAAAATAGGTGACGTGTTCTGTCATGAAATTACAAAAAATTCACATAATTTCAAGGGAAATTTATGTGAATCATCATATTTTACTTTGAAATTGTCTTTCCAACCTTATTCATTTCAAAACAAACGCTTTTTATAGCCAAAAGCATCCAATCCAACGGCAACGTATTATGAATCGACTAGTATTGTGATTTACTCAAAAGTTTTGTTGTTATGTCTGATTTATTTCAGATTCGTAAACTTGGCGATGCTGTGTCAGTGATTTTCCAGATGAGCAAAGAGGAGAGGAAAGACTTTTACCGTTTCATCGCTAAGGGTCTCCAAAGGCCGCTCTTTGCTGTCTACAGACGAGTCATACGCATGTACGACTCCAAAAACCATGTTGGCAAGTAAGTTGTCAATAGTAGATGCCTTTGAAACACTTCAAACTTTTATATTTTGCCATTTTTAAGAAAACTCTTATCAAAGAATTTAGATCAACAAAAACCTTTTTTATTGCTTTCTTATCTTTTTGTGCAACGCTTATGGTTCCCACACTTTGGGTGCTCATTCATGTATTAGCCCATACAATTATCTGTTGTAGGAATGCCTAATTCATACAACAATTCATAATTCCTAATTCATACCTAAAGCAAATGTGATTTTAATTTGACTTCATAAACTCACGGCTTATTTTTTGTTTGAGTTGAACTGTGAATTGTGTTTTTCAAAGAATAATAGAAATAATAATGGTGGCTTGTTATACAGCGCTCAAATCCGTCACTTAGTGACGCTCAGTGTTTTTCCTGCTAGGTATATTGAGCTACGTTTTTTTGAAGTATGAGACCTTTTTCCTTTACATAGCACCATGCAATGTTTACAAGGTGCTGTGGCACAATATATCAAACCAGGAGTACCTGGGCGAATCCCTTCTCTGTACGATAAGTGCATAGAGTTCTTTTTACTTGCATTGCACATCACACGGGACCTGCGGCTTAACGTCCCATCCGAGTGACGAAGTGTCTTGCTTAAGGACACAAGTGTCACAAGGACTCGAACCCTCACTCTACTGATCAGAAACACCAGAGTCAGGTGCTCTGAACCGCTCAGCCACAAATCACTGTCTGAAGTGTTCTTAAAGAGTGTATACAAAAGTATTTGAATACTGTGTGGTTTTCATGTGAGGAGCTTCGCTTTCACACAGGACATTGGATTCCTTTATTTACTGTTCATCTTAAATCTTATTCAATTATGGACTCATCTATTAATATAACCAAAGCTGTTTCAGTTGTTGATACTAACTTTGAATGATTGAATAGATATAATAATTGCACCGGGGATAAAGAATAATATTTTTGGTTTTACCCTGCACCGATGTGTGAAGACCACTGAATGCTTCCCTGAGTTCTGCAGAAAAAAACCAAATTCCAGATTCCAGAGTAGAAATTTCAGCCACTAGACCCCCCCTCCAGCATGCCCGGTGACAAAGAGGCCAGTTTGAATCCTGTAACTGGCAAGAGTTACTGAAACAATTTATTCATCTGATGAAGTAGTACAAGTAGATGTTGCTACGAAAGCTTAAATGCAGTTTTTTATGTAATTAGTTAGTCTTTAAGTGCCACCACTACCTTCCTTGGAAACAATTTAATAGGCGTAATCAATTCCACTCTGGATAGAGATTGTAGTTTTTGGTTTTGCCAAACACCAATTTTGTGTATGATTTGTGGTAACTCGGTAAATGCCCGAGAAGCTCGGAACTCTCGTGCTCATCTATTATGATGTTTTGGATTGTGTTATAGGTACACCCCTGAAGATATCCAGAAATTGAAAGAGTAAGTAAACAGAGATCTTTAAGCTATTAGTTTTAGCAGTACCACTCACTGTGGACAGCGCCCCCATTGACTTGTAAGAAATTTGGTTGAAGTGGATGCATTTACAGAATAGCGCCCTCGCTTTTCAATATTGACTGCTGCTAGGTATCTCCTGTGGGCTACATCATACAAGGCAACTTTTGGAAATCGGTTCCAAGCCAAAAAGAAAGAAAAACAAACTACACTTTCAAACTTCTTATCTTAGGAATAGCAAGACACTGTCAGAAAAGTGTTTCTTATGACAGAAATTGTGTTGTGTTAGAAGGACCTCATAATTATCTAAAAAGATTATGGAAGTTTTGTTTGACAATAGTTGTGAAATGTCACATTACTTGAGCCATGGATCTTTTGCTATAGCTGTGTTTTCAGCACTATTGAAGACAAGACAAATTGAATTGCTTGTTAAAAGGGTCAGTTACTGTATGGTAAATTTTCATGTTTGCTTAAAAAGATAGTCAAGTTTTTCTGGTTTTTTTTGTTAAGTACAACTTTGCATTTATGACATAAAATTCAAAGATCAGTACTTTGCAGACAAGCAGTGTAACAACTGAGTTTTTAGATTATTTGTATTCATGACAAACATTCATTTGTCCACTTCAGCTGTTTTTTCATTTTTTGTTCATGAGGCATTCTTATTAACCATTACGTACACAATTGTTGTTTTATTTTATGTTAAAATAGGCTGCGAGTCAAATATGGTAATGAATGGTGTGCAATAGGGGCGGAGATGGGGCGCAGTGCAGCATCTGTCAAGGACAAAGTTCGCCTGCTCAAAGATCGCTGCCACCAAGGTAATCCTTTCACAATCTTACTCCCCACGACAACTAAACTCTGTCAACTTGACTGATTCATGAAGCCCTGCCCAGGTGCCGATCCAGGAATTGTGTACCAGGCTGCCACGTGCAAACAAAATGGTTGGCATCCAATGAGAAACGGAGGTCTGTAGCGAGATTAAGGATAAACATGATGTGATTGTGCAAGTTTAAAGATTGCAAAAGGCAAAAGACATTTATTGATTTTGTAATTTTTTATTTGTTTTCCTTGGGGGGTGTTTAAAATGTTTGCCTGCTATAGTTATTGCCTATCGATGCTACACTTTAGTATGAGACCACAGATGCAGCATTGCATTCTCAGACCATGCACCCATATACACAATGAACTCTGCCAACATGTAATCTTGTGTGCGACTGGTCACAAAACACCATATTAATGGACTTCATGGACCAATCTATTGAATCGTACGGATTGATTTTAGTGGAAAACCAGTGTCGGGATCCTCTCCATAAAAAGGGGCAAGATTCAAGGTCATACAAATGTGTGCAGTGCTGGATAATTTTTTGTGTATCACACAAATTAATGGGTGAGCCATGAATAAGTCATCCTTGATAACATTGGCATTGACGACTTGTAAATTAAGGAGTTTCCTCTGGGGTGGAAGTTTTGTTTGAGACGTCTGTCATCGTGGAAAATGACTTTGTCATAGTCACCACAAAGAATATGTTTGTCAGTGCGGCCCCGGGCGAATGAGCAAGTTACTGTCCCCGCAAATTAACACCCGATCTCCTTCCCATTCATTGTTAAAGGTATTATACAAGTTTGTTAGAGCTGACAAAATAGCCGCAGACTGTGTTAATGTTTTGTGTGATCAACTGTATACATGGAATAACAAACCTGTGAAAATTTGGGCTTAACCCATTGTTTGATTCAGGAGAAACTAATGAAAAACCACACACAATGATGACAAGTTACCCGTGGTGTTTGTTTTAAAAAAGGTTGCCAGAACAAATTGTTGTGTATTTGAGGAAATGATGATTTTAAAAGACAAACACTCTTCACAGTGGTTTGTTCTGTAACCATTGTTATGAATTGATCGATCATTCCTGTGAACATGATAATACAAATTTAATGTTCCCTGACGACATCTAAAGCAGAGCTAAGATCCAGCCATTCGCAACCAATCAGTCCACACACACACACAAGAATTTGCACGTACTGCCCTGCTGCTATTTGCATTTAAAAACGTCAACAAGGAGTTAATATTTCATTTCAACGCAGGTGATATATTTATGTAATATCACATTTCTACAAATGTTGGTGAACTTGGAGACTGTTCTTGAAGGAAAATAAACTAAACTTAACAAATATTTAGGAAGGTTTTGCATTGTTGATATCTGAGTGGTTTATGAAATTTGTTTGCCATGACCGATACGGGGACAGAGGGTAACCCCCCCCCCCCAACCAATATTTCATACTTTAACACACTATTTCCTCTTGTACAGAAGTACCCCTCCCCCTAAAATCCTCTGAAGAATTCCTGAGATTCCTAAGCACTCAATGAAGCCACAATAGAGGGGGGAGGGGGTACCACCATGCCCCGTGTCGAGCACCAAATGGAAATGCATGGTCTTCATGTCATTTGTGCTACATGTACCTATAAGGTCATGGCTGAATTGACAGCTATGGCAGTGGCTATGGCAGTGGCTATGGTAGTGGCTATGGCTTGTCATTGAAAAGTTCTATTCTTCAACATTGTCACTGCAATGAACAGCCATAGCCATAGCCGATTAAGCCGAAATGGCTTTGAAGTTGAATTATTGATTTTTTCCCCGCCTTTCAGAACTAAAGGCACTAGTGCGAATCCCACTTTGAACCAGAGCGTTGCATGTAGATTGAGTTTCCAGTCCCTACCTGATTTCGTGGGTAGGGTTTTTTTCCGTCCCATATCTAAAAAATGGCTTCTGACTGGCACCCTGAACAAAGATATTGACTAATAGGGAGACTGCCAACATAGGGCTGGATAGCTCAGTTGGTAGAGCGCCGGTACGTTAATCCGGAGGTCGTTGGTTCAAGTCCCGCTCCAGTCAATTTTTATTTGTTCAAACCTAAATTAATTAAAAATTTACCCAGTCAGTTTCCCTTGTGGTTTATTACTTGACCTTTATTACATATCTAAAAACTGACATTTTATTCATCATTTTCTCTTCTCTTGGTATCATCAGACCCACGGGTAATGGGGCTTGTAGCTTTTGGGGATCCCTTGGCTTCATTACCAGAAATATGTCATAATATTTATAAAATCAATAACAATTCAGACACGGCCTAAGTTTCCTATGAAATCAGACATGATAACTACTTCTCAGAAGGGAATAACTTTTTTTTCAAATTTTGGGAGGTTACTTTGAAATCATTTTTGTCATTGTTTTCAGGAAAATGGACAATCAACGAAGAGCAGATGTTAGCCGAGGCGGTGTACTCAATGTCCAAAGCTGCTCCAGGCGAGAACATCACAACTGGAATATCCTGGTCGCAGGTGGCTGCCAAGGTGCCAACTAGGACAGAGAAGCAGTGCAGAGCCAAGTGGCTGAATTACCTCAATTGGAAGCACTCTGGAGGTACAGAGTGGACAAAGGAAGATGATAATCGACTACTAGACAGGTAGGAGAACAAAGACTAGGGGTGGGGGCGCTAAGGGTTGCATGAGAGATGTGTGAGTTAGGTAACATGAGGAGTTTAGGGTGAGAGATAGTATAATGGTAATACTTGAGTCTTGTATTTATCAGTAAGGTACTCAAGGCACTTGAACAAAGAGAAACACTTTTCAGACAGGTTTTTGAAATGTTTGAATTATGAGATGATTTATTTAGCACCTTGTAACTGTGCTGAGGTGTATTCAGCAGTGACAACCAGAAACACCGGGGCAAACCCCTTTCTCTTAGCGATAAGTGTAACTGGGTTCTTTCACGTGAATTACACAACGCATGGGACCTAGGGCTTTGTGTCCTGCCCGAAGGGTTAAGCAACAATGGTTAAGTGTCTTGGCTTAAGGACACAAGTGTGAAGACCGGGACTCGAACCTACACTCTTCTGATCAGAAACACCAGAGCTTGAGTCCAGTGCGCTTGGCCACGCCTTGCCATGACATGCCACAGGCCAGATGGTGGGAAGGGGGCACAAGGCTCAATTAAAACTAGATAAAGCTAGACGAAGACAAAAAGGTAAGTAGGAGCATCAGTGTGGAATTGTATCCGGGCAGTGAGTTCAGGTTCAGGGGGTTTGGGATCTTGACTGAGGTACTGGTGCAGAGTGGACAAAGGAGTATTCTAAGACACTCTCCATTTGTAATCCCTCAAGGCTGGCTGAGACCGGTGCACAGAATGACAGTCAAGTGAACTGGGAGGAGCTTGCTAAGAACTGGAGCAGCGTCCGCTCACCCCAGTGGCTGCGATCCAAGTGGTGGATGTTGAAGAGACACATACCAGGCCATGATGTAATGAACCTCAACAGTGAGTACAATACATTCTCCTTCCCCCTTCACCATCAACCCCACCCCTGGCCCTGCCCACCACCCCTGCCCTCGGTTTGGATTTCTTAAAGTTACTCTGATGTCGCTGATTATTCCTTTTGTAGCCCTGGTAAACTGTTACATTCAGGCAAAGCCGGGTGTTTCATTTATCTCACAAACCATGGGTTATTTTTTAAGGGAAACTAAATAGTTTCTTGTGTAAACTTATTAATCAAAGAAAACACTTGAAGCCTTAAAATCTCAAGTATGTCAGAGAGTAGGATCATCATCCCCTTTTGGATAAGATGGCTGGTGTACGGCCTTATCGAGGACCCCAATATTACTCCAGCTGGGAACCACTATAAAGAAGGGTCACCTTGAAATGGTGTCACTGTAGACCCACTGACTCGTGACCTTGCACTGCACTATAGTCTAACAGAGTTAAAGGAGGTTTGTCTTCCGGAGTTGTCTGTTGAAAGCGACACATAAGCAGAACCAAATCAGAATGTCTCAGTCTGTGTGTCTGTGTTTTTCTATTTTTGAGAAGTACCTTAATCTGAGCAACAGTCATCGGTGCCGACGATACTGGGGGATGCACTTGCGTCCAGGGTTCAGGTTTTTTTACGCATCAGAGGCATCATTGACCTACTTATTGTTGTCCCCCCCAAAAAAATGGTACAGGGTATTATGCAAATGACCAAAAATGGATACATTCTATACAGCAGATGTTGCAATAAAGAAAAATAGCAAAACTTTGAACTTAGTTTATTTTTAAAATATGACATGGTTTTAGGTTGAGGATGATGTTGCTTTCCTCAGAGATTTGGGATATATATATTTTTTTTTTTCAACTTTCAGGAAAGGAAGTAATGCTGTGTCTGAATTTTTGGCTACAGCTACGGATTTGGCTGGATTGCCGCTTCATCATGCATTGAAGTATAGGATTTCCTTAGCAACAGTCATACCTTTAGCTGTAGCCATAGCCGCAGCCACCAATTAGGACACAGCCTAACTTTAGGGATGGAGAGTAGATATTTAGTATGGTGCATCCATCTTTGCTTTACAAACAGGGATGTGATTTCTCTGTTTTTTCTGGAAAACCATTTTTTTAAACCCCCCCCCCCCTCAAAAAAAAAATAAAAATAAATAAATATATATATTTTTATTTTTTTTATTATTTTTTTTTTATTAAGACCATAAAAAACATGAAGATAAAACCAAAATAGAAGGCCACAGAGTGCAAATTAGGGCTTTGAAAGCAAAAGATAAATGTATGTAAGTAGGCTTCGAGCTCGCAAGTTTTCGCTCTCGCAAGCTTTTGCGCTATGTGCTCACAGTTTTTTTCAACAGCAAATCTAGGCTAAAAATGAGAAATAGTTTGTCCTTTCATTGTGAAGATTATAACTACCTTTGCCATGTGTGTCTTCAGAGTTATCCTGTTAGCCGTTGCAATTTGTCACTGCTTCCTGCTCTGAAGTTGGTGTACGTTTTGTACAGCCTACATTCCCTCACTTCACTATCTAAAAGCAACTCTTTTGGCACAAAGGGACTTTCGTAATGGGACCAGGGCTCGATTTCACAAGAAGCCATGAGTGATCTTAACTGCGAATCAATCCGTAATTTGCTAAGCAAAGTGTGATGTCACAATACAAACCACTATGGTAATACTGACAACTCATCTTAAAGATGAATCTTAGTGCTTTGTGAAATTGACCCCAGGGCTCAATTTCACAAAAAGCCATGGTGATCTTAACTGCGAACCAATCCGTAATTGCTAAGCAAAGTGTGATGTCACAATACAAATCACTATGGTAATACTGACAACTCATCTTAAAGATGAATCTTAGTGCTTTGTGAAATCCAGCCCAGCTGTAGTCTTTTCGGAGTATGTGAGAGGGAAGTCCAGAAAAGACGATTTCTCTACTAAATCCTAAAAGAAAAACTTACTCAGTGCATTTCCAATGGGCCCTCTCATAATCGCTGGAGCCAAACTGTCTGGTTTGGGTGTGGCCTGTGGTGGAAATCTTCACCCCGTAACCATCAGGATAGTCTTGCACATTTACAGCTGACACCATTTTTATTATGCGATGCTTTATAGTGCACTATGATAGGTAGCACATAAAAACTATTGAGACAGAGGCTTGAGCTTTTAGTGCATACATGGCTTATCATTGCACATTCTTGTATTTTACTAGTATTACATGTAGAGGCAAGGTCAAGGGAAATATTTGTAAACTTTCAATACTCTGTTGCAAGTTTCGCGCATTTCAAACATTTTTACAAGGATCGCCAAAACATGCAAACCCATTTTATGAAAACCACACTAACTTCACTAACAACCTTATAGTCCTAAGGGGACAATTTGTATGTTACATGTACATCAATTAAACTGTTTTCAGAACTAGTTCTTTTCAAAACTAAGTAGTCTCCTGAATTCCCAAATTTACTCTGTAAAAAGCAAGACAAGTTCTCGGAGAGCAATCTACACAGCAAAGTAGATAGACACACATGGTGCTACCGCAAACCAATACATCGATACCTTACCATGCAATGCCTCAAAACCCATAACTAATCTAGTGACAGTTGTACTCATTTGTGAAAGCACACATCTATCAGTTCTGTTTGAAGAAATTGTTTGTTCTAGGCATTAGAGGCACGTACCAAGCATTTTATGAAAGAGAATGTTAATGCTGAATATTTATAACTTGTTAAATGTCTTGAAATGCCAACCATCTGTTCTGTATAATATTCTGGCGCAGAAGTGGTCAGTTGGGATGTTCCGTTTGAAGAGGGTTTTCTCGTTTCAGTTTTGAACCGAAAATCAAAGTCTTGTAAAGTTGAGTTATAAATGTTCCTGCTGTATGGTTTGTTTGCCCTAACTTTCCCAAGCCATGTTTACAATTGGGTCAGGTTAGATTAGCGAAGCTGTGGAACAGAATTGATTTTAAATTGTCAAGGTTGTGATTTGTGCCAATTCATCCAAAAACAATTTTATGCCAACTGTCCTGCCTTTGTGGTACAAATCTAATAAGTCGATTTTGTTTTGTGTATTTCGGGAGTGACTTGATGGGAATTTTCCTCTAGATAACCGGGTGACATTCTACAGGTTGTATTTGACTTGCTTGACTGATTAAACTTTGAACTGCTCAGCTGGTGTCCAACAGTGTTGTGTTTAGAAACCCCCCAGAGGTCCGAGTGTAGCAAAATGTAACCCAATTTGTGCCTACATGTACAATGAAACTGTATGCATACAGTAGTTACTTGTGAGCTTTCCTTTATTACAATTCGCATATTTGCTTTTTATCAAATTGGTCATTTATAGTGTTTTGTTTTTTTTAATCGGCCCAACCGAATCTTGTATCACAGTTATATATTTTGAGGGTGAAATTTTCAGGCAGGGCTCGAATTTGGTGAAAAAACTCCCAAGACAGCAGGATTTGTAGGTCAAAAAATTACTGGACTAGAAACTTGTGAAAAGACCAGAATCAAAATGAGAACAAAAACTATCTACATTTAAAATGCTTTTATTTCAACTTATGGGTAGTACTTCATACTCAACAGAATTGAAAGATAATTATCAGACTCCAAGTCAACATTTGAACATAATTTTTTTATTTAAAGATGACATTAGGCATTATTATTCAAAAACAAAAGGCTGCTGCCCTTCTTTTTCAAAGTTGATAAAAACACTGGTCTCGGGCCTGCGGTCCAGTGTCATTTTCGAGCCCTGTCACACATCCACTACAAGAATATTACAAGTTTTTTTAATTGGAATTTTTAGTACTTGGCCTAAATGCTAAAGAGAAAAAAACAAACTAAACTTTGTTTGGAAGAGTACATTAATTCCCAATTTCTAGTTTTTAATAAAACAAACCATACTACCAACATGTTAACTTTTATCCAGTGTGGTTGTTATGTGGTGAACAAAAAAAACTGTCAGTGTTTTGCCAAGGATGTTGTGCATGATCACGTTGTGCTTATTTCGATTGCGACAATCAAAATAAGCCCTGTTGATTTGTGGTGTCTTGGAGTGCCACTTCCTTCAGTGTGACAGTGTTTCAGATGAATACATTCGTCTGTTAGAGGATTGGTACTGGTACGGAGTTAATCAGTGAGTTTTCAGATTGAAACTAATAATACTTTGTTTGTATTCTAATAATTACCAATTGTGTACTTTGTTGTCAAGTTATATCGGACAGGAAAAATCTGATGAAATAATGAGTTTAATTTTGCTGATGGATGCTGTAGGATCATGATTGTGTGGATGCAATTTATATTAGGCCCCCAAAAACAAATGTTCATGTTATGGCACAAAGTCCATTCACCTTCATCCCGCATTGAGCTTCTCCATTATCATGATACACACTGGAAAACTATTTCATACTTCCTCAAGTCTAGAGTGCAGGTATCGGTGATTTACATCACCGTCAAACCAGAGACGGAAGTTTTACAACGGCCACATGAGTTGACAGATACTGGCTGACAAGTCAATTGACCTTTGGTGACTAGACTTGTTGGAGTATTGGAAAGTGTGTTTTTGTCCCCTTTTTAAAACTTTTTTTTCTTGACGGTTCATTCATTGGTTTTTTAAATTTTTTATTGTCATTATTTATTCATTTGTTTTATTTATTTGTTTTTATTAAATATCTACCTAATTATAACACTACTCATTTATGATGATATCGTGTGACAAAATATGACTGTGAAAGAAATAGACCGGCTTCTTTACATATAGAAACCATTTTGTTGTTGAAAATAAGCACTTGGATTGAAATGGCATACTGGAATCTCATTTGAAGAGACTCCTCTTGGCATTGATTGTTACTGGCATGAGTAGGTGAACACAAATCACAACAGTTTGTTCTTGACTTGGGCAAAGGTGACTTATGACTTGACTTGCCCCAAAACTACTTGAGACTTGACTTGACTTGCACAAAATAATTAACTTGTGACTTGAATTGACTTGTGGGAAAATGACTTGTGACTTGATTTGGCTAGGGGAAGAATGACTTGTGACTTGATTTGGCTATAGGGGTAGAACATCATGTGACTTGATTTGGCTAGGGCTAGAATGACTTGTTACTTGATCCGGCTAGGGGTAGAATAACTTGTTACTTGATTTAGCTAGGGGTAGAATGACTTGAGACTTGATTTGGCTAGGGGTAGAATGACTTGTGACTTGATTTGGCTAGGGGTAGAATGACTTGTGACTTGATTTGGCTAGGGGTAGAATGACTTGTGACTTGATTTGGCTATAGGGGTAGAACATCATGTGACTTGATTTGGCTAGGGCTAGAATGACTTGTTACTTGATCCGGCTAGGGGTAGAATAACTTGTTACTTGATTTGGCTAGGGGTAGAATGACTTGAGACTTGATTTGACTAGGGGTTTAATGACTTGTGACTTGATTTGGCATTTTTTCTTGATTGGTTGGAAAAGTGGCTTATGACTAAAGGAGATCATGATAGGTCTATACTAGTTTTTACATAATGCTGTCCGATGTAGATACCGTCATTTTTTTCTTCCTTTTTTCTCCTCTCCTTTACAAAATCGTACTTCATAATGCCCTTTTATGCCATGGTCCATGTATTTTAACACTGGCATGATAAACTAATACGTGATTAGGGTTTGTTATGTATTGTTAGTTTGACCTATTAAAAAAAAGGAGGTCTGTTTCAGCATGGAGGAAGAAACTTCAATGCAGCAGTGCCTAAGGCTGATGAGCACCTGTAATTGCATGAAGACCTTGTTCTTTAAAAAGATTACTCCCAAGTTGTGCTTGTTGATCCATTTCACATTTAACTCTCGTGGCTCTATTTTTTCATACATAAGTTGATGTGTTTCCGTAGTGAGCGCCACCATGGGAGATGAAACCTTATGCATACCACATGGTGCAGAGGAAAGTGGGTAAAATGCCGCCGTCCTGCTGGACTTAAGTTAAAGATAGAGTGCAGTCTTGTGAATATTTTATGAAACATTTCTGCATAAACTCAATGTGGGCATGAAGCTGAGTACAATATTAATCTCTCTGGACATTTATTTTCTTTGAAATGAAGTGAAGAAATAAAAGTGGTAAATTTGGTTCAAATCCCACCTAGGGCCATGAGTAGCATTGGTTCTCTCCTATGCCACAAGAATTTTTCTCCAGGCCCTCCGGTTTACCTCCCTCAGGAAAAATCAAACACTTTTAATCTCTGGCTGTGCTCCAGGCTCATAGTGGGTCAATGGCAGTGTGGCTGGCTGCCAAATGTGCCCTTGCACTCCTGCGGTTTGAGCACGCTGTGGCCGCGTCCTTCGCAATTCAGCTTCTCACTTACAAGTAAGGATCGTTATCCTCCCTTTATCCCAAATTATTATTTTTATTAAGAAGCTACACTCAATGGTTTTTCAGATTTACGATGATTTATATAGCACCCTAATTATGCAAGGCATGCTCCAAGTCACTGAATAATTAAACACAGAAAAAATGTACTATACAACTAAATGTCTATAAATCAACACGTTTACTTAAAATAAAAAGTTACAAGGTATTAAAGGTAAAGTAAATTTTTTTTAAGTAGAAATGTAAGGCTTGAAATTTGGAAAGAGTGGCATGGTTCTGTTGAGAAAAATCAAATTTCACCAAAACACAGCGACTGTTTTCTTGTGAAGGAAATAACATAAAGTGGGTCAGGTCTCAAAGGGGGCTGGCTGTTTAGTACTTATCTAAAGGCATGGGAAGGAATGAAATTCCATCTTGCCAATTTTATAGGTCACTGATTTAGCGGAAGGTCAGCAGAACTTGTAAAGGGATAGAACCTTCCTCACACTGCCACTTTTTGTTTTCTTTTCTTGTTCGGTCTTGTTCTCTGTTTGCAACGTAATGTTGACTACTGATTATCATTAAATGCCCAACTTGGACCAGACTATTTTGCCGTCCAGCCTCAGTTTGGTCCCGTGTATTTCAAAAAGCATTTAACATTCTTCTTGTTTTAATTAGATTCCTGATAGAAAACCAATAAGATAATATAGCCTACAAAATAACCTTAATTACTATTTTTTAAAATTTATATTATTTAGTCTTCCGTGCAGTTAAGTTAAGTTTACATTGCCTTATTTTAAAGTTTTGTATTGCACATGTTATTTTTTTTATTTTAAATAGCACTTTTTATTGACTCAATGTTAAATTTGATGGAATTCAATCTACTGATTCAGCAGGGATGTGATTTCTCCATTTTTTTCCCCGGAAATCCGTTTTTTTTAAGCCCCTAAAAACATGAAGATAAAACCAAATAGAATGCCCCAGAGTGCAGATTAGGGCTTTTAAAAGAAAAAATAAATGTATGTAAGTAGGCTTCGAGTTCACAAGTTTTCGAGCTTGCAAGTTTTCGCCCTCGCAAGCTTTCGCGCTTTGCACTCACAGTTCAGGGTTTTTTTTCAACAGCCTATCACATCCCTGTGATTGTAATGTCTTTTTAAGTTGCCCTTTCTTTTTCTCTGCCTTTTTTCAAGGGGCAAATATTGTGCCTGATTTTTAAAAAGAAGGATAACATTTTTTCCACACCATCATCAATGTCTTTAGATATCTCAAACATAGATCCTTGTCATTTGATTGGCGGAACACGCGTCATGTGTCATTCTTTATTTTCCATGTATTTATTGCCGTGACATTGGATAGGGAAATAGGGAAATGTGTATAGGAAAATAAATATAGGACGGAAGAATTGATTTTCCATTTTTAGATTCAGCATTGTTCCCATACAAAACAATCTCTCCTGCTCGTTTTCCAAACGGGCCAGGTTGTGTCATGACAGAGAGACATCCATGTTTCGAAGGGATTTTTCAAATTTTCGGCCTATTTTGTGTTTATAATTAACAATTGTTCAAATGACGAGGATCTTGGTATGACTTATATAAAACAAATATTAAGTACATTTCGTTTGTGCATTTTTCGCGGAATATACTTTCTCTATGTGAATCCTAGCTTTTCCATTTCACTTGGCTTCGCCTTGTGAAATGGAATAGTCTAGATGCCACCTTGTGATTATATTCTGCAGACAATGCTCTTACATACATTCAATATTTATGTAATATGCTACCTTTCAGAAAACCAACCTTGTCCTGTTTGGTTTTAGGTTTGCATTAACACCATGTGTTGTCTACATTATCTGAGTGGACTTTCAGTTCTGATAAGAACTAGTGCAGCTTGGTTCCAAAGAACTTGTCTTGCCGAGTTGATCTTCCGGGAAGTAGATTAGCAAGATCCAAAGCAACATCAATACTCCCCCATGCGATGCCTCAAAACTTGCTCTTTTTGTTTCGTTGTGCTGTCGAAAAGTTAAAAAACTGTGAAAGTAGTTAATTAGATATCTTTTTAAGGTCACCCTTTTCTACCTAAATTAAAACTAGAGATTTTGCTAATTCTCTGAGTTCTCTGAAAAAATCAAGGTTCAGACAATGTGTAAATATTTCTGCTTGATTTAAATAAAATGTGATGTTTGTGGTGTTAAAAATCACAATATTGTGACATACCTGTTTGGATTTTGGCTAGCGACATTTTCCTGCCAAAAAATTATTTACTTTGCCAAAAAATAGTCAGTTTGGTAAATTATATTTCTTATAATAAGAACATGTACTTGGAGCTACCTGTTACATTTGCTAAAAATACAGTTACATACTAAGAGTATAGCACTATGATGCCAATTTCCTTCAATTAAAGTTTGGGAAATTACCTAATTGACACCTTAATTTGTTGAATTAATGATCCAGAATATCTTATTGCTGTCTAACTCATTTTAAGTAATGGTTGACATTCTGACAACATACTCAAGCACCAATTCATCATGGGGTGCCCACTGTCTTCAACAGTGCATATGGGTATAAAACATTGTGCATTTGTCTGCATTAAGAAGCCACTGGCCATTTATCATCAACCACTAGTATCATTGCTTGGCTAATTTAAATTAACACCATTTTATCAAAACCAATGAATACTGATTACAAAGTCTTTGGCTATAATCGTATTTGCCAAGATGTAATCAGCAGGGTTCTCGAATGATAACAAAGGACTTTCAAATGTTTTCTCTTTCTAAATACAGCATTAATTGAGCATTTAAACACGCAACCAGCCGGCACAAAACTTCTCAAGTCACCACGAGGACCTAAACGAATGTCCAGTGAGGTCAATATGCCTGTCACCACTCTGACCGTACCATTAGGAAGTAAGTCCTCACCACAAAACTCAGTTTATTTCCACCCATCTGAAGTCAATCAGTTTTTTTACATAATGACGATCTAATATAAAATCTTGTTGTATTCCTTGACGCACTTGGGCACTTACTGGTTGAGACAAACTAACTGTCTGTGCCAATGTTGTTTTGAATTTGGCTGGAATTTTCGCAGTATAATGTTGTTTTGAATTTAGGTGGAATGTTGCAGTAATGTTGTTTTGAATTTTGGGTGGAATGTTGCCGCAATGTTGCTTTGAATTTGGGTGGAGGGTTACAACAAATACAAATATTGGTTTACACTTTGTTTGGGTGGAAGGGTCTGGTTCCATTTCCATCATCTCAGGAGGTGATTACACAGGTATTTACGTTTTTTAAAGTTCTTATTAACTTCTGTATAACTTTGTTCAATCTGTTTTATAACCAATTAAGCAGTTGCATTAGTAGCCGAGGTTGGACTCTTCCGTTTTTAACAACGCGACGGAGTCCAGGGTATAAAGGTTTCCTGCCTTTGAAAAAGTTCACAAAAAAATATTGTCATATTTATACATTTCAATCGCATTGTAGCGAAGCTTTATACCCAGGAGGTCAGTGCATTGTTGACTGGCGTCCTCCCAGGGCTATTGCATTTAGTTACTCTGTGTGTAGTAGACAAAACTTTGTCAGGGGACAGTTTGGGTGATTTGATGACACATCTATTATCACAAGTTGAAATTGCATTCTGATTGGAATATTTCACCGGACTATTGTTACTTTTAGTCATCAAGTGGTACCATTACAATTTGGGCCCAATTTTATAGAGCTGTTTGAGCAGAAAAAAGTGCTTAACAATTTTCTGCTAAGTAAAAATAAGAAGGATACCAGGTACAGAAAGTACAAGTGTTATGGTATTTTGGCTGGTAACCTTATTCTGGCAAGCAATACTTTGTTTTTTTTAAAACCTCTGTGTTTTTTTGTAACATTTTCCAGCAAGGATGACCATTTGTTTGAATTCATTCAACTGCACAGGTTGTGTATTGTGGTGCTTGTGGGCATCTGGGAGTGCCCTTGTGGGGTCTTTTCAACAATGGAACAATGGACCCCACAGGGGAATTCTTTGTTCAATCTGGACCCTGCAAGAGAATTCTTTAGAAAATGGAATAATAGACAAACAATAGCAGGACCCCACAATGTGGATCCATAAGGTTGTGTGTTTGTGTGTAGATGCATCCATCATTTAAAACCACAGTGGATGATATTCAATGGTCAGACAGTAGGAGGGTTGGCTGTGTACTGTGTAGATGCATTCGCCACATGATATCATGTTGCAGGCTGGCATAGTGCATTCATCATTCATAACCACAGTGGATGATATTGAATGGGGAGACAGTAAGAGGGTTGAATGTATACAGTGTAGACGCATTCACCACATGATTTCATATTGCAGGCTAGCTTAGTTTATCATTCAATATCAAAGCCACAGTGGGTGGTATTGAATGGTCAAAGAGTCGGAGGGTTGACGTGTACTGTGTAGATGCATTCACCAATTGATATTACACTGCAGACTAGCTTAGTTTCTCATTCAATACCACAATGGATGGTCAGTCAGTAGAAGGGTTTTAAGGTTGTAAATTTGTATACATATATATTTTTTTCTTCTTCTTATTTGAATCAGCGACAGCTGAACAAATGGGAGTGTATCAGTACGAGGTTCTAGACACACCCATGGGCCTGACACCAGCTAATACATACCTCATACATAGTACAGCCAACCAGGGAGACCCAGGTACCAGCGCGGATAGCTATATTGTGACTACTATGCAGGTAAGAGCGTGTGTTACCAGGGCTTGGAATAACCATCTGGCTGGAGTCTAGTTATTTTGGAACTGGATCAGTAACCTTAAAACCAAACAAGCCGGGAGTGTGATTCACGGCTGCTTTAACTCTGGTAGCAGGGGTTTAGTAACCGGGGAACATTCGCCCCTTGCCTTCAGTCAGTTTTCTTGGTCGGCATTTAGAGCCTCGGTCAGTAAATGACGCACCAAATCAAGAAGAACGTGGGCATCCTTGCTAAAGTTCAATCATTTTGTCAACCCAAAAACTTCACTTTTCCTTACTTTTTTTTTTCTTTAAACTATTTTACAAAAACAATTTGATAGCAAGCTTTATTGAATACTGGGCTGGGCAACGGTCTACAAGGTGCTGTGGTGCAATCTGCAGCCAACCATTGCAGAAAACACTGGGGTGAACCCCTCTTCTTAATGATAAGTGTAACTGGGTTTTTTACGTGCATTACACGACACACACACAGCTTTTACGTTCCATCCGAAGGATGAAGCAATAGTGGTTAAAGTGTCTTGCTTAAAGACACAAGTCAAACCCACACTCTGCTGATCAGAAACACCAGAGCTTGAGTCCAGTGCGCTTGACCGATCGGTCATTACATGCCACACTGAGATATAGTGCAAGTCTCACCATGCGCACATTGCCTGAATTGCAAACTGCACAGTGGGAAACTGTTACAGGTAGCGATGACATCAGATGAGTTAGGTAAATTGTGACATAGACCTCATACCTATAGGATACGGACATGACGGAAGAGGTGCTTTCAAAAGTCAGGTCACTGCAACCATCCAAATTCATTTTTGTGGTCACCCGGACACAGCATGCAGAATGGACACAAAAAAACCCCAAAGAAAAGCAAATTAAAATGCCAAGAACTTGAATTAAAAAGGTCAGATCTGCCAGTCCCAATGAATGCTAAAACCTTGTACAGGGGTTGCTTGCCAATGCTCTGGTCTGGGCCGATCAATGATTTGTTATATTTGTTCATGCAGGGTGAGCATCTTCAGAGTAACGAGAATGTAACCGTTCATTTGAACCGCTCCCTCCTTCCCTCCACGGGTCAGATCATCATCTCGGCAATCTCTAAGAACCCCATCATATCGACCCAGGCCTTTACCGACTCTGCAAGCAGAGAGTACGGAGCTATACCAGTCAAGAGGAGGCAGTTGACAGCATTGGCCAGCGATGCAGGAGAGGGTAAAGATTTCTTCATCATATGATAAATGGTTGACCAAAAACTTGGCTTGTTTATAACATAGGAGATCTTAGGGGATTAAAAATGTTACGTTGGCGGAATGGCCCAGAAAAAATATGATAGGTAGGTAGGTTTTTAAAAAAAAATTTTTTTATCCCACCACTGAAAATGACATGCTTTAATGACATTGTTAATAAAGCCTTCTCAATTTTCTGCATGGTTGTTGTGCAAAACATTGTGCACGCCAAAGTTCCACGCACGCTATCGTCATACAATTGAAGAGAAGTGGTCAGAAAGGGTTTTTAAATGATTTACAACTAGTTTCTATAGATTTTAATTATTATTTTTCTTCCCTAAAAAAAATAAATAAATACCCAGGGTGGGCCGTATTTTGAGGGTCGGTCAGGTTACGCCAACATAATTGTTTTTTCTTTTTTTTCTTCTGCCTAATTGTGATTGTGCTCTTGGATGTGTAATAACATAAAAATAAAATACATACAGCCCCTGACCTATACACCATGCAAATGTTTTCAAACAATTTATGGACCTGTTTAGCCCCAACAAATTTTTAGGAAACAAAATCACGCACCCTTCAGGACCCAAAGTTTGCCAGACTTGCACAGACTAGGAGCAGGGAATATATGAACTTGAACTTTGTACTGAAATGACCCCATTGACTGACCTTGTTCCATTTAGCCAAAGAGGTCATAGTAAATGGCCACGCACCAAACTTGTTGTCAACAAAAATGTTCAGAGTATATTTTACCATAAAGTGGAATAACATTTTATTTTATTTTATTTTTTTCAAAACAAGGTTTCGTTCCGGTCAGCATAACTCGACCAGATGACATTGATGATCACTCTGTACCCACAGAGGAGAACACCCTCAACCAATCACAGCTCATCAGCACGCATGATGATCAGCTGACAAGTGATATGGACCAATCGGAGCAATCTGAGGACAATCCTCTTGCCCAGTCAGAGATGATGAACAGTCATGGCGGTCAGCTGTCGGGAGATATTAGCCAATCGGATCAATCGGAAGAAGGCACTCTCGGGAGCCAATCCCAGTTGATCGGCACAGATGCAGTACTCACTCAGCAGGTAAGAGTTTTCATTTTTGTTTCTGGGAGGGCTTCCGGGAGGAATTAAAAAATTAAATATTATAGCAGGAGGAAATTGACAGCATTGGTCTCTTGCCTTTATAAAGGCAGTCAAATCATTTAAACTTAAAATTGCAGGTACAATCGTAATAAGACAAAAGATGAACCCTAGCTCCGTTGAGTGATTTACTTGGACTCTCCCTCACCCTGACAAGATACAACACAGTATGGCAACTCAACAACCAAACTGTTGGACTCTAATTATGATGCTATACATTGAACCCATGTAAAGCATAATCAGTTTACTAATGTAGTCCCTCACTCCAACAGAATTAAACAAAACCATGCAGTTGGATTGACTGGGTCTGGGGGTGGTTGGGTTTGTATAATGTAATACCACCACCCTCTAAATAGTAATGTCAAATGAAACTTCATACCTCAATGCGTAATCCATGCCGAGTTCATTACACCATCCCTGGTCCCATGAAGTGATCTATATCAGAGCCAAAAGTTTGGTGATTGGAGAAAATTGCGGTTGAAGTTGAACTATTATAAAAACTGCTGTTTTTTGAGACTGCTTATTGTTTTAACGAGAAGTATGCCTGTATGCCCCCTTTATTTTACACTGCACTTTGGAAAGCACTGAGTATACAGTAAAAACACAAACAAAAGTCTTTTCAACGTCTATGTGCAACATTGTATCATTTACAGTTATCAAAATAACTACAAATTATGTACTCTCACCTGCCACAGAACACTTCTAGACATTTTCTTAGTGTGAGGCTTGAATGGTCCACACACCTTACGCAGGGAACCTCATCATACTCTGCACACATCTGTTCCTTCACTTTGGAGTTTTCATGTTCCTCTGGGGGTCAGGGATACTTATTTTTCTGCGAAATGAATACCACATTTTTATCCAGTGAAGAAAAAATCATGAATGAACATTCCTGACATTTCTGAATTCATGTCGAGTCCAATTTTGTCACAGATGATCAAAATTTCACAAACGTGAAGGTATGTTCGGGTGAATCCACTTAAAGAGATAGCATAGTCGGTGTTTGAGGCTTTTTTGGGGGGGGGGCGAGTGGAAGGACTTAGTAAGGACTTAAGGACAAAGTACAGGATTTTTAATTATCTAGAGAAAAAATCTTAATTTCAATTTGAAAGCAAACTAAAGTTCATTCCAGTACCAATTGTTAAGAGCAACATTTCTTATTGAAATACTGTCAATGTAGAGGGAAATAGCACTCGAAGACCCCCACATGTCTCTGTTGTTTATATTTGTTGCGGCTATCGAAATAACCTGGATATGAGCGTGCACAAAATCCCTGATGAAACATGAACGTGATCACTGATAAATTTCATTTAATTTTTCAACGGGTAGTCGGGTTGTATAATTATTGAAAACTGAGATAATAGAATCAGCTGTTCCAAACTGCTTACCAACCAAAAGGACATTATGGTTTAAATGTGAAAAATAGTTAATGGTGTGTTGTTTCGACCCTAGCAGAGTCTTTCTCGAGGAAAACTAGAGGATGAGAAGTGATTTGTTCTTCTAAAAAGCAGTTTTTAAATGTTCCTATCTCTTTAAACCATCCATCCAAAAATGAGTATCACCGTCACCTCACACTGAATTTGTATTCAAGTATTACAGTCTGTTGTAGAGCACTAGTATCATATTGTGTTTCTACATGAGTTTTCTGTTTTTCTTGCATGTGGAAATGCTCATCAACTTAGGGAGGGAAACAAAATCAGGTGGCAGTAAAATCATTCAATTTCTCTGCAGATCCGTTCTGGAAAATTAGAAAAACTTGTCCATGCTCAGATGTTCAGTAACAAACAAGCTGGTGACCCATCAATTTCGGAATGCTAGGAACTACATGTATGTTGTCGGGGCTCAGTTCATCTTCAAGTTGTCAGTGTTGCCACTGTGATTTGTATTGTGACATCACACTTTGCTTAGAAATTAAGACTGATACACATCTTAAAGATCAATCTTAGCTCTTTGTGAAATCGAGCCCAGGAGACTTATCCACTCTGTGCCTTAAGATTTCTGTCCAGTTACTTGAAAGGAAACTTTCTCCTTATGTTTTAGCAAGCGGGTGATTTCTTATCCTTTGAGTGCCGTGTTTCAGAATTTGTATGAACATCTTGCATTGGCCGACATCGCTGAAGTCAAACAATGAAAGCATGCACAACTCTCAGCCGATGATAGGTCTTCCTTTGCCTTCAGCGAGGGCGCTGTTTGAGCTTATGACGCCATGTGCAAGGGGTCTATTGCTACACTACTTTGTTATACATTCTACATGTAAAAGAATTGAAAGTGAGCAATTGGACACCCTATTATTCAATATCTAGCAATTAGAACAGCCCCATCTGATATTTTTAGCCAAAGCTCTATTTCTCCTATGTCCTCCGGCACCCCCTTTTTCCTGTGAGGAACCTCAGTACACAGAATGAAGAAAAACATTTAACTTCAAAAACACTTCAATGTGACATTTTCACACTACAAAGCCACTTGGCAGGGATTAAAACCTCAAAAATATCCTGGAGAATTTCAACCAAACCTCAGGAATATCCTGGAGAATTTCAACCACACCACCACCCTCATCCCCCTTGGGTGCACATAGGTTTCTCATAAATTATGACTAGTTTTACTTAAAAAAAGTCTCGGTCTGAACAATACACCGGTTTTTATTTTTAAATGTATGATTCACACAGCGAGGAATACTAAATTAGACTCTGTTGTTCCAACTTAACTAATGTTGTGCTTTCTGTGTAATACGAACAGGAAATACCGCCGGTTTAGGTTTCCGTGATTGTTTGGTTGTTTTGGGTGGGATCTTTCTGTGGCATTTACCTGAAACATTGTTAATCAACCCGCATCTAGCTTTGGATTTTTATTTCCATGTAGCATCCTTTTTTTTAATGAAACCCTCTGAAAAGTGGGTCAGTTAGCATGAAGGGAAATGTCAATTGAGTGAAGGGCTTCCTCCATTCCAGGCCATGTCTGCCCCCCCCCCGAAACCCCCAGGCTGGCTCTGAAACCACGTTTGCAATTTCCTCCGTGGGCGAGAAGAGCTGCACCAGGGGGTTCCACAGTATGCCTCTCTACACTGAGCCTCCAGTCAACCACACTTCTTAACAGACCTCTAGAGACCAGAATGTTGTGGTCGATGTTTGGGAATTGATTGGTTCAAACATTGAGAGTTCAAACATTGAGGGTCTGCTTCCTATTTTTAAACCTTTTTGAAAAGAAAAGCAACTCGTAGTGCACGTACTGCAACCACTGTACAACCACTGAGACTAAGAGGTCAACAAACTTTTTGGGCGGCCATTTTGAATGAGGTTAGTGGCTGTAGTACAAAGTGAGTCCAAAGTTTTCATAGAGCGGGTAAAGTGAACCAAACCTTTGATATTTTCATGCAAAGATGTATTTCAAGGTTGTTGTGTCTAACAAAAACATTGTATAACATATTATACAGTATTTATGACTGGCCCCTTTGTGTTTTTTTTAGTCTAAAACAAACACATTTTATCAGTCGGAGTTTAGCCTACTCCTATAAAAATTTGAGATCACAGGTCTGAGAAATGTTTTTTGGTTGTTTTTGTTTTCTGGATTGTGGGTTCGAATCCCGGTCAGTACACTTTTCTGTATTTGCTCTCATCTCCCAGGAGTGGATGGTTTCCTTTGAGGGTAGAGATTGTTTCCTCACTTGTTAGCAGACAGTGTTGTACAGGATTTGGTGCCATTAACAACATTCGGCATCGTCTCATTCTCTTCACTCACATGGGCTTGAGTCTCACCTTGTGTGTTTTTTTCCCTGGGGACCAGGCTCTGGGGACCAGGCTCTGTTTATCAACAACATGCCGGGATTGTGAGGAGGGAACACAAGGTGTGGACAGACACGTTAATTCACAAAGAAGGCCAATGGTAATTGCTGTAAGTTATGAGTTGATCTCATGATGCAGCAAAGACTTGTTGTCTGTCATAATATTAAAGATGTCCCACTCAAAGTCGATAAGGCATACTGATGAGTATTAAGGTTTTCAGCCTTTCTGGCCGTCACTTCTGAGAAGCAAAAGTGAATAAGACCGGAAGGTTTGGACCACATAAAAGGTCTCTCTGGTGGTAAAGTCTCTGGATTTCGGGTTCGAATCCCGGTCAGGACACTGGTGTCATTTGCTTCTCATCTCCTAGGTGTAAATGGGTACCTGTAAGGGTAGACATTGCTGATGTGAAAAATGTTCAACATAGTGCGCCCAACTGGCTGCCAGTGCTGCATACACCACAGGAGTTGAGGAATATTTTCAGGAATGCCTAGTGGTAGTGGTAGGGTTGTCGGGTTGGCACAGTGATATCCACCTCTAGGACCCCAGTTGGAATCCCGCCGGGGGCACTATTTGAACGGGGTTTGCAGTCCCTACCTGATTGGATGGGTTTTCCCTGGAATAAATCTCTGGGATTTTTACGTCTTATAGTATAGTGATTCAGCTAGCTCTTTTGAGAGCTCTTGGCTTCACAACCAGATTCAATAGACAAATAACATAAACAAATAGTGTAAGGCGCTTTAATTGATGGTTTTAAAGTGCCTAAAAAACGCCACATATTAATAAAAGTCAGTATTCACCAAGGTGTCGTAAAGTGTTTGCCAGGATTACACATGCAGTGACTTAGTGCTGAGACTTAATGGCCGATATGACTGCATCCTCTGCCTCAGGGGAAGGATATACATTCTTAATGAATGCGCATTGAAGCAAGCTTAATGGTTAATCTACAGCCAGATCTGTGACTTAAAAGTGGTGATCGTTTAGTGAGGTTGATAAAGACAGGTAGGCCCCGTATCAATTATGGAAGTAGTCTTGGTTTAAAGACCATGGTGTTTTTGCGTACACACAACCAACATTCGGATTTATGTACACATGAAAAGAACAAACATAGAGGGCGCTGTGTTATGTATTCCCTTGGGATCCAGTCGTCGGTGGGGGGGGGGGGGGGGAAACAAAAACAAGTCACAGCGCCCTCTATGGTTTATTAAGTTATTACTACATAAGTGGAACGGTGGTTGTGCGTGCGCAAAAAGACCATTATGGATGATGTTTATGGGCTTTCTTTGCATCTATCCTATTCGCAAGTCAATACACTCAGTGCGCGGGCATTTAATGCTTGCGCTGAGTTCCTGCTACTTCTGGCTCCAAAGCAGGAATACATTTGTATGTAACTCCACAAATAAACACTTGATTTGAACTTTCAAAGGAACTTCTTAAAAGAACTTACTATTCTCAAAAGACCCTTAGTCTTTTTGGAACATTTGTGAATTTTTGAAAAGAGCGTGCCAATAGTTAAATTCTTCTCACATAAATTCCTCAAAGAGAAACTAGCTCAGTACCTTTTTCTATCGGCTTCTGGCGATCATTGGAGCCAGTTTGTGTGAAGTCAGTGTGTGGCTTACAGAGGAAGTACCTCACATTTACGAAGATGGACAGTGGATGTTGCTGAATGGTCTATCCTCATTCTCTTCATCGTCATATCAGGAAACAAGTGCATTAAGTAAGACTTTCTAAAATAACCACAACCTGAAATGATCACAAGATGTTTGCTTGGCACACTGCTGAGCTGTATGTGTAGATTCCTGGGAAACTGACCAGAAATTGGCAATCGTGGGTTGAGAGAGGAGATCAATAAACCCTTTAAATCAGGGGGGGGGGGGCAAATAACTGTATTTTAGCCCACCTCATTTCTTGTCTATGATGTAGTTGTACATCTAATATAAACTGAAATTTTGCTCCAACAAACATATAACCCCCTCATCTCCACCCATCCACCTGCTGGAAATATAAACAGAAGTGGGCAAACATTTACACATTTGAATTTGTATTTATTAAACCCAGATATGCTGGAGGTATTAATCGCTTTTTTCCCTCTCCCTGTTATGATAATCGCAAACTAAACCATTCTCTTCAAAATATGTCATCATTTAATCAGGGATGAAGAATAAAACCCAAAATATTAAAAACCATTCAAGGTTACTTTTATTCCATAAACGAGCCTGCCAAACATACAGTACCTAAAACTATACTGAAAAGCTATAATACTGTGGAGTCTGGGCTTGTGTACATCCTGTCGCCATAATTCAAAGACATGTTGACTGTGACAGTCATGTGGAGGGTTAGACACAAGTAGCATCTATTGCATCTATCACACCTTTATGACAGGAGACCTTGCATTTCAATTTCTAGTAGACTTGCGCACATGTAAACAGTAATTGTGAGCTTAAAGCTGGTTTCTTTTTTTCACTTTTGCAAAGGAAGTGAGAGGTATGCTGAACTTTTCAGGCCTGATACTTCGTTCTTGTAAGAGAGATTTTTTTCTTCGTAAAGACATCTCCGTGAAGGAAATACAATGTTTTAGTGGAACAAAGGGCACCAAGGCAGTGACCAGGGGCATTGAGGCAAATTTTCCCTTCATAAAAGGCATCTAAAGGGATGTTTAATTCATATAATTATTTCACTGGAACATTTCAAAGGGCACCCATCAGGCAGTGACCAGGGGCATTGAGGCAATTGCCCCTACCGCCTTGGTGAAGTATCAGTGCCTGCTTTTAGTCAGACCTCCCTCATGAAAGTGATCAGAGTTTCTTTGTTTGGTAAATACTTGGGTGAAAGAATTAAATTGTTGTACATTTAAAAAGAAGGCCTGTGGTTTTTCAGGATTTTTCCAGATTTTATGGATTTTTTTTTTGGTACAGATCTTTTTTTGATTTCAAACTTCCTTCAAAATCTTGAACATGGTGTGTCATGATTGAGCGGTTTTAGTGCATCGGACTCATATCTGCTGTTATCGGAGAGTGAGTTCACGTCCCGGTCATGTCGCTTGTGTCCATGAGTAAGACACTATAAACCAGAATTGCTTTGTCATTTGGAGGGGACATAAAGCCATACGTCCGGTGTTGTGTAATGCCTGTAAAAGTAAAGAGAAGGGGTTTCTGGCATGGTCTGCCTCAGAGTGTGCTGCATCACCCTCTAAACCCTTTACAAGGCTCTAGATAAATGAGTCCCATCATTCAAACAAAGCCCTGCTTACCTTTCGTAAAAATAATCAGCTCTGTGAGAGACACCCACCGGGCATATATAAAGCACTTTTTTTAAATATGCAACTGCATGCTATTATTATGATTAAAACACAATCAAGGGGGAAAAAAGACAAAACCCTTATTTGTCCATCTTTGGTAATGCAGGGTCAATTCTCTAAAATGTAACAAATTGGAAATTACGAAGGCTATTTCAAGAGGAGACTGATTCGTAGCTTTCAGTCTTTTTTGTAAAGTCCAACACCTGTAAAAGTTCAGCCATTGATTACAGCTTTTCAATTGCATGGCTTCAATGTCAAGATCATAATGATTCAGGTACATGGATTTGAATATTCGATACAGTGTTTACCAAGCTTGCTGTACAGTGTACATTTTTGGCACCATCAACCAGTCCCTAGGTGTATGTGGGAGGGGGGTGGGGGAATGGGCGGGAAGGGGAAGCATGCGTAAGAGCCCCTTCCTATCCCGTAAGAGTACCCTCCATATATTGGCTCAACCTCGTTACAGTCAACCCACTCTCTATTGTGTGTCAATTACAAGCCCAGCCCAGGTAGAGCACAAACACCCAGTGTTCCCGTCTGCAATGGCAGATACAGCCGAAAGGAAATTGGAAAAAGGCACTCTCCTGGAGTTACCAGTCTTCGCCGTACTTGGCACAGAGTATCAATGGGTGCTGTCGGGGGGGGAGCATGTGGTGTTTTGCACAGACTTCGCATTTTATGCTGAAAACAACTCTGTTTTGTAGACTGGAATCCCAGGGTAATGTTTTTGGTAGTACATCATCCCAGTAAATGTATGTCAGTGGGTGAACAGAAATCATGGAGGTCTCGTCCAGGGCTCAATATCATAAAGCTGTTAAGCAGGAGATTTCAGTTGCAAAAATTAGCAGGGAACCAGTCACAAGTAATGTACACTAAACAGTGTATTGGCTGGTAATCCCTTTCTGCTAAGCAAAAATTTACATAATGCAGCTGCTCGCATTGTCACACTTACCAAGCAACACACTCACATTGCACCAGTATTTAAGTCACTTCACTGGCTACCCGTTGGATCTCATATTGCTTTCAAACTTACTTCTGTTCCTTATCTTTATTGCATATAATGGTTCTGCTCCTACACATAATATTTCTTTGGTAAAACCCTATAGTCCTGTAAGATCTCTTCGATCTTCTAATAATACTTGCTTGTTGCATGTTCCCAAGAGTAGGAAATCATGGGGCGATAGGTCATTTTCGCATGCTGAACCCACTCACTAGAACGACTTACCAAGTCCTACAAACCCGTAATATTTTTAGTGTTGAAACTTTTAAGATTAGTTTACTTGTTCAATATGGCTTACCTGTAATTGTTCTCTGTCTGATTTTTCTCTTCCTTTACTGTGTGAGGATCTACTCTCGTGCGCCTTGAGCACCTTAATTTGATGGATTTGACGCGTTACAAATACTCTGCATTAAAATGTTTTGTGCTTAACAGCTTTATGAAATAGGGCTCAGAATTGCAAATTATTAGGAATTATTAGGAATTCATTTTCTGGTTTATATAGGGTGATGTTTTATATCAGATGTATCCAGCGAGTACAGTTCATTGGTGGGACTACCCTGGTTATGTACAACAAAATAAATAAACAATAAATAAACAACAGGCTGACCCACCGAGTCTCATGGGAAGCTAATTTGTCTAGTGGTTGTGATTCTTCATAAAGAAACAAACATAGCTGTAGGTATTATCAGAGAAGTTAATATAGCCAAATAAGCTTACTCGCCTAATAGTGGTCCTCTGGCCAAATGCTAGTTAACACCCCTGAGGATCAGTCAAAATATTCCCTCCAAGAGGTCCAACTGCATTTCGCCTTCGAGAGGGCAAGGCCAGGTTCATTTTGGGAAGCTTTTCAAGGGGCACCACGGCCAAAACCAGGGTCCAATGTCATAGAGCTGCTTAAGCAGAAAGTATTACTTAACAATTGTCTGCTACGCAGAAATGAACAGGATACCGGTCACAAATTGTACATGTGACATGGTAGTTTGGCTGGTAACCTTCTTTTGGTAAGCATAATTTTGTTGTGTTTTAAGCTACTTTTTGTGCTTTTAAGCAGCTCTATGTAATTGGGCCCAGGGCAACAGAGGCCGAGGTAATTCCAGGCCTGAACCTGCATGGCTACATCGGTATTGAAAAGCATCCCTGTTGGTATAAAACATGGACTTGTGAAAAAGCTGAATGGTGCCACATCGGTAGTTTCTGAATACGTGAAGGCTAGACTGAAAACAAGGGTGTTCAACACGTTTTAAACGACCCCAGAAATTTCAGTGATCAAGACTCTGGCTGACCAATCTTGTGCCTTGATGTTGGTGATGTGAAACTCGTTTGTCTGGCCTTGTTGAGCTATTAAAGTGTCTTGGTTAAACCTTTGTCCATCCAAGGTGAACGAAATGAGATACCCAGTTGTTGCATTCATGGGAAGTTCATTTGTCTGGTTTTAATTGGTCTGTAGAGGGAGAGGTAGTCAAGACCTTGACAGTGACATTGGAGAAAAACCTTGGCATTGGTTTTAGGCATTTACACAGACAAAGCAATCCCGTAAGATGCTCTCTAGCCATTGACACCATCTTGAATAAAGTTTGAGGCCGGGTTCAAACCAAATCGGGGTCGCCGGTACACGATTTTGATAGAATTAATTGCTGGAGGTTACATCCTATAATTACAAAACAAGCCTAAAACAGTCATGGATGCAGCGCATTGTACTTTTCAGCGGTAAAAAGTGTGCTCCTGGGAATGAAATTATCATTTACAGGAATGTGTAAAACCCATAGTACTGCAATCCTTACCTTAGTTTTAAGAATGTCTATGTTAACCCAAGGCTAACAAGGTTGCTTTTTATACAAGGACAAAAATACCTTCACTAGACCAGCCGTGATTCGAACCCATTCACTGACACCACTAGAGTTTGAGTTTGATGCACTAAATAGACACTGGAGAGGTTTTAAAGCTTCATGTTATTGTGCAATGCGTACAGCATTGTCCTTGTGCAGTCATTTGCGTTCCACTTTGAAAAGTCACACACTACATGTATTGACCGCTTGCGCATCCACCATTTTGGGGGTCAGTGGGAAACTTTGGAATGCTAGGTAGCAGCAAACTTACCAGGTAAACTTCCATTTTTTACGTAGTTCTGAGCATGCGCACTTTGCCGAGAACAATGGATTTACCTGGTAAAGTCTGCTGCCGCCAATCGTCCCAAAAGTTCCCCATTGCTTTGTGTACATTTTCACTCCCAAAATAGAAGACTGGACAGGCTCGTGTAAGTGCGCTGCGCGTCATGCTAGGAGTCGATATCCACGCTGTGAATTGTGACCACAAACATCAATGCGCTGAAGAGGAAACAGTGGATGTAAAAAATGTAGCAAACTTAACATCTTTATAAACTGTCAATTTATGATATCGTCTCACCCTTATTTCCATTGCTTCATTGCTAAGAGTACCTTTGGGAGAAGGTGCATGTTGCTAGAAGAATTATACTTGTACAACACACTACAATGTGTATCTATGAACATTTATAATGTGGTTATGTTGGCACATTCTATAAACTTTTTTTTATTATTTAACTTGAGCCCCCCTCGCCTTCCCCAGCCCCTGTTGTAATTCCGAGCGGGACATTTGTTGCGATTTTTTTGCCATGTATTATTTGGTCACTAAAACTTCTCAAAACATTTTTCCTTCCGTACATTGAAATCTCCATCACCAATTAATAGCAATGATCAATTTTACACACGTCATAAGCGGTTTGATGACCTACACACAGCTGCCCAGTTCATCTCCAGCTTCTGTTGATATTCCTGGCGGCCTTAACATCACGGGCTGCTTAATCCAAATGTGCAGTAGTGGCGTCGGCTCGAGAAATCTAAACTAACAG
The DNA here is from genome assembly GCA_023634235.1 of Pisaster brevispinus. Lineage (NCBI taxonomy): Eukaryota > Metazoa > Echinodermata > Asteroidea > Forcipulatida > Asteriidae > Pisaster > Pisaster brevispinus. The sequence goes on from JAMKCF010000004.1 coordinate 16,900,333, forward strand.
GCACGTGGTCAGTCGAAAAAATGAAAACACCTACAACGCGTTTCGGCCCACCGGCCCACAGTAGATGTAAATATAATGTATACAGTCACGCAAGAGACTACTTCCCAAGGTCAAATGTCTCAAGTTGTGCACGCAATAAATATCTGGGCACCTGGATAGTTAGCACGTCAGCAGGTTCTTCAATTACCTTCGGCCAGGTCAGCGACACTTCCTTCATAGCGGTTAGAGGGGGTGGTAAATTGTAGGTGTGTGTCGGCGGATGGCAAGGGAGAGGATGTGGTTGTGGGAGGGGGGGGGGGACAAACAAATGTTTATGATACTGTGTGTCTGTACAGCCAGAATGGTATTTGTATTGGTGGCGCGGCTGGTTGGGAGGGCGTCTCTGTCCATGGAGATAACTCCATGCTCCATCAGAGGGGTACGATGGGAACATTTGGGGGGGAAAGAAGTTGTGTCTTTTCATACTGAGACATATTGTTGGTTGAATGAGGGTCATACTTCTTGAGGGGAGCAGGACTGGGTTTATTATTCAATGGGGGGGGGGGCAGGGGCAGGGTGTTTAATTACAGTGAGTTGATGTAGGTGCTTTGAGTTTCAGACAAGATTTTATATACTATGCAGTATAGTGGGGGGGGGGGCTTTTCAAGTGAGATGGATATATCGTGACAAGTGAGATGGATATAGCATGAGGGGAACACTGTGTGACTTCAGGATTAAGGTGAACAGAGGGATGCTATTTGGTAAGGCAATTTCGAGATTGAATTAGGATATGTGCTGGGATACTTTGCAATGTATTTTTAGTATCAGATAACAACAAAATTATCCTGTCGTCTTTGAAGTTGTTTCTCCCAGTCTTCGGTAAGGACCCTGTTTCATAGGTCTTATGGTATAAGCTTTCAAAAGATTCCGGAACCTTCATGTGGACTCCATCAAGGGCAACATTACATCTGATGTTGACATTTAAAAAAATCTACGTGCCACATGAACTGGCCTAGTTCATTTAAAATAGAAGGGCTGTGCACATCCTGCCAACAGGTGAATAATAGTTTATTAAGGCTTGGGTGCTGTTTATATATTAGTACGTTCTTTTACTTTATATTGTTATTTATTTGCGGACAAATACAAACAAATACAAACAAATACAGACGCTTACAATTTAAGAAGACAAGGATAGCCCCGACCGAATCAAACTCTCATCAATAATTGAAAGGGCACTTCAGACAAACAGAAAATAAGGAAACAAAATAGATAAATGCCGTGCAAAGAAAATTATTGGAAAAAAAACAAAAAAAACCAGCAATAACCCTCAAGGGAAACTGACTAGATAAATGTTAATTAATTTTGGTTGAACAAATAAATCAGACTAGAGCGTGACTTGAACATGTGCATTAATGTGGAGGTCGCAGGTTGAAATCCTGCTCAAGTAAATTTGTTCATCCAAAATGTTTAAAAACAAAAAGCATTAAGATTGCTTTGTTTTTTATTTTATAAAGGAAGATTGAAAACAATTGGCACAATTTCCCCAATTCATGCATAGTATTCGCCAGCTTTTGCGTGGGGAGAATCGTGGTTTGAACCCCTCAATAAGTGGATCATCTATTGGGTTGAAATTTAATGTGATTACACTCCTGAAAAGGGAGTTGAAGTTTACTGACACGAATAGTGCATGATAAGTTCCCTTTCAAAAAAATGAAACATATGTGGATTTTTTAGAGCCCCATGAGACCAAATTATTCTAATATTAGGATTATGTATGTGCAGAATGTCAAGTAACCTTCACAGATTGTCACAACTCTACGCTACAGTCGTATTTTTGCCCAATAGACGTTCACCTCAGTGTCAATTCTCAGTGTCAATTTTTTGCTCCATTGAGCTTTTTTTTTCTTCTCAAAATGTTTTATGTTGGTATTGAATAAAGACTGGAGCATGAAGTGGAATGTTTGTGTGGGCTGAAAGTTCGACACCTGGAGTGACTTTTTGAAACCTTTTTTATTGAGAAACTTGATTTTCCAGACAGAAATTCCTTGAAAGAGTGGGAGGAGCCAGTTGTCCCCTACTCATGTAAAGCTTGTTCAATGAAAAAATCCAGGACCCAATAACATAAAGCTTGTAAGCGTTAACATTTGCTTAAGTAGGATTTGAAACATTGCATGGTGGGAGTATAACTAAGTAAGGTTTGCGGTAACACCATGTGGAAATCTCTTTTGAGTAGTGTAGGTTCTGAAAAGAACCGGTGGTTAACGACTCAACGTTTCGATCAGTATGCTCTGATCGTCTTCAGGAGAATGCTGGATGCTGCTTAAGTACTGCTTTGAAGGGGATTAACTGATATTTGGGCTTGGCTCCGTGGTGCGCAAAGGCAGGAACAGGAACTAGATAAGCTGGGCTTAGCTCGGTGAAGCGTGTAGGCTGGAGCTGGGGCTAAGCCTCAACTGGAACCCACTAGGGGTGGGTAGGGAGTGTGTGCTCACTGAACTAAATCAGTTGTTGACAAGCACAGGGAAGGTGAGGAAACCTAGAGAAGACTGAGGGTTGCTTAGCACAAAAACTGTGCTTAGCAGAAACTGGGATCGTTCAAAATGCCATAAAGTTTACAGTATTGTGACCAGCGTCCTGCAAATTGCTTGCTAAAAGCAATTAATATACTAGTACTTAACATTGGTCAATGTGCATAGCAACAATCAGAGGGAAGCCAGACACAAACAACACATCATTGAGGATTCCTCTGAAAAGCTTCTGTAAGTTCTTGTGTTGAGCAGTTGTGTGGATTAGGGCTAAGACAAAAGTGAAGGTCATTGGTTCAGGTCCCACTCTGTTGTCCTACTGACCTTTTGTCTGGAACTTGTCTTAACTTTGAAAGGTTTTTTTTTCACACTGACACTTTGAGGACACGTATGCAATAAAATAAATGGAAACCAGGAAAAAATGTAATGGTTACATATAGTTCTTGACTGGACGTCAAACAGTAAATTTGGCAATCTTTATGATTAAATAATATAACCTTATGTAGCTGATTCAAAGAAACAGTGAGTGCACTTCAAACATTTAATTGGGCCATTTATTTCATTCCTTAAACCATCTCAGCTCTCTGAAATGAGAGAGTTCTTGAAAATCAACTCTTTTAGATGATCTTTGGAACAGGGGGTCAGGCCAAGTTCCCCTTGCCCCGCAGAGTGCACCTCTGGGGTTCAGTTTTAAAAGGCGATTATGATCAGAACTATGTTGTGGCCGAGTGGACAAGCCCACTGGAGTCAAGCTCAGGTGTTTCTGATCAGCAGAGTGTGGGTTTGAGTCCTGGTCTTGACACTTACGCCCTGAAGCAGGACACTTAACCATGATTGCTTCATCCCTCAGATTGGACATAAAGCCATTGGTCCTGTGTGTTGTGTAATGCACGTAAAAGAATCTAATTACACTTATTGCTAAGAAAAGGGGTTTGCCCCGGTGTTTCTGGCCGTGGCTGCTGAATGGCACTGCAGCACCTTGTTAACCCTTACAAAGTGTCACTTAAATGGGTCTCATAACTCAAAAACTTCAAAAACTTGTCTGGAAATAAAAATAAAAAACTAGTTATTATTTTTGTATTTGTTTTTTTATTGTTATATTGTTTTATTTATTTTTCATTGTTACTATTATTACAGTTTGTTGAGACTGTGTTAGACACAATATAGACAGTAAAAGTTGTCAACACTGTGTGGAATTTAGAGTTACATATTTCATTACATTGGCCAGGTCACTAGAATAGTTGAAGTAATGTTTTGATGTGGTAACAGATTTATAGGGCTGTTTCACAGCTTCAGGAAATTGAGCCAGGGTCATAATTAATCATATTCATTCACTCGTTCAAAAACTTTGGCTGCCTTTTGCAGGCACGATCTTCTTCCTAACTATAGTCTGATTTCCAATTTTTTTTTTGCCCTTGGAGAAATTAGAAAATTGTGATTAAATAGCCGGGAAAAGTCCTCTGAAGCCTACACCATGTGTACATGTAGGTCAGCCCTTGTGACCGATAAAATAGCCCTACCTTTTTCCAAGGACTAAGTATCATGCCTGCTTTTGGTGTGGGACACAATTTGGGTTATTACCACATACGACAAGTATAGACACTTCTTTTGTACTGAGTGGCTTGAGCAGCCTTTTATTCTAATTGAATACACGGATAATTTCATGATCTTAGAACCATGAACATTTTGTCACAAATGCAACCATTTAACCAAAACTAAATTTTCAAAACTGAAAGCAACTCTTAGCAAATCGATTTCAATTGTATCAACATCCGACCACGAAGCAAACTATGCCCCATGCACCCGGGCAACCCGCCAGACTGTCTGGTGGCAATCAATTATTTGAAGCTCAAAGTATTGGCCTCAAATCGATTAAACAATCTTGGTAAGAGTTAACCTTCACTTCATGGATACATCAGTCAGTGCAGGTGCTTTCTTGTTTTGAGTAAAATTAGGAGCCCTCCAAAAAAGGAGAAGAAAGGAAACTTGTAAACATTGAAAGAACCTTCCGTGAGGAGTAACAACTAATATTACCATGGAAACTCATCCCTCTCATTCTCTGTGTGGGGGTTCCAGTCAAAGGTGGGGTGTGAACCAGGGTCCAGATAACCTAAAGACAGGGAAAAGAATCTGCTATGCTTTCGAGTGACGTCAGAAAAAATAAATAAATAAATCTGTTTCCATTGTCATGTTGTATCAAATCGGATCATCTTAAAACTTTGCCCTCCTTTTTAATTTGTGGCTACTCTTTCTCTTTTGTACCGTTTAACCATTGTATTTTTTATGATGTAAAAGGCCAAAGAATTTTCCAATGCAGGGACAATTTTTTGTATTGTATTGTATTCCACTTTGTAGCAGAATCTTCCATATGTTATGCTCTTAATTAAAAACCAACCCGTGTCCTGCCTTCCCTTAACTGCATCTGTTAATGTGGCAAATCATTGAGGGTCAGTCAGTGCCCCACATCGTTATAGCGAAAAATATACATAGGTTGAACCTTTGTTTTTCACTGAGAGTAGCCCTCTGCAACACTGTTTGTTTCTATAAATCCTACATCAGGGAAAAGAAATGTCAGACTTCTATCTGAATTCAGACCTTTTTTTCTGTCGACCTGGTGAGAAAAAGAAGCTGTTTTTTTCTTTAGTAAATTAATAAAATTTGATCTTCTTCAGGGAAAAGAAATTTCAGACTTTCATCTGAATTCAAACTTGTTTTTATGTCTTTCTGGTGAGAAAACCTACCTGTTATATTCTTTAGTAAATAAAAAAAAGTTATCTTGTTCTTCGTACAACTAACTATATGTAGCATTTGACCAAATATTCAGCTTTGGAGGTGTTTCAGCCAGCTCTCACAATTTTGGATAATGCGGTGTGAAACTCATCAAAGCTCGAAAAGGGGAAATAAACGTACACCACCCAAAAAATCCATTTTGTACCCGATGTGAGAAAAATAAACAGTCTGGTTGACCCATAATGATACATATTTGACCGATAAAATAAATTTGAGCGACAAATAGCTATGTGTAAAGAAGCACTGTCATGATTTTCAGTGTTGTCTAATGATGCATGATCAAAAGTGAAAAAGTTAATAAATGTAGGCCACCTAAAATCGAGTTTGAGTTTGTACATAAGAAAAACAAACAGTTTGATTGACTCTCAAGGATGCTTGTTTGGCTGATGACACCGATGTAATACATTTGGGGGAAAAATTGTGTGTAAAGATGATCTGTCATAGTTGTCAGTGTTTGATGGGCAATGCCCATGTGGTCAATGACTTGAATAGTTATTAGTTGCGTGTTTGACAGTAGCCATTGTACATCCTGTGGTTGCGCACACTGTAAAGCTATTGGTCAGGTAACCTGTGATCACCTCTCCATAGACATCTGTCTGCGCTCTGGCTGGCCGTAGTCTGTGCTAAACACAACTTGGTCACTTAAGTGAAAAATGTGTTAATAGCATTGACATCAATGGGGATATAGTTATTTGAAAGTCTTGTTTGGTGGATGATTTTAAACAGTAGTGCATTGTGATTAATACACCTGCTGGTTTTTAGGTGGAGGGGCTGATATTTATGCTCTTTTTGCACTGTTTTCGTAGTTACTCTTTGAAATTGTGTGTATACACATGGTTTTTAGTGGGGTTTATTTGTTTGTTTGTTTGTTGGGGTGTTTGTTTGCTTGTTTGTTTGTTTGTTGTTTTTTAAATGTTTTTTAGATATGCAAAATCATTTTTCATTTCATTATATACGTGTATGAATATGGGTACCTTTTGTAAAAGATTCTTTTCTTTGTAATGTGATTATTGTTTTGGGGGTTTTGGTGTTGTTGTTTTTTTGCACTATGAAAATTCTCTTGGAGTCCTACTAACAGTAACTATGGGTGTTTTTTTACAGTTTGTTCATGATTCCGTTTTTTATTATAAGTAATACAAGGAGAGCTACAAACTGCTTTCCTTAAGTTCAGTTGAGGGGAGCTCTTTACACTCCTCAGAACCAAACCTAAACACATAAGTCCAAAGGTGAAAATAAAACACAAAGTCAGGGTGTACTGTACCACATTATTATGCTACGAACAGCCAGCGAGAAGCCTTTCGTTTGTTTCCATCACAAAAGTAATCCTTTCCTAGTCGTACCACATCCTCCCCTATACCCTAAGCCAGATCCTGAGCCAGATCAAGGCCTGATTAGACCCTTTGCATATGACGCCACCAGCCCAAAACAGTCCCCACAATGAGGTCGATGAAGAGCTATCATTGGCTGAGAGTCGTGCGCGACACGTACACATGTGAACGTTTCAATTGTTTGACATCAAAGATGGCGGCCAAGGCAAGGGGTCTGTACATGGGGAGTATGAAGGCTGTAGGGAGACACTTGTATAGTTTAGTAAAATGTCTTCTCTGATAGCTCTTGAAATGTTCCACGCAGAACAAATAATGGTACACATTAACCCTTAAATGTCTTGCGCTTTCAAGACATGCTATATCATTTAAGAAATGGTACATCAGTAAAAGAAACCCCTCTTTTTTAAAATTAATCGGATCATAGAATCAAGTTTAGACATCTGCTCTGGAATCCAGAGGATCGTGGGTTCGAACCCCACCTGAGGCTCCTGTGGATTTTTGCTCGTAGTCTCACACCAGTGTGGGGGCTCACCACTTGTATTTAAAAGAGGGGGTTCAATATCAAATTCAGTTCCGTGGTGCACTCATTTTTCGAAAGATAGAGTTCTCATGAAGTGGGGAAAAAATTACAAGTCTCACATTAAAATAGTGTAGAATAATAATATAGTCATGTTATTTGATACTCTTTCAGAGTGAAATTTAAATGGATCTGTACATTTCTAAGAGGAATTTCTGCACCAGTTAAAAGGTCCAACTCAATGCCGTTTTGATTGAATTCCATCAATTTCAGGAACTGATTCTCTGTACCCAAAAAATGTACAGACCATATATTTGAAATGTGATGTCTGGGAATGTTTTGGGGTTTTGTCAAAAGTTGCACTTGAAGGTATCCTACACAGTGGCATTTTACACCATTTAAAACATGAGGTAAGAGACTTGCAAGTTCTTTCCCATTTTTATTAGGACTCTATCTATTGGTAAATGAGTGGATCACAAAAAAGGATTTTGACCTTGGACCCCCTCTTTAACCTGTATACTAAAGAATCAAAAACTCATTTATTGTAAAGATCACTTTTAGAAAAAAAGTTCTGCTTTAATTGCTTTCATCATTGAGAATGATGCTTCCCTAGTCAATAGTTTCCTCAACCATTCCCTCAAAGACCTTAAAAGGAAAGGCTGGCTCAAGTTCAGGGGCTTATTCCTAGACCCTTCCGTCTATGAGTTTAGCAAGTTGTCAGTTGTAATGACCTCCAAAGACTGTGGTCGCCCAGCTGGTGCCACTTGAAATGTTCCCTACCGACATTATGGCTTTTGCCCTAATTGGAACACCCCTCACCAAATGCAAACGTTGCCCCTCTTTAAAAACCATAGTTCAAGGCTGAATACTTTTTTTCGTTTTTGTCTCCCTCGCTCTCAATCTGTCAGCATCTCAGCTCACTAACCTACAAGTTTGCATGCTTTGTGGTTGCATCTTATTCCACGCATGATTGGGATCCTGTTACTACTTATAAACCTATAGCTCTCCCGGGGTTTCCACAACCTGGAAATGCAAGACTTCACTCCTGACAGTCACACACATTTTTGGCCTGTTTTTTTTTTTTTTTTTTTTTCTCGACCACATTCTATCAGCCCACCCGTGGGAGTATTATTTATCTGTCCCTCTCTCTTTCACACATTTATATGTACTTGATTCCTCAAGTAACATTGGCTAGACTTCTGTATGACAGGAATATGGGCTCCTATTACCAACGGCTGTGTGAGGGTTGTGAGTCAGGAATCAGTTGGGGTGAAGTGACTATGATGGCCCCTGTTTGGCTGGCAACATCTCGCCCTGGTGCCTGCCCAACATGTGTCACTATCAAATCAAATCAAATCAAATATGAGGATGGGCTGGACGATGAGTAAAATTTTTTTATAAGGCGCCAGGAGTTCAATTAAAAGAATTTAACTCTGGGGTGCGATTTATACAATGTTACCATCAAATTTTAGTCCTGAAATATTTGGGAAATCCTTTGGGGGGAGTGGGAATAAAAATCAAAATATCTTGATTTGTTACATAATAATTGTGTAATTAATCAAACCTTTTGAATTGAACTGTTCCATACAACGTGAGAATGTTTGACCTTACAAAGAAAAACAAACCTGGAAACCTTGCTGTTTAGGACCATTGGAAATCTCTTCAAAGGCTGAATTTGTGACGTCCACTGGAAAAAAGTGTCTAAATATTTGTTATTGCATGTCAAGTAATTCATTAAAGTGGACTGTTGGTTTAATCATTGATTGGACACACGCTAGGGTTAGTCACAAAATGGTGTCCAATTATGAAACCTAATAGGAATCCAATATGCACGCTATGACATCATCTGTTTACATCATTGAAGATAAAAGTTTAAAAGCCCTCTCCCATATTGTCTCTCTGACCAGCAGCCAATGACTTCATTAGCCTCTATGTAAGTGTAGCGTAATTCCACTCTAAGCCACGCCCACTTTACACAAACTGGCTTCACTGACTACCAAGAAGCCCATATCAGTTGCATTAAGCTAGTTTTTTCTTCTACGATTTATGCAAGAAAAAAGTAATAATTGGACTTGACCTTTACATACTTTCTTCGAAGACCACATGTATAATGACGTCTTCTCAAAATTAAAAGTTTCTCTGTCATCAGAAATACCTTTGAAAAATGAATTGGAGATTGTTTGTATTATTACACACAAACCAGGCCTTGCGCATAAACTATTTGAGAAGTAGCCCATCAGGCTTGAGTAAACTGTGCATTTCACTTGCCCCCAGGAAGATTTATTAGCCCAAATTTCAAGCATTGTCAAAACTTTATCTTTTTAAAGTTATTAATTACAATCAGTTTATTCGTCAAATGATTTATAAAAATCGATGTTTTTTTATTAAAAATAATATTAAAATTAGAAAAGGAAGAAATGTCAGCAATATAATTAAGTAGGTTTCACAGTTTTTAGTGGCTCACAGGGAAAGTTGAGAAGTGGTGCTTACTAGCCCATAGCTGTTTTTACCAGACAATATACGGCAGGCTAGAGTTAAGGGCGAGCCTTGCCAATCCTACGACAGCTTCGGAGTGGTAACAACTTTTGGGCATGCAGTAGAAACGCACGCGTGTGACGCGATGAATTACCAACAGGATATCGCTGGCTTACGATAACCTCATGATTATTAACTTTGCTGTTGCTAAATGACGGAAATAGAAATTGATTTGGTAATATTTACAGCAACTGTTTCCTGGGGGGGGGGGGGCAACGCAAGTTTTTTTGTAGTTATGCTTAAGTCTGTAAAAACACTATAAATATATCTGTTATCAGTAATACAAATTGTACTAAACAGAATGGAGTGAAAGACTGCGTCAACCCTGGCCATAGAAGTTAATGCATATCGTCAGCTCTCACCAAAATCCCAAAATGTCATTGATCTTTGGAAAAAGTGCACATCTCCACTTTTTTCAAAAACACAACCAACCAGTAAAAAACGTCATCGATTAAAGTTGAGAAAAAGGAACAAGCTGTTGCCCACTGCCTACCAACCAAAATGACTTGTGGTATAAATACAAGGGCCCCACTTTCAAAGGGTCTTTCTTTAGCCTTTTGGAAAGACTCTGCTAACAATTGTTTGCATCATTTAAAGTTGCCACGCTGTCAAGAAAACACTGAACATTCGGTGACTTTGTACCTGTACAGTCGGAACTTATTGGCAAATCACAATAAGAAGCACCGAGTGCTGTTATTTGTTTCACACATGGCAATCAGACAGACATTTTTCTCAGAACAACTTGTGCTGGTCTCCGAGCTAGGGGCCAAAATTGGGTCCTTCTCCTTCTGTCCCGTCCGAAGGAGGAAGCAATATTATGGTTGAAAAAAGTGTCTTGCTTAGGGACACAAGTGTCAAGACCGGGACTTGAACTAACACTCGGCTGCTGATCAGTCCAGTGCGCTTGACCGCTCAGCGGAAACATGCATTCTATGTGCATGGGGCACATAGCAGGGTCGTGGTTATCTTATTCTTTGAGCATGCTGTATCTATACCTACTTTTTAGAGATGTCCGATCTTTGTGTTAAGCCACCAAAATACCCAAGCAAAACAGGACATGGTCCTTGATCAGTGGTAGATGTGTGATGGTTTGGACGGCTGGTATCAGGCTGTCAAGCACAGCCGTCACGACCTTCAGAGTGATGATGTCAGATGTCTGGGCTGGACTTTATACGCTCCTTGCCCCCTGTCCATGTATCACAAGGTCCTGATTTGCTTTGTAAGAATTTATTCGTCAGTGCCATGTAGTCGGTATGTTGACTGAATAAGCATGTTGATTGCTAATTCATCTGAATATCAGATCCTAAAACAATAACTCTACAAAACAGATGTTTAAAATAGCTATGATTTTTTAAATAGTAACTTGGAGGAAACGGAATGGCAATCTTGTCAACTTGTAATTGTCAATTCTTTTCCTGTCATTCAAGATTTTTGGTAGTAGGCCTAAACATGATAATACATGCAGTTTCGTTTTTTAATTGTTCTACCTTTGCATCACAAGCAAAATATATCAGTTTTTAATGTCAAGTAGTTTCCTTTTCACCTGAACACATTTTAGTAGAAGAGACACACGGTTACCAGCCTCGCTACCATGGGCAGCGTGCCGTATCGATACCTCTCGTCACTAACCCCTGATAGGGATGTACTGAAAAACGCTGATTGGCTCCCAAGGGTGACTACTTTGCGTGCAGGCTTGTTAAAAACTTTCGAGTGCATGTATGGTCCTTGTAGGATGCTTAATACGCGGGTGTGAAAATGCAAGTATTTTGACGCGATTCCATTTCAAATGAATCATGTTTTTACACGGTCACCCTAAACTGCATACAGTTAGACATTTTTTATGACAAAATCAAAGAAGAATGAAAGAGGACCAGTTGCTTTTTGACTTGATGCCTTTTTTCCATACTTAAGCGCGCGTGTAGAATGGATCGGCCTCAGGCCTAATTAAAATGTGCTAGATTCTAGCACATTTTAATGAACCAATTCCAGGGGTTATGATCAAGCAAGGCATGCTGGGAAAAAAATGGCGCGGCGAGGTCAATCACCCCTGGGAACGAGGATGCACGGTTACATACCCTCACACAGAAAATAATACTAATAATCAAGTAGTAACTATAACAAATAACTGAATGATTAGGGCACATGCTATTACAGAATCATTTAGTACAGTACCATTGACTAGATGAGTCACCAGATTATGGTTTCTGATTCTAGTCTGCCCAGTCTTAGTGGAGGTGGCCTTGAGGAAGACACATCACCATTATTTGCTTCTCTTCCCCCAGGAGTAACAATTTCAAGGCTGTGATTGAATTTTGTATTCTTAACAATGATGGTTGGTTGAGGATCTATTTCAGACAGAGTTTCATTTCATTTCATGTGTTTCATTTCATTTGTTAATTCTGGTTGTGAAGCCAAGGACTCTCAGAAAACCAAATTTAATCACTGTAATGGCCAAGAACCCAACGGAGAGAAGACAATGAAGACAGTTTCAGTTTTAGATGTGGGAGGAAAACCCCAGATAATTATTGGAGGGAATATACCGCTGACCATTTTAAAGTTTTTGTGTTTGTGTTTGTGCAATCACAGCCTTGCATACCCAGTGCTCAGGTTGGTTTGCCTAGTTTTCAGGTCTCAGTGATCGCTTTTTTAAAGCAAAACAAGAAACACAAGTTAAACATGCAATGGATGTTATTTTCTCTGCCCTCTAGGACATGGTACCAGAAGTGAGCGAAGAGCCGGAGACCCAGCTTGTCATTGTAAACACAGCACCATCTGCAAGTCTAATGCAGCCAGTAGGGTCGGTGGACGATTCACAGTTGCCTGAAGGTGTGTTCTCCCTATCAGGTAAGAGAATTTTGCCTCTTCTCATTGGTCATCTATTGATAAGACAACAGACCAATCCATTAGGCTCCACCCTCTTATAATGTTAGCCAACCACAACTGCCTGTGTGTGCTCCAAAGTCAACATGTAAAAATCCCATATCACAAAATGTTAGCAACTTTGGATTGCTGCATTGCACAATTTGTGTGTCAGGCAGTATGCTGCTTCGCAGTGTGATACAGTGTTATGTGCGCTGCTCTCTTTGGCATAGTAATTAATAGACAGTTGATCTGCTGGGCGGGGCTATGGATCAGTCTTAGGCTATTATATTGTCTCAGAGATGTTCCCCATCCCCAAGTGCATGCATAAGGTCCACATCTGGGCAGTGCTAAACACACTATTTTTCTCTATAGATGTAAGATGTGTTTAGCAAAAACGGGTCAAAGCTACATGCCATGGGGTCATTACCTGTGTTTCCCAGCTTGTCACTCAGTAGACCCTATGCGTAATGATGTCACAAGACTAGGGCACCCTCTCCTAGAGGTAAAAAGAAGGTTACTCGTTGGTCAACCATGTAAGCTGCATTTACATAACCATGCATCTCCATTGGGTTTATTGCCATCAACGGATAAGGTCTATGTTGTTTTGCAGTTTCCTTAACTTAAAAGCCCTTTGAGATTCTGAGGAGTTTTCTTTTGATTCAATCGTAGAGCCTTTCATAATTATCTTTTATTAGGTATTTGGATCATTCCACCGGGTTTGGGCATAATTTGTGCTGTGCAGGCGCGTAGCAACGGGTGTGGACGGCTAGCCATGGCCACCCCATTTCTTTTTTCTGTGTTTGGGAGATTCAAGAGTTCAGAAATAATGAAAACTTTGAACTAACATAGCCCAAACCAAATGGCAGTGGTGAGTCTGGATCTTCTTAAGTCTCCTTAAAAAAGATATATTAGCCAATGAGATCTGTGAAGAAACAATGGTAAAGATGGAAAATGTCATTAGTTTCATAGCCTTCTGTGGAAAACCAACAAGTAGAACTGGCACTAATGTCAAAAACCATTTTTTTTTTCCCTTGGGAAGGGGTATCCACTGCCGCAGTTGATGGATACTGTCGTCAAAAATCCACCCTCTATAACAATCCTTAACGATATGCGCACATAGTGGTTGTTGAACTAGAACGGAATCAATTACTGAACCTCAATAGGAAATTAGATCACTGCTAATTTTGGAGTCATTTTATAGACCAATTGTACAAGTTACCAAAGAGCAAGTTCGAGTGAGCACGTTAGTCTCCCCAGTCTAGTCAACCATCGGTACGGTACTCAACACTTCCATTGCCTCCTTCCACCATTTTGCTACAGTGTCACTGGTTCCCTTCTGCACTTTACATGGGGTAGTAGCATGAAACAAGGTTACCGGGACCCGGGAAGAAACCATGGTCCTGAGGCTGGTTCAGAATGGTCAGCCACAGTAATAAACCAATGCTCTACCAGCCTAGGCTGGAGGCAACATAGTTGACCTTTAGTTAACCATGTTGCGCACTCCAACTTGCTCCTAGTAGTAGCAGGAGACACAATCACAAATTGAGCCCCGAGCCAGTGGAATGACCCATATTTGAGGATTCTTAGAAACAGTGCCACCAAAGCATAAACAGTACAAGAAGTTGCCTTGATTTGACATTGTCTACTTCCAGGAGATATCCAGAGTTGTAATGTCTCCACGTCAAATGGTTCACCTGAATCACGGATGTGGCTGACTATTGCAAGTCATAACTCAAAAGTTTCTGCCTGAGAACCATGCCTGTACTTTTCCTCTCCGTCATTCGTCACCAATCCTTGTGGGGATTTATTTTATAAGAGCTGGGCTGAAATGTGTCGGTCAGTGGTGATGTATAGGTGTATTTCACTTAGACCACCTTTTACTCTAAATAGGTCACGTTGCCTTTGAAGAAAGCCCGAGTTCCTAGCCTGGAGTGGCTAAAACGTGTTTATTTATTTGTTTGAATTGTTTTTGTTCGGACAAGTGACTCACACATACAACTTTCCCACCAGTTTTCATAGCATAGAGGGAGTGTAAAATCATATCATTACCAAAATCTTGCACAATGTGTAGAATCCTCTGGTCATGTTATAATAGCAAGGAAGGATTTTGCAGGTGAACTGTTCACTAAGTTCTAAGAGTAACTCAAACATCTTCAATTATTTTGCATTCATACCATTGCATGCTTTATGCTAGCAGGGCTCAATATCATAGAGGTACCGTTAAAAGCAGAAAATATTGCTTGCGACGTTTTTTTGCTCAGTATAAAAGCAAGATACCAGTCAGAGGGTACATGTGACATGGTGTATGGGGAGGCTGATAACACTATTCTGGTAAGCACATTTGTGTTGTGCTTAGATTCTATTTGTGCTGAAGCAGGTCTATGCAATGGAGCCCTGTGTTTCAAAATAAGGTTGTCCAACTTGCTCAATTGCAGTACTTTAACAGGTAAATGAGTGAACAGGAGACAAGGGTCCGACTTTAGGCTTTCAAAAGATGCCTGGAGAAAATCGCTTGTTATTACAATGATCCGTGATGCTTATTTTAAAGGAGTACATGTATTTTTACAGCTCCGTCAGTAGCTGCCTCAGATTCATATTATTTCCAGCTGAAAACAAACAATCTGCCAGCAGACTTTGTCTGCTAGCTAAAAAACAGGTTAAGAGACCAAAATAATTAGCTTTTTCGGTTCTCACTCCTTTCCTCTTTACTACATGTTATTGGGGGTGGGGGTGACATATTTTTGATGTCCAATTTCAGTGTAAGACGCAAACAGGTTTCATGCACCAAAGAAAACAGAACTTTAAAAAAACCTAATTTGTATTTAAAGTTGAAAGGTACATATTATGTTCAGTTTTATGACTGGAAGGCTTTTGCTTGCCAACGACACACCTGCTGTCTGTAACTAGTGTTAGATCTGGGAAGTCATGAAGTAGTGGAGTATAGTTCCCTTTCCCATTGATTGTTTGTATTGCAAAGCTTGGCCTGGAATTTCATGGAGGCCAGGAAGTACAAATCCAGGGGCTGTTGCCTTTTATGTCATAGCCGCCTAGAAGAGCTCAATGGGAAGTTTTGTTTATTTTTGTCTTTTAATTACCCTTATAAAAGAGACAGTGACCTACGGCCAAAAACTTTAATGAATGTTAAAATAGTGAAGTATCATTCAGAGATTGGGCTATAGCGGTAATAGCAGGTTTGAACAAAAATCTAATGATACTGTGGAATTCTTGCTCTTATTCAGGTGCTAGGGCCCATCAGTTTTTGTTTCATTCACAGTTTAATGCAGTACACTTTGGAACATAAGGTTCCTCAAGATGTTCCCCAAAATGTTCAATATTCTCGAGACTTGCACAATCTTGTGCAATATTTTTTCCCCTAAAAAGCTCCCTAAATCCCAAAGTCAGTGGTGCAGCAAGACATTTTTTCAGGAGTGGAGAGTTGTAATTTTTTTCCCTCATCCTGGCTTGCCGAGTACATGTAGTTGATCTGTCATTTGCGTCTCTGCCCTTCTATATATAGTTACGTGTTAGAAACTACACAAGTAATATATAAATCAATTGTTGTATGGTGCAAAACAACTGAAGAATATTCAAATGCATTTCACAAAATTTTGTATAACCACTTTTTGAGCAGGAAGTAGTTTGTTCCCAAACTACTCCACCCTAATGTGACAAATTCATCCATGTGTTAGTATTTCTCTGTTTAAGACTTTTGGACAGTCTTTCCGATTAGTTAAATGCAAAGTAAACCATCGGATTTGTGTCAAATTTCTCGACATGGTAATATCTTAAAAGAATTGGCATCTGGGTTTTTGTTTTTATATTCAGAAGTCAGGGCAGTATTGAGATTGCAATTCTAAAATGGGTAGAAGCACAAATGTCCCCTGTAAATTTCCATTTTCTGGATTGATTGCTCAATTTACATCTCATTATACAGCCACTTTAAGCTGCAGAGATAATTGCTTTGGTTTATTACCAGAAAAAGGTCTTATCTCCCTTATTATTGTTTAAGCAGCAGAAGAAAAAAAAATTGTAACAAAAAGTGTCAGATTAACCTCTTTTTTCGATAACTTCAAAGAGTATATACTTCAGAAAAGGCCATTACTTCAGAAAAGGCAAATGTTCCAAATATATATGTAATTTTTTACAAAAAATCCACTGGTGGGTTTTTGTTGTATCATTTCACCTTCTTTTTCTTTTTTTTAACATATGGGAAACCTTTGTAGATTAATTTAGTTATTAAAAAGTTTTTAAAAGGGAGAAAAAAATCCACCAATTTCATAGTTTTGTCCAAATCAACGTGTCATGTTATACGGGATGTCTGTCTTCCAGTGGTGTGGCACTTTTTCTTATTTTGGGATTCGGACAGATTTGTCATATCACTTGACAGGTGTTCCCAGTTGCTTCCTCTGTACACGATATGCTTAAGGTTGTTATCAGGGCTTCCTTTATGAAGATGTTAGAGAGTGGCCGGTGCTGCTCAGCTAAATCCATGGACTGACCATTCCAGGCAAGTTGTTTTTGCTGACTTGTTTATCCCCAGTTCCAACTGCCTTAATTCATCAATTTCTCTGTCATTACTCACAGCTCAGACTGCAGCAAAATTTGCTAAGCAAAAGAGAGTACTTGAAAGGAGTGGGTAACCAATCAAAACGTCATGTAATATATTTGTTTATGACTGGTGACCCGCCTTGGTCATTTAGCAAAGAAATTTGTTTAGCTACTTTAATTTGTTTACCTATAAAGACCCCGGTCAAACTCAATGTAATGTTTGCTAAGGCTGAAAGTTTTACAAGGTTTTATTTCAAGCCAATTGGAATTCGTCTTCTTTTCAATATCCTAAAGAGGTGTGTCCAAAAAACAAAAAGGAAATTAGAATTTGTTTGTGTTTTTTCCAATTTGAACTTCAGTGGGATTTATAGATTTTTTTAAGGTAATAATGGATAACTCAGGAAAGGCAAAAATATTTTTGCTTGTGTTGGTGTTCATTTTGTTTTGGAGGGTTGTTGTTGTTGTCTTTTTTGTGGTTGTAACGGCCTTTACTAGGTTTGTGGTTTGGGTTTTGTTTTTGCCTGTTTTTGTTTTGGTGATTGGGCAGGGCAGGGGGTTGGGAAAGATTTATCATTAATGAACATTTTCTTGACACCATTTTTTATTGGTTTTTAATTGCCTAAATTTTCAATAGAATAGCTTCTCCTTTTGAGTTGCTGCTCATGATCATATATCAGAGCAGCCATTTGTCAGCCATCTTCTTGATGGTGAATCCAGGGATTCCAGTCCGATTCAATTGGGAGAGTACGGGGAGGAGGGGAGTACGGTGTTAATTATGACGACTTCACATGACAATGTAGAGAAATTATCCTTTGCCAGTTTCCTAGCAAATTACATTGGATTCTTTCCTCTTCCTTATATATAACAAACTGTTTGCTCTTCCCAATTGATTATAAACCCAACTTCACCTACAGCCATATGGATGCCTGACTTGCTCCCCAAAAATATGAGGCACCTAATCACCTTACCTTATTAACACCTCGACCCAAACTGTGCCCAAGGGAGGTCTGGAACACTGTAACAAGCCTGGATCTTATAAAACCTTGTTTTGGTTTGTTTTCTTCTCATCGCTCCATCCTTCTTTCATCTCGGTGAAATCGGTTTGTATAACCCCGCAAGTTCTCAGCACCCGCCAAGAGCTTGAACACCCCCTTCGGTGAAGTGCACCGCATCATTAACACATAAAAAAAACTTTTAAAACCAATAGTTGCTCAGGGGAGGTAAAGAAGTCTGGAGTAAGAGTTTGATCGGCCGCCGCCGCCGGCTGCCGGACCAGGCTTGAAGTTTTCATCCTGGCCATTATTGGAGGGCTGACAGGGTTCATAAACCCAGTGAATGGGTCGTTTCTTCAGTTCAGAACAGGTTCATATCACCCGAGGCTAGGCTGCGTGTTGGGGTTGTCTGCTGGAAGCTTGGGTTGAAGTTGAACTTGGTGCCAGTGAACTGGAACCGGCAGGCGAGAAAGATGTGAAAGTCTTAGTGGTTTGGGGGGAACCTATATTTCAAGACCACATTATTTCCCTCGGAGGATGTAAGGGTTATTTGAGTTTTAAGTCTGTGGTTTCAGATGCCAAATGGAGTGGAATGATAAAACCAGAATATCTTGGCTCAAATTGGTGGTGTGGCTATAAATCATTGAGGAGCATGTGTCAATGATTTGTTTTTGTTTTGAAGAAAATAGATTGTTGACAAATGCTTCACCATGAGATGTATGGTCACCTTAAAAGGAATAAAAGGACACATTTGGTGAATTTCTATTATTTCCCAACCCTTCCAGTCTCCCAACCCCACCCACCCTGACCACCAGCAACTGACCCCTGTCCATCAGCCGCTGACCCACCACTAAGGAGCTGTTAACTTTGTCAGGTATCCATTGCATGAATCACACATCCTCCTTGACCTGAACAGTATAGACTTGTGATTGCGTCATTATGGGTAACCCACTCCTTGCTGGAAAGCACCCTAATGGAGAGTCCAGGATGGTTTCACTAATGGCCGGTCTACCGCTGTAATGACCGGCAATCCGGTGTATCCAGGACAGATCCGTAAAAAAAAAAAAAGGTGATACTCAGAGCCAATACGGATGCATTAGAATGGTCATTAATTAGGGCAGGATGGATTCTCGGAGAGCCAGATGGGTGGTGGTTATCAAGTAAGGGTTTGTGGTTAAAGCCTGGACTTTCCATGGTCTGAAAAAACTTGTTGTCAGGCAGCATGAATGTTCATCCAGAGTTATTTATCTGTACTGAGGGTGCTGGGAGGTTGTGTTTGCTATGAGGAGACAGGCTTGAAAAGTTGCCCTTATGTGAGGGTTTAGTTTCTATTCGACACAGGTTGTGAGATTTGTCATCCGTAGGTATAAGCTGTTTTGTTCAATCCACCGGAAAAATACAGGGGGAAAAAATGGTGTTAGTGCCAGTATTTCTCATCTGGAATTACTGTTGTGCCCAATACAGCATTTCCTCATAGTCACAGAAGTTCCTTTTACCAGAGGAAAATGTCCACTGCCCATTCCAAGAACAAAGTTTGAAGCCTACAATCCCTGAAGCTGAATCATGAAGTGCAAGGATGTGGGGAATCTAAGAGTTTAAAAGGAAATTCCGTTAACAAATTTCACAAGACTTCAACACATTTTAACTTGCACAAGTGAATCACTGCAAACGTAGAGGTTGTGCTCGCAACTAACATGAAGTTGCCCTGAATTTTTCAAGGAACCATTCGGAGAATTATTCTGTTCAAAACATTGACGTTGAAAAGGATGATCAAGTCTGAAAACTAGGCTAGATCTCTTCGGTCTCCCAATAACTGATGCCTTTTAATTGTAATTGCTCATCTGTGATTCTATTCTATGGTAATAACTACCTGTTGGTAATTTTTTTGTCGGGGAGTTGTCTTCCAGAGCATTAATTGGATGAGGGATTGTTCATGGTAACAAACATCCTTACCTCCTCCTGATGTGTCGTAAACCTGTCGTGGGAAAGCTCAGAGGTATTCAGATTGTTTTAATTGGATCACCTTCCGGGATGATCCATTTCAACATCAGAAACACCGAGTTTTAATTGATCCTGTCTTCTTCGAAAAGGAACCCTGTAATTAGACGGGACTGGCGTCAGGTTCTCTCTATTTCTCACTGACTTGGCTGGGTAACTCTCTCGCTTCAAAGCTTACGTAGGCATGAGGACACTGGTGCATGCGACTGTGGCATCACATAGCTCACACCACCTGTCCGAGTGTCCGATAACGAGTCTCCCCACAGTATCAAAGGCCTGGCCAAACTGGAAGATGACACAATCACATTTGTTGGTCTTTTGGTTATAAGACATCTGCTGTAGAATGCTTTGGTGGTCTAGGGTCTTTGGTTTTATCTCACCTGAGTAGAATTTGGATTGTTCCACTCGGAAAGTGCCGAGTATACAGTGCTTACAGTGTAAGGGTAAAAAATAATAAGAGTAAACTGGAAACCCCCTAGATAACTTCAATACAATGACTAAACATTTAACTTAACTGAAACAACTTCAGTCCTGCCTCTATTTTTCATTTTGGTATTAACATAAAGAGTAAAGTAGGACTAAAATAAACAGGGCCAGTAAACTACCAACTTTTTCCTCCTTTAATTTATCTGGCACCAGCTTTAGCCACATTGGTTAGTGCTCCCAAATGATCATCAGCCCAAACCCCATTCCCCATTTTGTTGTTGAAACATCATCATGTCAGTGAAAAAACGTATCATCTTCTAAAGTAGCGCTTACGTTACGTGCCACTTTGAAGTTGTCAAATCTACTCTTCCAGGAAATAATGATGAACTTTCCCTTTGAATCAACAATTGTTTCATTCTAAACTCCATGTATCTTAGTTATTTCCTGTTGTTATGACGTGCAAAGAACTTCCAGACCACTTAGGAGAAAAGACGAACACAAGCGAATTGTTCTTTTCTAACTGGATGTCATTTTGTCTAAGGCTTGTCAACTCTTAGAAGATGTCCAAACCAGGACAAACTATTAAATTGAAGGAGACCCAACTCACAAGGAGTCAGTATTGAGCCAGAGATTCTTGTTGATCATTATTTACCTCCAAACATTTGGCAGTAACACACACACACAAAAAACAAAGTGCAAGAGTCGGGTGCAGGGAGCATCACAAATTACCTTCTTCCCTCATTCCAGTTTCATCCATCAAGGGAATCGAACGACTGGGAAGGAGGGACAAAAATCTTAAAATGATCTTCCCAGTACGAGAAGACTTTGGAAATGCGCTCAATTTGAATTAGGCACTGGCAAGTTTCCCTCTGCGGCAACGACTCGAATGACTCTCTGTGGCCAAATTGAATTAAAACTGTGTCGACATGACTGATGAATAAAAGTCATTGGGGTTTTTTTTCGCAGGCGGGTTTATTCGTTTTAGGCCTTATGTGGATTCATGTCAAACTGTCCCATGTCATCTACGCATTGAGCCTTTGGTTACACAGTATTTCCTGTAGATGGGATAAAGAAGTGACAACTGAACTCTGGCAAAGTGTGTTGGCATTGCAAGAGGACTATCAAGGATGAAGTGCAAGCCCCCCCGCAAATCATGTCATCCTGAAACCAAAGGGTTTAAGATTGTTTGTTTAAGGATGAAGCTCTTTTAGTTAATATCGTGGCTAAAGCTGTTGATGTTTATTTAGATTTCAGCGGATCAGTTCAGCTTTGAAAGGCTTTGGTGTGTCTTACAAACATATCTGAGCAATTATTTTACTTTTTTTATGTGTTGAAAGTGAGATTTTAATGTCGGTTGATGTTTCACAGTCAGTTCAAACAAACAAGCCTGTTTCAATCACTCCTCAGTTGTTTTTTTTACGTCAAACTTTGGTTCACATAATGTGCTAACTTCAAGTATGATTGGGCCCAAGTTCATATAGCTTCCATTGTTTAGAACAGAAGAAAAATCTTGCTTAGCAGAATCAGGTTACCAGTCAAAATACCATGTAATGTACATGTATATTGTTTGTTACTGGTTCCCTGCGAATTTTGGCTCAGCAGAAACATTTGCTGCGCACCATTTTGTGTGAAACAGCTTTATAATATTGGGCACTGGCTTGTGGCTGTAGAGTGTTAACGTTGAGGGTCTGATAGATTTTCTTAGCAATGGAATATACATGTACAAGAAATTCAAATTGTTTGCAAAAGTTGGGGTTTTTTTTTTCCACTGTGGATCCCTCCGGCCCTACTTAAGCCTCAGCATCATCAGCAGTCTAGTGTTCTCCTGAAGACGAGCAGAGTGTACTGTTCGAAACATCGATACCACAATGGTTCTGAGAACCAACAATATTTTATACATGGTTGTACCAGCAAGTTTACTATTTATTGTTACCGTATCACTGTATTTTATTTTGAGACATCTTTTTTTTTAAAGGTTGAATTGGTTGTATATGGGTGCATCTGATTTAGAAATGTCCATGTTTTCAATGTAGGGTCATAGGTTGGTTTTTGTCAACAGAATGCTGATTTATAGGCAACATTATGAAGAAGTGTACAATTAAAGTCACATGTGAAAGTTTCAGCTGAATACAGTGTCTACTTGCTGAGAAAGCTGCAAAACGGCTGTCACGGTATTTTCAGACAAACGTCAAATCCATCCACGTTTAGCGAGGTGACAGGGGGTACGACCGCATCTTGCAGAAATCTAAAAAACAATTCATGCATTAGTCGTTTCTCAGATTTAAATGTTTTGGGGTGAACAATTATTCAAACCATACTTCGAAGGTAGTCTTTTCTAAAAAAATAATAATAATAATTGTTTATACTATCAATAGCTGCAGTGCCTCGCACCAAGTAAAGTTTTTATGGTAATAAACTTTTGGAGTATTTACCCTACCTTTAACAAATACAGGGAATTTGATGCTGAAAACCATTACAATTTCCACAACTGAACAGCACAACTGTTTCCATTGCAGGATATTTGCTTTTTCGCTTTGCAGTGAGTGCAGGAGGGAAACTCATTAACTGTTATGCTCATTTTTTGCCCATTTAATTTTGTTGATTAGTTAAGTCTACATAAGCTTTGAAGCATATGGCCTGTTCTCCCAAATATCCCACCCTTTAGAGCAATAAAAAAGGAACTCCATAAGTCATTTCCTATTTACTTCTTGGTAAATCACAATTTGAGAAGCAAATGAACTTTTGTTGACAGGTTTCATTGTGAGGTGAACTTTCATCAGGGTTCATAGGCTGGGAAAGAGGCCAAGCTCTTGATTTTCTAATTTGATTAGGGGGGAATTTCTTAATGAATAAACGATGTCTGTTTGTATAGAATGTTTGGGGTTTTAAAAAAAAAAAAATTCATGCATTTATTTGTGTCTAAAAGGTTAATTTCCTCATTGGTTTTAGGACAAGTAAATTACTTCCCACCCTGTACTTTTCAAAAAACAAGGCATCTAACCAGGTTGTGCAAATATCGTCAAATTAGGTGATCTTGTTTTAGTGAAAACAACAAATTGGGTCATGTCTTTCCAGGGATTTTGTGCATGATTATTACACATGCTTATTTAGATTTTGGCAAAGTTAACCTAACAATCCTGTAAATAGACTGTGCAAGTCTCGCACGTAACAAGAAAAACATGTCAAACCAATAACTTTCTTTTTCTGAAATCAAATCTTTGTTTTAAATTATATCTAATGACAAAATCTGAACAACAAAAATACCCATTACAATTTGTATAAAATCAGTTTTAGATTTTATAATAAACACACAAATAATGTGTTAATTATGATTGAAATGAAATTAAAACTCTGGGACAAGGATGCTTATTTGATCGTAACTTTTTAGAAACCCTGTACGGGGATTCCCGATGGTCAAACGAGTGTCAAATTGATACGTGACGCAGTTTATAGAAGACGCTGACGCCTCAACGACCATAGACTGCAACAAAAAGTCTGGTGATTTTCATCGCGCATCCAGTTTTGTGATTGGAGGTGACCAATTTTTTGCAGTAACCAGTTAAGTTTTTATTCTTGGGTTTTCTTTGTTATATTGTTGAATTGATTTTACTTTCATATTTGTTATCACTAAGTATTACATTCCCAACAACATATATAACATTCATGGTCATAAACTACATTAAACTAAAATGATTAACGAAACAAAATCTCGCCCATGTCAAACTCCATATGGTTGGGACCACAATGGTCCCGGAAGTTCGAATGCGCGCGACACTTGCACAGTCTATTGTATCTCTTTTTTTAAACAGACCCCCTTGCGTTGGCCGCCATCGCTGAGGTCAATCAATTGAAACATGCACGCGTGTATGTGCCATGCACACCATGCACAAGTCTCAAGTCTTCCTTTGAACTCAATGAGGGTGCTGTTTGGGCTTGTGACCTCATACGCAAGGGGTCTATATGACAGACTTTTGCACCTGGAATACTAATAGAACAAAATTATCAGTCTTTGTCAAGAGAAAAAACATACAGTCAAACTTTTACAAAGTTACTTCGCCTGTCAGTCCAAGCCACTCACCACTCAACACCATTGTGGCCCGTTTCCTTTTGGGTTTGCACCTGTTCTGGTAGTGACGAGCGACCCCATTCTATAAATTGTCATCAGCCGGAACAGTAATTATGATCCATTTTGAATGTTCCTCAGACTCCATTCATCTGTTTAATCCATAAACTATAATTTTCTGGTTCTAAAGTCTACAGTTGATCTTAAAGAGGAAGAGTATGATCAAAATGGCTCGATATGGCTCAGCAGGCCGGTGTTTATATCCAGTTTCCTTGGCGTTAAATAATTAGAACAGTTCTATTCCCCCTGGACAGGATGCCATGTTCATCGCAGGTTACTCCCCAGCTCTCACTGGTACCAATTTGTACTCCTGTGTGGAGAGAAGCAATTATGATCAAGTGCCTTGCGCAAGGACACAAGTGTCGAGACTGACCAGGCCAGGATTCGAACCCACATTCTGTAAATTTACAGAACTTGAGTCCACTGCCCATGACCATATGGCCATTCGGCCGTCTAACAACAGATTTGTAATTATTTCAGCATTCCATGTGACCAATGTGCATACCTTCAAGAACTTTCAGAAAAAGTTAAAGCTGTTGAGCCTGTGCCTACTGTCATTAAGAATTGTTGAAAAAGGGTGATGATTTAATCATCATTTTGTTTTTGCCACCCAAACTATACTGTATTTTCAATTGGCATTTATGGTAACTAAACAAGCATGATAGTCTACCTACTTTAATCTGATTTTCGATTTGTTGCTCTCAGAAAAATTGGCAAAAATTTATAGATTTTTTTTTAAATAGCCTGAAAAGTCTTTTAAATACCGTATATGTACAGTAGGTCAGCTCTTGTACTCTAAACAATTTTCCTACTTTTTTTCCCCAAGGTCTAGGTATCATGCCTGCTGAATTAAGTAGTCAATCTGTCTTAGTGCGCGGATTAACTACCTAAAAATACTTTCACCGGGTATTGTCCTTTTTGAGGAAGGAGAAAACCTTCTCTCTTTTTAAAAAAGTTTTACCCACACCCAGGTCAAAGATCAAAATTGTATACAGTCCTAATTGTTCAGGAAATGTACCACATGATACTACCTTTAAGTTTGGTTTAGAAGTATAATGCATTGAACAAAGGCCTAGCCATACTCATAACTTTCTTCTCATACTTTCCCATAAAACCTCATAAAATTCCCAAGCCTTAGCATGTGACTTTTGTGAGTCTGATCTGGTATATGCATTGGAGGGGGATAGAAATAGGATCTTGGCTTGAGCCGTGGATATTGGGGGACTTTATCAAAGTCGACATCCTGGGATTAGTTGAAGACCCTTGGAGGAAATGACTTAATCCTAGCTGAAAACAATTTTTCTTTTATAATAAACTGCAACAGTTCGCCCCCTTCATATGGGCAGCATCTTAAAGACCTAACACTTCCCAGTGGATGGATGGATTGTCTCTTTTGTGTCGAGATAATCTGAAATTGAGCTAAAGGGGATGATCTGAGCCACGCAAATCTGTGGAATATGTCTCATTTGAGAATAGAAACACGCTCCTGTTTCCAGTTAGTGTTGATTTTTGTAAATGAAGATCTATCCACATTGATCTTTTTTGACAATTACTGGAGACATTTCAAATCAATAAAAGTTGGAGTTGGTTCTTTATTTAGCTGCCCACTCTGTCAGGCTTTGACAGACAGAGTAGTGCGATATAGCCTGCCACTGGGAAATCATTAAGCTTTTATTTGTGTACTTCTTCTTGAGTATACTGCATGGTAACAACTTTATAATATTGGACGTTCATGAACAATAATTTGAGATCTTTCAGAGATGTGAAATTTCAGACTTGTCTCTGATTTCAGACCTTTTGGTGTCTGCCTGGTGAAACAAGTTGGTATTTTTTGTTTTTTGGGGTACTGTAAAGAAATGCTGTTTGATCTACTTCTTTAGCGCTGAGGATACTGTTCCCGAAAGCTCCTTGCAATCCATAACTCCAGGGGTCATCAAAAGGTTGAAAATGTCATCATTTCAACATACCTCCTGAAATGTTAATCCTATAGTTTCAGGCCTTTTTGTCAGTAGTGACTATTCGCCCATGTTCTTATAAACTTGTGTGTGTGTTTGTCATTTAGCCCTTGAGAAAGACTGTGCTTGGGTCGAAACTTGATGCCATTACCACTGTATGCATTTTTACCACAGATCGTTTTGGTCAGTAAAGCAGTTTGCAATGGCTCTTTTTTTTTAAATACAAATTTTAATAATAATAATAATAATATTTAAAATTTATATTGCGCCCCTTACATACAAAATGATCAAGGGCGCAGAACACATGTTAAAAAGCACAGAGTGGAAGAAAAAGACAGAAAAAAGACTGGTCACCAGGCCAGTGCCCAAACAAAAGTATGGGGATATGTCTGTCCCGCCAACAGAGAACTAATAGTTACTTATTACATAGGCCTATCCCTGCTGGCATCGGTAATGTTTTGACCTTTTCAGGAGACAGACGCCTCGAACCCTAAGCTATGCTAAAATACAAAC
The DNA here is from genome assembly GCA_023634235.1 of Pisaster brevispinus. NCBI lineage: Eukaryota > Metazoa > Echinodermata > Asteroidea > Forcipulatida > Asteriidae > Pisaster > Pisaster brevispinus. Next base: position 16,927,424 of record JAMKCF010000004.1, read on the forward strand.
TAACTGGCAAGGTGACCATAGAAGAAGACACACTCAAAAGCGGTTTTAAAAAGGTGGGTTTTTATATTACATTTAAAAGAGATGAGTTTCTTGGCCCAGTTTCATAGAGCTGCTTGAGCAGAAAGTATTGCTTAACAACTTCTCGCTTAGCTGAACTGAGCAGGATACCAGGCACAAAATTGTACATGTGACATGGTGTTTTGACAGGTAAAATTATTCTGGTAAGCATAATTTTGTTGTGCTTAAAATCAGTTCTGTGAAATCGGGCCCGGTCTTAACCCTATTTCTACAGCACATATTGGGCAAAAACTATTTAAGAATGTGGTACACATGAATAATTGGCCATAACTTCTCTCAATTAGGTCATATGAGGACAAACTAAGTACCATCAGAAAGAGTTTGAAGCAGACAATTTGTTAAGAACTTCAAGTTTGCAAAAAAAAAAAAAAAAAAAAAAAAGTATTATGCAAATGAGGTATTTTATATTCATACAAAAGATAATAACACAGTTTAAAAGAGTAATAAATCAATATACTTTGGGCTGAGACATACACTAAGGAGTGAAAATCTGTTGTTTTTAAGGATAAATCTGTTTGTCGCAAATAAATGGATGGAAGCACTTCTAAACACATTCATAATTGATGAGCATAAAAACCTTTATCTTGTTACAGCCATCTTGATTGTTTCCACCATTCAGATCAACATAACCAAAGTGAGGCTGAAAGGGAAATAGTCTGGCCCCCCCCCCCTGTATTGTAATGAGGATGTAATGTATTTGTGAATGTTGTTGTGCGAGGAGCCTGACGGTAATAGCCGCTGCAAAATCAACACCTTCTGAGACTGCATGAATATACAAAATCTCTGATCATCATGATGGCGTCCCTGTGCTGGCAGCGCGAGGGACCTTGCTCAGTGACTAACTGTTAATTGTTTTATTCCATTGTTGGGCATTTTGAGTGGCTTGGTAAAGTTGATTCAAGCCATTGCAACCATCCTCAGGTCATCAGAAAGTTGCTGTTGGTAGGTTCGCATGAGTGCGCCGCCTCTACGGTAAGGTTCTCTGTAGCTTGGTTGTCCGATCACTCCAGTGAAAAATCACCGCTAGTGTCAAAACATGAGGTCGGTAGCACTTTATGCATTTATACCACATATCTTTTGGGTTGATAAGCAGTTTGCAACTGATTTTGTTTCTCTATTATGGAAATAGTGAAATGCAATTCTCATATTTGTCTTACTGTTGGGTTTTTTTCGCCCCCTGTCTGAAGTCAGATGTCCAGGTTGGAATTTTCAGCATTACTGACGATACATTTCAAGGGTTGTTTTATTGATTTCTCTCATGAAGTTGATGTGAGGTGTGTGTTTTGGAGATCTCTGTTCTTAAACTAAAACAAGACATTGATATTTCTCTTTGTAAAAGGTGCCTCTGTGACGAAAATCTAGACTTATGTTTTTGGTTTTGGGGTTGTGTTTTTTTGTTGGGGGGGGGGTACTTCAAGGATGACCAATGCAAAGATTCAGGGTTTGTCAGCAAGACTAGTAAGCTACAATTTGACTGGTCCATCAACTTTGGTAACTTTGACTGGTAGTCTGTATCTGCTAAGCAAATCTTTTTGGTGCTTAGCAAACTTTGCACAGCACACTGTAAAAGCCATCCAACAAGTACAATGTGGCTAAAAAGTCTGTTGCATGGATTAAGCTATTTACATTCGTGTTATTGGACTTTGAGTCTGATGTATAAGCCTGGGGCGTTTGATTGATAGATTCGCTGGCTAAATTTAGCACCAAGGGATTAGTAAAACATCTTGGAGGAAGTGAATTAATCCTAACTAAAAGAAAAACCAAACAAATGTTGTGGTATTAACATGAGGAGAACATTACCCTTATTGTTCATGCATTTTAAAGGGAATTTCTTAAGAAATTCCTTCAAATCAGGATGGAAGAGGGTGGCAGACTTTTGCAATGTATGTGTTTTGCTGTTATGAACTCTTTGGTGGAAAGTCTCAATAAAGTTTACAAGATTCAAGTGTGAAGTCCCTATAGTCAAGTCTCAAGTCCTTAGAGTCAAGTGTAAAGTCCCTAGAGTCAAGTCTCAAGCCCTTAGAGTCAAGTCTCAAGTCCTAAGAGTCAAGACTTGAGTCCCTAGAGTCAAGTCTCAAGTCCTTAGAGTCAAGTCTCAAGTCAGGTCCTTAGAGTCAAGTCCCTAGAGTCAAGTCTCAAGTCCTTAGAGTCAAGTCTCAAGTCAGGTCCTTAGAGTCAAGTCCTTAGAGTCAAGTCCTTAGAGTCAAGTTTCAAGTCCTTAGAGTCAAGTCTCAAGTCAGGTCCTTAGAGTCAAGTCCTTAGAGTCAAGTCCTTAGAGTCAAGTCTTAAGAGTCAAGTTTCAAGTCCTTAGAGTCAAGTCTCAAGTCAGGTCCTTAGAGTCAAGTCCTTAGAGTCAAGTCCTTAGAGTCAAGTCTTAAGAGTCAAGTTTCAAGTCCTTAGAGTCAAGTCTCAAGTCCCTAGAGTCAAGTCTCAAGTCCCTGAAATTCTTATTGAGATTGTTTGGCTGCTAAATCAACAGGTTGATGTTGTTGTATACCTGATATGTGCTACCTTATTAAGGTATATTAACTTACAGGGAGGATATACCTTTGGTAGTTCCTTCAACAATGAATGACCATATAATCTTACTTGTTTATAAGCACTGCAGCTGTTAATAATGTATTAACGTTGTATGAAACGTTGCATGCAGAAACGTTTCTCAGATTGTGTATTCCAATTACAGATTATTCTTCCTGCATGGATATAAACGCTCTAGATTTTTGGCGATATCACAAAAAGCCTACTACCTTTAAAAATGAAGTTTTCACAGGTTAGTTTTATTGTATATATATATATACATTTTTACAGGATTAAAACAATTGAACAGCTCCAAAAACCTTAGGTATACTTTGCCTTTAAACGTCAGTGTGACAAAATTTGTCATGGTATTGAAAGTGTACATCAAACAAAATACTTTTTAGAAAAGTTGCAGGACAAACACAGATTGATTTGGATTGTTTGTTTCTTTGTTTGTTTGTTTCTTTGTGTGCTTTTTTGTCCACTAAAAAAACAAAACACATCTATCAGCTTCGCCCAGAATAATGTGTGTTTGGGGGGATCTGTAATGCACATGACAATGATCCTTTCCGCAAGACGCTGGAGACATCTAAAGTCAAGAAGGAAATGATTTGATCTCAGCGCAGTCTAAAAAGTGAAACCGCTAGCTGTTGAACGGTGAAAAGTAGGTCATCACCAAACACGCATCATGTCATGAATGTGATCTTCCATGAAATCAGGGAATTGATGATGTGCTCGAAGCAAAAGTTGAAAGAAAGGTCAACCCTTCAAGAAGAAGAAGAAGAAGAAGAAGAAGACGAAGACGAGGGGGAAGAAACAGGGGAAGTCAGAGAGAACAACAGTATGTTTGGAATTAGAGCATGTTGATGAGTTCTTCGAGTAAACATTCCTTCCAAGCGTCAACCTGACTGATTGTGTACTCAGAAGCGCTTTATAAAACCGATGGCCAGGCGATGTTTATCACTCAGAGAGAAGTCTTTTATAGTAGCAGGATTGTCTCAATATGTTGCGAATTAATAAGCATTCTGAACTGAATATCGTAGGGGATCTTTTACAATGGAAACAATTCCAGAGGTGGGAAAAGTTGATAGAACGTTCATTCTGAAACACTTTAAACATCGGTGGGGCAATAGATTGCCTGAAATTAGAACAAAATGACTGCAGGGCGTTTCAAATAGGGCAAAAAAAAGGAATGACATTTAATTGGTGTAATTCCTACAGTTGGGAAAATGGAGCAATTAATTTGTGCCGTTCACCAAGAGATTGCCTGAAAGCAGTAAAGAATGAGTGCAGGGCATTTCAGAAAGAGGGGGAAAACAGGAATGGCATTTAATTGGTGTAATTCCTACATCTGGGAAAATGGAATTAATTAATTTGTGCCGTTTACATAGCATGTTACTTACAGCCTTGCTTTACATCTTTGCTTTGCATGTTGAGGGGAGAGAGGGAACTGTAGAAAAAAAGTAATCTCTGTGTTTGTAGTGATCAGGAAACTGTTTTGAGTGAAAGATAACATAGGTAGATAATATCAGTGATTATTGTCTCTGGGCATGTTTGTTGGTGTAGTGGTTAGACATCTGCTCATAGAGGAGTCTTGGGTTGCCTCTGGATTTTTTTCCTTGGAAAGTGCTGAGTATATCATACATTGGTTTAAGGGTAAAACTAAAATGAGATTGTTTGAGATCCGTTGCTTCAATGCCGATAGGATAAGACTTGGACCAAGACATTGGGAGTCTGATATGGATTCAGGAGACATGACGAGGCAGAGACCTCTAGATCTTATGTGAAGTACAACAAATGTGGGGGGCGGGGGCGGGGGAGGCTGGAGTCCCTTCCACACTCGCCGGATCTTCAAATGTAGGTAAAGCTATCTTTGTGAAATTTTAGACTTCAACAATCAGGAGTCTCAACTGAATCCAAAACAGTAAACACAGGTCTCAAGAAAGTGTGCTAAAACACCCAGTTCTCCAATTTGCTGTCCGATCTGGTCCACCTTGAAGTTCTGTCTCAGTTCCTTTCGATTTTCAGAGTAGAGTAACTTTTTGGGGGTCACTTTATCAAAGGGTTTACCTCGGGTATGACTAGCAGCACCCTTAGGTGTAAGGGGTGGTGCCCCTCCCCCTCCTCCCAGTGAGTTGTAATCAATCAACTAGAACAAGGATTGCCCAAAACGAAATACAGAAGCCAGCTCCAAATCTCTGATTGAAATTTTGTTTTGCCTCTTTTAGGCGTTCAAATTTTACTGAAATGTTTCTTGGTTTTACAACGCAGTCTATTAATAGTTTTTCATTCCTAGATTTTGTGTAGCTTTGATTGAACTCTCGGAACATTTTCAGCAGGCGAATTGCCTTCAATACAAGCCCGCCCCCTAATTATAGCAAAATACCTCTGATATATCTGTAGGTCTCTACTGAGTGACTCCTCCTCATAGGGTAAGAAATATACAAGATATTTTAGGGTAGTTATTGCTCTCAAAGAAAAACATGGTTTTGTGTATAACTTTAAGGTACAACTGTGGTTATACTAGAAAGATTGCGAGCCTGGACCAATGTTTGGACACGGACTCTGAAATAGAGCAATTGCCAGTGACTCACTTCCACATGGTAATGAATACATAATGCTTGGAATATCTACCGCTGTTTTCAAGAAACAGCTGTACATTTTAGAGGTTTGTAGTGTTAAGCCCTTTTCACACGACAGCAATGTAGAAAAGGTCCCTTGTTTAAATTCTAGCGCGGTTGCAGAATTTTACAGAATGCACTTCGTGTGAAAAGGACAACAATGTTTATACTTTCTGTAAAGGGCGGCAAATTTAAGATTTCACTAGGGACCTTGGACACTCCAAACATTCAACAATTTTATTAAAATGATCTTTCACAATAATTTCACTGTCAAGAAAACTTACAACAGCCTTGCAGCATAAGTTCATAATTTCCCCAGAGGACTGATACTATTTCAAGCTTATCAGTTATTGGGAAATTGGGTTTTACGTACCACACACTTATATCCTTGTCATTTGGTTGGCGGAACACGTGTCATCCAAAAATGTTGCCATGTATTTACTGCCGCGACGCTCCAATTTTGATATTGGATAGGCATCCATCCAAAATGTGTAACTATTGGATGCTTCACAGCGTCACTCCCTAAATATTTGTTTGTCCCAATGAGGCAAGGTCATGTCACAGCAGACAAGGCTGGTGTCATACATGGAGAGGTTCACATTGTTTAGAAGGTTTGTAAAATAAGTTTTAGAGTGTGGGATGGACGAGTTTCCGTGTCTATTTTGTGTTTATTGTGAAAAACTTTCAAATGACAAGGATCCATGTGTGAGTTTTACATAAGACAAACATTGCATGCATTTCGCTCGTGCATTGGCGCAGAATAAAATCACTCGGTAAAATTTGGCTGTCCCATTTCACTCGGCTTCACCTCGTAAAAATGGAATAGTCCCGATTTCACAGAGTGATTAAATTCTGCAACAATGCACTCATACATGTATTCAATATTTGTATACTATATTTTGGAGACATGGCAGTACCTTTATTTAAATGCAAGTCCAATTTCCCAAGGAACTTTCGGCAGAAAATCTAAAAATCCGAATGTGGATACGATCATTTGGAAGGGGCACCAAGGACAAGACCTGGACAGTAGGGGTCGTGACCTCTGAGCCAGGTTGAAAACCCAGTTCTAAGTTGGTCAGTACATGGTAAAGGTGACCATTGGTTGTAGTTAAACATTCTTTTTTTCACTACTTAATGCACAGAGCTTTGGCTTGTGCAATACTATCAGCTTAGTTTCTGTGGGGCAAACAACTATGAGGTATATACTTTTTGAGGCTTTGCATGGTGAGGTATCAATATATATTCGGTTTGCGGTAACACCATTAGCTGAACTAGGTCTTGCTAGAAGGTGTCTTTTTAAGGAAATCTTGAAGAAGAAAGAAATTAAGTGTGAGGGAAGTCATGAATTTAACAGAACTTTTCACAAAAATTAAAACCTAGGTCTAAGCATTTCACGGATGTGTAAATAAAAATGGTGCCAAGATGTTAAGTGTCTTGTACCTCAACAGTACCTCTAGAAAAGCGACATTCATGGAAGTCCACAAAATGCTAATTAGAGCATCCGTAGACATTCAAAACGTTTGCGGAAAGTCTCTTTTGAAAAAATGTGTCTAAAGTAAGGAACAACATTCTGAGTCAGTAATGTTTCCCAAATGCGGGTAGATTGATGGATGTGAAGACTTCATTTGGGCGTCCTGAAACAATAATCGCGAAGTGGGAAATGATTGTAGCCAGGTGCAATGTCTGGGCAAACAATTTTTTGTCAAATAATGTATACTTTAAAGAGTTGTAACAACACTTGTTACAAACTATTTTCTGAGTTCTTTTAGTCTAAGTTCTTTTATAAAAAGGTTTAATACATCACCAGGTTTTGGAAAAGTGAATTCATTTCCAACCCTCCAGTTTTCAATAAACACAAGAAACAGTAACCTGTGAAAATTTTGTCAAATATTGAAAGATGATTCGTATATTTTACTTTGGGGATTGTGTGCACGTTCATACCAAGCATAAAATGGTCTTATTTTATGTGTAAGGCAATTCATATACGTATTATATGAAACCCAAGTAGATCCTTGTTCTTTGAATGGAGGATTGTGGGTCATACGGCATTCATTAATCAAGCCATTATTTGGCCTGTGTCATAAATCATGCATTTTGGTACTATTCACCGTGCATTTTCATCCCATCCTTTTTGACTATTGCACTCTAGACCACATCATGGATTGAAGACAGTTGTTCAAAACGCCCTTGTAGTAAATGCCAGAAAACAATCTTGTACATTGTGGTTACTCTTATACTTTTATCCTCCAATCCAAAGATGAAGATCCACTTGGATGTTAAAACAAACAATGAACGTTTTGCAGTCATGGAATGGAGAGAGTATTGCCATTCGCCGAAAGGTGGAATGCTCTATCCAACTGGGCTTTGCCTCGTTTCAACTCATGAAACTTTTCTCCCCATTGCATTCATAGCCATTCAATGTTTGTCTACCATCTCTTTAAATGCACTGCAGAATCTGAAAGCAGGAACCAGTCTGAAAACCAAAACTAATAAAATATGATTGATGAACCACATCGCCATTATTGAAAACCTATTGAGAGTTCTGAGGAAGTCACTTGAATCCACTCAGAACATACATGAATCCAATTTGGACCCAATCATGGTTGGAGACTGCAAGGTTGCATCTCCCCAATGCCCGAACTATCCCCCAAGCTTGGGGAAAAGTCTGTGTTCGAAATTGTTGATGAAATTATTGATGGAATTATGGATGGAATTATGTGGAATTATAGATGCCACATGTAGGGTGAGCCGCATGGATCATAACCCAGATCATTCTGCCCTCTCAACGTTAGGATCTAGAACACATTTTTGGTTAACAAGATTGGAAAAATATAAGAAAGTCTAAATAATATTTATAATGTAGGCCAGGCAGCACAACGTCACAATTGTGGGATGACATAAATGAAAACAGTGTAGCTACCACTGAATTCTGAACACACTTAACCAGTTGTAATTCTCACTAGGGCCCATTTTCACAAAGCTACAACAGTTGCTTAGTAAGCACAGGTCAATCTTAAACCTTGCTTTTAAACAGTAACAGGTTACCAGCCGAAACACCATGTTATGTGTATTATTTGTGACTGGTTCCCTGCTAACTGAGTACAAATTTTGCTAAGCTTAGCAGCTTAGCAGCTTTACACAGTTAGGCTTAGCTCACTCATACTCTACTACAATGTAGAACATCAAAGCTTGATAGATGGGGTACTATTCTTTAGATGTACAAAATTCAGGACTACGATCTTTACAAATTTACATTTGATTTTTAAACAAAAACCTGTGAGAAACAGAGGATTTGGTAACATTTACATTAACAAATTTCACCCTTTTTTAAAACCATATTCTTATAAAAAGACAATTTGGAAATGCTGTCCAACGTTGTTTTAGAAAACACAAATCAAAGGTTTTATCAAAATTCACTGCCATGTAAATAGATTTATATGGAATAAATTAAGGCAAGTTCTTGTCATGTGGAAACTGGTATCGAGAAATGTGTTTTAGTTCAGAAATCCAGAAGTCTTTGGAAACAATTTACTTTAAACTAAAAAAACCCAAACCTATTACTTTCAATGGCATTCACTTTGGAAGGTCAAGATTCATATGTAAAACCACATCCTGCCACATTTAGTGCCCGATATTTTTACGATGAGATTTTTGATCTGAATGAACATCTCTTTTCCATCCTCCCTTAGTTCCTCCACCACCCCCACTCCAACTTTCCTTCATTCCTCTTCGCGCAGCAGAGTCCTCGTTAAGCAATTACGACCATCATCTGACAAAATGAGAAGAATGCTGCCCAGTCCCCAATGACTAGCTCCCCCGTGATCACCAGCAGTCTCGCAGTAAAACCAGGACATAGTAATAATGCCGCACCACCACTACCGGGTGACTGTGACATGATTTACCCCTTCATTCGTAATTCTGCATCACATTCAATGGATCACGACAGAGGCTTTCAATGAAATGGTGTGTTGCCCGACATAGAGCAGTTCACCAGGAATTGAATTAGCCTTTAAAGACTCATTGTTGTTCACGGGAAATAAACTTCTCAAATTTCAAGAACGGTGTGTACAAATAGTGTGTGTGTTTCAAAATGAAGTTTGCTACGAGATAAATCTCCCCTGAAGTCGTCTTCTTCAAAAAATATCGTGTTTAGGAATTTGAAGCTTAGGACTCGTTGGGGTTTTTGGGGAAAGGTGATCTTCCTTAAACTATCCCTGGAATTATTAATACAAAAATGAAATGCACTTCCACCCAGCAAATCCAAACTGACTGGAAGTTATTTTCACATATGACCCAAAGAAAATCAAAGTGATTGAAAGTTTAAAATGTAATGGGATGTTCTTGATATATCTAAAATCAAGTTGCAACATTAAACATGGCCAATATTGTACGCTATATTGAATCATGGCTAAAGAATCATTATGCAACAGTTTTTGCTAACGTTGCCATTGTTGCACCTTACCTTGTTTATATTGAGTGAGAATAAGTGTACAAGTTGTTTTTCAAATTCATCTTGCTTCAAAAAGAATAAGCATACAATAACCTTAACCCTACACCAAAACTGTGTCCAGCAGAAAAAAAAGTCTACTGGCATACTCCTCTGGTGTAGGATTCAAACCATGACCCCCTGCCATTCTTGCGTAGATGTCTTACCACAAGACCACCAAGCATGCCCAGTGACATTTACAGGATTCGAACTGGCCTGTTGTCACTGGGCACTCTCGGTGGTCTAGTGGAAAGATATCTGCTATAAAATAGCTTGGGTCGTGTGTTCGAATCCCACCCGAGTAGTGTGGTTATGTTTTGTTTTCCGCAGGACTCAGAAAAGTAGAGTATGCAGCACTTATCTGTAGGATAAAAAAAAAAAACATAAAATAATACTACATTATATTGATTCATAAGCCGTAGAGCATGTTGAAAGCCTGAAAATCACTTCATAAGCTTATAGTCCGAAAATTACAGTAAGAGTACCACTGCAGCAGTTTTTCAAGCATTGCCAATGCTGCACCTAATGTTGAACCAATAAGGGTAAAGCATACTAAATACAGTAGTTTTGCTTACATCACCAAATTCCTTCTTTTTCCTGATTCAAAGCTCTTTGAATCAAGAAAAAGAAAAGTTAGATCAGTTGCGTCCACTTTGCAGAACGTCAAATTGCTATACCTTATCATGATTCAAAGAAGCTAAACATATCAGTAGCCACATATTTTATCCACTTTGTTTTTCTTTTCATAATACATCTTTAAGTGCCCTGACCAATAGTTGGAATTACTGGCCCGTCTGGTGTGTGGAAATCCATATTTCTGGACTGCAAACAATTCTGTTGACATTAATATGTTGTGATGTGATTGAGTTAGTCAGTACTTGGCTAATGCCCTAGTAAAGTCGGTTTCATTTTTCTGTGTTAATATCTGGTGCTGACCGTGGGATGGTGTATTAATTTTAATATTTACCTCAAAGGCATAGTGGAGATGTTTGTAGACTAGTGCACCCAGAAATGCATTATCAATGTACCTGATTTTGAATATTCCCATGTGGGTGTACACTGAAATATTGCTTTAATTGCATTGTCAGCCTGGAACCATTTGGAACTAATTTTACTTCTCCATGCAACCAGAAATGTTTTTTCACCAATTAACTTGAGCTTCGACCTCGATCCCAACCCTTCCCAACCCTTCCCAACCCTCCTCTTTCCTCCCCGTCCCACCTCATTTCCCTAAAAAACAACATTTTGTTCAGTGTAAAGGTCCCCCCCCCCCCCCCAATAAGTAGTACGTGTTTGCAGTTAACTCTTTTAAGAGCAGAGTAGTAGACAAGTCACTTGGTTTGAGTTCAAGACCAAGTCACAAGTCAATTTACATTTGTATGTTCACTCATGAGGTAATAATTAATCTGTTCACAATTAGTCAAACCGATCAAGGCCCAATTTCCTAGAGCTGCTTAAGCAGAAAGTATTGCTTAAAATGTATAAATACTTTTTCTGCTAAGCAAAAATAAACAGGATAGCAGTCACAGATTGTACATGTGCCATGGTGTTTTAGCTGGTAATCTTCGTCTGGTAATCATGTGCTTAGGCAGCTCTATGAAATTGGGCCCAGTTTATGTAGATGGTGTGGAACACCCTTGCTTACTAAACCAACAGGTTTTGTTTTTTTAAATGACCCTCCAAAATTTGGCATGATTTACTCTGTGTACTTTATCAAATTTCGCTGTACCTATATACCGTTCATTTTTGCTCTCCGTCATAATCCCCAAAATATGCACAAATTATGTGTTTGATGTAATTTGTGACTCATGAGTCCTAAGTCCTCTGTTTCAAGTCAGACTGATGATAGTCAAGTCCAAGTTTGGATCCAAGTCCAAGTCACAACAATCATGAAGACTCCTGGACTTGAATCCTACAACACTGTTTAAAAATAAACATTTTCATTTGTTAAAATTGCATTCTGTTGAGTGCATTTGGTTCTATATGATGAATTTTGAAGCTTTTCAGACATTTTTTTTATTTTTTAAGGTGTATGTTTTCAGCCCAAATCTAATCAGTCCGATTTGCTTAATTCAGGGCATAGAATCACATAATACCAAATCCTGTCTAAAAATCTGTAATTTTCATTTAGCTTTACCAATCCTATTGTTGCACTTCCGACTATGGAGGCCATCGTTATTAATAGGAATTTCTCAACATCGATGGACAGAGGAAGGTTATGATGTCAAACTGCATGAACATTTTATCCATGCTGACTGGACGTCACATTTGGGTGAACCAGAAAACAACATAAATGTAGGTCGAACCTGGAACAGATAAACTTCCTGGTGATTCACTTGTCATTTTACAATACATCCCAAACCGGAAAGCAAGAAAATAGGAAATTGTTGTAACGGTTAGACTTGTGTACATATGTAATGTAGTGTGGGAAGTTATGTAACCGATTAGTACAGTATAACGAGGCTGAGATATTTATACTGTGTGTTAGTTGTATGTGGCACACTGTATGTACATTTAATCTCTTCGATCTTATAGGGTGTCAACTTTTTTTACCCATTTATTTATTTTCATTTTTTAAATCCCTGTTTGGAGTCATTCTGATAGTAATACTTTATTCAGGCATATCACAATACATACACAAATTTACAAATTTTGTAAAATAGTTTTGAAATATAAATATCCCCATACCCCAACTCAATATACAGCAAAAATGCAAATAAACAAAAGCATTTGCGATGAATTTTCTCTTTGCTTAGCTGGAAAAAAATGCTAAGCACCAATTTGTGTTAATCAGCCTTCTATTAACTTGGGCCCTGTACTCACATACTTGCCTGGAATCATGGAGGCCATGGAGGTCTGTTGCCCTGGTCTTGGCCTTGGTGCCCCTTCAAAAGCTTCACACAGACTTGAAGATTTCTCAATGAAACAATTCAACTTACGTTTATTCAATGTTGCATAAATCACAATAATTCAAAATGAACAATACAAAATGTTTATCAATTTGACAGTACAAGTACAGTGTACATTTTACAAAAGTGATATGAAAGTGAACTTCAAACAAATGGCAACATCTAGGTCCAGGGTGAAGCAACAGCTTTTGTTCCCCAGCCTATGGACGGACAGACAAATGACAGACATACATGAAAAGACAGGACATAAACGGGTGTAAGACAGAAAACAAGGCCGTTATTGTCCCTATTATATACAAAATTACATACAGTATCTTAGCATGGAATTAAAAAATGAGTTTTTAGTCTTTTAGTAAAAAATAGAAAGAGTTTGTAATGATAAGTAATGGAAGTGCTCTTTGCAAAATGATAATGGCCTTGCACTCTCAAAGATAAAAATGCAGTCCTGGGGGCATAGTTGATCTTGTTTTGATGAAATTCTTGGCACTATATTTCACCAAAAAGTGGCACACTTCCTCTGCGTGCTCTCTTTGTTCCCACACCCAATCACCTTATCATAACTAGATAAGTAGTTACACTGCAAGGGATGCACATTGGGCCTCCGTGGAGGAAGTGCCCTCCCTGATATTTGAAAATAAATATGCTCTTTTATCATCAAGCATAGTGTGGGAAGTTATGTAACCACAGATGTGTTACATCATAATTTCATTGTGTGATCTAAAGGGCATGGGGGTAATGACTTAGGTCAGCTTTACAGAGAAAGCACCTTCTCTATTTGCCAGATTGTGTAAGAAGAGTCTCAGGTTTCTTCTTGACTTGTTGCCTAATGCGGAGAGTTTGAATCGTAAATTTATTTGACAATTCCTACCTACATTGTTCAGCATGCTGCCTTTTAGATCGTTTTAGTTATTAGTCAGTATTCATTAGGATGCCCAAATTTACCGAAAATTAAAAACACACACAACAACAACACCTACGAAACACCAAGGTATCTAAATTTGTTCACATCCAATACTGTGACACACCCAGACAATACAGTATAATCAAATGAAAAACAAAAGTCTTTAAAAAAAGTACCTGGACACCCCCTCTGACAGTTTGAAGAATCCTATTTACCAATTCTCAATTTTTACAGAGTTACTTATCTCTGTTCCTTGCTTATTTTAAAGGGTATAACAACAGTTCAGGATTTGTTAAGGCTGAAGGGTTCTCAAATGCTTTCTTAATGTGATAAACATTTGAGCCTGTGTTTATTTTCTGTACTCTTTTGCTCATGGTGTAGTCAAACTCAATGTTTGCAGTCTCTAATGGTATAGTACACAACTCAATTCTTCATACCTGTAATGAGAGCTGCTGAAATTTATTATTTTGATTCAGCCTTTACATGCCAAAACTGTAAAATATACACCATTACAGTAGTTCACAAATTAAACATTTTTCGCTCATTTAGGATGAATACTTTTACTGATCATTTGTTAAAATTTGTATTATGTATTAAACTTAGGATAAGGAAATGCCATAAAACTACAAAGGTGCAGTGTTGGAAGTGCACCATTTTTTTAGTGGAATTGCTTAGATATTTATCCATTTTCATTCATGTGACCCTTGAAATTTCCTCAAAGGCCACTCTTCTCCCTCCTCCCAAACTTTCGGGGTAACCTTGTGGATCTCTCTCAACATTCATCCTCTTAAGAATCTTGAGATGGATTCTGTTTGAGGGTGAATCACCGAGGCATAACCGTTGACAGCAACCCCTTTAGGGTTATTTCTGTTGGCTGGCTAGAGGCACGCTTCCGCTCCGAATAGAGGAAATGTTTTATTTTCTTCCTCGGCCCATTCAGGAAAATGAATGTATCCTAAACTTACATTTTCATGGGGAGCTATGTTCTCGCAGCTGGCCGGTAACGATGACTATCTCTGCCAATCTGACATGACTTTGAGGTAATCTTGATCAATGAGAAGATTGTGTTTGTCTTCGTCACAGCCAAGAATTGCACTTCCGGCCCTTTACCCGTCACCCCTCACCTAGTTACACACCATATGAGGAAAAGATACCGATATTTCTTTCATGTGACACATTTTCAAAACCAAGACGCTGAAATTTATCTCGACATTAAACCCCTTTACGACTTTCATTGTTAAATGTCGCGTTCAAGAGGTCCAATGAGCCAAACTGAAGTTTTGACGGCTTAGTCTCTAGAATGTGGGTTCCAACCTTTGGCCTGGCTGGTCACTGCACTTGTGTCCTTTAGCAAGGCACTTTAATTGCTTCTCTTCATCCAGGAGTAAATGGTTACCTTGTAGGACAGGGATTATTGTTGTTGATGAGTGTAGCTAGGTGGGGTTATTGGGCTACATACTTATTGGCAGCAAAGGCTGAATATTACCCAGGGGAACTGAGATGGATGTAGGAATAAAGTAAATGGCCCATCGACAGGAAAATAATGTAAACGTGCCATGAGCATTAAACTTTGCTAACAGTGGCGCGTTATAATTATTACTACTTGGTGTTTAACTCAGCGTTTTCCCAAACTAATATAACAGTTTTTCAACCTTGTGTAACCCGAACTCTACATTCATGATTGGTTTCTGTACACAATATTGAATCCATCAAACTTAGGAAGAGCCACAAAGGTTGCAGTTGGAGGAAAAGGGAAAAGGGAACATTGTGCACTCTTCAGTTTTCATTAAATTGCAGTTCCGTCACAACATTATTTGATAGGTTTGTACCGCCCTCTCCCTCCAACCGTCTCCAGACCTGCTACTTTCAGGAAGCAATTAAAGGCAACTACCTTCATGCTTCTGGTCACTGCCTTGGTGTTCCTTGAAATGTTCCAGTAGAAACTGACATTTTCCCCATGGAGTTGCCCCCTTTACCAAGGGGAAAAAACTGCATTGCCCCTTCAAGAACGAAGTCAGGCCTGTATCTTAACTTCCCGTCAGATTTCAAGTGAACTATTTTCTACCACAGACAGTTCCCTACACTCAGTGCACACACAGCCCCCCGCAAACTCACATCCGTATTCAAACGTTGCAATTATTTATATTCGGTCAAATGTAGAGGCTAGAACTTGGAGAACTTCTCAGCTGCTCATGAAATGCTTCCTTATCATCTTGAGAGGGAGATAAAAAGAAGGTGCCTTCAAGCAGAGGCAGTTCTCAGGCCGGGAGGAACATGAACCAACTTGGACATGAATTGCGTCTTCAAGAATTACCGCTGGAATTCTAAAAAAAAGGATGATCATCATCCATGTTGTTACTTTTAGCCTTTTAGCATGTGTGGTGTTAGTCAAGATTTCCTGAACCTCAGCTTTCTATTTTAAACATGAAAAGAGACATGTGCATCAGGTGGATTTCAAGACTTGATACATCTTCCGAAAAAAAAGAAGTCTTTTATACACAAACTCACTCATGGCCACTCAAAAGATGAAGAAAAAAAAAATTATATAATCACACAAAAATGACTTCACGCAGGAAGTGATGACTTCTGTTAAGGTACCTTGAGCAACATTGATCAAAATTGGGGTAGTCTCATGTAGCTGTCGTCAGCAAATGTTGGTGCTGCTGACAAACAGACACCCACTCGCCCACACGCACCCTGTCAAGCCGGCATATCAAGGACTTCTCTTCAGTCTCCCACCGTTAAGGCTTTATAGTTTTGTTGTGTTTTGTTTTTTGAGATGTCCTAATTGGTTTTGCACACCAAAGCGAAGTGCGACATCTCGTCAGTCAAAACACCCAGTTATCTTCTCTTTATGCTCACTTTATTTGAACTTTTTTGTTTGTGGTGGTGGCATTTTCCCCATCGGTATTGTACACCAAAGCGAAGCTTGGACATCCTCACTCTGTCAAAACACCCCATTCCCTTTTGTTAAAGTTCTCGGTTTCAACTGGTAGACACACTCACACCCACATCTACCCCTGTTGACATGGTAATTCATAGATTTCTCTTTATTCTCCCATTATGTGAACTTTTTTTGCACACGAAATCAAAGCGAGGATCCTCGCTGTCAAACCACCCAGATACCTTCTGTTAGAGTCTTCGTTGTAACGCTCACAAATGCTTAACAGACTCCAGCAAATAACCTTGTTATGTATAAACTGTTAAGTCATTTAGCAGTTTTACGAGTACAGACACTTTTTACAAACCAAAACATCAGTGGTACAAATTGTATCTATCCCTTTTGGCAGCTCAAGAAAGACTCTCCTCAGAATTGATTTTTGATTGCCCCCTCCCCCTCCCCCTTTCTTCGGCATCATCAGTGCAGCATCTTAAGACTTTGGACATTTATTAGACATGATTGGCCCCCTGTCTGTCTGTCTTAAGACATAGACACCATGTCATAGTTATCGGTGACCTGACAGGATATGCTATCACCACCTTCAAGGGACGTATTATGTAACCTATTTTGCAATTTGGACTGTTGTGCGACTAGAGATACCTGTGGTTTTTTCCCCAGTAATTCCTGTCCCCCCTTGATACTTCCTTTGGCCCCATTCTAATAACTTTATAACAGGAGGAGAGTTTCATAACAGGGGGGAAAGAGACCAAGTTCGAGAAGCCCTGTTTGACATTGACATCACAGGTGCAGTATTAAGG
Organism: Pisaster brevispinus; assembly: GCA_023634235.1. Lineage (NCBI taxonomy): Eukaryota > Metazoa > Echinodermata > Asteroidea > Forcipulatida > Asteriidae > Pisaster > Pisaster brevispinus. Next base: position 16,944,635 of record JAMKCF010000004.1, read on the forward strand.
ACAACCTACAGGTCACATCCATGCATCGAGGGGCCAGTTATTAGTAATCAATTTATGCAGTATCTAACCAGCTCATATTTTGTGGTCATTTAATTTTTGTTGAATAGGTAAGACAAAGTTCTTAAAACTGTTTTCACACACAAAATAAAAAATTGAAAGCTATTCTTTCATACTCTACTTCATTTTGAGGTGGATAATCAAGAATAGCAGGGCCTGAAATTCACACTGGACTGCTGGCACCAGTCCATTGATATTAACGCCAGAAAGAAAAGTGATCAGAAAAGTTGATAGCATTGTCGGCATTTTTGTCAGTTTTCACTCTTTTCTTGAAAGTGGACTATGGAGACTTAATTGGGGTGGAGCAAAGAAGAATTGAGTAGAGCAGGTTTTGAACCAGCGACTGTCGAATCAGCATGCCAACGCTCTACCAACTGAGCCGTCTAGCCCTCTCTTGGCGGGACGGCCAACATAGGGCTAGATAGCTCAGTTGGTAGAGCACTGGTGTATGAATCCGGAGGTCATTGTTCAAATCCCGCTGTAGTAAATTTTACACAGTCGGTTTTCCTTGTGGTTTATTACTTAATAGTATTTATTGAATTTATCCAAATATAATTAAAATTAACTAATAAATGAAACTTGTAGTTTTCTCACAGACAAATTTTTTTTTAAGGTGCTAAACTTTAGTTTGTGTAAATGGTTAAGAAAATTGTGTGAAGTGGCGGCTGGTTAACTGTGACATCATCGCTGGTACCTTGCCACATCAAAGAGATTTGTATTCATAATACATTTGGAGATGTTGATTACATATGAAATTGTGCTACGATCTGTCTGCTTCTACTTATTTTCTTCTCAAAGTTTGGTTTTAAAAAATGCAACGCAATCGAAGACTTTGAGATGCTAAGTTTTTCATTGCATGCGTTAGCTCTGAGCATGCGCATATTTGCATAAACAATGGATTTACCTGGTAAGTCTGCTACTGCCTAGAGACCCAAAGGCTCCAGTTGCTGCAATCATTTGGATTCTTTGACCTTTTAATAGTATTGTCGATATCACGCAAGGCATGTCTTTTTAGTGGGCGTCATACGTGCGTGACTTGACTCTATCAACCAGTGACGCTCGACACCTGTTTGACCCAGAGCCTGTCCTCCTTATGATGAGATGTAATGTATCATTATCCAGTAATTAAATGCCTTGGCTAACAAAACTGTTGAGCAAATGGTTAAAAATAAAATGAAGGTTGGAAGACGGACTTGTACTTTCTGGTGTTCACCCCAGTCCACCTTATAACATGGATGTTTTTTTTCCAATCACATAAATCTACACTAATGTTTCATAAAAGGTGTGCACAACTTTGATAAGTACCATCAATTTTCACAGATTGGTGCATGACTTACATGGTATAAGATGGTTGTGGTGGAAAACTTCCCTAATATTTTTCCCTGAAAAGCTAAAGTTTTGAGAAAATAATAAAACAATTGGTTTTGATTCATGTGGTTCCATAGCTTAATGTTTGAAAACATTGAAAACGTATTATAATAATAATAATAATAATAATAATGCTTTATATATAGCGCTCATTATCTGTCACTCAGTGACACTCAAGGCGCTTCAACATTCAGTATTTTCCTTCAAGGTATTTAGGGGCTACGTTTGAAGTATGAGACCTACTCCTTTACATAGCACCATGTAATGGTTTACAAGGTGCTGTGGCGCAATATGCAGCCAATCAAACCAGGAACACCGGGGCGAACCTCTTCTCTTTTCGATAAGTGCAGTGGGTTCTTTTACATGCATTACACAACACACTGGTCCAACGGCTTTACGTCCCATCCGAAGGACGAAACAATGATGGTATAGTGTCTTGCTTAAGGACACAAGTGTCACGACCGGGACTCGAACCCACACTCTGCTGATCAGACGCACAAGAGCTTGGGTCCGGTGCTCTTATCCGCTTGGCCACGACACGCCAACGAGATTTTCATTTTTTTCTTGTGACTCCGATGACTGATTGAGCTTAAATTTTCACAGGTTTGTGATGCCATGTATATGTTGGGCCACACAAAGTGCAATATAGCAATCCAAATGTAACCTCAATATGTAGGACTTTTTTGCACTCGCTGAATCAGTTATACTCAGTACTTTCCTGAGTCCTGTTGAGTCCGGTTGCATTGCCTGTAGCTTACGGACAAGCTCGGTGGTCTAGTGGTAAAGGGTCTACTCTAGAATGACAAGGGTCATGGGTTCGAATCCCACTGGAGTAATATGCCTGTGGAATTTCTTCACAGGACTCGGGGCGGGGGGGGGGGGGTGGTACTGTGCTAACAATCATCAGTGTATAGGTAAATTACAAATAATCACTAGTTTGTAGTTATATGGACACACAGGGGAAAGGTTTAATTGGTGTGGTCTGTGATTGTTGCAGCCTGATTTCTTGGAGGTTGGTGATTAACATTTGTGCTTAATTGAAAAGTGTTTATTTGTTCAATGTCTTATCTAGATTTTGTCCATAATTTTACATGGCTCTTGGCAAGCTATACACACTGTACAGGACATGCAATTACTCAAAGTACACTAAACAGCTGTTCTGCCACATAGCTTCATTTTGTATGTGAGAGAACTTCTTCTTTTTTCTTGCAGTGATCAAATCACAGTTGTTCCTAGAAGGACATTTGAAGCTACATCAACATTTAATTTGTAAATGTCACAAATGTTTCTTGACAGGTAATGTCAGTATGTCATCCTGCCTCTCTACATCCATGCAGATTCAAGGTTTTTAACTTTTATTTGTCGGTACTCATTTTCTCACTTATGTTGGACAAGTGGCAATTACAAAAATTAGTTGGTCATTGGTACTGTTTCAAAGTTTGTAAGCACATTGGGATTTGTCAAGTTCCTCTTCCTACATTTAGCAATACAAAGAAAACTTTGAACTCTCTTCTAAACTTGATTGCAAGGCTGTCTAATACGGGACCAGTTGCCAGCAGCAACTACTATAGTACCGCGTCCATCTCACCAAACACACTGCCCCTTCATCCTGTTCTCCTGCTGCAGCTGCCACACAACTAGTCCCGAATCCAATCTCACATGTATAATCATTCTCCTTGCTCTACGGCGTGTCGTGGCCGAGCGAATAAGAGCACCGGATTCAAGCTCTGGTGTTTCCGACGATCAGCAGAGTGTGGGTTCGAGTCCCGGTCATGACACTTGTGTCCTTAAGCAAGACACTTAACCATTATTGCTTCGTCCTTCGGATGGGACGTAAAGCTGTTGACCCCGTGTGTTGTGTAACGCACGTAAAAGAACCCAGTGCACTTATCGAAAAGAGAAGGGGTTCGCCCCGGTGTTCCTGTTTTTATTGGCTGCATATTGCGCCACAGCACCTTGTAAACCATTACATGGTGCTATGTAAAGGAGTAGGTCTCATACTTCAGAAACTTTGCCCCAAATACCTTGCAGGAAAATACTTAATGTTGAAGCGCCTTGAGCATCACTGAGTGACGGATATGTGCGCCCTATAAATGTACATTATTATTATTATTATTATTATTATTATTATTATTATGGTATAATATATGCTGAAGTACATCAGCCATAGTATTCTTCCTACTTCAATCCAATATCTTTTTTCTTTTTTTCCCCTTCAGAAAAATGAGCCAAATTGTTATTAAATAGCATGAAAAGTCCACAAAAGCCTAAATACCATGTACTAGGTCATATTTTGTCCTCAATAAAATTGTCCTACATTTTCCATGTATATCATTCCTGTTAAGCAGGTACACACGAACAGTACAATGAGTACATGTACACCCCCAGGCCATGCAGACAAAAGCATTGCTGATAATGCCACTCTCTTCCCAATGCTGGAGTCAAGACCTCAATGTCCGAGACCAAGACTAAGACCTCATCTTCCGAGATCAAAAGCCAAAAACAAAACCTTACAGTTTGAGACCGCGGACTGAGGTTTCATTGAAAAAATTAAACACTTTGTAAAACAACTTTTTAAATAAAAACGTCTCGCAAGGAGGCCCTCAATTCAAGAGGGTTGCAAATTTGTGCTGTTAAAACTTTGGCAAAAAAATTAAACATATCCCTTCACTTTAGTCCTACAGAAGATCTTGGTCGGGACCTCCATCACTGTCTCTTCCTTAGATTTATTGGAGTGTCTTTACACAAGAATACATATGTACAGATATGGATAAACCCGTCCCAGTTTCAGAAAATGGGGCAGGTAAAACTGTCAAAACTTTCCCAATGAATGATGAACGAGAAACACTACTCTAAGTATAACACACTGGCTGGCTTCTGGCCAAAGTGTTCAATTTTCTTATTTCCTTTACTTTGGTTGTCTTCTCCTTGGATGTTGGTTAGTTTGATTTGCCAAGAAGGATGAGAGTCTGTCACCGTACTGGAGTTCTCATATTATAAGGAAACTTTCTGGTCAGTCATTGCCGTAGGTGTTCTAAATCTGTAAGTTATCAATAGCCAGTGTAAGATCAGGTCCAAATTACTGGCTGTGGCTGCACTGTGGCGGGAACATGCATTGAAGCATATGAAGCCCATAGCAACACCCATAGCAACAGCCGCAGCCGTAGCCGCCAGTTTGGACACGCCCTTACTAATTCACCTGTACAAAGTGGACCTACAATGACGTTTTATATGGGTTTGACCAGAATGTTAGTCTACCAAAGCGTGTTGGCATACCTTGTACTTTTTTTGTCGGTTTCTGGTGTAGGTTTTCCGACGGTCAAATAACATGATAGGGAATCAAAGAGAAAAGAAAAATGGGTGGATAGATGTCAGCTGGTTGGGCATAACTCATTCAAGAGGGTCTATTAATGTGATGAAAAGAGAATGGCAAGTTTCAACCCATTACAAATTATGAGGTCACCTGATGCCTCATTTTCGGCACCTTGTCTAGTCAGATTTGGAGTACTCATACTGGCGTGTCGTGGCCGAGCGGATAAGATCACTGGACTCAAGCTCTGGTGTTTCTGATCAGCAGAGTGTGGGTTCGAGTCCCTGTCGTGACACTTGTGTCCTTAAGCAAGACACTTAACCATGATTGCTTTGTCCTTCGGTGGGACGTAAAGCCGTTGGTCCCGTGTGTTGTGTAATGCACGTAAAAGAACCCAGTGTAATTATCGAAAAGAGAAGGGGTTCACCCCGGTGTTCCTGGTTTGATTGGCAGCATATTGCGCCACAGCACCTTGTAAACCATTACATGGTGCTATGTAAAGGAATAGGTCTCGTTTTTCAAACGTAGCCCCCAAATGCCTTGAGCGTCACTGAGTGGCAAATATGAGCGCTATATAAATAGCCATTAGCCATAGCCATACTTGACAATTTGGTAACTTTTACCCATACAGGGCCATGTTTTGAAATCAATCTGATAACATCCAAAGGCCAGTATGGCTACAGGATGTAACCCATTGGAAGAAGAAGTGACTGGGCTCAGAAAATGTCAAGTTGGGCTTTCGGACTTGGATGTGAATTTTAGATGAATCTTGGCACTATTACAAGATCTTCACAACGGAAACAAAACAGAAACCATACTCATTGCAGTCCAGATGTGCAGCCCTCAGGAGATGGTCGGATTATTGATAAGCATCATACAACTGTGTCAAGTTTTCACTTGAATTTCGCCTGACATGTACGATGTATGTAATGTTCACTGACTCAACCAGCAACTTTAGCCCTCGTGGATGAACTGTGTAGCATGATGATCAACTGAGGTTGCATGGACTTTTATTAGTTGTGATTAGTGCCTGATATCGTAGAGCTGCTGAGCCAAAACATTTGCTCAGTGAAATTTGTCTTCTAAGCTGAAATATTCAGGGAACCAGTCACAGCATAGAGTAAGGAACCTTGCTCTGTTGGTCACAGATATCCATATCACAGCCTTTTAGCTGGTAATCTCTTTCTGCTGAGGCGGTATTTTTCTGTGCTCAGCAAATGTATACACTCTGTGAAAAATTTGCTCTACTGCATGGTTTTATTAGTGAGTACCATTCATGCCGTGCAGCTCACCCTGATTTGATTACAAGATTAGCAGAGTTTCACAGTAGCTGTAAAGTGACTAATCCTTAGCTTCATGATCTTTAGTTTCACCATGGAGCTATAAAAAGGACCATGGTTTCACAATACTGCTGGGTAATTCATAGCAAGTGTGTAAATATTAACCCCCCCCCCCCCCAAATGATTACCACAGCAGCTCTGTTTTTCTTTTTCTTTTTTTTCACTACAAGTAACGGGGGTGCAAAATTTCAGGCCTTTATCTGAATTCAGACTTGTTTCTACCAAATGTTCCTGGTGATTTTCTTGTTTAGTTTGGAAGGGGCTTGAGGTGCTGCAGGCCTGGGGTCGATTTCACAAAGAGATAAGACTAGTCTTATCTGAAGTTAGGACCAGTAACTGGTCTTAACTTAGGACTAGTCCTATCTCCTAGCATTGCCTAGGACTAGTCCTAAGTTAGGAAGGGTTTTGTGAAATCGACCCCTGGAGTTGCAACCGTGAAAGGGCAAGGTCATTTTCATTCTGAAAAGGGCACTTCCACTGAAAACTTGAAAGTCTGTAGGAGACTGTTGAAGGGGCACCAATGTTGAAGGGGTTCGAATCCCACCCGAGTCATATGCTTGTGATTTTTTTTCACAGAACTCGGGAAAGTACTGAGTATACAGTGCTAACACACATCGGTGTAGGGTAAAAACCAAAATTAATATTCTTCATCCCCGATGCAAAATTAACATCTATTGAATCTGACGTGATTAAAGCATTTGGAGCAAGGACCACATCAAGGAAAGCAATCTCAAAGACTCCTTTGGTATCTCTTCTTGTGTCCTTAACTTGATCATCTGGTAGTTTCCTACATTTCTTGGCGTGACTCACCCCCGTGTAATCCATCTGTAATTTTTTTTTATTGATGATTTCCATTTAAATTCTGTAGTTTTCTTTGAGATTCTTTTATGGAATGGGGGATGTGGGAAATCCGTATCCATGACAGGGGAGGATTTTAAAGCAACGTTCACAAGCAGAAATTCTCCCTTCCCCCCCCCCTCGAGAAATGATTGCAGCTGGGTGGCTTTGATCATCATTACAACTTGATTTGTTTGCTGCTGTTTGCAATGACAGGTTTGAATCTGGGGCGGGTGAGTTGAGACAAATGAAGAAAAGTGATGCAATCGTGAGTCAGCCGCACACTGTACTTTTGAAAAGTTTCTACTGTGCATAGCATTGACTTCACCAAACACAACAATTTCAAATCAAACCTGGTTCAGAGCAAGCGAAGCAAACTCTCTTGTGTTACAACCGGAAAACAGCGCGTGCTGAATGTTTGCGGCACGTAAATTTGCTTCAGATTGGCTTTTGCGTGAAGTATGAATCGGGCTTAAGCTATTTGTACTTGCCAATGGTAGAGTCGAAAGTACCCTTTAACAGTTCCCGTCTTCATTCTGTCTTCATTTTGTTTTGTTTCCATGGAAAGCAATATTCTTTTAACTAAGTAGTAATTTTTGACTACTACTTCCACCCTACTATTGACACCTACAAAGGGCCATCGACACAAGCCCTGTGGGTTTCTAGATGGCTCCCTTCTCATAATTGTTGTTCCATCAACCATCTACGTACATGTATTTCACAAGAGTGGAAAGAAAACCAACCAACCAACTAATTCCAACTTCACAAATCTAAAGTTGATAAAACATTGAAATTCAAAAGGCCAATTTAGTGTCTAAAATGAAATGAGGAAATTCCAATACAAACCTGTTACAAACATCACCTTGGTTAGGATTTATTTAAATTTGACCTTTAACAAAAAAGTACAACATTATTTTTGTCATTATTACTTTAATTTATTGTTTTCTTTTTCTCAAACATAATTAGATGTGTGGGGGTCAAGATCCCAACCCCCTTCCACAACTTCCTTGCCCACCCATCCCCACCTGTCACCTCTACTACACACAAAATTGGTCTGTCAATTACTTACTACCGTAAATTTTTTATCCAGGGAAGATGCAACATTGATAAATCACACAGGTAATTAATCAATTGGTTCCACAAGTTCACTTAGTAATTATGATTTAACTTGTGCCGCTAAGAGAAAAAAAAGAGAGAAGTGTGAATATAAGCTGTTTGTAGTATTTATTTTATGGGACTTTTTATGCACAACTTGATGCTTTGCTAACACAAAAATTGAAAATATTTAAGCTTGAAAAAGTTAAATCTGGACTCATGAATCAACATGTGATGATTAATGTCATTTTCTATTGGGAAGTAATGGTTCTGAACTGAACCAGAAGTGAGGTATTCTTTATTTTTGCCATAGAATTTGTTTTGTTTTGTTTTTTCTCTGAAAACTTATACCTGAATTCCAATTTGTAACTTTTTGTAACCTTCCATAAATGCTTTAAGGAATAAGTAAGATATGAAGATTTGCATGATGAACATTGTAGGTTTATGAGTAACAACCATGTGAGTAAAATCTCTTTGCTGAAAGGGGATCGAAAATTCTGCTGAAAAGGGCTCGAAAAATCCACAAGACCTTTGTCCTTGTAGCTCGTAATTTTTACTGGAGCAGACTTATAAAGAAGAAAAGATAAGAAAAGACCAAATTCAAAATGAGAACACAATTTAACATAAAGCTGTTTTGATTTGAGCCAGCACCAAGAGAAGTTTGATCTCGTTTGTCTTGTGGGTGAGTGAACTTCAAGACTCAACAAAATTTTCAGATATTTATCAGAGTGATAGTCATTATTTGAACAATACGTTTTTAGATTAAAGTTATTAGACAGTGATTTGAAAAACACAAGACCGCCGGACTTGTCCAGTTGTGAGTTTACTGGCCCGAGGCTAAAAACATTGGCCTCTGGCCCGTGGTCCACTGTAAACTTCAAGCCATGAAGTAGATATTGTACAGTTATCATCCAGCATTCTCCTGAAGATGATCAGAGCACATTGTTTGAAAGAATGAGACTCTATACTCCGTCTCAATCCCGTTTGTTAATTTTCCCCTCAGAAACAATTAATGCTTACAGGAATGTTCTAAAGGTACAAGATTGATATTAATTGATACTCTGTGATTAATTTAAGTCGTTTCTATTCAGGATTTCCATCAAAATGATGGATCGCATCATCAGTATTGGGTGATTTATATTTAAGATAATCTGTCACTGTGTTGATTTTCCCAAATCCCTTGATACGGTTTCGAGTGGGGAAATGTCATCCGAAGGTGACATAATTTCCTGTTTATATTTTTCAAAGATTGCTCTTTCAAATTTTTAAACGAGTATGAATTTTAAAAAGTTTATAGCTTAAAGGAAAGTAAATTAACCAAATTAGAAAGCAACCAAACTATAAATCGATGGTGTTGCTTTTTTTTTTTTTTTTTACTTTATTAATCCCCTCTTATTTTTTGTTAAATACACCATAAAATACAACTGTGACAATTGTTTCAAATTCTGTGGATTTTATTTATTTTTTTTTTTTCACAGCTCGGGAAAGCACTGAGCATACAGTGCTTAATACACATCGGTGTAAGGGAAAAAAAAAGATTCTTCATCCCAATGCAAATATTACATCTATTAAATCACTGCAGTACCCGCTGCTAAGGATTCGAACCCGCCTCTAGCCATCGGGCTAGCTCGATGGTCTAGTGGTAAGACATCTGCTCTAGCAATGCAAAGGTCGTGGGTTCGAATCCCACCTGAGTGATTGCCTGTGGATTTTTTTTTTCACAGAGCTCGGGAAAGCACTGAGCATACAGTGCTTAATACACATCGGTGTAGGGGGGGGGAAACAAATTCAAATTCAAATTCTGTGGTCATATTTGTTTATTTATTCTTATTTTTTTTTCACTAAATTGTTTATATTATGTCAGGGATTGCATGTTCCTATCAGGCTTTCTTTTTTCAAGTTATAAAACATTAGGAAAACTGAGTGGGTAAATTTTTACATGATTTTGGGTTGAACAAAGAAAAAACTACTAGAGCGGGATTTGAACCAACAACCTCCAGTTTATTGTGCTGGCACTCCACCAACTGAGATATCTAGCTCCATGTTGGCGTACTCTCCATTTTGTCAATATCTTTGTTCGGGGCTGCCAGTCAGAAGCCATATAACTGTTAGTTGCCATGTAGCCAGGGATCACACCCAAGTTTACGATACAATAGGCTTCTTCTTTTTTTAGCTGATTTCCGCATTTGAAATAAGCAAGAGTGATTGGTCTATTTTCTCAACCTTGACAGTATTTCAGACAGAAAGATTTCATTGGAGGATTGGTACTGATATGAACTTTACAATCAGTGAGCCTTCAGATTCAAACTAATCAATTTTGTTTTTTAATAACTAATCCAGCACCCAGTCATTATTTAGTTTTTGTTCATTAAAAAATTAACAACTCTAACCACTTTCAATTCCTACAACGTTACCTTCAGGATGTTGTCTGATTGCTTAAGATTGAGGACTGTAGGCACAAATGACAGTTGCTTATCACTGGGCCAGGCATACCAATCATAATATTCAAACATGTTGGCATAAAGTGGCATAGGTGTGGCTTTGGCTTTGCTTTGACTGTAGCTGTGGCTCTGGCTGTGGGTGCTCCACCAGCAATGATAATGCATTGTCAGGGCTAAGTCATATAATGAATGAATTCAGTCAAATACAGCTTGCAACATTCTCTTTATTACAAGAACCAATTAACCCTGAGAGACACCTGCATTTAGAGGGTCATGTGTGAGGAAAGGATGACTGAGGATTCGTGTCATCTTAAACAAAGCTGCCAAACTTCTTTAACTTTCAAAATAAAATGTACAAATTTAACGACATATGCACTTATCATTTGCTGCTAATCAAAAATATAAGTGCCAGTTTTTAAAGTTTCTTTGTTTTTTTGTGTATTCGTTTTTTGTTATGTTTTTTCTATTTTTAACAAATTGACTTTTTGGAGAAAACGATCGTTTCCTTTCCCTTTAACTTAAACGAAATGTTAAAGCCTTTCTTGAATTACGTTTTGGTTTTGTTTTTCTTTTCGCTGATGGATCTCGTTGCAATTAGCAGGCTTAAAACACCATGTATTTTCCCTTTTGCGGGAATTTGTTAGATTCTACAGGCAAAGCGACTTTGAAGAATTTGTAGGGGTTAGGGTTATAATCTTAAATATGTCATGTTTACACACCCAGTATAATTGCCTGTAGGTGGGCTGTAATGCTTCCCTCCAGAGGTTACCGTCAATCATTCGATACCCAAATAATAAATAACAAAAAACAAACACTGTGTCCCTGAATCAAAATCAATCAGACCGGCCTTGCAGTTTTGTCCAAAGATGGCACGCAATATGGAAATTGAAGATTACCTCAATTTACCTGTTTGCTTTTACATTTGCACCTCCATGAGTAAAGGGTAAGGTGTCACAACGTGGGGTGTGCCTTTTTTTCTTCTTCAAAGGGTCAAGACTATATGAGATTTTTGGAGTGGATCCATTGAAAAGTGGTGTTTAAAGGTTGGTCATAGATTGGTTTTTGCCAAGGCTATACTGGTTTATAGGCAAAATTATCAAGAAAGATTAAAAGTCACATGTGAAAGTTTCAGCTGAATACAGTATGTACTTGCTCAGAAAAACAGCGAAACTCTGTCACTGTGTTTTTCAAAAGCATTGTCAAATCCATCCACGGTTAGCCAGGTACCAACGGTTTCTCTGGCCACAGCATTTGCGAACGGACAACAATTCATGCATGAATTTTCCAAATCATATTACTTCTAAGGGAATCCTTTCTCAGAAATAGTTTATACTATTAACGGCTGCAGTGCTTCTCACCAAGTAAGTTTTTATGGTCATTAATTTTTTGGAGTATTTACCATTCTATGACCCTACCTTTTAAAGGATTCTTTTAGCTGTATGATAGAACAGCAAGGATCTATTTAACATAGCTATAGTGCTTTCTATGGGATGGAGTTTATTATTCTCTCTTTTTCTGTGAACATTTCATCAAGTTAGTTGATTCTGTTTTAGTGGGAAAAAAAACCCTGATTATGTTCTGACGGGGATTTTGTGCTTCTTTAGATTGCAGCAATCGAAATAAGTAATGGTGGTGATTTGTGGGGAGGGTGTTTTATTGCTATTTTTAGACAATAATACTTCTCTGGAGGATTAGTACTGGGGTATGAACTTTATAATATCAGTGAGCTTTCTGTGTTTTAGTTTATGGAGTGTGTATGCACACTATGCTCTTGAATATAGAAAAGTTCTACCCAACGAACGGGAATAGATAAATAAGTAAAATGCAACATACTGTGCACATTGTACTGCTTGGCTCCCTCCTTGCATTTACTTCTAGTTTTTTTTAAGCTCATAAATTTGTTATACAGTCTGTTCAGATCGCTGAAGTTACACAGGCGAAATTAGTTCCAGATCAATGGAGGTTTAAAAAAAGATTACCTGTACCCTTGCAATTTCCCCAAGGTTTGTGAATGTTTGCACACTCACAATTTCCTTGGGTTTCCTTGACTTTTATCGGGTGTTTCCTACACTGTGTTTTCCAAATTAAGCCATAAATTTAATTGGGTTTGCTGTTCACTGATGTTGTTCAAGCTCTAGTTCTTTCACATTTTGGTGACACACGCGGGTATAACCTTTTGATACCATCATTTTGTGCAGTGGCAAGCAAAGATTTTGATGCACTTCTCCCTGCAGATACCAATGTAAAAATAGGTACCAAGAAATATTCAGAGTTTTGTTCCTGCACACAATGCAACTAGATCTTCATTTTGGTCTGTTGTCGTAGAAACTGGTTCCCAAAATGTAGCTTTTGTACAACTTTTGTCTCACCACAACACAGCATGGGGATCAGGCTGTCTTGGTGGTTTCATTTCCCTGCCTGTAACCTCTGTGGACCCTGGTTCGAATCCCACCTCAGACTGGAGCCTTGCATGTGAATTTTCAGTTCCTGTCTGATTGCGTGGGTTTTCACATTGGGGTTTTCCTCCAGCATCTAAAACTGAACACTTCTTCTCGTTTCCTATTCATACTGTTATCGGTGCTAATTGTTCTGTGTAATAAATAATAATAATAATTGCACCCCAACTCAGTAGAGCTAGTTAGCGCAGTTGGTAGAGCCCTGGTACATTAATCCGGAGGTCGCAGGTTCAAGTCCCACCCTCGTAGATTTTTCTTTGTTCAACCCAAAATTAGAATAGGAATAAGAACAGAAACTTAAATGTCTCAGTGTCCCATTTCAGATATTCTCGCTTTGACCAAGTGAATTTTTGTTTAAACCACAAATATAGCATACACGTTCACCTGTGATGGTGTAACATCTTACACATGATTTCAGCAATTAGGTGTTCTTTAGCTGGAGAGTACCTTTAACTTCAAAGGTTGCAGGGGGAAAAAATGACCACACACAGCAAGAGTTCATTCACAACATGTCTCAGTCAATTGAATTCTTATCACAGGTCGGCCACCGGCTTAAGGGTGGAGGCAATTTGTAAAGATATGCCAAGTGTTACCACACACTGATAAAGTGTAAGGAATCTCCAGCCCAGTGACGAGATCGCATGATCAATTGGAAATGAGCGAGAGGAGGCGGCACCTTGCCACACACTGCGTTTCATTGCACCTCCCTGCCAGACACTTAACTTTAGCAAGTGTGAACATTAATACCTACTGTGTCATTTGTTCAGTCAAATCACCCTTTCCATCCGTACACAGTTTCTTGGTCAAGGGTGTCACGCAGCTGTCTGGTGTCATACATGATACAGCGATTGACTTTTGGAAATGATGGCAGCCAAATTGACAGATACTTGCTGCTATGGGGTCTATGCACCTTAATCTGTATTCTGATAAGACTGTTTTCCATCTACCAAACCATACCAAACGCTGTATTATTTGATTTGATTCGAGTCTTGGTTTTATTCCAAAAAAGGAACGACTCTGTACCTGAACTGGTTCCAAGCATTCATCAGCATTTATCATCACCTTGTTACCTTTTTCCATATTGCTTGTCAAACATTCAAACAAGTTTATGTATAATTACACACATATACTTTTACGTTTCATGCCCCCAAAAGAACTACAAAATGGCTCATCATACCATTCTGTCATACATAATAATAGGATGGGACCAGACTGAGACCACACAAATAGCCTGGTCCTTTTGTCAGCATGGACAATATAAATATAAGGCAGTGTTCAAAATAGCGGCTTAGGCAGTGGCTACGGCTGTACCACTGAAAAGGCATGTTCTTCAACATTGTTCACTGCAGCCAGCAATGGCAGACTTTGGAACGATAGGTGGCAGCAGACTTACCAGGTAAATTTCCATTGTTTATGTAGTTATGAGCATGCGCACATTACCGCGAACAGTGGATTTACCTGGTAAGTCTGCTGCCACCTAGCGTCCCAAAATTCCTCTATTGGCTGCTGGGACCATGCCGTAGCCGAAGTTACTTGATTCGGCCACAGCCCTTTCTGTGCGCAGGGAGTTCGCCATAAAACAAAGATGGTGTTTTGACTTCAGCTCTAAAGCCAGTTGGAGAAAATCCTTGTCCATAAAGGTGCAGATGCTTAAGAACTTGAAAATTATGGATCAATTTAAGTAGGTTGGGAGCTTGAGAAAAAAACGTTTAACATTCCATTGCAAATAAAAATACTTTGATAATCTTCTAATGTTTTAGCATTTTAATTTTGAAGTCAGAAGCTGACATACATTCTTTCAGAAGTGTGTTACGGTACTTGAATAAATCTTCTAATCCAGGTTCCTAGATGGTGGTGTCTGCTTTGAGTATAGTTCATGTACCAGGTGCTGTGCTAAAGGGTCCACTCTGTTGCACCAGGGTTTCTCAACATGCACAATCTAGCGTATCTGGCCGATTCGCCAAATAGCGTGCTGGCACGTGCAAGTTACTGTCGATACGCAGTGGGGGGGTGGGGGGCTTGAGATCGAATCACAAAAATCCTCAAGATAACACCATTAAGAATGCCTCAGATTGCACAGAAGGGCTTTTATTAAAACCAAACATAAAGGCCAAATTTTAAACAAATCAGAGGATCTTGTTTCAATTCAGCGTGCTCAGGCGAAACGGCCACAATTTGGGTCCAGAATGCCCCACAGTCTTGTAAAAAAACCTGTGGAGAACCCTGGTTGCACTTTCATTGAATGATGTACATACAATTCTAACCCCTGACTAGTGAAGATACACTAAATTGCTTTTTGGAAGTGTTCATTAGTTCCTATCCTTTTTGTTTTCAATTAACAGAACACACCCTTCAACTAACCTATGAACATTTCATCAAATTCGATGGTTATGTTTTTCAAGAAAACAGTGAAATATTGTTTTGTTTTGTGAGGGATTTTTACACTTTCATGGAGGGATTATTTTAATTGTGTAATAAAAAAAGCAATGGTATTTTTTTTTGGGGGGGATGCTATTCTTGATGTTGACATTGAGGAGGATTGGTTGTATGAACTTTATGATCAGTGAGCTTTCTGATCGGAAGTAATTTTTTTGATAAATGTTTCTATATTTTGTTCACCAATGTCTGAAAGAGGAAAACAATTTATGGATCACCTTTAAGTAATACATACATTTATATTTATATATTCTGGAAGAAGTGATATTTTTGAGTCGAAACAGAGTGTCGAGTGAGATTACTTTTGACATTTCAAGTATATTATGAGCTTGGGATTTGGTTATATTTAAAAGCCATTTTCATGAAGTCAAAGCAGGTGAAAGAAATGAATCCACACCTTCAATTTAGGTCCACGTAATCATAGTCAGTCTTATTGATGTTGTAACTCCTCAAGCCAAAGGAGGGCATTCAGAGCAAAGGAGGGCATTCAGTTGCAGGAAAGTACAAAACGTTAGAAGGAAGTAAACAGCTTTTAGTACAGATCTGTAAACTGTAACTTTGCAAAAGTATCCAGGATAGTTTCCTATAGCATCCGTGAAAAGCTCACCATAATGTCTTTGTTCTTGGGAGTTTTGCACTGGTACAATTCAAAATGAAAAGTTGCTCTCTCAGTACTCTCTGTAACATGAACCCCTTCTTCAGTGAATTTGTTCTGGGAACTTGCTTAAGGATGAAACTTTTGACTGTTCCTTTAAGACATCAAATACCATGTTGAATTACTCACCTTCAGTCAGACACTTTGCTCCCATGTACTCAAACATTCCTGCATTACTTTTAAGTAGGATTTGGAACATTGCAGAAATCTAAAGTGGTTTGCTCTTATGTTTCAATTCTGCATATTGATTTTTTTTCCCAGGGACATCAACCTCCCCCCCCCCCCCCCACCCACCCTCGCTTCCCTGTTACTCTGCGCACCTCCTGATGTGTTTCAACTAAATTGCAACATGACAGCATAAAGTAGGATCGGTTTGGTGAGGGTTTATTGAGATTAACTCCCCTCCCCGCTCCTAGCTTGACAGGAAAAGGGTTGAAGGGGATTTCTAAATAGTAAAGCCTCTTTGAAACGGTAAGGCTGTCTCCAAACAGACCTTTATCATGATGGAGCCATTTTGTACTCCTTCCAATTGAAACAAAGTGGTCAAACCGAGGCTGGAAGGACAAATACAGTCTGGTACAATGAGAATCAGTATTCATTGTTGCTAATGCACACAGGGAACAAGACAGTGATGGTCTCTGCATGATAAAGGTCTTTAGGCAGCTGCGACTACGGCTGTTGCCAAGGCTGTTGCTATGTGCCTCCTAAGCTCCAACATAGTCACTAATTGGAATATGGCCTTTACTTGTTGATCCTCAGGAATGGGAGAGGGGCCTACCACCTAAGCCGCTATTTGATTGTCAATACTTCTTAAAAGACTGAATTGGTAATTATTTTGACAAAAATTATTAGTCTCGATCTGTGAAAGCTCACTGGTTATGAAGTTCATATCAGTACCAATCCTCCGAAGAAGTATTTTATCTGAAAGACTGTCAAAAAGGAGACAGTAGCATTAGCAGATTCCCCCCCCCCCCAAAAAAAAGACCAAAAAACAAAAAAAAAAATTTATAAATAAAAAAATAAATAAATAAAACGCTGGTGCATAATTTGATTGTGGCAATCAAATTAAAGCACATACATATTTTGTTACTTTTTGTTTGGATCAAAATCTTACCATTTTTATCTTGTTAACAAAATAACTATGAGAAGAAAAAAACCAAGAGATCTGTGGGTGAAGGGCTTGGTTGCTTTTTTTCCTCAGCACACTCCATGGACCACCAAGCATTAGCGTCATACTTTGTTACTGTCTTCCTATGGTCTGGCCTGCCATTTTGGGAGTCAAATGCATATATAAAGGTATGGGCCAAATTTGTTGGCTCTGCTTACCGTAAGCAAAGAATTGGCGCTTATGGAAGCAGGGAATTGTGCGCTTACGCCAAGCAGATTTCACAGGTTAACGTTTTGGGGTTTTTTGCTTGTGCTTGTGCATACTCCATGTTTCTAGGCATTGTTCGCTTACACTGCTAGCGCAGAAATGTGGTGCTTGCCCTGTAAGCGAAGAATGGTGATCGAGAATCGCAGAACCGGCGGTAAGCAGAGCCATGAAATTTGGCCATGGTGTATGTGTGTACGCGCGTCACTTAAAATGCACACTGCACATTAGAATCTGACTCCAATCTGACTCCAAAATTGTTGTTAGCAATATTTGTCACGTGATGATGTCAGGTGAATGGGGTCAATACTCAATGTAATAAGTTAAATCTTGATTCTCAAATATTGAGTCATTGGAGTTTGCCAAAGGAATACAATGGCTTTGGAACTACAAAGGGTTGCATTCTTTCAGGCTGGAGAAATTCCAGAACAGTCCCATTGCTGTACTGAGTGCAGCGGGCAGGTCATGCTGGGTGAACATCCCAGACTCATTTTTATTTACTGAATAACAATTAAAACCCTGATGGGCAATAAAACCCCAACATTTGGTCATAATGTTGCCAAATGTGTCACAGTAAACCACAGTGAAATACATGCACAACAGGTGTGCATTTAGGGTTCAAACAGCTTTTTTTTTAAATTCCCTTCATTTCCCAGGTGTTGGTGGTAAACTTTCTATTGTTTGACTGAAATGGGAAGATGTTGTACATTATGTGGAAAGACTTGCCACATTCAGCCTTACAATACATGTAGTAGTATGTCACTAACTTCTTGGAACTTGTAATGTTGTGTTTACATGGTCGATGTCTGCATCAATAACCTTTGGGTCTTTGACTTGGTCTCGGGTTTTGGTCTTAGATTTTCAGGGTTTTCATCGGTCTGTACTCTGAGACTTTCAGCTCTCTGTTTTAATTTCTGTACCTTGGGTTCTTATTTATTTCAGTCATGGTTGTAGTCTTGGATCTTTATATCTCAATCATACTCTTATGTATTATGTGGGCCATGTAAAAGCAAGGCAATTTTTACAGGCAACTTGAAGCAACCGACATCACTGCTGGCAAAGGAACACTTCAGTAGCACAAGAGAACATTCACATACAATATCTCTTTATTTCCAAGACAGTTACGTGGAAATGTAAATGTGAATATCTGGCTGCCTGTAAACTGCCTAGTGTGTGACATGGCTCAAGTTTGAGGTCTCGACTTTCAAGTTTGTCACTCTGATACTTTTTCTGTTTCATGGCTTCAAAACTTACTTGACCACTTCTTTATGTTTCTTCAAGCTTTAGCAAGATGACAACTACACTCACTACAAATGTGTCAAAGTTTTAGTAACAGAATGTTTAAAAGCAATATAGAATTACATCAAACCTGATGTTTGACCACCCAAAGATGGCAATTGCACGTGTGTGTCACAGAGTTTTTTGTCGCTTAGACTGTCCCACATGGGAAACGACTTCAGTATCACAGGAAAAGGAGATAATGTAGCCACTTATCTGGAGATATTTCTGGTAGCCTATTAGCAAAAAATGATGACTGAGATTATAGTAAATGGTAGAAAGTTCAAGCAAGTCCATTAGGTCATTAAACTGGCTGGAGAGTACTGTACTTCCGAGGTAAAATTTCCTCAGACAATGTCATTTATACTGTACTTAAAGCACATGGACACCATTGGTTATTGACCATATTTTTGACAACCTGAGGTTGCTTTCAACCGCAAAATTTGTTGCCTCACAAATTTATTTTTTTTCGTTTATAATTAGTAACATTTCAGTTGAAACTAATAAGAAATGTTTACTACTACTAATATTGTGTTTTGTCTTGGATTAATGATTGTACAGAACAGGGGGAAACCAGACATTTTCATTCGGGGGAGGCAAGTGGGGGTAAAGATTTTTTTTTAATTATTTTTTTATTTATTTGTTTATTTTTTTATTTTTATTTTTTTGGGGGGACCTATTTAATGTATTGAACTATTCATTTGTGCATTTTGTTGATCTCTTTTATGGATTCAATAAGGGGACACAAGGGTTCGGGAGGGTGGGGGATGGGGGGCTTCTGCCATCCCCACCCCCTCGGGTTACACCACTGGTACAGAAACAAGAAACACAGCCCCCTTATGGTTTTGTATTCTGAACCATTTTGAACTCTCGTATTGCTTATAGTTTGTATTTTAAGTCTTCAACTGACAGACAACATCAAAAGTTCTTTTTTTAGCTATTTTTGAGTAAATAAGGAATCTCTCAATATTTAGTTCTTTTTGCCGTTTGTGATACTGTTGTATCATATTAAAAATACCTTAAATTTATTAATCTTTCACTTGCACAACATGAGTTGCATAAAAATGTGGATAAACAAGGTTGAAAATAGGGCCACAGAACTGTGTCAGTAAATCAGCACAGACATTGCTGCAATGCAAGGGAAGTTATCCCTTATAGTTCATGGCTAGATGTTGTTATGTTTACCTTGTTGAGTGTCTGGGCACGTGGGCCTTGGTTTTCTCTTTATAAAAAAAAATAAAAATTATCTAGCTTCCAATGACCATGATTTGTTTTGATAGAACACTTGATGGGCGTTTAGCAGGACATTGGTCCAGGTGTGAATGGTTAAATTTTACTGATATGGGGCACTGCCGTTTAGGGAAACCCAGATTTCCAGAGATGAAGAAGACAAATAATACCACACAGACTCCCACAGGATGCTTGAAATTGAGGGTATTCTTGTTTTGTGTTGCCAAGTTTGTGAGAACAACATGACCTCTTACAATAACATGGAGGTAGTTTTGTTTATTAGATGAAGATTGAGTCTTTGTTTTGAGCCTGTAGGTTTGTTTTTTTCTTCCTCCCATGATGGTTTGTCTGGAAACCAGAGACGTGATCGCAACCTGAAATTTGATTTCATTTTTTTTGCGGGTTAAACCCACATGGTGACCTGTCTATGACCGGGGTTCAACCAGACATTTGTGAAATGTGTATTCATTAAAACCACTTCTCATGGTGTTTTAGTGTGGTGTGTGTTGTTGGTTTTGGGTTGGGGTTTTTTCTTCATTTGATCACCTCGCTGAGTGAGCTACATTCTGATGATTTCTCCCCCATTTTTTGTGTTTTCTACCGCTAGGTCAAATTCTTCAAAGTCAGCCCGATGGTTCGGATCTTCTGGAATCACCAACTAGTGTGGACCCTATAGTGAATAGGGGGAAACTTCACAGTCCCCCGTCCTCAGAAATATCTTAGTTATTACAGGTGGTGGTATCCACCGGTAGTATCTATCAATTTTCCTTTCCATCAGATATTTCAATAGACCTCCTGTAAACAGCGTCACAAGCTCAAACAGCGCCCTCACTGACGTCAAAGGAAGACCTGTCGTTGGCTGAGAGATGTGCTTGGCACGCAGCATGTTTTAGGGGTCTAGGGGGTCTAGAAATCAGTTCTGAAGTCATTAATTCACGTCCCAAGGAGTCAAACGGAACTCTGAATCCTTCATTTGTGGAAGAACTGAGGGTCTTTATGTGTCTCCTGGCTCAAAAAGAGTCTAGACTTGGTTTCATTTCTACAGGGTTTGCCTTTCCACCAAGCCTCTGATCAGCCACTTCTTAAGTACGCTAATTCTTGTAAAAAATTCTCACCGGAGACATTTTTTGTTGATTTTACACAGGTGAACTTCCTGTTATCACTTTCGTATCAATGCGCTAGTTTCCTTGCATTAAAGGGATAGTATACCAACACAGACTATAAAGACACAGATAGGCTTTAACCGGGTTTGCACAATGCTGGTAAGATTGAAAATATAAATGTGTACAGATTGGCACATACCCAACATAATGTAAAGATGTTTTTGAGAAACGAGAAAAATAATTAGGTGTGATCTCGCAAGTCCAAAACCAGTTGTTTCAAAACAGTAAAAACATAATGTTTTTTTCCACTATTTTCTCATGACTTAAGGACTGGTTGAGCTTCACATTTCAAAGGTTTGTTATTTCATGTACTGCTGGGTCACATAAAGTGCGAGTATTGGTCTTTGAAAATTACCACAAGCTTCAAAGAAGTTCAACTTGTGACTGTCATGTTACCACAATAAACCATATTTTCAATTGATCACACATTTTAACCTTTATAAAGCATCAAATATTTGGCTTGAATAGCAGAAGAAGGTTATTGGTGAAAATTCTATGTGATGTTTAGTTTAGTGGTTTGGGTGATACATTTTTTACTGAAAGAAGAAGTACATGATTGAAAGTACGAAATTTGATTTTTAAAATCATATCATGATCCCCCAAGGATGTATTTTATTCTAAAAAAGTTGAGAAATTAGCATTTTAAAATCTCAATCACAGTTACGTATTTTATTAATACTATATCTTTCTGGTAATGAAACCAAGGGAGCCTCAAAAGTGACTGGCACTGAGACCTAATGAGCCTGAAGATACCTGTGAAGAGAAGATGATGAAGAAATGTTGATTTGAGATGTGGGAGGAAAACCCCAACTAGGGGAAACTCGTGCCTTCAGGTAGGAACTGAAAACCCAATTCACGCAAGGCTTGGGTTTGGGTTTCGAACCGGCATCCACAGAAGTGGAAGGCAAGCCCTGAGCCAACCTGATTATCTCTTTGATTACTGCAATCAAAACAAGCGTGATCAAACAAAAAGAACATTCAGAAAATCCTAGCCGGACCAAACATGAACTGATTTTTAAAAGTGTCATTCTTTAAAATGTGACCATCGAGTGTGATGATTTTTTCACAGGCTGGTCATATGGTATGTTTATTGAAATATAGAGGACTTGAATTAATGTACTCATGCTATCAACAATGAAGTTGAAGTTCCTTTGAAGTGCAGTGACAGGTGGGGGGTATATAGGGATGCTAGGTGGCAGCAGACTTACCAGGTAAATTGTTATTGTTGTTGAAAATTTAGGTCAAAAATGGAAGTTTAGTCGGTATTTCTGCTGCTAGCATTCCAGAGACTCCCATTGGGCAACATGATGACAAGCATCGTGTACACTCCCCCTGACTGCTATGTTCAGCCTGACACATGCACAGTGGGTAAAACTTCATTGGCCAGGTTTTTGTTAATTTATTTGTTTTTATATGCGAAGAGTTTCAAACTTTAAGATTGAAGAAATAATTTCAATATTTAAAAAATTGTATAACTTTATGACTACAATATGAATTTCAGTGTATCTATTTTGGGCCTCGGGTAATTTTTTCTCAGTATTATGGAATTTAAGGTCAGTCTGATTTATACTTATATCAATGTTGTTGTAGTAAGCTTTTCCTCTTCTTTCATGATTTCAACATGTGCAAAAAAGCCACAACACTGCAAGCCTCAAGGATTCCCTATTATAGTTATTTTGCTATTCATTTCCATGTGCACATGGCCGAAGTTTCGCACAGAAACGTTCACCTTGCCCCACATTCATAGCTCTAGCATCCAACGACACATGGTCTCAAAAATGTCACCAGTAACCCGAATGTGCCCAACTCGTGATCCTGAGTCATAATCACATAGGCCGATGCTTAAAGATAGAAGTGCACTGGGTTATTATTTTTTTTGTCAGCGTGGAAGTGCTGTCAAGACTCATTGTGAAAATGTTTCGCTGATGGAGGAAGTAATCTCCTTTTTTTTAAAGTGTCTTCCTAAGTTTAATGCAGTCATTATAGGGCCTCTGTTGGTGACAATATTATGTACTGCTGTGGAATTTGGGTGGTAAAGTTAATACATTGTTTTATTTATTTCCATACAGCACTCAACTTTTTCTGTGGTTTGACCTCCCTCCCCAAAAACCCCAAACAAACAAACAAATAAATAAATAAAATAAATGAATTAATAGTAAACAAATAGTAACAATAATAATAATAATAGTATTAGCAAACATAAATAAATAAAAATAACAATAATTCTCAATAAGGCATCTCCAGAGGGAGATCAAGATCAAGATCAAGATCAGTTTGATTAGTACCTAACCAGTTTTGATTTGTGGCAAGTCTAATTGCTGAGTGGTCTACTGCATCAGACTCAAAGTTCTGATGGCTGAACTATCAGAGTATGGGTTCGATTCCTGGTCATGCCCTTGTGTCCTTGAGCAAGGCACTTCACCATAATTGCTTCCAATTAGCCCAGGTGTATAAATGGGAACCAGTATTGTGTTGCTGATTTAAGCAGCTAGGGGTTGTATGCTTCCCCGGGAATTGAGAAAGTTAGAGGAATTTTCTAAAAGTATACCTGATGAACAGGGATAATGTTATTAATTTTAGTTTTTACCCAACACCGATGTGTGTTAGCACTGTATACTCAGTACTTTCCCGAGTTCTGTGAAACAAATCACAGGCATATTACTCGGGTGGGATTCGAACCCACGACCTTTGCAATTCTAGAGCAGTGTCTTACCAACTAGACCACCGAGATTGCCCGGTAGCTAGAGGCAGTTGGAATCCTATATTTCAGCAGCGGGTTCCGCAACGATTTAATAGATGTTAATTTTGCATCAGGGATAATGTTGTAAAGCGCTAGCTACTATGGATATATAAAAACCAAGCATTATTATTATTATTATTATTACCTTATTTCCAATTTTCTCATTAAAATGAATTCATAGAGTAACATGACTATTAAGTATGTAGCAATGTATGTAGAGCTCTATCAGTGACCATTGTAAACTGTTTTGGGCATACCATGGGTAAAGAAGGTGAATCAATCAACAAGGATGTATGTTTATGTTTTATCTTGTAAATTAGCGGCACTATTACTTACTAATTGTGTAGTGCACATCTTTCAAAATGTAACTTTATATCAGCCAAGGCTATGTTGAACTTACCCCTAGCCCCAAAGCATTTTAATATCTTGAATATGGTA
This sequence comes from Pisaster brevispinus, assembly GCA_023634235.1. Lineage (NCBI taxonomy): Eukaryota > Metazoa > Echinodermata > Asteroidea > Forcipulatida > Asteriidae > Pisaster > Pisaster brevispinus. Next base: position 16,968,851 of record JAMKCF010000004.1, read on the forward strand.
TCATACCAGAGTGTTGTAGTCAGGTACTTTTCAGTCAAGTATCAAGTGCTGCCGAGTACTCTGGAGTGGCCAAGTAGCACTTGAGTATAAGTACTTGGGCCATTGAGTTCATGTCTCTGAGTACTGAGTATTCTGATATCTGAGTACGGAGTCCAAGAGCCAAGTACCAACTACACCTCAGAGTAGGAGCACGAGTAGTTTATTTTCAAAAATACTGCAAAATGAGATATAAAACATCTATTGTTTTTCTACTGATTTCTAGATGTCAATGTGTGCTTTTTATGATAACTGTCTTTTAAACATGAGCATATCATGGACAACTTCAATTTTACCTTTTCCAGAGCTTTGTTATTCTACTTCTTGCATTAATGCACTTGTAGGAAAGTGGTATTTTGACCATGAGTACTTAAAATTGGAGTCTGAGTACGGTTTCAGTCGAGTATCAAGTACATACATGAGTATGGACTTTGAGTAGAAATATTTTACTGAGTATGAGTTCTACAAAATGGTACTCGAGTAGTACTCGGTTATGAGTACCGCGTACAAGGACTACACGTATACCATGTTGAAAACCTCTCAATTCTGTGGGTATGTCATTATGTCACATGGGGCAGCATCTGCCTCGTGCACAACATGTGGCTGGCTGAGTGGTCTTGAGCTTTGAACTCAAGGTCTAGTAGCTTAGTCATTGGAGTGTGGGTTTGAATCCCGGTTGTGGCACTTTGTGTCCATGAAAGCCCACAAATTATTTTGTTCTGACATGAATCCTTAAAAAAAACAACAGCAGACTGATTGCATTTTCCAATGGGTTTTCTGTAATCATAGCAGTCAGTTTGTTTAATTAAAAGTGGGTATGGCTTACAGTGGAGTTAAGTTGTACTTTTGAAAAAAGGCTTCTTGGTACACTGAACTGTAAAAAAAACACAACGATCCTGCAATCTATGTTTTGGTTAACTGTTGATTGTGTGTACACCATATTATTGAACTTTATTCTTGTAATTTTAAAAACAGCATAAATCCAAGTTAGTTTGAAGCAGAAATAAGAAGTGAATGAAATGATAATGGACTTTGAAACCACTCAAAGTTAGCACTCGTGTACTTTTACGTTGTTTTTCATGGAGTACGGCAGCACACTTCAATGATGATTATAATGTGAGCACACACTGACTTTATAATAACTGTCGATCCTACGTGGACATGTTCTTTATCTTCTTGAAGTGTGACAATCTTGTGTTGAATTCTTCAAAAATGATCAGTTATTATGAACATCATAGACTGATTTTGTTTTGCACATTCAATCACAATAATAGTTGAAACCCGTTGCTTATGGGCCATTACCGAAGTCGCAGTTTAGAAAATGGCAAAATGCCCAATGTTAAAATTTTTGTCATGTAAACACACTGTCAAACGTTCTTAACTGTGTAATTGTGATGCTGTACATTGCAGTTAAGTTTGGTTTGACGGCAAACTCGAGGGAATTTGTTTTACAGTTCATGCAGTATTAAATGACACAGTGAGTTGTTTTGTATTGAACAAATTGTTCTAAGATACCGCTCTCTGACTTCTTGTTTATTTTTACTTAGTTAACCAATTGATTGTATTATATTGGAATCCTGGGAAGTCGATTTGTCTTAAAATTTATTTTTATTTGCAGCGGTTAGGTTTTTTTTTTCTCTTGCCTTTTTAATGCAAGTCGGTATTTGCAAGTCTGGATTAAGATGGTTTCGATCGACCTAAAAGCCCATCTACCAATGAGAGAAAAGTTCTATTTACAATTTAAGCCAATGGGGATATTGTGTAGAACCCCCCCCCCCCTCTTTTTTTTTAAGCGGACCCAGCCGCTGTGCAACGATAAGCAGTAACTTAAGGTAATACCATGGGGAAATATTCCCAGTTCAGGAAGTTATGTACCTTCCTTTAGCCTGCTAATCTATATCTGTGCCCCTATCAGGAAGTTCTGCCTCTTTGTGGAGTTAGAAATTAGGTTCTGTGTAATTCTCATTTCTGCTTTCGGGCTTTCTACCTTTGTAAAGTTTGAAGTTTATTGAAAATTCCTTCAATTAGTAAATTACCGTATCACGGTGAGAAAGGTGTCAACTTAGGGATTAAAAAAACACATTGCTGAACGAGATAGAAATATGCAATAAATGCTGTAATGGCTAAGACGGGACTACCCCCCCCCCCCAAGAAAAATCAAAACTGGATATGCCCCCAGACGTTCATCATGATGCAGCCAACTTGTTTTTATTCCGTTTAAATAGGAGTGAACAAGACCGATGTTGGAACTGAAATGGAAGATCTGCTTCTTTGTGGAGTTAGAAAATATATCTGGCTTTGTTGTGAAAATAGAAAACCAGTATTCATGTCATGTAAAGGCAACAAGTGTACACGGTTGAAAGAGTGGCTGAACCGTCTCTAATAAACGCTCACTTTAGTTTACTGATGGTTTTAAAGTTAAAGGGGCATTTCGGTTTTTTTATTCTCATTCAAATCAATTAAACCAAACAGAGGATGGGAAGGGGTAACAAAGTCTGGTACCTCTTTAGTCAAATTTATTCAGTATTGCCACAACACAGTGGGGAACACAATGTAAAGAGGTTATTTTAATTCGTCATGTGAAGGGAGTAACGAAAAGTTTCTGGAGAAAGGCGTAAGCAATTATTACTGTGCAAAATCGGGTATGAAAACCAAGTGTGAGAGTTTGATCGGTTTTCTACCATTCATAAGTTACAGAAGGTTACAATCTGCACGGGAATGGGGGAAAACATGTCTTCGGGGTACTTCTAGCAACAAAAATGTAAGAGAAATGCCTAAATGCTATTTTCCCCCCTTTTTTGTCAGGAGCCATTTTATTGATTACGGCCTTCACTGGAAAAAGCCTACTTTGTGTGCCTGTATGGAAGAGAAGTGCGTAGAGTCTTATACCCTTCTTCCGGGTACCTGACGAATTATTTTGTTCTCTTTGAAATTGAAGCTATTCTGAACGTTATTTGTTTATTTGTTTACTATTTAAACACATACTATTTATTTATTTATTTATTTTATTTTTATTTTTATTTTATTTTTTTAATCTGCATGAGATTTGGAAGAAACTTGTTGTTGGTACACTGGTTCACTTCCTGAAAATCCAGCCTGAGTGATTGAGGTTAGAACTGCAATTGTTTCATTCCTGTTTATGGATCCCTCCCGGGGGGCAACCTCTGGTGTCATGTTCACGGTGGATGCAACAATAACCGTTAACCAAGGTGAACATGACAAGGCAACTATAATTCAAAACAATTCCAACAACATTCCACCGCAGAATAATTTTTGTTACCGCATATTGGTCCTTTTCTAATAGAAAACTTGCTGGCGGCAAAGACTCGTCTTTCCGCCAGGTTGGTCAGTCCTAATCATTAAAGTGCAAAATGTGTACAGTGGAACTTGTTACTATATTGGTAGACTGGTTAACTAATTTGAAGATCAATTGTGGTGTAGTAACAATTTCCTGTTTTGTGGAAGGTTGTCTGCCATCGACAAGTTTGTTAAAGTACACAACTGTACATGCATGTATTCAAAACCACACTACTGATGGTACGGCCAGTGGTCACCGCAAGAAACTGGATTTTTCCGTACCCAATTGTTTTTCGCCATCTGCTGACTGAATCTGGATAACAACCAGCAAGCAGCTTATGTTGAAGGAAAGAAAATTAATTTGCTGACTTGCAGACAAAAAGTACTAAGCAAGTTAACATTTTTAAATGAGCCGTGGTGGCTCCTATGTCTTTGAGGTATGGTTGATCGGAGTGTACTTTTTGGTTCAGCCGGGTGTATACAGACAAATTTACTCAAACCTCAATAGTGTCTAAATATCGTGGCCATCATATTTCAAAAGGGCTTCTTGTTATTAATTACGGTAGTTTGCTGTATGTTTTGAATCTGGTCTCTCTTTCTCTCTCTATGGGGGGGGGGTGGGGCGTGTAATGTTGTAGGTTCTATTGTTATTTTCTGTTCTAGTTGTTGTTTTTCTTGTTCTCGCTCTGGGTTCAGAGACACTGCCATGAATGGACTTGTTCCACAGCAAGCAATCGATCAGTCGAATTTCACGTTAAGTTTCAACTGTGTATCTGTTCAATTAACAAAAGATAAATTCATTCTTTCGATAAAGTACAGACGAAACTCTGCCGTAAAGTCACCCACAGCAGGAAAAGGCTGTTATGTCGGAAGTGTCTGTATGTGGCCATCAATAAATACCTACGTGTATGTGTGTTTACAATTAATGTTCGTGGTCACAACAAATTAAATAAAATGCTCGGCCAATGCTGGTAAGCATCTTTCATCAACGCTCAACAAAAACGTTTCCCCGTGACTGTAAACTTGGAATCACAGTCAAAGTTGCAGTCACTGCCGGGTCCATCTCGCGGCAGTAATCAATCCTAGATCCTAACTTCCCGTGTATTATGTGAAAGAACGCAGCGCTCCAGTCATGCCAGACGCGCGATGTGATTGGCCCAAGAAGTGAGGCTACCAACACCACGTGACCTCTACATCACGCCTACTCTGGTGTGTTTTTGGGGGATCCTCTAAATTAGCTGGGCTCAAGAAGCTAATGTCTCATATGTGATGCGGATCGCAACGTGGAGAGGCCCATCTGGACTTGCCGCGCTGTACAAATCCTACGCACGATAAAAATCTGGTCGCCAGCCGTTCGAGATAAAATAACCGTGAACGCCTGCCGCGCCGTTTGGATTTTTTTCATATTTTTTTCGTCCGGGATTATTTTGAAGTCTAACGGGAGGAATGTTATTCTTATGACTCTGTGCATACATCCATGAGCAGTTTTCCAAAGGATTAAAAAGTCTGTCTGGATGCAAGAAGATTGATATAGGTGAGTCTGGTGAAAAAAACTAAATTGTTTATTTGGGTTTGAATGAGGACAGGCCTTCATCGTTAATTTGTGGCATCCAAACTATCGCCCCGCGTGCCGAGTTACAGCACAGTGCCTCTCCTGGAATTTCGTTTTTATAATCAAACTTTTTGGTAGTGATCCACGACGTTGTCGGTGTTGTTATTATTATAATGCACAGGTACGGAAATTTAACGCGATACATTATTTGAGAAATCTATGCGAGAAATATTTGTACATTGCAGGCCGGGACACGCGGCGTACAGCGTTGTTATTTTTCACGGGTCACTCGAAGGTCGTGCATTAAAACAGAGTTACTACGTAAAGTAAGTGTTACCGTGGAGTAATGTTTTATTGTTCCGTGGTGTGACGTTGCCAATGGGGTGGTTTACCGACTATTACGATTCTGAATCGGATGTTTTCGGGGGGGGGGGGGGTGTCAGGACCTTATTTAAACAATTGTTTTGTAAACTCCAGACAAATATTTCATGTGATAATCAGAAACTGCATCCTTAACTAATGGGGGAGGTATCTGCACTTGTTCTTTTATGACTTAGTTTTGTTTAATCACAGCTCCCAAGTTGGCGCACTACCGAATTGGGTAAAGGAAGTTATCATTCGTCTAATATAGACGTCGCCAAGATTGGTTTAAGTTGGTTTCGTCTCATATAGAAACTGTCAAATCAATTTATGGTTTGAAGATAGTGTGGTAAGCGTTACAGATGTAGTCCCGATTTCAATGCAATGGATCAGGATGTGCATGAATTGCCCTGAGGTTTAGGGTGCGCTGTAATTGGGTCTTTTTTTTTGGGGGGGGGGGGAAATGGAAGAGCTGTAGTTGTAAAATATCAATCATCTTTGATGTTTAAACAAATGGAGATATACCGTGGGTGGAAGGAAACTAGTTGAATTTTATGACCCAATTAGAAAAGTATACTTTTGCATTTCAGACTAATGATAATAATAACGTTGTATTTCGAATCCAATAATTATTTTCTATGTTGAGTCATGAAGGTAGACTGCCTCCACGGAACTTTCCTCCATGGTTGAATTATGGCCGTTTACCAGCAGTACGAAATGTGTCGGCATGTTTACGGTAGCAATGAGTCTTTTTTATGCATTGCTAGTCCTCCAAAATCCAAGCGTATTATACGTAATAAATATATTTTCTTTTGCGTTGGTGTTACGATGTACGACAGTTTATTTGGGATTTTCTATTTGTTTTCTTCCATTTACCTTATATGCCTTTCCTGATGCCTTTTTTATTTACATTATTTGTGTGTTATTTATTATTTCATAATGTTTTTTTTTTATTGTTTTCATTCTTTTCTTTTGTTTATTGTTGATACATTTTTATTTATTTATTTTTTAAAACTGTATTTATGTATTTATCTTATTGTTATTGGTTTTTTGGGGGGATGTAGGCTCACTTGATTTTGTTTTGGCTTATTGGCTTGTTGGGGTTTTTCTTTTGTTTCTATCGGGTGTGTACACATCGTCTTAAAAGGGAAGTACTGCTGGGGACTTGTTTCAGTTTTTGACCGCGTAGAGTTTAACATTTATTTTGTTATTTATTTATTTGTGTTTGAAATATTTCCCCACCCCTTTTTCCCTTGTACTTGGCACATACTACGCTTCAGTCAGTCCAATAGTTCTATTTTGCCGAAAATAGAACTTCGTTGGGGGTATAGGAACTGTAGATTCGCAATGATAATGTTATTCACGTCTGCACCAATAAAGCGAAATTGGGTGTGATATTTCGGGTACGATGTGACTTGGGTACGAAGTATGGAACGAAGAATCGGAAGTGAACGATATTGTTTCATTTAAGGGTTTATCCAGTGATGATTTACAAACTGAAGGGCAAGGATGAGCGCAATTAAACTGCCAGAATGTGTTCTCAAGACTCAAGTCAGCCTCTCTCTTTGATGAATGGAGGAAATCATTCATAGAAACATTGGATGATTTGAACCCAGTGCTTGTATGATTAATCATACATCCTAATTGAGATGAAGAGCATTTGGCATGACAGTCATGTGTGCGGCCCCCATAAATGTGGTGCAGTTGTAATCGTCGGAATGCGCACGGCTACTTTTTTTTTGGGGGGGGGGTTACATTTTAGGTATGTGCTGCATTTATTTATTTTTTTTTCATAACGCTGTTAGCCGTTAGCACACGAAAAGGCATGCTAACCTCCCGGTGCTTACTGTACGGAAATGAATGACGTAATTAAATGGCCGAACAGTTAAATGATATCGACGTTTTTAGGAAGTTAAAATGGAGTTGCTACATGGGTCCTTAAATAACCTATTGATTTTGTAATTTAATTTGTAACTCTGTGAATTAAGGTAATTGTGTCAATTATGCTTGATCCTAAAACTTTGCTGATTATATAAAGTAACCAAATTTACAAGAAATTAATATGGGGTTCATAATTTGGCACAGACCTGACAATTTGGTAACTTTGTTTTGAGCAACAGGCCAAAAGGAAATTGGAAAGATAATGTGAACATTTTGAACGGAACGCAAAGGCAGTGTTTTAGGTGTCTGGAAGTTGCTGTAAATGAAACTTAAAATGGGTGTCCAAAACAGAACGGTAAAAAGTCACCCAGTTACCCATTTTGAGAAACACCTTGAACAAGAGCTGAGACCTGGGCAACGCGGAGGTCTATGTAGCCTTCCTGGGTTTTACCATAGAGCAAGGATCAGGCTTTCCCCCAATTTAGCCGTAACAACATTCATCATAACTTCGAGTTCAACGCACTTTACAGTAGTTCAGTCCGTATGGGCCTACCGTATAGTTTTTGGGTCACTTTCCGGCATTGATGCCAGTGTCACAAGTTTCAAGATTATTTTAATATGCTTAAGTTGATTGAAACATTATCGATGGAGGTTTTTTTTTCCCCAGAGGAGTCATGATTTTTTTCTGAACTCAAAAATGAATTCCGGTGCAGTGTTATAGATCAAGCAAGTCAAATACCTCTTCAGAAATGGGCTAACTGCATACCAACAAATTAGCTCATAAAAGTCAGTTTGGTCGGGCGTGGAGTGACAGTAAGCTGGATAAATAACACAATATAACATTCATTTTGCAATAACCTGGGTGTACTTTGCGCAGCAATGTTGCAGCAAAGCTGTTGAATAAAGCATGGTTTACTTATTGGTAACACTGTAAATTTCCTTTTTTTTTAAAGACACCTGAAAACAAACCTAGAAGGTGCATGTTTCATGTTTGGGTGTATCACCACGGCTTTCAGTGAGTATATGTGAAGGGCCGTTTTGCGCTGGTCTGTTTATTGTGTTTAGGGGAATAAAGGTGCTACGAAACACATTTTTAACTTAATCTCTCTCTCTCTCTCTCTTTAACATTTGAACATAGAGTGCTGGCATTTTAACTTGCAATTATTTACCAAGCTTATAATGATGTATATGGAACCAGTTTGTATGATTTTTAATTTGTACTATTTACATCGTTCACTCGAGTTTGCCCCATATTTTACTGATACTTAGCTTGTATGAAATGTCCCTAGGTATAACGTGCTGCTAAACATCTTCTTCTGACACAGAAACTTAGTAAATTATTGATGCGTGGTTGCATAATTGAAAACTACAACTGATAAAAAAATATATATTATTTGAAGACATGCCACAGGGTTGATAATTAATCAGGCCTGGAATTTCATGGCGTCCGTGGCACTCCGTGTAATTCCAGGCGTGCTAGTTGTTTCAATCTGAACGCCTTTGATTATTACTTTGAATCCGGTACCAATTCTTCGTGGAAATATTTCCGTCTGAAACACAGTCCGTCAAGTCAGGGAAATAACATTTTTGTAGAGACCACAAATCATTCATCGCTGACTGGAGCAAGCCCGATATGGACGTGGCCGTCTTCACCACCGAATTCTGTGAATTAATCGTGTATGTTGGTTCATGGAGCAATCCATAATATGGTCATGGTGTGTTCATTGAAAACTTAGAGAGAAGCGCATGTCATTTCATGTCAACAGCTTCCACCGGACATTATTGTGATGGGTTTTCAATGTCCCTGTCCAGCATGCATTTCATGTTGGAGTCTTCACAAAGTTGGTTAATGTGTGTTTTGTTTGGCCTTCTTTTGCTCCATTTTCCATGTGTTGGTTGCCACAGCCTCAAATCTGACACCAATTGATATGTACATTGTACATATCGTCGTGTGCCCGGAAAAGGGGGGCGTAAGGCTCTACGCCCTTTTTCAGTTCAGGGCACACAGAGTTTGCTTTTTCAGTAACAAAAGACCGTAAGCAATAAAATGGCTCCTTTCCCATATAAAATGTGGCATTAATGTTACATTTTTGTCGCTAGAATTACCCCCCGAAACATGTTTTGTCATTCTCGAGCAGAATTTATTCTGCCTTTAATGACTCATGAATGGCGGAAAACCAATCAAACTTTCACACTCAGTTTTCTTGAAACACAATTTAGCACATCAATTGCTTTCTCCAGTAACTTTTCGTTACGTCCTTTGGAAAACCGGGCACGCGCCGATATACTGCAGGCCTAGGCCTACTTTTCCGAGGTTGCATTCGATTCAGTTTCCACCAACTTCCTGTCGACAAGTTGGCATTCCTTCAATGAAAACATGAACTTGGGGGCAATATTCTGATGATAACATTTCAACCCCTTGTATGCCACGAAGAACTAGGACACAGTCAGCCTTCGGCAGACCAAGACCCTCCGACCCCAAGCCGCCCTCCCCGACACACGCCCCGTGAACGGCCGACAGCGCAGCTTGGACAGCCCGGCGGGAATTATTATCATTTCATATAACAGCAACACAAAAACACACAGAAACCATTTGGCGGAGTGCCGCTCTCTGCGGAGGCGGTCTGCGCTGGTTAATATCATTTTTGTATTCAACTGATGTTTCTCGAAACTTATTTACACAATTATAATTCTTTCTCAGCCCTCTGGGCCTATGTAAACAAATCATTTTTTTGACGTCCTGGAGGTGCTTTTACTAAGTGTGATTTTAAAGCTTACAGTTATGATCACCAATGACTTTTTAACGTGGTACCTCACCGTCTACAGTACTAAGAGTAACTAAACGCTTGTGCGTGTAATTTTTTTCAACCTGTTACCTTTATTGTTTTGTTTGGAGTAACACCATGTGTGTATATTGCTCTTGTAATAACTTAGCGCCTGCTTTTGTACTACCGCGGAGTAAGATTAGCAAAATTCTGGAGACTACTTCATAGTTCGTCTTACCAAGATAAGAAACTCCTGTGACTATAGATGGAGAAAGGAAGAATTACAGTAGTTTGAATAAACACGTGTAGATCACTGTAAGACTATGGAGGTAACAAACAACTGGGGTACCTGTGCTTGTTCAGCCATTGTACATCTTTTGTGCTATTGTAAACAAAAACCGCAGGTGTCTGTGTTGTTTACTTGTTTGTGTTGTTAAATTGCTTGCTAGTACATGTATTCTTAAGAACGATTTAGTAAGTAAACAAACACATAGGGTTTTGTCAATCGGTCAACCCTTTCAACATCTTCTTCTAAGGTAAATTGTAAACAAACAAATTATAACAGTTTTCTTCAACATAAAGCAATGCGATGGTCACATGTTTGATAGCACATTTCACCGTCCAAATGTTGCACAGAAAGTTATGGTCAGCGAATTAGTAAAATTAGTAAAAAAACATTTCACAGCTCAATTTGGCCGTAAACATCCGGTGTTTAGTACGCGCTATAAGCAGCTTTTCGAAATAATTATTTAAGGGGTCATTGAATGTCCAATGCACTACTTCGGCAAAAGTTTTTTCGACAACGTACCTAAAATGTCACGGTCCTTGCGCTAAACTGGGTATACCAAAACAGAGCAGTTCGCCTATTTTCTTTCGTTTGAATAACCTCACATGTTAGGCATTTCCTGGCCATTTATGAAAACAAGCAAGCCGCCCGTGTAAACTTAATCCTTTAGACAATCAACAGAAAAGAGGAAATCCTCCGTTCTATATTCACTAGCTGGTTGGGATTGGGAATAAACTACTCTTCCGAGTAAACTTGTTGGCAAAGTGCCCTTCATCTGGGTTGCCTCGATTTATCTTTTTTGGCCCCGTCTCGCAGATCCCCTGAGATCACTGACACGAACTCTTCCCCTCCCCTTGTACCTCCCCCACAGTCCTCTGCCCTGGGTGGTTGTCCCTAGGGAGTGTAATGACAAGTGCCTTGGTTGTAATGTCGTGGTTTCATGAGCTGTTAAGATGCAGAATACATGTGCGTTGGTAATAACTCTCTGCAAAACAAGTTTTGACGTGACCGAAATATATAACCTTGTATACAAATTAGTGGAATCATGATCTTGTGCAGAGCAAGAGGGCAAAGGCTTTAAGCTGTATTTGCACCGGACAAATCCTGTCATTTAAACCGGATTTTCTTTGAGATGTACTTGACAACATTAGGTAACACAAGGAGCTAGTTGCATCTGTAGAATTGGTTAGAACTGAGGTGCATGTGCATGTATATATTTAGTGTCCAACAGGTTCTATAGACATATTGTATTGGCCCCGCCATCTTTGATGTCAAACAATTTAAACGTGCACGTGTGTACACGCTTTGCATGACTCTCAGCCAATGGTAGCTCTTCATTTACCTCAGTGAGGGGACTGTTTAGGGGCTTGTGACGTCAAAATAAAGAGGTCTATAGGAGCTGGGCCCAGTTTCATGGAGCTGCTTAAGCACAATTAGTAGCTAAGCACAACAAACTATGCTCATCAGATTAAGGGTTACCAGCCAGAGTAGCATGTCATATGTACAATCTGTGACCGGTATCCTGCTTTGTTTGGCTTAGCAGAAACATGGTAAGCATAATTCTCTGCTTGAGCAGCTCTATGAAATTTGGGCCTTGGTATCATCATTAAAAAATCGTAAAGTTTTTACCCACCCAAACGATGTGACCAGAAAGGGTTATATAGGGATTCTGTAGGGAGGAAACTTCAAATTTGAAACACTTGTGTACTTTGGAGGTGGCGAGGCCAGACTGATTTGCTTCTTCTCAGTTCACAGCCACCTTTGAAATCAACAATCTCTTCAAAGAGAGTCGTGCAATTGAAACCATCTTCTGTGACAGGGGGTGGGGAATTATACATGTATTGCTACACTGTGACTTTGGTTGTCCCTTCCTGGATATTTTCTCGGCAATCTCAGCTACACAGATGTCTTCTGCTCCAATCAATTGTATTGCGTTGCGTCAGAGCATAAACTGTAAAATATGTTGTGTGCATTGTGTGCATCTCCGAGCTACAGTTTTTAGCGTGACGTTTGTGTACGTGACAATGTGCACGTGACTGACATGGCAATGGGTATCATGGATGCATTTTGGAATAAACCAAAAAGATGTATGAAACTAAACCACTGTAACCACTGTCTCATCTCCGGGCTATAGTTTTGTGTACTTGTGACGTTTGTGTACGTGACTTACATGGGTATCATGGAGATATCTCGAGATGTATATAACCATAATACGTTATGAAGCTCACTGTAACCACAGTTCATAACCACGGAATTGATGGTTGTATCACTACAAGCTGTACAACCATGAAGGGGGAGAGGAGGGTGTGTGGGTGTTTGGTGTGAGGGGAGGGGATGGGCCAGTATACGGATAGGCTCCTCGGTATCAAGACATGCCTGTCGTGGTTTTACGGCAAGGGGTGTGGATTGGGAGGCGGTGGGGAGGGGGGACTTGGACATAATTTGCCTCATACCGGCTCTTAACCTCCTACGGATGGATGCGGTAATGTCGTGAGAGATCGAGCTGAGTGAAATCCAAAACTGCCTAATCCACGGAGTCTCAGTAATTACCTGTTAATTTGTAGCCACTTAACTTGGCATGGCAATTCTCAGTTTGACACCATCATCTCAACCTGTGATTTTGTCTGGAAGTTTTTCATTCATGAGACCGCACATTCAAGTCCCATTGGACTTGCCAACTGATTATCAATTTCCTTAATATTTCACATCAACAACTGTAAGTTTTTTTTTAAAGAATTATTAATACTTTGTTTGCAGTATCAAGTTGTGGTCTATTTTTTGGTAAATGTTTAAAAGTAAAACCTAATTCTGAGTATGAAATTAATCGTACATTTCACATGTGTTTTCAATGTGTCAACACCAATACTTGCCAAAGTTTAGTGCCTACGACAGGACACATTAATGAACTATTTTGAGAACATTACTTGAAAGCATGATGCAAGGTTCACACCAATCACACTGAGATATTGTTTCCACTTGAAGTTTTTTTTTTTTGGGGGGGGATCAACATGACTGATTACTAGAAGTCTTACACAAGTATCGAACAATAATTATTTGGGGAAGGACAACAAAACTTTAACAACGACTTTATTTTTCTATGAAATCAATCTTCTTTTTAAAATCTATTGATACAAAAGTCTGTAAAATACAAAGTACCCAACGAAATTTGTAATTTTTCAATTATTACGTAATACAAATCATGTGTTTAACTTATGACTTATCCCCGCATAATCGATCAGTATTATTTTCTTACGAGCTGAAGCTCACGAACAGATGCATTCTGTCCTAAGTGCAAAGCAACGTATGTCCTTGGTATGTCTTCCCTTCAGAGTATAATCACTGGGTTTTGTTGCCCAAACCATCTCTCGTGAAAACGTCACTAAGATAATTTCATAAAGTTATCAACATGTCAGTTATGTTGTGAAACTAAATTACAGACAAAATACAGGACCGGTATAGGCTAATTACCGAAGAAAAAGAAAGAGTTAATTTAAATGTCTGCTCATTGATTGTAAAGCTCATAGTATATACCAATCTCCAGATAAGAATTTCGTGAACTCGTCACAGAGAAATTTTCATGAAGATCTGAAGAACGTGCATCTATGTTTTGAAATTAACTATATAGAGCACATGACTGATAGGCCTATAATTACCAAACAAAATGAAGGGATTAGTTTCAATGTATCGCAGTAATTGTAAAGCTCCTATTGTACTCTTGATAAATATTCATGTATGTAATACTTTTAAAGTCCAGAAAACATAACCACAAACCACCTTTGCTTATTTAAACTCCAACATAAACCTTTATACTTAATTTCTTGACAGAAGCATGCGACGTTTATACACCGTTTTGCTGTATAGTTTTCACTAATCCGCGCGCCCACTGAACAAGATGAATTTTTTTTTCACAGGTTGGTTGAATGGTGTGTTAACTGAATACTATAGGATAGAACGAAATTACTCTTCAATGATGCGTGCCTCTAAAAAGGATATCTAATGTGCATAAAATCCGTTTCACCTGTTGTTTATGTTCTTACTATAAATGGGTTCCAGTTCTGTGGCTTGTATACTGGTTTCATTTCTCAGGTTGTTTTCATACCTATCTGTATACCTACCCAAGCTTTGATCCCTGTCACAGTTGGGAGATGTTATAAGGTGTCACTAGGGTACATCGTTCAGTCAAGGGGATTCGGGGTTGCTGGGAAACTTCTTCGCTGGCACTTCAAGAAGCCATAAGGGTCCATAAGAAAAAGGGGGCATTCAAATTACCTAAACATTATTTGCATGCTGTGTCCACACTCAGACACTTTCATGTCACAGGGCGTAGGCAGTAGGGAAGGCATTCCGCATATTGCGATAGTCTATTTATTTGTAGCCTGAGAAATATGTACAGTGTACTTGAGTCGAACAGTCTCAGACGAGGAATGTATATGTGACATTAGATCGAGCAAGTCTCGCGCGTATTGGTGAATCGGGGGTCAGTGAAAGTGCGTAAGTTTGTTTCCCTCACACGTTAAAGAAATGCGTGTGTTCCAAGGTTCCTCAAAAGGTGCGAATATACTCTCGTGAGACTTGACGGCCTCCGTTGCCTTGTTTTGACCTTGATGCCTTCTTTAAAAAATGCTCGCTTAATGCGAACTCTCTTCCGGGGGAAAGTGACCTAGTTTCTTCAAAACAGAATGTACGTTCCTGTTTTTGTTTAATGCAAAACAAACTGATGGGGTTTTGATCAATTCGTTTCGTTTCCGATACAAATGTTTATGGCATTTCCAGGTAGCAACGTACTTCCAATGTTATATTTGCAAGGCATGAGATAGCTCAAATTAAATACACGTTTTTCTACCTATGATAGCACCATATTTTTTAGCTTACTGATTCTATGAAATGTTTGCGTATTGACATTATTTCAACGGCAATATTTACATATATTCTATAAGGGGTTATAAAGTAGTAAACCGTCGACATCTACTCACATTATTTATTATAAAGTGTTGAACATTACATACATAGTCATCTGCGCCAAGGGACAAAGTCATAAATTGGTAACCAAATTGAGACATGTAATCTAACCCTAAAAAGTGGTGCGATTTGACGATTTCCACCTTATTTTAATCTAATGATTGTGGTGATTATGGTGGGGTTTTTTTAAGGCTAATTTTGAGAAAGTTTGAACAAAAAAATCGTTTTACTGTTTAGTGTCCACCCTATTATAAACGCACAATCCATGTAAGATAATTGATATGATAGCACTCTTTAAAAAGGAGAGTTCGAACTTCTTCTTTGGGGGGGTGTTTCTCTTCTTGTGTATGTTTTACTGTTAAATAAACAATAAACTACAAAATGCAGACAGAAGGAATGGGCTTTTAACTTTATTAGGGCTACTTGACTCTATCTGCATTTACGTTACACGAAACATTCTGCATCCTTTTAGTGGCCCTAAAAAAAGTTACAAACTATATATAACCGTCTGGACTAACTATTTTTGGCTCAATTGTTGTAATTGCTGACATAATCAATCGTTTATCTTCATTTGTCTTGGGAGGATGGGAGGGTGGATGGACAGGACAAACACTCCCAAATCAACACTCCGATTCCTGTAAGAAAAGATCCATCATAATCTTAATCCATCGTCTGAGGATGTAATGAGTTAATCTTAGATGGCTTGACACCTTGCATTATGAAGGAAGACATCCTTCCCCTGTGATTACGGAGCATCCGCCAATGACAAGAGGGCGCGTGTGTTTGTCATTTGTCAAAATAACTGAGTTATAAAATAATGTTGTAAAATGACATGGTTTCTGAAGCCATTGTGGCTTTTTAGTCTCACAAGTCAAATTGCAGACAATCTGTTCTAGGGGATTGCATTCTTCTTTACAACGTTCCCCCTTTCTTGGTGGACAGTATAACTGTAAGAAGAACTGTCAGAAGAAAAACAGTTTGCTATGCTTTCGAAGTGTACATTTTGTGCACTTTTGTTTTGACTTGTTTTGTTTGTGTACGTTGCTGTGGTTTTGAAGAGTTGCCGGAACAAAGAGTAATAATCAAACAAAACCTTTTGAAGTTTTATTATACAGTTTTTTGTTTCGTGTGCACCACACAGACAGCCTTTTTAGATTTGACTTGTCCACTCAATTGATTGTATTTTATGGCGTGTTTATTGGAAACGGTTAAGAGGGGAAATTAGTTTCCTCTTCCTTAAACAATGAAAGGTCTTTCGATGAATAACGTTGATGTTAGCTTGTTTCAAAGTGTTTTCTGCCGATTAGAGAATTGTATATGGAGTGAGGCCTATTCGGTTTTTAAACATTTTCCCCATTACCGAAACCTCATTTTCTTATTAAATGGAACATTGGCCCATGAAAGTCTGACCATCAAGACTGGACAATGTTAAGGGAGGATTTGTCTAAGACAGTAATGCTGTACGGAACCATGGAACAGTTTGTGAGTCTAGTTTAACATTGGACATTCACTTAGGTTTGTACAACGAAAGTATATACATTGCTATTTCGATATTGGACAACATAGGAATTCACATTCACATTCGCTGTATTTGTGAATGACCAACGACCAATATCGAAATAGCAACAGACAGTCGCTGGTCAAACCTATGTGATTGTCCAATGTCAAATTTCAAACTAACTTAACTGTCATTCGAAAAAGCCATGTCTAGTGTCCAATTTGTTTCTCTGTTATAATTATTGGTGTCACATTGCTTAGGGGTTTTGTCAAAACCGCTGTTGGGGAGTTGTTATGTTTCGTTAAAAATGGTCAATCTACTATAATTGTTATTTAAACATAAGTTGTAGTCAGTTAAAGATTTCGGGTGGTGGGGCCATGAAGTTGTAAACAAGTAAACAACAAGCAAAAAAAGAGTTAACGCAAACAACAACAATAGTCTTGGACACTTATAGACAAAGTGTATAATTTTACGCCTAATCAATCTTGTATCTTCAATATTTTCTTAAGCTAATTATATTTGCCATCCATGTCGGATTGCTGAAGTAAGGCGGTTTCATGACCTTGACTTTGAACTAGAAAAACACTCTCTTAATTGGCAGAAATTAGAAGCAATTATCCGTGATAAATTAATACCTCCAGGTCTGGGTACTACCAGTTGAATTTGTTTTTAAAGATGTATCATCTGTATGTTTGGGGCTTTGCATTGGCCAGCCTCCTCTGTTGCACACACTTTCCA
This sequence comes from Pisaster brevispinus, assembly GCA_023634235.1. Classification (NCBI taxonomy): domain Eukaryota; kingdom Metazoa; phylum Echinodermata; class Asteroidea; order Forcipulatida; family Asteriidae; genus Pisaster; species Pisaster brevispinus. The sequence goes on from JAMKCF010000004.1 coordinate 16,986,223, forward strand.
ACCGGGGACATTAGTTCCCCGGTTTGAGTGTGCGTACCTACCGACACCATCAACATTTCAACTTTCACGCTGTTGCCAAAAAGTACAAAATAAAGAGGGACACTAGTTCTTAGTATTTTTTGTTTGTTTGTTCGTTGGGGTGTTGTGGTGTTTCTTTGTTTGTTTGTTTGTTTGTTTGTTTGTTTGTTTGTTTGTTTGTTTGTTTGTTTTGTTTGTTTTGTTTTGTTTTTTGACAGAATGTGGCCAATGTCCACGGTTTGATTTTGTGTACAAAACCGAAGTCGGTATAGGCAGTATATTTTTTACATTTCTGTAATCATTAACATTGGTTTGGGCACTAGGCCCCTACCATATACGAGCCGATATTATTAATTGCAGCAAGAAAAGCCAGTACTCTTTAAAAGAAATCTAATATGGTGATGGAAGTGTCTATCAGTAGGCCTACGTCCTGTAAATAAAGATGTAGCAAGTTTTTGTCATTCTACATGTACTATAAAAGATTAAATGATTCAATGAGCTGGTCTGTCCTTCCTCGTCCAATCCATGCCCTCTTTCCCCTATGAGCCCAGTTTTAAAGGTGGTGCTTTTATTCTCTTTTAGGGGAGCCAGACAATGATGCAATTAGGCAATGTAATTGGATGCAAATTACTGTAGCTTGACTCATCCAAGTTATCTTCAAACCAAGAGTTCGCCACCTGTAGAATGCTCCATTGATGATGTATGTCATTGCACTGCACTAAAATAGACTGTGAAATTAGTCTTGCGTGTATTCAAACATTATGGGAACCTATTGCTTGAATATTGAGGAGGAAACAACATGGCGCACTTCTACGTACAAATACGCAAGAGACATCCAGTTTACGGCAAGGTCATTTTAAACCCTTGTCAAACGAGTTGTCCACAATATTTTTTGTAGTTAAGTGTTCAAGTCTAGTCGAAACAACGCACGATAATGTTCGATGCGGAAGAAGTCCTCTGGGGCCTTGTCGCACGAGGCCATTTTAGTGGCATTTCGGAGGCAATCAAATGATAATGCAAAGGGACAATTTGGTAATACGGGATAAGATTTGCCACTAGTGTCTTTCTACAATATCCCTGTTAAGTGAAAATTGGAAGTTTATGATTATTCTTCTTGAAGATTGCCTGGAACTGGTTACGAGTAAAGTGTCTTGTGTGAAATGGCCGTAATGTTTTAAGTCCGTTGAATGGCAGCGGGAATCCCTGTAAGTGTTCTGTAATGCATACAAAAGACATGGCAACACTTGCAGACCACAAACGTGCTGTATGCTGATAATAAACAAAGTGACTTATTATAAATGGCGCGATATTTTGAATTAGAAAATGTACCACGTGCTGTAGTTGGTGGCTGTTACAAATAAAACATTTTAAAACGAGGGCGTTGAAAGTGTATATGTAAGGTTTGTACAATAAAAATACTCAAACCGTTATCGGAACTTAGTTGCCCATTATTATTGTAGGTGCATTGTTGTGGTAACTCCCTTTTCAAGTAACCCTGGTTAAAAGATTGGATCCATCTATACCGTTACAAGTAACCCTGGGTAAAGTGTTGATCCATCATACCTTTCAAGTAATCCTGGTTAAAGTTTTGATCCATCATACCCTTTCAAGTAATCCTGGTAAAAGTTTGGTTCCATCTGTACTTTGCTTACAGGTGATACACTTCAAGTCAGAAGCACCTGCGGTCACCAAGAAGCGGCGTCGATTTTGCCGAAGTGATATGCTTGTCATAAAGCAAAGGTATGGTTCTTCATTCATATGTGGCCTATTATTTCTTGTTAAGTACAATCTTGTATTCCCATTTTTGTCGCAGCAATTGTTTTCAGAGTGAAGTTTGGTTTGAATATATTATCTTGCAGAGTTGTTCCTTATTCTCAATTAGGGTAAATATGGAGAGGGTTGTTGGCATTTGCCTTTGATGACCCTTTTTCGGGAAGGGGACAACAAATATTGTGGGGACAATATGAAACGACATTCTCAAGAATATTCTCTTTGGCAGGCAGTGTTGTATGACCCACTGTGGATGGCAAGATTCCAACGTCCCAATTTTTGAGGAACTTTGAGTTAGACTCAAAATTGCTTTTCATTTGATGTGGAAATCATTAGTTCAGAAGAAGTTTTTATAACTATAGTTTATTACGTCGTGTGCCCGGGAGAAGGGGCTAAAGGCTCTCCCTTCTTCCAAAGACACAAAGTAATTTTTTCGCTTGGCCGTATAGCAATCAAATTACTCCAGACAAAAAGATATGACATTGCTGTAACATTTTTGTTGCTAGAATTACCCCCAAAGACAGACATGTTTTCCCATTCCCAGAATTTAAACTTCCTGTATAACAACAATTAACAACAGCAGAAAACTGATCAAACTTCCACACTCAGTTTTCTTGAAACACAATTTTAATTGCTTACGCCCTTTCTCCGGTAACGTTTCTTTACGTCCTTCTTCCGAAATGTATATCTTTGTGTCATACCTCCTCGTACCCATAACCACATACCCTTTTCGACTTAAAGGACAACACATCTGCATTTCTCATCATGTTTTAAAACATTAATTCCTGCCCCAGGTATAAATTGTACATTGGCAAATACTCTGTTTTTTTTTAAGGAAGGGTAATTGACCGCGGGAAACAACATTTTGAAATTGATTTTCCTTAATACCGATTGTAATGGTACTGCAGAGGGTACTATACACATGTTCAGAAACGTTAGTCACACAACATGAAAGTGGCCGTGTAATAAGTCACCCTCTTGAACCCTTCCTTACCCCGGGGTTATATAGTGTATAAGCTGTTTTTGTTAAACTCATTTGATTGTTTCTGCCCAGACATTGACCCTCACATTCGGCCCATTATTTTAAGTCAGTCAGCCACTTCCACCAGTCAACCGTGTTTTTTTTTAGTATCCATAAAAAAAGCTCGGCCACCTGGTGGGAAAATGGCTACGGGCAATTACGACCAGCCCCGGCCAGCTGTGCCGTCTGAGTATTGAAGTAATTATGGAATTAATATGCTACAATTTCAAGAGCGGCGCAATTTATATTAACACAACTGGATTTTACTCATTATACGAACCATATGGACAAGTTAGTCTTGTGGTTTTAGCAAGTTTTAACTCTTGCTTTGACTTCTGCTTTTTCGGCCATTTTGAGGCTGTTCAATCCAGCCTATCATGCACTTCAAATTAATAGCTTACCGGAGATCAAACCATGTGGATTCTGCGAGACTCAGTAAAACATGTGTACCAAAAAATTGATACTTGAAATGGAAAATTTAAAGGGTACTTAAAATTATTGATTTTTTATGATTGGGGCACCAAGTCCAGATCCAGAGGCTCTGTGGCAGTGGCCTATGGGCTTAATGAAACTCATATCACAAAACTTAACCCCTTCGTGTTTTGCTATGCAAATTTGAAATTTAACAATTAATTCTTGGGCAATTGAGACCTGTTTAAATTGATAAGAAACAATATAGCCTATTTATGTACTTGCATTTCTGGGACTTTCTGGTGGCAAGAGAGTTACTGCTAAATCTCATGGGTCCAACACGGTGTGATTTTCAATGTTTTATTATGTAACCCTAAAACTTTGCAGAAAAATCAAATAAGTGGTGAAGATGTACTGACTGGGAACACCATTGGCCAAATGATTGTACAATAACCAAATCATTCAACTATCGTATACAGGCACTAGATTTGAAGTGTGTGTGTTTAAGACTCTTTTTTTTCGTGCGAGTCTGTACCCATGTTGCTGCCTGTCCTTTTCTGGCCCAGGGTTGCGGGGCAAAGAGGAAGGGGGAGTCTTCCGGCCAGCCCCTAGCTGTTAAGCTGAGATTGACATGTTGTATACGGTGACAGTAAAACCAATCTGGGCATGTCCTGATGAAGAGGGTTACAGATCCATGTGGGCGGATGTTTTCTGTCTGCGACTGGGGATCAACCGATCCTCTCTCAATCCCACGTTGGTAATAAATTTAGGCATGTATAGACCGCTGCTTCTATACTTGCACAGTGCAGTACGCAAACTGAATCCTCAACGTTTTGTGCCAATGCAAGGATACCTTCTAAGTAGGCCGACACAAAAAGCCACAGTCATGCGTCTACTTTACTCTATAAGAAAAAGATTGTAAGAACAGAGAAATGTCACTTTTTAGTAACTCTTTGCGGATCTCATAAAATTAAAGTTAAACTTGTGATATAGGCCTACATTGAATTTTTTTTTTTTTAATGTCATTAACTATTTTTGTTTTTCTCATTTGTACCATAGGTCCTTTGGCAGTTTGCAATAGCTTATCCTAATCATAAAAATAAAACTTAAGTTAAAATTATGATTAAATTGAGAGGAAATTAAAAGTATACAACTGAACAAAAACTACTGACTCTCATCCCCAAAACTGTTCAGTACGTTTCACAACATACAGATTGAAACCAGGGGGAAAGGCCACATGGGTAACCGATGTTGTACCTGTCAATTATTTTGACAAACAATTCCTGAAGATGCATCTTCTATATAGGGAAAGGCCACAAAGTTCAATTTGTCAAGTGTATTGATTCATATCCATCATTTTCAGTTATTATTTAATTGTCATGTAATTGTCAGTGATGTCCAGTTCGTTTTGTATTAATAGGCCTACTACTCCAATCTTCCACTCTAGTAGTTTAACATCAACAATTTAAATTTTAAGCGCCAAGATTATAGCGCACATAACAAAAATTACGTTTATTGGATAGAGGTGAGTCTTAAAAGCTTTATTGGGGGGGGGGGTGAACCAATAGATTTCCTAATGACAGGAGAAATATTGTTCCAAATGATTGGTCCAGCTTTATGCTTATGCTTTTTACCCTGATCTTTATTTGTACGGGGAACATTCAAGTGATTGGTGTCAAGTGTGGATCAAAACAAAGTGGAGGAGTGTAATATGACAGTAAATTCGAAAGATGTATAGGAGTATAGTTCTGGTCAAGCATTTCGTATGCAAAAAGAGCAAATTAAAAATGAGTCCGTTCTCTTATCATACAGACAATGAAGTTCCCTGAGTGATGGGGGTAATCATGCTCTGGTTGTGGAACTTACCAAAACGAGCTGCACTATTTTGTAATCTTTGAACTCTGTCCAATTCATGTGACGTAGCACATACTTACAATTTTGTACAGGAAAAAATGTAAACACTCATCTCAGGGAATCTTGAACTCTCCCTTGTGACCCTGCATGCATCTAACCATGGTGCACTTTAACACCTACTTATGTGTAACGGTTATTCCGGGAACTCCCTTGTCGCAGAACAATGACATGGCCCTTATACCTAATCAGTTAAGATATGCCACATCCGTTAACTGCAGGAAAGTACTCAAACCACAAAGGACCCAATATATGTTACATCTCATAATTTCGTGATGGATAGGCCTATGGAGCGTTTCTCTCAGTCTGTACGGTTCTTATCATCACTAATGGCATGGTAGAGCAGACGCATGGGAAATGAAACGCCCTCTCCTCCCCCGCTGCTGTAGTTTCCTCCCCAGTACCGCGCTGTCGATCAAGTAAGATGGACTGCTCTATTTCCCCACTTTTCTGACTTTTTGCTGAAAAAGAAAGTTTTGACCTAAGACTACTTCTAGTCTCTGGTGTTTACTGCATTGTATACCTCCCCTGCTTTTGGGGTGCTAAATCAATAATTAATTTCGAAATCATAGTTAATGAAACGCCCTATCCTCCCCCGCTGTTGTAGTTTCCTCCCCAATACCGCGCTGTCGATCAAGTAAGATGGCTTGCTCTATTTTCCACTTTTCTGACATGACTGAAAAAGAAAGTTTTGACCTAAGACTACTTCTAGTCTCTGATGTTCACTGCATTGCATACCTCCCCTGCTTTTGGGGTGCTAAATCAATAATTTTTTTTTTTTTACATAAAGAATTTTGAAATCGGCCGTGTTCTCAAGTGAAAAATCTCTACATAATCACAATCGCAGAGCACAAGAAGTAGTAATGCCATTCCAGTTGTCACACCCAAGTACGGTAGATTTAAAAGCTAACGCACTTGAACTTGGATACAAGGAACACAACAGGAATACAAGGAGCCCCCCCCCCCCCCACACACACACACACATGTGTAAAAACCTGCAATCGTGGACCTCGTATTGTCCCTCTTTTGTTTGGACCTGAACTTTTTGGCAACAGCTCCCATTGGTTTTGTACACAATTTCCATCTGGGGACCTTTACCCAACCGGGGACCTTTTTGTCCCCGTATAGGTCCCCGGTTTGAATGTGTATACAAACTCACACACACCCATTTCAAGTATGCATCATCCCTGTCGAGCATTCTATGGTTCTTTCCTTTGTCTATTTTCTCTTTCACCAATTCTTAAAAACCTTGTACACACAGTCCTTGTGGAGCACGCCGGTCTTAAGATATCTCCGATGACACCATTTTAGTTTCTCTTTTTTGTGCTGTCCTCGGTCTCCATAATGTACCGAATAGGAGCACACGCGCACGCAATCGTGTCGACACGGTAAATTAAGGACTTCTCGGCGTCCTCCCATTGTTTAGTTTGGACATGGTTTTGTTTTAACGATCTCCCAATTGGTTTTTGATCGAAGCGAACCGAGCACGTCCTCACTCTGTCAAAACACCCGGATCCCTTGTGTTTTGAGTCCTCCTTTTCAACGGATAGACACGCTCTGTCACACACCCCCACACCCACACATTCCCGATATAGCACGTGTAATTTTAACGGCCCCAGCCCCCCATCAGTTTTAGTTATCACCACTTTTATCAGCAAGATGCCCTACAGAAAAGGCGGTCTGATTAGAGAAATAGGAAGCGCCTCCTATTAAGCCAACAGTTGCAATGTTCGACGTCTTCCTCACACATTCTCAATCAAAAGGTATAAAAACATGTTACAAAAACAGACGGGCGTCTCTCCTCTCTTGTTCCTCCGATCCCTGAACCAATAATCTATTAGTATCCTTAAGTTTAGGAAAAAAAGTTGTTGCTAATTTAAGAGGCACAAGTGGAAGATGACCCAGGGACCCCCTTTCCCTCTGGAACAGAAGCTGAACATTGATAAAAAACGGATGACCTGAAACAAGAAATGTTTTGCCTCAAAGTATCACAGTAATGTCAGTCTATGTTTTGAATCTTAGACCAGACAGACTGTAAAGGATAGATTGCCGAGGAGGTTAAAGAAATGAAACATGCAAGCGCGTTTCGTACCACACAAAACTTTCAGCCAATGATAGGTCTTCCTTTGACCTCAGTGAGGGCGCTGTTTGAGCTTGGGACATCATACGCAAAGGGTCTATTGGTAATTATCAGTGGCGAAACCAGCAAGATGGGGCGGGGGGGGGGGGGGCTCAGATCCTTGTCCCCCCTGACCACTAGCGATGAAAATTGGTACTGGTATTCCACTGGTAATAAAATATATATATATATATATACAAAATTGATTAGTTTCAATCTGGAAGCTCACGGTGATCAGTTTACCATAAGTTTAGATCCTCCAGAGAAATATGTTTTGTTATAAAGACTGACCCTAAGGGAAAATTGCTTACACTATTTGCATTCGTCGAAAATTAGCATGAAGTGAGAAATTACACAAAATTTCAATGTCTTCACTAAAAAAAAAGTAATTTGTGAATAGTGAGAAGGTAATTTTGTATTTTCCAGTACTGAAACAAAGAATTGTGTCAAACTTCATTCCATTTGTGTACAGTTTAGATGGTGCTATAAATTCAGTGTGTCAGATATTTGTTGGTTTTATATGAATGAAAACACCCGTGTGCAATTTGATATTTAATTCTGGTTCAAAGTTAATTTTCCATATTTCATTCAAGTTTCTTGAAGAAGTGAATAATGTGGTTCATTTTGAGTTTTTGGTGGATGAACATCGCAACAGATTATCATCATCCCACCAAGATAGACTATTGACTGTCACTAACAGACACACCAGCGGCTTACGAACATTTTCATTGGGGGGGGGGGGGGCAAGTGGGGGCAAAGACATAATTGAGTCGGGCCATTTTTCATGTTTTGAACCATTTATTTGTGCATTTTGTCGATCTCACTAGGGCAAAGGGTCTAGGGTTTGGGGGCTTCAGCCCCCTGCCTCACTTTTCTGGTTACGCCACTGAGACATAATATTTGAATGAATTATGCCAGTTCATCTACCGTAGATTGTGTACTAAATCCTGCACCTTCCCCTTATCCTCCTACAGGTAATATGAGGCCTACGTGGGCATTAGCCACTTTGGCATGGCTGCACATCTTGCTAACACACTGTGCTCAAGCTTTTGATCCATTCGTTTACGATTGTAAGTATAAACAAAAACATTAATTTGTAAAAATTTCATTGTAAATTTTCCCAGATTTATTTTTAAGAGAACTTCTTTACTTTGCTTAAAAGAGAGAGAGTGAAAGAAAAGAATATTTCCTCAAATTGTTATCACACGACCAATGATAATTTATAATTATGAGATACAAGTCATACTTATGCCTTTATGCTGATTCATAATTTGAGACAAAAGTCAAAATTAAAACTTAATAATATGACTTTTTATTTCCACAATCTCCCTTTTAACTATTCCGTGGTACAACAACGTGGAAACGGCAAACAATAGTTCAGCACATTTGCTAAAATTTTTAACATCAGACGAAGGTTGTTTTATAACGATTGGCACACAATTTGCGAAAACATGTGGAAATTATGCACAAACTCCTAAATACATGCAGTAAAGGCAATAGAAGACGAGACAAGTTATGATAATGAATTCAGAAATCCATTGGTATTTTGACCATGTGTGTCCTTTCTATGTGGTTGTATTTATTCCTGATCTAAATCCTAATCAGTTGAGACAATAAACATGTGTAGCTGTTTGGTATTTTTTACTTGATACCAGCCTTTGTGAAACCATGGTGAAACCATTGATTGCCACCCTACTGGTGGAAGTGGTAGATCACGACCCCTAGATTCTAGAACAATAAAATAGTTATAACAATAATAGAAACGCATCTTTTTTTCTCCTGAGTCACCCATGATAGTACACACAAAAAGCACCCAAGCCTTTTGTTAAAAAGATGTAGTTTTATCCATGTTCCTCCATACCCAAGCTTACCATCGTTGGAAAGAGAAAGATCGGATCTTCCCAATGATGGTAAAATAACACAGGATTGCTGAAAGATCCGAAAAGCCAAACACCTACGGAACACTTTAATCCAGTGTTTGTGTTTACAGAACACACTGGTAAAACAAAGACCAAAAACTTGGACATTTATTGGCTGATCTCAATGATTTTGGAATTATATGAAAAGAAAGCCGGAAATCTAATAAGTAAGACAGTTTTTGTTAGTTATCATGCTCTTAAATGAAATCTGCAAGGTAATATTAGAGTTTGTAAAGTTGACCTTTGAACGCCAGCTCTCTGTGTGAGAATTTGACCACTCAAGCGTGAACGCAAGCGGTCAAACATTGTCGGATCAGCACTTGTTTAGGGTTAAAAAAATTCAAACCTGTTTAATTATTAACAAAACAATCAACCAATTAAAAAAATTTGACTGCAAATTTTTGTGAATGTTCTTATAATAGCAACTGAGCCGTGTAGCCGTCAGTGCAACAGATACTATGCACCGGTTTGTGGTAGTGATGGACAGACATACTACAGCCTGTGTGTTCTACTGTCTTTCCGATGTAAAAACAATGATCCATCGCTGCAGATGCGATACCAAGGGAGGTGTACAATTGTTATAAAACGTGAGTAAAACTAATTCGGTTTTAATTGATGTAACATAGACCAAGTAACTTGGGTGCTGTACTCCCCCCTTTTTAATACAGAGCTCAGTCTTCAGTCTTCAGTGGGTTCCTCCTTGCAGCCTTGAAGGCTAAACTAGTTTGGTAGCCGATGACCTATCAGCTGGTGCAGCAAGAACTCGGGGTGCCAATCACAAACAAAAACTCAATAGATGTGCCAAAAAATGTGTTTATACAAAGATGTACTGGTGCTGGTGAAAACATGTAACTTAGAGACTTCTTAGGTTTAGTGGCGGATGCATCTCCCCGATGGCTGGAAGAGCTGCCGGCTTGATTGTTTCCAACGATGGAGCATTCACTAATGAAGCAGGTAGTTGGTTCCATACGGATTGCTCTAGGGCAGTATGAGTAACCGATAGGCATCAACGTTTGAAGAGGGTTGTTGGTACTTGTAGCCTGTCAGGTGCGACATGATGAAGTTGATAACAGGAAATATGGTGGTAACTGGATGTTAACAAGGTTGAACTGTATTTTGTAAAACATGGTAGCTTGGTTTAGTAAATGCCTGGTGTGAAGGGTGTCCCATTCAAGACCTTGAACCAGCTACAGTTGTACTAGCCCCAGCAGATGTCAACATTTAAAAAAATGAGTACAGCGCCCCAGTTACTGGGTCTAGATGTAAAAGACCTTTATCATTGTGTGGCATTCTTGATTTTCTCAAACCTCAACCAATGAAACCGAGGCTGGAGGGAAAAAAAGTATGGTTCCTTTTTCAGTGCAATGAATAATAGCATTCATTACTGTTAATGGTATTCTTGGATACAGGGAACAAGACCAAGATGGTGGCAGCGTGATTATCAGGAAAGAAGGACAAAATGACTTAGTTTTGCTTTTAAACACAAATGCCTAATACTCAGTGCCTTCTGAGTCACGTGAATACAATCCAGGTTGGATGAGAACCAACAACCTTTAACCTTTTGAAACGAGGTCTTGACCGTTGAGCTCACCTGGGACCAATTTTGTAGCGCTGCTTAACAGTAAGCAAATTTTCGTGCTGACTAAAGCACAAATATTTGCTTAAGCCTAAGCGTATTTCACAGGTCAGCAGGAATACTAGGCGATCACCTTGCACGTTCACCATGGATTGGCATTGTTACGTCATGCATTTTCACACAGTAAGCAGCGGAAGGTTAGCATGCCTTCTGGTGTGCTTAGGGTTAGCAGCGCTATGAAATGGAAACTTGCACAGTATGCACAAAATCGCCGTTAAGCAGCTCTATGAAATTGGGCCCAGGTACAAGAGGCCAGTCCAATATAAGTTAGTTCATAATCTGTGGATGATGGAGGTACAAATATAACCCAGTAAAAAAATGTCGGAGTTTGCTTATTATTTTATGGAAATGCTTGCAATTTTTTTGGTACGTTTTTTCTGTCAACTTCCTGTGAAATTCTGTTTTACTAATCCTCAGACTTAGACTCAGTTTGGGTACACTAATTTGAATGGAAGAATGGCATAACCAGAGAGTGGGAGGGGGAGGGGGAGGGACAGGATGCAGTAGCCCTCCACTCCTTGGCACCATTCCCAAATGAGATTGTAAAAATGCAGAAATGATTGGTTCAATATATCAAACAGCCCCCCAAATTATGTCTTTGTCCCCACTTGTGCCCCCTCCCCCAAATGAAAATGTCTGGTTATGGCACTGTCAATTTAGTAGGGCGCCCTCAGCTAGAGAGGGTTGCTGTGTGTTTTTCGTTGTTTCATCATTTCTTATTTCTAAGATGGTGACGGTATGATGTTGATGAATGAGCTAATTCTTTTAGTCAAGGAGATGAAACAACAGAACATGTACAATCTTGGAAAAATTAATAAATAGGTTTATGATTACTTTGAAAAGCTGAGCATCTGGATGACAGACAGTCCCAGTATGAGGCTTTTCAAAAAGAATGTATACAAATTGATATATAATGAGATAAGAAAGAAGTTAAAAATGATTTTTTAATAGGATTTGAGAGACAATTTTCACAACTTTGAAAAAAAAAATAAAAGGCTCTTTTAACTTTAGGGACTTGATCTTTAATTTAAGGGCAGTTTGGTTTAAAGAGGGGTTCAGGAAGTTTCTAGACAGTTCTCAATTGAGGACTTTGTTAAAAAGCTTTTGCAGCAAATTGCCCACAACTGGGTTAGTGGAAGTGACCCGATCTAACTGCAGTTTGTAACCATGTTATTGTTAAATGTTATTATTAATAATGTTGTGATACCATTACACACTTTCCACCCTCTCTACAGTCAAGCCGGTGTGTCCAAGAAGTTGTCCAAGCTTAGCTGTCCCAGTATGTGGTACAGACAACGCGTCCTACCTTAACAAATGCCACTTGGAGGCTGCAGCTTGTGAACGACGTGACCCAACGCTTCAGGTTCAAAGCCAAGGATACTGTATACGAACCGGTAGGTAAACACAGTGTGTGAATAAGTACCTGATGCTCCTTTGCTTTAATTTACCGTGGCAAGGTCAGCAGACTGTGAGTGGGCTAAGGTGCCATTTTCATTGTGGAATAAGTTCTTGAAAAGGAATTGTTCCAACCGATTTCCTACCCTCCCAGGTAGTACTTAATAAGCAGGACAGTTCTTTTCAGAAGAAAGTAATCTCCCAAATTCCGAAATCTACTCCGAAGCAGTAGAATAAATAGCAAGACAAGTTCTGAAGGAACACATAAACACATGGTGTTACCGCAAACTGAGTATATATTCTTGATAAGTGTCCTTAAATGATTAAGGTCAAGATTGATTGAATTAATTTGAAGAGCAGTAAGGAATTAACTTAAACGATGTGGAAAGAATCCCAAAACTTTCTTGGATGTTATGAGGTCTCGGAGTACTTTGTAGGCCTTGAATTAGGTCAGATTCGAATTCGATCATTCTCAGCTTTGTTGAAGTTGGTGGCTAAAGGTTTAAAGAGGGACTCCCAAGGTCAAATCCAGTTTTGTGATCCAGTCATTTTCCAATAGAGAGATTCCTTATGAAAATTGGGGAAACAAATACGAGACTCTTAACCTCATATTAAAACGGTGTAAAATGCCGCTGTGTTTAATAACCTTTAAGTGCAATCGATGTCAAAAATCCAGAAACCTTGTTATGACATCGCATTTCCAGTGTATGGTCTGTACGTCCTTATACGAAGAACTTCCAGCTCATTCCTGAATTTTGATGATATTCAATCAAACTAGCATTTAATTTGACCTTTAAATCGGCGCAAAAAATTCCTCTTTGGAATGTACAGACCTGTTTGTTTTGCTGTCCGATGACATCATGTTTCAAATTTTACTACGACGGTGTATCAAACACAGTGGCATTTTATACCAATTTAATGTGAGTTTAGAGACTTTTACCAGGACTGTATCTATTGAAAAAATATGAGTGCATCACAAAACTGAATTTGACCTTGGAGTTTCTCTTTAATTCAATGAAGCAGGATACCCAAACTAGATAGGATGTCCACCCACTTTTCATTTACTAACAGTTTTGCTGTGTCAGAAAAGTGGGTCATAAATAAGTTGAGCGGAAAGTTGTAATTTTGGTTAGAAATCAATTAATTTTGTTAGTAGTGACATCAATCAAAATGTTTTTAATAACAGCATTGGATTTTTGAAGAGTAAATTCATTTTCATCCTCTAGTTTTCAGTTTTAAAACAAAATCTAACCAACTATGTTTAATGCTACTGTTTTAGTAAGCAAAAATATATATGAATAATTGTTAATGGTTTTTCATCATAATATACATGTTTATCTTGATTGTGGCAATCAATATAAGCTGTTTTAAATTCTTGGGGGTTGTCAAATTTTATTTTTTTTTGAGAACTGACTACTGGTAGAAACTTTATTATCAGTGACCTTCCATATAAAAATCAACTTTTTGGGGGGGTAATAACCAATACTGCCCTTTGGTTTTTATCGGGAAAAGTAAAAGAGATTCATATCCTTTACAAAAATGACCTAAAAACTAACTGAGGAATATTTATTGAAAAGATGGTAAGCAAATCTAAATGATGAGATGTTTCGTCTTTATATAGCAAAAAGTGCTCATATCTCACGCCTTTACCCTAGCAAAGTCTTTCTCAAATGATTTGAGAAAAAACACTTCACCACTTTGTTAATTTAGGCCTATACCACAGGTCATTTAATTTTGGATGAACAGTTTGCAACAACTATTTATTTTTAAATTCTTCTCTATACATTTGACATTTTTACTTGAAATTTAATTCCTGGCACTTTTTAGCCTTTTGACATAACCAGAGACAAACTCAGTCTGTTCATTGCTGCATGCGTAAACATAACTCATTGAATCACCATGAGTTTACGGAATCCAAGTTCCCAACCACCATTTCTGGACAATTTGAGATTAAGGGGTCACTGAATCAGGACAACAGGTGGTACTCTTGCACAAGTCCACTCCGCTCCTGTCAAATCCAGGTTACCAATTAATTTGGCGTCTTAACTAGTGAGTCATGTTTGACTTAAATCTAATCTCGCCAATTCCTCTGCAATGCATTCTGTATACTGAAAATAGAAAGAGCCTTTTTCAATTTCATTGAGATTCATGCCTTGAAGAGGGTGTCCAAGGTCAGATTCAGTTTTGTGATGCACTCACTTCCAATCGATAGAGTCCTCATGAAAGTGGGGAGAAAATTACAAGTCTCTTTTACCTCCCCTTAAAATGGAGCAAAATGTATTTTTTATACCATACTCTTTCAGAGCGAAATTTGAAACACAACGTTATCTGACAGCAAAAAGAATTAGGTCTGTCTGTACATTCCAAAGAGGAATTGTTGCGCCAGTCTTAAGGTAAAATTTAACGCTATTTGGATTGAATAGCGAAAATTCAGGAATGAAAAAAAATAAATAAAATGAACTGAAAATTCTTTGTAGAAAAACGTACGGACATCATTTGAAACGAAGGTTTTTGGATCTTGAAAAAAATTGCACTTAAAGGGTGTCAAACACAGTGTCATTTTCCACCATCTCAGAGGTTAGAGACTTGTAATTTGTTTTCATTTTTCATGAGGACTCTATCGATTGGAAAATGAGTGTCACATCACAAATCAGAATTTTGACCTTGGAGATTCTCTTTAGCATAATCATTGGAAGTGTCCCAACATGTCCTCCCTATACTTACTCATACTACCTCATAGTTCGGTTTGGTTGATCCTTAGGAAGGTCAGTCTACCTCCTTATTGTTTGATCAAATTATCTCTCTCTCTCTTTTTAAACACACTTTACTGTGACTTGATCTGAAGACTAACCTATAGGCCTACCCATCCAGTTGTCTGGGTGTTTTCAAATTACGGTATTGTATACATTTTTTATTTGGAATGGTCTTTGTAGAACTTTGTAATTATTATTGATATTTGTTTGCTTGTCTGTGTAATGACTTTAGTTTAATTTCTGCCGGAAGCCATTGTTTATCTTTGTTTGTTTTATTCATATGTGAAATTCTGAATGAACCATTTGTGCCTATGAAGGCAACATTTTAAAGTACAACATTTAGTTTGCTGCCATATGCGATTCAAATGCTAAGCCTGTTTGCTTTTTTTCTGACAGTTTTTGCTAAAAAGTGCTGAAAGCTATAACCCCATTACCTTTGATTTGGAGAAATTGTTTTCAGTGGTAATAATTCTGAATGAACCATTTGTGCCTACAGTGTATAAAGGCAACATTTTAAAGTACACCATTTAGTTTGCTGCCATATGCGATTCAAATGCTAAGCCTGTTTTGCATTTTTCTGACAGTTTTTGCTAAAAAGTGCTGAAAGCTATATATAACCCTATTACCTTTGATTTGGAGAATTTGTTTTCACTGGTAATTTGTGTTGATTTTCAGATCAATCTATCCATCAATATCTGTCAAGGAGGCAGTTGAAACATCTGAATTTAGAGTCAGCATGACTTGTAACAAACTTGTCCAAGCTGAAATTAAAATCCAGTTGACCTTTTTAACCATCTGAATAAGAACTGAATGAAATGCTGACCTTTAAAGCATGAACTGGGGGTATTTGAGTGACTATACCCAGGGGTGCACCTGTGGCTCTCAAGGGCCCTGTTGCATTGCTGAATGACAGTCCTGGCAGAGAGATGATTGATCAATTACTGATAATACTTGTAATGTGACAGTTTCGTTTGAAATGCCTTTTTGATGGATTGCCCACCCCCCCCCCCCTTTACCTCATAATCTATCACATAAGTAAAATATGCCTATTAGCATTTATTCTACTGGCCTTAATCCTTATCATTAACTGAAAGGTTAATTTGGCTGTATACAGCATTTACAGGATTGACAAAATAGAGAGACCGCCAATTATCGGGCTAAGTAACTCAGTTGGTAGAGTGTGGCAGGTTAGTCCGGAGGTCATAGATTCAAATCATACTCAATTTTTTCTTTGTTCAACCTGCATTGAAGCGCAGGCTGTCCTTAGCAACAGCCGCAGCCATCCAAATATTTTATATGAACCTATTTTGGATGGATTCAAACCAAAAGCACAGAGAAAGTGATGTACTTTTCATTAGTTCTTAATTAAAACTTCTTCTTCATATTATTTTCAATCATATTAAAGTCAAAATTTTCTAGTGACTGGAGTTGAAATAAATTAACATTTTGGATTTCATTTTTTTTTATAGTTGAGGATCGAGTATTTACTCAATTCAGGTGCACCATGTATCAATCTCGTTTCAAAGAAGAGGTGTTGATACTATCTGAATCTGCCGTGGGATTTAAGCTGTTTGTCTGTCTAAAATGTTTAAAATGTTCTAAACTATGCAAAGTCTCATTGTCCCCTCTGTACGCAACTGTGAGATAATCTTCTTGTTTACTGCTGCACTTTGGAACTTTATGCGTGTATCTTTATTTCTGCCAACTTACAATCTGCGACAGTTTAACAGGAAAACTGTTAACAGCTAATTTCCTTTCATGTTAAATATTCCTTGTGTTTGGGTAATTTTGTCATTTTATATAGCAAACAAAAAAACATCCCCTCACCAAACAAAAACTACTGTACTGAACTGTGCAACTACTTCATGTGAAACATTTTCCTTATCCTTCACAGCACAAGCTCAAAGATGCAGCACAACGTACTCGTCAGCCTTTCGACCAGTGTGTGGTCGGGATGGCAATACATACCTGAATAGGCAGGTGATGACCATTGCAGCCTGTGTTAGTAACAAGCCAACCCTAGCCGTTCCACTACATAAGGGCATGTGTCAATTTCGTGGTGAGTAAATCTCAAAATTGTGTGACCTGTTTGATATGTGTCAAGCTCTGGGAAGAAGAGGATAGAACAGTCTGAAATAACTTGTAATTCGAAAAACCCTTGATCAAATTTTAATACATATTTTTAATATAATTTTTGATATCCCTGATGTACGTCTATTTGTTATGTTTTTTTTTAATTTAAACACTGTTTTTTTGTGGTGCAAAAACACAAAGCCCTCAAGCTATTTGTTTGGGGTTGGAGTCCCCTTTTCTCATTTGTACAGTGTTGTCATATTTTATTGTATTTTGGAAAGCAAGTGAACTTTTAAAAGAAGTGTGCCCGATTTGGGTGTCTGCTCGAACATTGAGGTTGTTTTGAAGTTTACTATGCCTGCACCTATACCATTTTAGCTGGTGTGGCAGGCAATACCCAGTGTCTTAAGGAATGATTTGTGTGTTTGTCAGGGTTAATTGAGTACTAAAGAGTAAGTGCTAATAAAATAACCACCTTGGTTTTTGTTTCAAAGGAATTAAAATCCGGAAGAAATGTCGAGTGTTTCGTTGTGATACTAAGTACAATGCAGTTTGCGGAACTGACAGCAAGACGTACATCAGCTCATGTTTCATGTTATACACAGCCTGTGTTAAAAGAGATTCATCACTGCGGTTACTTTATGCAGGAGAATGCCGTGATGAAGGTACGTGCATTTCAATTGAGCATCCATACTTTAAAAATGTTCATCCATTGTCATAAGGCAGGTTAAGTCTTTCTGCATTCATCACTAAACTGATTCTCTCTGCAATCAAGACGAGGATTATTGTACGCATGGCATTGAACAATTTCCATCAATCAGCATAGCAAAATGCAACAGAAAATGTCTCAGTTGCCACTCAAAAATCATCATTTGCTACTCAATATTAGCATTCAGTCTCTACAAAATATGTCAAAAAATTCAGTCAAAATATTTTGCTATGCAAAATTGCTGAAGGAAATCATTCCCTGCATGGTTAGTTCCAGCACGATAAGGGCCCAATTTCATAGAGCTGCTTAACGGCCAATTTTGTGCTTACTGTGCGATTTCCATTTCATAGCGCTGCTAACCCTAAGCACATGAAAAGGCATGCTAACCTACCGGTGCTTACTGTATGAAAATTAATGACGTCAAAATGCAAATCCATTACAAGATGGCTGCCTAATTTTCTTTCTAACCTGTGAAATACGCTTACTTTTTTAGCAAATTTTTCTGCAAAAGATCTCTCTCTTATATACAGTTGACTCTCAATAATACCAGGTCGGCATGACTAGCCCGTTTTTCTTGTATTATCCGAACCTCGTCTTAAACACAGCACACTATTACATGTACAGGGTATACACATGAAGTCATAGTGCATGCACTACACACGTGTATAGGCTAGAGCGGAGCGGTTTGCTTCCCAGTACAGTTCTTACAAGCATCCTGTACACAAAAATCTCAATGATTAATGCATTTTTCTTAAATATGATCATAGAAATTTAATATTTTGTATAACTCGGGAAACAAACCATAGCAAAGTGATGTCAAACTTGCCTTTCATGTGACCATGATGTGACGATTTAATACTGCGTAGTGTCTATCCTGAACGGTCTTTTCATTGGTAGTCGTCCAAGTGTGTAAGGAAAGAAGCAATTAATGCATAGGTCACCAGCGAAACGTTTCTGGTGTTTGGATCAGACAGAACTGCATGGCCGGTCCAGTCCGATAAATAGTTTGGCAACAAGAATGTAATTTCCAAACCTTGGCTGAACAGTAAGCTTTTGTTACACAACAATATTTTTCAGATCTCGTTACAAAAGTATGAAATACATTTTGTCATCAAAAACACCTTGTATTATCCAGGTTCTCGTTACGACCATGTTGTATCTTCTGTTTTTAAGACATAGAAACACACATGGGACAGTTGGGGAGCGGTGAAAAACCTTGTATAAACCGGCGTCTCGAATCTTCCGAGCTCAAATTAACTTGAGTCGACTGTATTCCTTATTGAGAAACCAAGTAACTTTCAGAATCCATCTCTTCTTCATTTTGAAATGTTCTCTCTTGCAGTTGTTGTGACAAGAACGTCAGTGAAACCAACAAAACCAACAACAACTGAGCGCTTACTCACTACTCAATCCCCAGATGTAGAACGGATTCCTATCACCACACAGACAGTAGTTGCTCCTCCTGAAACCACAACTGCTCCAATCACAACAAAACTAATAACAAAACCTGAACAACAACCTGAAACAACACCTGAACCAGCGACCACATTAAAAACAGAGTCAAAAACAACTACACAAGAAACAACAACTGCTCAGTCCACAACAATCCCACCTGTTGAGTCAACAAGTTTTTCTGGTCCGACACCCTCTAGAACAGGAATTATAAGAACAGCAAAATCAACAACAGTTGAACAGACTCCTACAATTAGTGCAACTACAACTAAGTCAGCAACTGCACTTACAGCAGAGTTTATTACCACTACAAAAGAGACAACTTCTCAACCTGTGGAATCAACAACTGTTCCTGCTTCAACTCCTGCTAAGACAGACATTGTTGCAACAACAAAAACCACCACAGTTGAAAAAAAAACCACTGACGAGGTTACTACAACCAATGCAGCAACCACATTAACAACAGAGTCCATTACCACTAGGCAAGAAACAACTCCTCAACCTGTGGAATCAACAACTGTACCTGTTTCAACACCTGCAAAGACAGACATTGTTGCAACAACAAAAACCACCACAGTAAAAAAAATACCAACAGTACATGTCACTACAACTAAGGCAGCAACCACATCAACAACTGAGTCTATTACGACTAGGCAAGAAACAACTCCGCAACCTGTTGGATCAACAACTGTACCTGCCTCAACACCTGTTAACACAGACATTGTTTCAACAATAAAGACCGTCACAGTTGAAGAGACACCCTCGGTAAAGGTAACAACAACTAAGGCAGCAACCACACTTCCACCAGAGTCCATTACCACCACACAAGAAACAACTCCACAACCTGTGGAATCAACAACTGAGGCAGCAACCACACTTCCAGAAGAGACAATTGCCACCACAAAAGAAACAACTTCACAAACTGTGGAATCAACAACAGTAACTGCTTCAACACCTGCTGAGACAGATGTTGTTACAACAAGACAAACCACCACAGTTCAAGAAACACCTACTGTACAGGTTACTACAACAAAGCCTGCAACCACATTAACGACAGAGTTCATAACTACTACTCAAAAAACAACTCCGCAACCTGTTCGATCAACAACTCTACTTGCTTCAACAACTGCTATGACAGACATTGTTGCAACAACAAAAACAACCACAGATGAAGAAACACCTTCCGTACAGGTAACGACAACTAAGGCAGCAACGACACTTCCACCAGAGTCCATTACTACCACACAAGAAACAACTCCACAACCTGTGGAATCAACAACTAAGGCAGCATCGACACTTCCACCAGAGTCCATTACCACCACACAAGAAACAACTCCACAACCTGTGGAATCAACAACTCTTACTGCTTCAACACCACTGCTGGAAATTTTGACAGAAACAACTGAAAAGCTAATATCAACAGACACCTTTTTAACCACAGATGAAGTAATAGATCTCATTGAGACAACAACTGAAGCAGGTAGCGAAGATACAGTAACAGATGGCGTGTCTGGTGATTTGTCAACTGTCAGTCCTGATCTGTATTCAACAACTACAGTGAGTTTTTCAACAGTTGTAACGGACAAACAGACTTCCACACAAGGAATTCAAGTAACTACAGCAGAATTTGTGGATCAAACAACACCTGTGAAGCCTCCTTCAACAGTCCAAGAGATTGTCACACAGTTAGTTGATGGAGAGGTTACTCAGGATGGAATAACTACAACTGAACCATCAACCACGTTGGCAACAAAACATGTTACCACTTCACCAGGAAGTACTCCACCACCTGGTGAAGCCACAACTGCGTCTGTTACTACAACTGCTAAAACAGATGTAACTGAAGTAGTGACAGAAAAAACAACACCAATGCTGGAAATTTTGACAGAAACAACTGAAAAGCTAATATCAACAGACACCTTTTTTAACACAGATGAAGTAATAGATCTCATTGAGACAACAACTGAAGCAGGTAGCGAAGATACAGTAACAGATGGCGTGTCTGGTGATTTTTCAACTGTCAGTCCTGATCTGTATTCAACAACTACAGTGAGTTTTTCAACAGTTGAAGGAAGTACAATGGTAACGGACAAACAGACTTCAACACAAGGAATTCAAGTAACTACAGCAGAATTTGTGGATAAAACAACATCTGTGAAGCCTCCTTCAACAGTCCGAGAGATTGTCACAAAGGTAATTGATGGAGAGGTTACTCAGGATGGAATAACTACAACTGTACCATCAACCACAACTACAACAATCTCTGTGACTGATGAACCGAAAACTTCTGGTCAGCCTTTGGAGTCAACAACTATTTCTGTGTCAACAACTCCTAAAACTGGTGTCAGCGGAACAACAAAGTCCAGAGTGGTTGGAGAAACAACTATGGCAATCCAAACTACAGCTAAGCCAAGAAGCTCGTTGGCAACAAAACATGTTACTACTTCACCAGAAAGTACTCGACAACCTGATAAAGCCACATCTGTGTCTGTTACTGCAACTGCTAAAACAGATGTAACTGAAGAAGTGACAGAAAAAACAACACCACTGCTGGAAATTTTGACAGAAACAACTGAAAAGCTAAAATCAACAGACACCTTTTTAACCACAGATGAAGTAATAGATCTCATTGAGACAACAACTGAAGCAGGTAGCAAATATACAGTAACAGATGACGTGTCTGGTGATTTCTCAACTGTCAGTCCTGATCTGTATTCAACAACTACAGTGAGTTTTTCAACAGTTGAAGGAAGTACAATGGTAACAGACAAACAGACTTCCACACAAGGAATTCAAGTAACTACAGCAGAATTTGTGGATCAAACAACATCTTTGAAACCTCCTCCTTCAACAGCCCGAGAGATTGTCACACAGTTAATTGATGGAGAGGTTACTCAGGATGGAATAACTACAACTGTACCATCAACCACGTTGGCAACAAAACATGTTACCACTTCACCAGGAAGTACTTCACCACCTGGTGAAGCCACAACTGTGTCTGTTACTACAACTGCTAAAACAGATGTAACTGAAATAGTGACAGAAAAAACAACGCCACTGCTGGAAATTTTGACAGAAACAACTGAAAAGCTAATATCAACAGACACCTTTTTAACCACAGATGAAGTAATAGATCTCATTGAGACAACAACTGAAGCAGGAAGCAAAGATACAGTAACAGATGGCGTGTCTGGTGATTTTTCAACTGTCAGTCCTGATCTGTATTCAACAACTACAGTGAGTTTTTCAACAGTTGAAGGAAGTACAATGGTAACGGACAAACAGACTTCAACACAAGGAATTCAAGTAACTACAGCAGAATTTGTGGATCAAACAACATCTGTGAAGCCTCCTTCAACAGCCCAAGAGATTGTCACCAAGGTAATTGATGGAGAGGTTAATCAGGATGGAATAACTACATTTCTACCATCAACCACAACTACAACAATCTCTGTGACTGACGAACCCAAAACTTCTGTTCAGCCTTTGGAGTCAACAACTGTTGATGTGTCAACAACTCCTAAAACTGGTGTCATTGGAACAAGAAAATCCTCCAATGTTAAAGAAACAACTACGGCAATGCAAACTACAGCTGAGGCCAGAACCACATTGGCAACAAAACATGTTACCACTTCAGCAGAAACTACACCACAATCTGGTGAAGCCACAACTATGTCTGTTTCTACACCTGCTAAAACAGATGTAACTGAAGTAGTGACAGAAAAAGCAACGCCACTGCTGGAAATTTTGACAGAAACAAATGAAAAGCTTATATCAACAGACACCCTTTTAACCACAGATGAAGTAATAGATCTCATTGATGGAACAACTGGAGCAGGTAGCAAAGATACAGTAACAGATGACGTGTCTGGTGATTTCTCAACTGTCAGTCCTGATCTGTATTCAACAACTACAGTGAGTTTTTCAACAGTTGAAGGAAGTACAATGGTAAAGGACAAACAGACTTCAACACAAGGAATTCAAGTAACTACAGCAGAATTTGTGGATAAAACAACATCTGTGAAGCCTCCTTCAACAGTCCGAGAGATTGTCACAAAGGTAATTGATGGAGAGGTTACTCAGGATGGAATAACTACAACTGTACCATCAACCACAACTACAACAATCTCTGTGACTGATGAACCGAAAACTTCTGGTCAGCCTTTGGAGTCAACAACTATTTCTGTGTCAACAACTCCTAAAACTGGTGTCAGCGGAACAACAAAGTCCAGAGTGGTTGGAGAAACAACTATGGCAATCCAAACTACAGCTAAGCCAAGAACCACGTTGGCAACAAAACATGTTACTACTTCACCAGAAAGTACTCGACAACCTGATGAAGCCACATCTGTGTCTGTTACTGCAACTGCTAAAACAGATGTAACTGAAGAAGTGACAGAAAAAACAACACCACTGCTGGAAATTTTGACAGAAACAACTGAAAAGCTAAAATCAACAGACACCTTTTTAACCACAGATGAAGTAATAGATCTCATTGAGACAACAACTGAAGCAGGTAGCAAAGATACAGTAACAGATGACGTGTCTGGTGATTTCTCAACTGTCAGTCCTGATCTGTATTCAACAACTACAGTGAGTTTTTCAACAGTTGAAGGAAGTACAATGGTAACAGACAAACAGACTTCCACACAAGGAATTCAAGTAACTACAGCAGAATTTGTGGATCAAACAACATCTTTGAAACCTCCTCCTTCAACAGCCCGAGAGATTGTCACACAGTTAATTGATGGAGAGGTTACTCAGGATGGAACAACTACAACTGTACCATCAACCACGTTGGCAACAAAACATGTTACCACTTCACCAGGAAGTACTTCACCACCTGGTGAAGCCACAACTATGTCTGTTACTACAACTGCTAAAACAGATGTAACTGAAATAGTGACAGAAAAAACAACGCCACTGCTGGAAATTTTGACAGAAACAACTGAAAAGCTAATATCAACAGACACCTTTTTAACCACAGATGAAGTAATAGATCTCATTGAGACAACAACTGAAGCAGGTAGCGAAGATACAGTAACAGATGGCGTGTCTGGTGATTTGTCAACTGTCAGTCCTGATCTGTATTCAACAACTACAGTGAGTTTTTCAACAGTTGAAGGAAGTACAATGTTAACGGACAAACAGACTTCAACACAAGGAATTCAAGTAACTACAGCAGAATTTGTGGATCAAACAACATCTGTGAAGCCTCCTTCAACAGCCCAAGAGATTGTCACCAAGGTAATTGATGGAGAGGTTAATCAGGATGGAATAACTACATTTCTACCATCAACCACAACTACAACAATCTCTGTGACTGACGAACCCAAAACTTCTGTTCAGCCTTTGGAGTCAACAACTGTTTCTGTGTCAACAACTCCTAAAACTG
Organism: Pisaster brevispinus; assembly: GCA_023634235.1. Lineage (NCBI taxonomy): Eukaryota > Metazoa > Echinodermata > Asteroidea > Forcipulatida > Asteriidae > Pisaster > Pisaster brevispinus. The sequence continues at coordinate 17,010,805 of JAMKCF010000004.1, forward strand.
GTGTCATTGGAACAAGAAAATCCTCCAATGTTAAAGAAACAACTACAGCAATGCAAACTACAGCTGAGGCCAGAACCACATTGGCAACAAAACATGTTACCACTTCAGCAGAAACTACACCACAATCTGGTGAAGCCACAACTGTGTCTGTTTCTACACCTGCTAAAACAGATGTAACTGAAGTAGTGACAGAAAAAGCAACGCCACTGCTGGAAATTTTGACAGAAACAACTGAAAAGCTTATATCAACAGACACCCTTTTAACCACAGATGAAGTAATAGATCTCATTGATGGAACAACTGGAGCAGGTAGCAAAGATACAGTAACAGATGACGTGTCTGGTGATTTCTCAACTGTCAGTCCTGATCTGTATTCAACAACTACAGTGAGTTTTTCAACAGTTGAAGGAAGTACAATGGTAACGGACAAACAGACTTCCACACAAGGAATTCAAGTAACTACAGCAGAATTTGTGGATCAAACAACATCTGTGAAGCCTCCTTCAACAGTCCAAGAGATTGTCACACAGTTAGTTGATGGAGAGGTTACTCAGGATGGAATAACTACAACTGTACCATCAACCACGTTGGCAACAAAACATGTTACCACTTCACCAGGAAGTACTCCATCACCTGGTGAAGCCACAACTGCGTCTGTTACTACAACTGCTAAAACAGATGTAACTGAAGTAGTGACAGAAAAAACAACACCACTGCTGGAAATTTTGACAGAAACAAGTGAAAAGCTAATATCAACAGACACCTTTTTAACCACAGATGAAGTAATAGATCTCATTGAGACAACAACTGAAGCAGGTAGCAAAGATACAGTAACAGATGACATGTCTGGGGATTTTTCAACTGTCAGTCCTGATCTGTATTCAACAACTACAGTTAGTTTTTCAACAGTTGAAGGAAGTACAATTGTAACGGACAAACAGACTTCAACACAAGGAATTCAAGTAACTACAGCAGAATTTGTGGATCAAACAACATCTATGAAGCCTCCTTCACCAGTCCCAGAGATTGTCATAAAGGAAATTGATGGAGAGGTTACTCAGGATGGAATAACTACAACTGTACCATCAACCACGTTGGCAACAAAACATGTTACCACTTCACCAGGAAGTACTCCACAACCTGGTAAAGCCACATCTGTGTCTTTAACTACAACTGCTAAAACAGATGAAACTGAAGTAGTGACAGAAAAAACAACGCCACTGCTGGAAATTTTGACAGAAACAACTGAAAAGCTAATATCAACAGACACCTTTTTAACCACAGATGAAGTAATAAATCTCCTTGAGACAACAACTGAAGCAGGTAGCAAAGATAAAGTAACAGATGGCGTGTCTGGTGATTTCTCAACTGTCAGTCCTGATCTGTATTCAACAACTACAGTGAGTTTTTCAACAGCTAAAGAAAGTACAATGTTAACGGACAAACAGACTTCCACACAAGGAATTAAAGTAACTACAGCAGAATTTGTGGATCAAACAACATCTGTGAAGCCTCCTTCAACAGTCCAAGAGATTGTGACACAGTTAGTTGATGGAGAGGTTACTCAGGATGGAATAACTACAACTGTACCATCAACCACAACTACAACAATCTCTGTGACTGATGAACCCAAAACTTCTGGTCAGCCTTTGGAGTCAACAACTATTTCTGTGTCAACAACTCCTAAAACTGGTGTCAGCGGAACAACAAAGTCCAGAGTGGTTGAAGAAACAACTATGGCAATCCAAACTACAGCTAAGGCAAGAACCACGTTGGCAATAAAACATGTTACTACTTCACCAGAAAGTACTCCACAACCTGATGAAGCCACATCTGTGTCTGTTACTACAACTGCTAAAACAGATGTAACTAAAGAAGTGACAGAAAAAACAACACCACTGCTGGAAATTTTGACAGAAACAACTGAAAAGCTAAGACCAACAGACACCTTTTTAACCACAGATGAAGTAATAGATCTCATTGAGACAACAACTGAAGCAGGTAGCGAAGATACAGTAACAGATGGCGTGTCTGGTGATTTTTCAACTGTCAGTCCTGATCTGTATTCAACAACTACAGTGAGTTTTTCAACAGTTGAAGGAAGTACAATGGTAACGGACAAACGGACTTCAACACAAGGAATTCAAGTAACTACAGCAAAATTTGTGGATAAAACAACATCTGTGAAGCCTCCTTCAACAGTCCGAGAGATTGTCACAAAGGTAATTGATGGAGAGGTTACTCAGGATGGAATAACTACAACTGTACCATCAACCACAACTACAACAATCTCTGTGACTGATGAACCCAAAACTTCTGTTCAGCCTTTGGAGTCAACAACTATTTATGTGTCAACAACTCCTAAAACTGGTGTCAGTGGAACAACAATATCCAGAGTGGTTGAAGAAACAACTATGGCAATCCAAACTACAGCTAAGCCAAGAACCACGTTGGCAACAAAACATGTTACTACTTCACCAGAAAGTACTCGACAACCTGATGAAGCCACATCTGTGTCTGTTACTGCAACTGCTAAAACAGATGTAACTGAAGAAGTGACAGAAAAAACAACACCACTGCTGGAAATTTTGACAGAAACAACTGAAAAGCTAAAATCAACAGACACCTTTTTAACCACAGATGAAGTAATAGATCTCATTGAGACAACAACTGAAGCAGGTAGCAAAGATACAGTAACAGATGACGTGTCTGGTGATTTCTCAACTGTCAGTCCTGATCTGTATTCAACAACTACAGTGAGTTTTTCAACAGTTGAAGGAAGTACAATGGTAACAGACAAACAGACTTCCACACAAGGAATTCAAGTAACTACAGCAGAATTTGTGGATCAAACAACATCTTTGAAACCTCCTCCTTCAACAGCCCGAGAGATTGTCACACAGTTAATTGATGGAGAGGTTACTCAGGATGGAATAACTACAACTGTACCATCAACCACATTGGCAACAAAACATGTTACCACTTCACCAGGAAGTACTTCACCACCTGGTGAAGCCACAACTATGTCTGTTAATACAACTGCTAAAACAGATGTAACTGAAGTAGTGACAGAAAAAACAACGCCACTGCTGGAAATTTTGACAGAAACAACTGAAAAGCTAATATCAACAGACACCTTTTTAACCACAGATGAAGTAATAGATCTCATTGAGACAACAACTGAAGCAGGTAGCGAAGATACAGTAACAGATGGCGTGTCTGGTGATTTTTCAACTGTCAGTCCTGATCTGTATTCAACAACTACAGTGAGTTTTTCAACAGTTGAAGGAAGTACAACGGTAACGGACAAACAGACTTCAACACAAGGAATTCACGTAACTACAGCAGAATTTGTGGATAAAACAACATCTGTGAAGCCTCCTTCAACAGTCCGAGAGATTGTCACAAAGGTAATTGATGGAGAGGTTACTCAGGATGGAATAACTACAACTGTACCATCAACCACAACTACAACAATCTCTGTGACTCATGAACCCAAAACTTCTGTTCAGCCTTTGGAGTCAACAACTCTTTCTGTGTCAACAACTCCTAAAACTGGTGTCAGCGGAACAACAAAGTCCAGAGTGGTTGGAGAAACAACTATGGCAATCCAAACTACAGCTAAGCCAAGAACCACGTTGGCAACAAAACATGTTACTACTTCACCAGAAAGTACTCGACAACCTGATGAAGCCACATCTGTGTCTGTTACTGCAACTGCTAAAACAGATGTAACTGAAGAAGTGACAGAAAAAACAACACCACTGCTGGAAATTTTGACAGAAACAACTGAAAAGCTAAAATCAACAGACACCTTTTTAACCACAGATGAAGTAATAGATCTCATTGAGACAACAACTGAAGCAGGTAGCAAAGATACAGTAACAGATGACGTGTCTGGTGATTTCTCAACTGTCAGTCGTGATCTGTATTCAACAACTACAGTGAGTTTTTCAACAGTTGAAGGAAGTACAATGGTAACAGACAAACAGACTTCCACACAAGGAATTCAAGTAACTACAGCAGAATTTGTGGATCAAACAACATCTTTGAAACCTCCTCCTTCATCAGCCCGAGAGATTGTCACACAGTTAATTGATGGAGAGGTTACTCAGGATGGAATAACTACAACTGTACCATCAACCACATTGGCAACAAAACATGTTACCACTTCACCAGGAAGTACTTCACCACCTGGTGAAGCCACAACTGTGTCTGTTAATACAACTGCTAAAACAGATGTAACTGAAGTAGTGACAGAAAAAACAACGCCACTGCTGGAAATTTTGACAGAAACAACTGAAAAGCTAATATCAACAGACACCTTTTTAACCACAGATGAAGTAATAGATCTCATTGAGACAACAACTGAAGCAGGTAGCGAAGATACAGTAACAGATGGCGTGTCTGGTGATTTTTCAACTGTCAGTCCTGATCTGTATTCAACAACTACAGTGAGTTTTTCAACAGTTGAAGGAAGTACAACGGTAACGGACAAACAGACTTCAACACAAGGAATTCAAGTAACTACAGCAGAATTTGTGGATAAAACAACATCTGTGAAGCCTCCTTCAACAGTCCGAGAGATTGTCACAAAGGTAATTGATGGAGAGGTTACTCAGGATGGAATAACTACAACTGTACCATCAACCACAACTACAACAATCTCTGTGACTGATGAACCCAAAACTTCTGTTCAGCCTTTGGAGTCAACAACTATTTATGTGTCAACAACTCCTAAAACTGGTGTCAGTGGAACAACAATATCCAGAGTGGTTGAAGAAACAACTATGGCAATCCAAACTACAGCTAAGCCAAGAACCACGTTGGCAACAAAACATGTTACTACTTCACCAGAAAGTACTCGACAACCTGATGAAGCCACATCTGTGTCTGTTACTGCAACTGCTAAAACAGATGTAACTGAAGAAGTGACAGAAAAAACAACACCACTGCTGGAAATTTTGACAGAAACAACTGAAAAGCTAAAATCAACAGACACCTTTTTAACCACAGATGAAGTAATAGATCTCATTGAGACAACAACTGGAGCAGGTAGCAAAGATACAGTAACAGATGACGTGTCTGGTGATTTCTCAACTGTCAGTCCTGATCTGTATTCAACAACTACAGTGAGTTTTTCAACAGTTGAAGGAAGTACAATGGTAACAGACAAACAGACTTCCACACAAGGAATTCAAGTAACTACAGCAGAATTTGTGGATCAAACAACATCTTTAAAGCCTCCTCCTTCAACAGCCCAAGAGATTGTCACACAGTTAATTGATGGAGAGGTTACTCAGGATGGAATAACTACAACTGTACCATCAACCACAGTGGCAACAAAACATATTACCACTTCACCAGGAAGTACTCCACCACCTGGTGAAGCCACAACTGTGTCTGTTACTACAACTGCTAAAACAAATGTTACTGAAGTAGTGACAGAAAAAACAACGCCACTGCTGGAAATTTTGACAGAAACAACTGAAAAGCTTAAATCAACAGACACCTTTTTAACCACAGATGAAGTAATAGATCTCATTGAGACAACAACTGAAGCAGGTAGCGAAGATACAGTAACAGATGTTGTGTCTGGTGATTTCTCAACTGTCAGTCCTGATCTGTATTCAACAACTACAGTGAGTTTTTCAACAGTTGAAGGAAGTACAATGGTAACAGACAAACAGACTTCCACACAAGGAATTCAAGTAACTACAGCAGAATTTGTGGATCAAACAACATCTTTGAAACCTCCTCCTTCAACAGCCCAAGAGATTGTCACACAGTTAATTGATGGAGAGGTTACTCAGGATGGAATAACTACAACTGTACCATCAACCACGTTGGCAACAAAACATGTTACCACTTCACCAGGAAGTACTTCACCACCTGGTGAAGCCACAACTGTGTCTGTTACTACAACTGCTAAAACAGATGTAACTGAAGTAGTGACAGAAAAAACAACGCCACTGCTGGAAATTTTGACAGAAACAACTGAAAAGCTAATATCAACAGACACCTTTTTAACCACAGATGAAGTAATAGATCTCATTGAGACAACAACTGAAGCAGGTAGCGAAGATACAGTAACAGATGTTGTGTCTGGTGATTTTTCAACTGTCAGTCCTGATCTGTATTCAACAACTACAGTGAGTTTTTCAACAGTTGAAGGAAGTACAATGGTAACGGACAAACGGACTTCAACACAAGGAATTCAAGTAACTACAGCAGAATTTGTGGATAAAACAACATCTGTGAAGCCTCCTTCAACAGTCCGAGAGATTGTCACAAAGGTAATTGATGGAGAGGTTACTCAGGATGGAATAACTACAACTGTACCATCAACCACAACTACAACAATCTCTGTGACTGATGAACCGAAAACTTCTGTTCAGCCTTTGGACTCAATAACTATTTCTGTGTCAACAACTCCTAAAACTGATGTCAGCGAAACAAGAAAGTCTAGGGTGGTTGAAGAAACAACTATGGCAATCCAAACTACAGCTAAGCCAAGAACCACGTTGGCAACAAAACATGTTACCACTTCACCAGAAAGTACTCGACAACCTGATGAAGCCACATCTGTGTCTGTTACTGCAACTGCTAAAACAGATGTAACTGAAGAAGTGACAGAAAAAACAACGCCACTGCTGGAAATTTTGACAGAAACAACTGAAAAGCTAATATCAACAGACACCTTTTTAACCACAGATGAAGTAATAGATCTCATTGAGACAACAACTGAAGCAGGTAGCAAAGATACAGTAACAGATGACGTGTCTGGTGATTTCTCAACTGTCAGTCCTGATCTGTATTCAACAACTACAGTGAGTTTTTCAACAGTTGAAGGAAGTACAATGGTAACGGACAAACAGACTTCCACACAAGGAATTCAAGTAACTACAGCAGAATTTGTGGATCAAACAACATCTGTGAAGCCTCCTTCAACAGCCCAAGAGATTGTCACCAAGGTAATTGATGGAGAGGTTAATCAGGATGGAAAAACTACATTTGAACCATCAACCACAACTACAAAAATCTCTGTGACTGACGAACCCAAAACTTCTGTTCAGCCTTTGGAGTCAAAAACTCTTTCTCTGTCAACAACTCCTAAAACTGGTGTCAGCGGAACAACAAAGTCCAGAGTGGTTGAAGAAACAACTACGGCAATGCAAACTACAGCTAAGGCAAGAACCACGTTGGCAACAAAACATGTTACCACTTCACCAGAAAGTACTCCACAACCTGATGAAGCCTCATCTGTGTCTGTTACTACAACTGCTAAAACAGATGTAACTGAAGAAGTGACAGAAAAAACAACACCACTGCTGGAAATTTTGACAGAAACAACTGAAAAGCTAATATCAACAGACACCTTTTTAACCACAGATGAAGTAATAAATCTCATTGAGACAACAACTGAAGCAGGTAGCAAAGAGACAGTTACAGGTGACGTGTCTGGTGATTTCTCAACTGTCAGTCCTGATCTGTATTCAACAACTACAGAGAGTTTTTCAACAGTTGAAGGAAGTACAATGGTAACGGACAAACAGACTTCCACACAAGGAATTCAAGTAACTACAGCAGAATTTGTGGATCAAACAACATCTGTGAAGCCTCCTTCAACAGCCCAAGAGATTGTCACCAAGGTAATTGATGGAGAGGTTAATCAGGATGGAATAACTACATTTCTACCATCAACCACAACTACAACAATCTCTGTGACTGACGAACCCAAAACTTCTGTTCAGCCTTTGGAGTCAACAACTGTTGATGTGTCAACAACTCCTAAAACTGGTGTCATTGGAACAAGAAAATCCTCCAATGTTAAAGAAACAACTACGGCAATGCAAACTACAGCTGAGGCCAGAACCACATTGGCAACAAAACATGTTACCACTTCAGCAGAAACTACACCACAATCTGGTGAAGCCACAACTGTGTCTGTTTCTACACCTGCTAAAACAGATGTAACTGAAGTAGTGACAGAAAAAGCAACGCCACTGCTGGAAATTTTGACAGAAACAACTGAAAAGCTTATATCAACAGACACCCTTTTAACCACAGATGAAGTAATAGATCTCATTGATGGAACAACTGGAGCAGGTAGCAAAGATACAGTAACAGATGACGTGTCTGGCGATTTCTCAACTGTCAGCACTCCGGATCTGTATTCAACAACTACAGTGAGTTTTTCAACAGTTGAAGGAAGTACAATGGTAACGGACAAACAGACTTCCCCTAAAGGATTTCAAGTAACTACAGCAAAATTTGTGGATCAAACAACATCTGTGAAGCCTCCTTCAACAGTCCAAGAGAATGTCACTAAGGTAATTGTTGGAGAGGTTACTCAGGATGGAATAACTACAACAATCCCATCAACCACAACTACAACAATCTCTGCAACTGACGAACCCAAAACTTCTTTTCAGCCTTTGGAGTCAACAACTTTTTCTGTGTCAACAACTCGTAAGACTGGTGTCAGCGGAACAACAAAGTCCAGAGTGGTTGAAGAAACAACTATGGCAATCCAAACTACAACTAAGGCAAGAACCACGTTGGCAACAAAACATGTTACCACTTCACCAGAAAGTTCTCCACAACTTGATGAAGCCTCATCTGTGTCTGTTACTACAACTGCTAAAACAGATGTAACTGAAGAAGTGACAGAAAAAACAACACCACTGCTGGAAATTTTGACAGAAACAACTGAAAAGGTAATATCAACAGACACCTTTTTAACCACAAATGAAGTAATAAATCTCATTGAGACAACAACTGAAGCAGGTAGCAAAGAGACAGTAACAGATGACGTGTCTGGTGATTTCTCAACTGTCAGTCCTGATCTGTATTCAACAACTACAGTGAGTTTTTCAACAGTTGAAGGAAGTACAATGGTAACGGACAAACAGACTTCCACACAAGGAATTCAAGTTACTACAGCAGAATTTGTGGATCAAACAACATCTGTGAAGCCTCCTTCAACAGCCCAAGAGATTGTCACCAAGGTAATTGATGGAGAGGTTAATCAGGATGGAATAACTACATTTCTACCATCAACCACAACTACAACAATCTCTGTGACTGACGAACCGAAAACTTCTGTTCAGCCTTTAGAGTCAACAACTGTTTCTGTGTCAACAACTCCTAAAACTGGTGTCATTGGAACAAGAAAATCCTCCAATGTTAAAGAAACAACTACGGCAATGCAAACTACAGCTGAGGCCAGAACCACATTGGCAACAAAACATGTTACCACTTCAGCAGAAACTACACCACAATCTGGTGAAGCCACTACTGTGTCTGTTTCTACACCTGCTAAAACAGATGTAACTGAAGTAGTGACAGAAAAAGCAACGCCACTGCTGGAAATTTTGACAGAAACAACTGAAAAGCTTATATCAACAGACACCCTTTTAACCACAGATGAAGTAATAGATCTCATTGATGGAACAACTGGAGCAGGTAGCAAAGATACAGTAACAGATGACGTGTCTGGTGATTTCTCAACTGTCAGTCCTGATCTGTATTCAACAACTACAGAGAGTTTTTCAACAGTTGAAGGAAGTACAATGGTAACGGACAAACAGACTTCCACACAAGGATTTCAAGTAACTACAGCAAAATTTGTGGATCAAACAACATCTGTGAAGCCTCCTTCAACAGTCCAAGAGAATGTCACTAAGGTAATTGTTGGAGAGGTTAATCAGGATGGAATAACTACAACAATCCCATCAACCACAACTACAACAATCTCTGCGACTGACGAACCCAAAACTTCTGTTCAGCCTTTGGAGTCAACAACTTTTTCTGTGTCAACAACTCCTAAGACTGGTGTCAGCGGAACAACAAAGTCCAGAGTGGTTGAAGAAACAACTATGGCAATCCAAACTACAACTAAGGCAAGAACCACGTTGGCAACAAAACATGTTACCACTTCACCAGAAAGTACTCCACAACCTGATGAAGCCTCATCTGTGTCTGTTACTACAACTGCTAAAACAGATGTAACTGAAGAAGTGACAGAAAAAACAACACCACTGCTGGAAATTTTGACAGAAACAACTGAAAAGCTAATATTAACAGACACCTTTTTAACCACAGATGAAGTAATAAATCTCATTGAGACAACAACTGAAGCAGGTAGCAAAGAGACAGTAACAGATGACGTGTCTGGTGATTTCTCAACTGTCAGTCCTGATCTGTATTCAACAACTACAGTGAGTTTTTCAACAGTTGAAGGAAGTGCAATGGTAACTGACAAACAGACTTCCACACAAGGAATTCAAGTAACTTCAGCAGAATTTGTGGATCAAACAACATCTGTGAAGCCTCCTTCAACAGCCCAAGAGATTGTCACCAAGGTAATTGATGGAGAGGTTAATCAGGATGGAATAAATACATTTGTACCATCAACCACAACTACAACAATCTCTGTGACTGACGAACTCAAAACTTCTGTTCAGCCTTTGGAGTCAACAACTGTTTCTGTGTCAACAACTCCTAAAACTGGTGTCAGTGGAACAAGAAAATCCTCCAATGTTAAAGAAACAACTACGGCAATGCAAACTACGGCTGAGGCCAGAACCACATTGGCAACAAAACATGTTACCACTTCAGCAGAAACTACACCACAATCTGGTGAAGCCACAACTGTGTCTGTTTCTACATCTGCTAAAACAGATGTAACTGAAGTAGTGACAGAAAAAGCAACGCCACTGCTGGAAATTTTGACAGAAACAACTGAAAAGCTTATATCAACAGACACCCTTTTAACCACAGATGAAGTAATAAATCTCATTGAGACAACAACTGAAGCAGGTAGCAAAGAGACAGTAACAGATGACGTGTCTGGTGATTTCTCAACTGTCAGTCCTGATCTGTATTCAACAACTACAGTGAGTTTCTCAACAGTTGAAGGAAGTACAATGGTAACGGACAAACAGACTTCCACACTAGGATTTCAAGTAACTACAGCAAAATTTGTGGATCAAACAACATCTGTGAAGCCTCCTTCAACAGTCCAAGAGAATGTCACTAAGGTAATTGTTGGAGAGGTTAATCAGGATGGAATAAATACATTTGTACCATCAACCACAACTACAACAATCTCTGTGACTGACAAACTCAAAACTTCTGTTCAGCCTTTGGAGTCAACAACTGTTTCTTTGTCAACAACTCCTAAAACTGGTGTCAGTGGAACAAGAAAATCCTCCAATGTTAAAGAAACAACTACGGCAATGCAAACTACAGCTGAGGCCAGAACAACATTGGCAACAAAACATGTTACCACTTCAGCAGAAACTACACCACAATCTGGTGAAGCCACAACTGTGTCTGTTTCTACACCTGCTAAAACAGATGTAACTGAAGTAGTGACAGAAAAAGCAACGCCACTGCTGGAAATTTTGACAGAAACAACTGAAAAGCTTATATCAACAGACACCCTTTTAACCACAGATGAAGTAATAAATCTCATTGAGACAACAACTGAAGCAGGTAGCAAAGAGACAGTAACAGATGACGTGTCTGGTGATTTCTCAACTGTCAGTCCTGATCTGTATTCAACAACTACAGTGAGTTTCTCAACAGTTGAAGGAAGTACAATGGTAACGGACAAACAGACTTCCACACTAGGATTTCAAGTAACTACAGCAAAATTTGTGGATCAAACAACATCTGTGAAGCCTCCTTCAACAGTCCAAGAGAATGTCACTGAGGTAATTGTTGGAGAGGTTAATCAGGATGGAATAACTACAACAATCCCATCAACCACAACTACAACAATCTCTGCAACTGACGAACCCAAAACTTCTGTTCAGCCTTTGGAGTCAACAACTTTTTCTGTGTCAACAACTCCTAAGACTGGTGTCAGCGGAACAACAAAGTCCAGAGTGTTTGAAGAAACAACTATGGCAATCCAAACTACAACTAAGGCAAGAACCACGTTGGCAACAAAACATGTTACCACTTCACCAGAAAGTACTCCACAACCTGATGAAGCCTCATCTGTGTCTGTTGCTAAAACAGATGTAACTGAAGTAGTGACAGAAAAAGCAACGCCACTGCTGGAAATTTTGACAGAAACAACTGAAAAGCTTATATCAACAGACACCCTTTTAACCACAGATGAAGTAATAAATCTCATTGAGACAACAACTGAAGCAGGTAGCAAAGAGACAGTAACAGATGACGTGTCTGGTGATTTCTCAACTGTCAGTCCTGATCTGTATTCATCAACTACAGTGAGTTTCTCAACAGTTGAAGGAAGTACAATGGTAACGGACAAACAGACTTCCACACTAGGATTTCAAGTAACTACAGCAAAATTTGTGGATCAAACAACATCTGTGAAGCCTCCTTCAACAGTCCAAGAGAATGTCACTAAGGTAATTGTTGGAGAGGTTAATCAGGATGGAATAACTACAACAATCCCATCAACCACAACTACAACAATCTCTGCGACTGACGAACCCAAAACTTCTGTTCAGCCTTTGGAGTCAACAACTTTTTCTGTGTCAACAACTCCTAAGACTGGTGTCAGCGGAACAACAAAGTCCAGAGTGGTTGAAGAAACAACTAAGGCAATCCAAACTACAACTAAGGCAAGAACCACGTTGGCAACAAAACATGTTACCACTTCACCAGAAAGTACTCCACAACCTGATGAAGCCTCATCTGTGTCTGTTACTACAACTGCTAAAACAGATGTAACTGAAGAAGTGACAGAAAAAACAACACCACTGCTGGAAATTTTGACAGAAACAACTGAAAAGCTAATATCAACAGACACCTTTTTAACCACAGATGAAGTAATAAATCTCATTGAGACAACAACTGAAGCAGGTAGCAAAGAGACAGTAACAGATGACGTGTCTGGTGATTTCTCAACTGTCAGTCCTGATCTGTATTCAACAACTACAGTGAGTTTTTCAACAGTTGAAGGAAGTACAATGGTATCAGACAAACAGACTTCCACACAAGGAATTCAAGTAACTACAGCAGAATTTGTGGATCACACAACATCTGTGAAGCCTCCTTCAACAGCCCAAGAGATTGTCACCAAGGTAATTGATGGAGAGGTTAATCAGGATGGAATAACTACATTTGTACCATCAACCACAACTACAACAATCTCTGTGACTGACGAACTCAAAACTTCTGTTCAGCCTTTGGAGTCAACAACTGTTTCTGTGTCAACAACTCCTAAAACTGGTGTCAGTGGAACAACAAAATCCTCCAATGTTAAAGAAACAACTACGGCAATGCAAACTACAGCTGAGGCCAGAACCACATTGGCAACGAAACATGTTACCACTTCAGCAGAAAATACTCCACAATCTGGTGAAGCCACAACTGTGTCTGTTTCTACACCTGCTAAAATAGATGTATCTGAAGTAGTGACAGAAAAAGCAACGCCACTGCTGGAAATTTTGACAGAAACAACTGAAAAGCTTATATCAACAGACACCCTTTTAACCACAGATGAAGTAATAGATCTCATTGATGGAACAACTGGAGCAGGTAGCAAAGATACAGTAACAGATGATGTGTCTGGTGATTTCTCAACTGTCAGTCCTGATCTGTATTCAACATCTACAGTGAGTTTTTCAACAGTTGAAGGAAGTACAATGGTAACAGACAAACAGACTTCCACACAAGGAATTCAAGTAACTACAGCAAAATTTGGGGATCAAACAACATCTGTGAAGCCTCCTTCAACAGTTCAAGAGATTGTCACTGAGGTAATTGTTGGAGAGGTCAATCAGGATGGAATAACCACAACAATCCCATCAACCACAACTACAACAATCTCATCTACAACTTCTGTTCGGCCTTTGGAGTCAACAACTATTTCTGTGTCAACACCTCCTAAGACTGGTGTCAGTGGAACAACAAAGTCCAGAGTGGTTGAAGAAACAACTATGGCAATGCAAACTACAACTAAGGCAAGAACCACGTTGGCAACAAAACATGTTACCACTTCACCAGAAAGTACTCCACAACCTGATGAAGCCTCATCTGTGTCTGTTACTACAACTGCTAAAACAGATGTAACTGAAGAAGTGACAGAAAAAACAACACCACTGCTGGAAATTTTGACAGAAACAACTGAAAAGCTAATATCAACAGACACCTTTTTAACCACAGATGAAGTAATAAATCTCATTGAGACAACAACTGAAGCAGGTAGCAAAGAGACAGTAACAGATGACGTGTCTGGTGATTTCTCAACTGTCAGTCCTGATCTGTATTCAACAACTACAGTGAGTTTTTCAACAGTTGAAGGAAGTGCAATGGTAACTGACAAACAGACTTCAACACAAGGAATTCAAGTAACTTCAGCAGAATTTGTGGATCAAACAACATCTGTGAAGCCTCCTTCAACAGCCCAAGAGATTGTCACCAAGGTAATTGATGGAGAGGTTAATCAGGATGGAATAAATACATTTGTACCATCAACCACAACTACAACAATCTCTGTGACTGACGAACTCAAAACTTCTGTTCAGCCTTTGGAGTCAACAACTGTTTCTGTGTCAACAACCCCTAAAACTGGTGTCAGTGGAACAAGAAAATCCTCCAATGTTAAAGAAACAACTACGGCAATGCAAACTACAGCTGAGGCCAGAACCACATTGGCAACAAAACATGTTACCACTTCAGCAGAAACTACACCACAATCTGGTGAAGCCACAACTGTGTCTGTTTCTACACCTGCTAAAACAGATGTAACTGAAGTAGTGACAGAAAAAGCAATGCCACTGCTGGAAATTTTGACAGAAACAACTGAAAAGCTTATATCAACAGACACCCTTTTAACCACAGATGAAGTAATAGATCTCATTGATGGAACAACTGGAGCAGGTAGCAAAGTTACAGTAACAGATGACGTGTCTGGTGATTTCTCAACTGTCAGTCCTGAACTGTATTCAACAACTACAGTGAGTTTCTCAACAGTTGAAGGAAGTACAATGGTAACGGACAAACAGACTTCCACACTAGGATTTCAAGTAACTACAGCAAAATTTGTGGATCAAACAACATCTGTGAAGCCTCCTTCAACAGTCCAAGAGAATGTCACTAAGGTAATTGTTGGAGAGGTTAATCAGGATGGAATAACTACAACAATCCCATCAACCACAACTACAACAATCTCTGCGACTGACGAACCCAAAACTTCTGTTCAGCCTTTGGAGTCAACAACTTTTTCTGTGTCAACAACTCCTAAGACTGGTGTCAGCAGAACAACAAAGTCCAGAGTGGTTGAAGAAACAACTATAGCAATCCAAACTACAACTAAGGCAAGAACCACGTTGGCAACAAAACATGTTACCACTTCACCAGAAAGTACTCCACAACCTGATGAAGCCTCATCTGTGTCTGTTACTACAACTGCTAAAACAGATGTAACTGAAGAAGTGACAGAAAAAACAACACCACTGCTGGAAATTTTGACAGAAACAACTGAAAAGCTAATATCAACAGACACCTTTTTAACCACAGATGAAGTAATAAATCTCATTGAGACAACAACTGAAGCAGGTAGCAAAGATACAGTAACAGACGACGTGTCTGGTGAATTCTCAACTGTCAGTCCTGATCTGTATTCAACAACTATCTTGAGTTTTTCAACAGTTGAAGGAAGTACAATGTTAACAGACAAACAAACTTCCACACAAGGAATTCAAGTAACTACAGCAGAATTTGTGGATCAAACAACATCTGTGAAGCCTCCTTCAACAGCCCAAGAGATTGTCACCAAGGTAATTGATGGAGAGGTTAATCAGGATGGAAAAACTACATTTGAACCATCAACCACAACTACAACAATCTCTGTGTCTGACGAACCCCAAACTTCTGTTCAGCCTTTGGAGTCAAACACTCTTTCTCTGTCAACAACTCCTAAAACTGGTGTCAGCGGAACAACAAAGTCCAGAGTGGTTGAAGAAACAACTACGGCAATGCAAACTACAGCTAAGGCAAGATCCACGTTGGCAACAAAACATGTTACCATTTCACCAGAAAGTACTCCACAACCTGATGCAGCCACATCTGTGTCTGATACTACAACTGCTAAAACAGATGTAACTGAAGTAGTTACAGATAAAGCAATGCCACTGTTGGAAATTTTGACAGAAACAACTGAAAAGCTAATATCAACAGACACCCTTTTAACCACAGATGAAATAATAGATCTTTTAACCACAGATGAAATAATAAATCTCATTGAGACAACAACTGAAGCAGGTAGCAAAGAGACAGTAACAGATGACGTGTCTGGTGATTTCTCAATTGTCAGTCCTGATCTGTATTCAGCAACTACAGTGAGTTTTTCAACAGTTGAAGGAAGTACAATGGTAACGGACAAACAGACTTCCACACAAGGAATTCAAGTAACTACAGCAAAATTTGTGGATCAAACAACGTCTGTGAAGTCTCCTTCAACAGTCCAAGAGATTGTCACAAAGGTAATTGTTGGAGAGGTTAATCAGGATGGAATAACTACAACAATACCATCAACCACAACAACAACAATCTCTGTGACTGACGAACCCAAAACTTCTGTTCAGCCTTTGGAGTCAACAACTCTTTCTGTGTCAACAACTCCTAAAACTGGTGTCAGTGGAACAACAAAATCCTCCAATGTTAAAGAAACAACTACGGCAATGCAAAATACAGCTGAGGCCAGAACCACTTTGGCAACAAAACATGTTACCACTTCAGCAGAAACTACTCCACAATCTGGTGAAGCCACAACTGTGTCTGTTTCTACACCTGCTAAAACAGATGTAACTGAAGTAGTGACAGAAAAAGCAACGCCACTGCTGGAAATTTTGACAGAAACAACTGAAAAGCTTATATCAACAGACACCCTTTTAACCACAGATGAAATAATAAATCTTATTGATGGAACAACTGAAGCAGGTAGCAAAGATACAGTAACAGATGATGTGTCTGGTGATTTCTCAACTGTCAGTCCTGATCTGTATTCAACAACTATCTTGAGTTTTTCAACAGTTGAAGGAAGTACAATGGTAACGGACAAACAGACTTCCACACAAGGAATTCAAGTAACTACAGCAAAATTTGTGGATCAAACAACATCTGTGAAGCCTCCTTCAACAGTCCAAGAGATTGTCACAAAGGTAATTGATGGAGAGGTTAATCAGGGTGGAAAAACTACATTTGAACCATCAACCACAACTACAACAATCTCTGTGACTGACGAACCCCAAACTTCTGTTCAGCCTTTGGAGTCAAAAACTCTTTCTGTGTCAACAACTCCTAAAACTGGTGTCAGCGGAACAACAAAGTCCAGAGTGGTTGAAGAAACAACTACGGCAATGCAAACTACAGCTAAGGCAAGAACCTCGTTGGCAACAAAACATGTTACCACTTCACCAGAAAGTACTCCACAACCTGATGAAGCCACATCTGTGTCTGATGCTACAACTGCTAAAACAGATGTAACTGAAGAAGTGACAGAAAAAACAACGCCACTGCTGGAAATTTTGACAGAAACAACTGAAAAGCTAATATTAACAGACACCCTTTTAACCACAGATGAAGTAATAGATTTAAATGATACAACAACTGAAGCAGGCAGCAAAGATACAGTCACAGTTGACGTGTCTGGTGATTTCTCAACTGATCTGTATTCAACCTCTAAAGTGGTTTCTTCATTTTTTCCAAAGGTATCTGGAAAAAGTCTTTCCACTGAGCAATTAAGAATAACTCCTATAGATCATATGGACAAAATAACAACTGTAAAGCCATCAACAACAGGCCAGGAGATTATGACGAAAGTGGTTGAAGAGATTACTGTAGATGGAAAAACTACACTTCCACAGTCAACCTCTTTCGCAGAAATCTCAATGACAGCTAAGCCAAAAACTACTGTGCAACCTGTATCAATGCCACCCAAAACTGGTGTGATTGAAACAACAAAATCAACCAAGGCTGAAGATACCACTGTGTCAAGGGTAACTATGGCTGAGTCACTAACAACAGAAGCAAACACTTTTTTGAAAGGAAAAACTCCTCAACCTGTAGCATCTGCAATTGTGCCTGTTTCAACAACTCCTGAAACTGTTGGTATTGGTGGAGCAACATCCACAACAGAAGGAAAGACAACTATGGCAAAGTCAAGTACAGCTGAGGCAACAACAATCTCAGGTAGTACAGAAATTGAAATGGAAGTAACCTCAGGAACTGCATTGACTGAAGGAACTCAAATAGACTCAAGAACTCAAGGCATTTCTTTCAGTGTCCCAACTACTGAAGGTAGCTCGACGACATCACAGAGAATGTCCTCAACTCCATCGAAATTCAAGGATTATACACCATCTGTGATGTCTACAATGCTTTTGCATCAGACTACTAAGGAACAGGATACCTCTACAGCTGCAGTAATGATGACTGACCCAGTAGACATGGCAACGCAGGCAGAAATGATAACTGAGACAGTTACGACTACTTTGATATATATTACAAGTGAAAAGGATATGACACCTCAGAAGGATGTGACAATACAACAAAAAATGACAACTCTAGATGACATGGCAACTACCCCTGAGCTCCCTTCAACCCAAGGGCCAACATCATCCAAACAACCAATAAGGGACCAAGAAACCTTTATACCTCAGAGCACAATTTTCCCAAGAACTCATTCACAACAAAAAACAGTTTCTGTAATATCCACTGATGAAGGAATATTTTTGGTAGACCAGACCACAATGGCTGGTGTTGAAGATGCAGTAACAGAGGAGAGTTCTGGTGTTTCCCCAACGGATGGAGCTGTGCCATATTCAAAGACTCCAACGGAAACTCTTACTGTTAGCACATTGACTTCAAACATGACATCTTCCTTGGAGCCAAGTACAAGGACTCATACAAAGGACGTGGGAAAAGCAACATCAACTACTCCAACTGTCCCACAAGATGTTCAAGCTTTCAATGTCTCTACCTCTTCCCCAATGCCCCTAGTAACAAAAGTTGTTCCACAATTTACCTCAAGATTGGTCATGACCCCTGAGATGACGGAATTAATAACCACTACAGAAACAACTTTACCTCCACAGTCTTCCACAGATTTCAGTTCAACTCCAATGCAGGCAACAGGAACATCACATAAAGCTTTTGATGTAAAGACTGAAGTGTTTGAAACTGTAACGGTTGATCAGCATGCTGATGTCACAACTGCTGGATATGTTGACTCAAAAGGAGTTACTCCAGGTGCAGAAAAACAAGAAACCGATGAAACTTCTGGATCGTCTGTGTACTCTGATTCCATGATAACTACCAGCCGACCTGCAGGTGTCTCTGCTGAAGCAACGACACAGGAATTACCTATATCTGAAACAGATATAAAGGTCAGTTCATCTCTTCAATCTGCAACAGGAATCCAGGATGGAGGAACAAGATCTACAGTAACAGAGGCATCAACTGTATATGCAAGTGAACCTGTGACATCAAGTCAACAGTCACTTGATAGCACTGCTGTTGGAGTCACTAGAGAACCAACATCACTTACGCCAACTGCAGCCACAAAGAAGGACCGTACTACTTCTGAATCACTGACGTCCAGAAAATTGGAAGTAGTTAAGATTCTCACAGAACTGCCAACGGTAGCCACTTCTTTTGAACCTCATTCTGAATCCACCTCGGGACCTTTGACTACACAAACAAAAGATGCTGACTTTTCAACTTCACCGTATGAACCAGTTGAAACAATTTTACCTGTTACTACAGAAGATGCACAGAAATTGGCAATCAGAGAAACAACGAAGATGGAAGATATTTTTATCAGCACAATCACACCTGAAATCTCTGGTTTTACGACGTTGGAAACAACTGAGAAAATGACTTCTATGGCAACCAGTTTAGTTGACACCAAAGAAACTACTACCGAGTCAATTCCAGAATTTTTGCAATCACATCAACCGAAGACAACCAAAGTAAAAATCACTGAAAGTCAAGACAAAGAAATTGTTACAGCTGAACTATCTAAACAAGTTCCACTAGAGACCACATTGTATTCAGGAACAACACAAGGAGGTTATTCATCTATATCGATGGCACAGGAGGTTATTCCTTCAACTGTTGAACTGCTAAAAGCAACACCTTCTGTTGGTGTTAGCTCCAAAAATGGCATATCATTGAGTGGAGACAAAACAGAAAAAACAGCTGCCACTGAATCATCAACTGTAATTACCCCCCCGTCATCAGATAAGATTGAAGCGGTCATTACTGATTTCACAACTGCAGAAGCTGATGATGTGACACCAAGACAAGTCTCCACGGACACAGTTGAAATACTGACTGAGAAAATAACTCCCACAACTGGAGTGCCCCAACTGAATCTACAAACAACACAAATGAGTATCAATACTGAAAAATCTATGATACCAACAACTACTAAATCTTCTGATGTGACTGTGTCAACAACCATGACTTCACCAGAGCATGACCTCACTGAAGCAGTGACCATGAAAACACCACCATCAGTGTCTACAAGGTCTACCGGTACAACGACAACAATTATAACTGAGGATGGGAGTGGAATGTCAAGCCCTAAAGATGTCTGGTTGATTGATGACACACCAACGCCTAGCAGTAAGCCAGTCAAAGTGGTGTCTCAGACAACTCCAAAATCATCTTCAAGTTTCCAGGAAACACCACAGATGAGCACTCAAACCACAACCGTTTCGTCTGACATTATTGAGCTAACAAAAAAAGCTTTCACAGACAAGGTTGTTATACTGACAGAAGTAGTCACATTGGCTCCTGATTTGACCTCAAAAAGTGTCAGAAGCACACCAACTGCTACATCTGAAGTCAAACAGGCCAATGTGGATACAACTCCTGTTGCTTCCTTCAGCTCACTTGCTTCCTCCAACTCTACCAAAATTCCTGCAGTTACTAAGGATCATGAAGTCAGCCCAACCACTTTTAGTCCATTTAGGTCGACAGAGAAATCAACATACACTTCTAAGGTACCTTCTGAGACAACAATAGCTTCTTTAGACATGCTACCTAGCACAACTGTCACATCATCACAATCCAATACACTTGTGACAGAAAGGGCAACTGCAGCTTTCACTGATAAGGTTGTCACAGTGCCAGGGGGAGATACTCCAACATCCAGTGTGCATCAAGGAACTGCAGTTTTTAGTGATGTTACAACACCATCAAAAAGAGCAGCTAGTAAGGAACCAATGACCATGTCATTGACCACTGAATCATCAGGACTATCTGAAACCAGTGTTATTAACACAGAAGAAACTGTAAAGCCATCAGTTATGACAACTATTACTCAAGTAAGCACAGACATAACTCATAGTACAAGCTCTGAGGCAACCCAGAGGGTCACAATTAGCAGTTCCAGTTCTCCTCAAGACTTGGACCAAACATCAGAATATCCGTCACCTTCATCCACTGAGGTTGTAAAGACTGTTGTACCAGTGGAAAGTACTACAGCATTTACTACTGAAGGGTTGGTGCAGATAATTTCAGAAGAAATAACATCACCCACTGGCCCTCCTGCCATTCCGACATTGGTTGTGTCTACTGTAACAACTGTACCACCATCTGAAATAATCACAACAGTTAAGGAATCAGATGTCTCAGAGGCAGCAGATGCCGCAACGCTTCAAGATGTTATAAGAGAGACAATGACTACAGATGCAGCCACTGATCTAAAAACAACAAAGCAGAGTGAAGAAGGTCACTCAAAGTCAACAGCGTCACAGCCAATTGGAGCAACATCAAAGCTTACTGCACCTACAAGTCCACCAGAAGCACCCACACTGCCAGTTGGACCTTCAGTAGAAGTGTCAGAACATACTCAGAAAACAACAGTAAGGATGCCTGGTATCGATGCAACAGATCAGCCAGGTAGAGCAAGCCCAGGTATCAAACCTGTTGAAATCTCACCTCCTGGAATTTTTACAGAATCAAGGCTTTTTATAACAGACAAGCCTACCCTCGGGCATGTGACACAACCAAGTACCACAGCTGTACCCCAAAAGACAACAACTGCTATTGTTACTGATGCTCAAACCACAGAAGGCTCCACAGCAATTGATGAACTGATAACTGAACTGATGGAGCAAACATTTGAAACATCACAGAGCACAGAACAAAATATTGGGACATTCTCAACTAAGACACCACAAGAAGTAACATCAACTGCAAATGTAAAACAACAGACATCTGATAGTCTTGAAATGCAGCCCACAGTGTTGAGTACAACTGAAGGTAAACAATCAACTGAAGAAGTTAAAATAGCAAGTACTGTTATCTCAGTGACCTCCAAGCCCAAAATATCGGAAGTGCCTCTTAAAACCATAACTGTGGATTTAACCAAAATGCAACAAGCAACGACCGGTGTGTTGTCCAATTCTGGATCGACTACTCAGTTTCCTAACATTTCCCTCCCTGAAACAGTTGGTCCAAGTGAACAGGACCAGACTGTTACCCAAGAAGCCGTCAAATTAACAAAAGCAATCACCTATGAGGATGGCACTACAACTACCATTTCCTCCATAACTCCTGAACTTGCCACAACATTGGCTACCTCTAGGTTGAGTGTGTCAGATAATCAAATGAATGAAGAACAGGAACACACAACTTCTAAAGCAGCAAAAAATACCCTATTAATGTCAACACCTACAAAACAAGATACTCAAGGAGCTACTGATATGCCTGTGGAAGTACTCACAGAAAGTGTGGACAGGTTTACTACTGAAGATGAAATGATGCATACTTCACAAAAACCAGTTGAGGAAAAAACAACGACATTAATCACCATGGATGAATCAGTAACCCCCATTCCGTGGGTGGCTACAACAGAGGAAGATTTTTCTGGAACCTCAGAACCTCCCGTGTCAGTTGAGAGAACCACAAGCAAGAAACAACCAGTTGATTTCACAATGACAGACGTGACCACTGTTGGAAAAGTGACAGATCCTGAGCTACCTTCTACCACACTCTCAGTAGAACTTGGTACATCTATGTCCGAAACTTTATTAATTGATACAAGTGTGTCTCAAACACCAGGACATCAATCAGAATCAAGTTCATCACCTCTTGACAGTGTACCCACAACTCGTCCTTCTGCAAGTGTTCCAAGGTTTGTGTCAGAGGCTGGGATGCCAGGATCTGGTGAACCTGAGGAAACAGGAGCCACAGCAAGTCCACAAAAAGTTACTCTGGAGACTCAAGAGACGTCAGCCGCTGTTACAGAGAAACCCAAAGACCGACAAACAATTGTACCACCTCCTCCTCCAACGAGTCCACCAATGAGGCCTACATCAGTCAAGATGAGACATGAACATAGTTCACCTGCTACTCATCAAACAGCTTATCCAAGTGATCAAACTATGAAATTGGAAGTCATAACCACACAAAAACCATCTTCTGTATCAGCAACCAGTAAAATTGTTACAATAAAAACAATTCCACAGTCAGTCATAAAAGGAACAGTGGAGGCAACTGAAGAAACAACACCATTCCAAACAGAATCAGCAATAAGTGTGAGCACAAGTGAACAGGCAACTGATTCACATTTGGGGGCTGACCGAACAGATGCTCATCCATTCACCTCAGAAACAACTTCAGTAACAATTGAGGAAATGGAAACAACACAATCAGTCAAGCATACTGCTGTCACAAAATTATCGGAGGTCACATCTATGTCAACTTCCGAGCAAGATCAACCAACAGTCATACCTTCCCTTCATCCAACCACATTAACTGAAGAAATATCCATACCACAAGCTGTAGTAACAGAAGCTCAGAATAAACTTACTATTCCAACAATAGCAAGACAAACTACATCGGCCTTTGAAACTACCAAACAGAGTACTCCTGAAGCTACCACAGCACTGCCAGTGGAAATTCTGACAGAGCAAGTACAAGAAACTAAAACAGAAACATCGATGAAAGTCAGTAAACGTCTTGAAGACATGTCAACATCTGCCATGGATCCTACAACTGTTCTGGTAGCAACTACTGAAGAAGATTTGTCCGGGTACTACCAAACGCCTCAATCCCCATTGAAGGAAGAAATAATTACTAAGAAAGCAGAAACCACAGACAGTTTTGTGACAACAGACTTGTCCAAGATTGAAGAAGTGACCAAGCATCCTGTACCTGAATCAACATCTCAAATGGTAAAACCAAGTAAATCAATGCCCGAAAGTACAATACAGGTTTCTAGTGTGCCCTCAACACCTCAAGCAACTCCAAAATCTAGTCCATCTGCGCAAGATGTTGAATCTACAAGCACCTCTGTCCAAAATACACAAGTGATTATTTCAGATGCTCAGGTACCTGAGTCTGAAGTACCTCAAGTGAAGGACATAGAAACCACAGAGGTTCCAAGGATGTCTACTGCAATTTCAGAAGTGAAGACTGATGGTGTTACGATGAAACCAGAACCAACAACAAGTGCACAGAAGGACAAACAAACAATCATACCACCTCCTCCACCAACAAGCCCACCTGTCAAGCCTACATTGACTACTTTGCCTGTCTCTTCTCAAGATACCAGGATGCCTGTGTCTGAAGTAACTCATGTTGAGGAACTAAAAACCACAGTTGTTCCAATGAGACCTACTATGAGGTCTGATGTAAAGACTGAGATTGTTACAAGCAAAACAGAACTTACATCAGGTCCCCAGAAGGTGAAAACAACAACTATCCCGCCTCCTCCACCAACTAGTCCACCTGTGAGGCCTACGTTACCTACTGTGCCAGTCTCTCTGCCTTCAACTGAATCTTCAACAGAAGAAGTAGAAGTACAGACTGTGGGAACTGCTATAGTTACTTCTGAACCAGAAACTGCTGAAAAAGGAACTACTGTTAATTCCATGTTACCTGCAGCAATGACATCCGCTCAGATTTCCACAGAGATTGATTCTGAACATGGCAAAACCTCAACTCATCCTATGACTTCAAGTGACATTTCTGAGACTAGGGACCCTGAATATCCATCAACAACAATGGAACTGCTAAGGAGAACAACAAAACCTGCTGTAACAGACAAAATATCGGTTGAAACACTGTCCACATTGCCACAAAGTAGTGCAGCAAAAACAACGGCAGCAGCATTACAATCTCTCCTGATGACATCTGCTAAATCTAATGTACCAACAACAGCCAAACCTACAACTGTGCTTTCTCTGTTGAAAACTGTCTCAAAATCTATAAGCACTGCACAAATGAAAACAGAGGCTCGATCATCTCCTGAACCCATCACTGAAAAGACTGTTAGTGATTCTTTAGTTACAGTCAAGCCTGTGTTGTCAACTTCAATCAATGCTACACCTAAAACAGCTACAACAGACAAAATGCTAACCACTGAGGAAAAAATGAAATTATCAACAACTGTGAGTCCGCCAAGTTTGTTAACAGTTCTGTTAAGAACCATAAATCGAACAACAGAAACGTGGTACAAACGTCCTAAATCTTCAATCGACACGTTTCTTCAAGAGGGCTCTGGGGAACCTCCAATGGTCAGCCGAGACATTTTTCACACAACAGAGAGTGGCCTCCCAGGTGATTCCGCAGTTTCCTCAGCAACAACCCCTGATGGAGCAACACCAGATGGAGGAGTTGCAGAGACAACTACCGGGAGCTACTGGATCACAGAGTTGGTAAAATCTACTTTCAGGGCTGTTACAGCTTCAGTGACTGGTCTGGGAAGCACTTTGGTGACGTCCGAGCCCGGCAGAATGCCGACTTCGGCCTCTGAGACAAATAAAACAGGTACTACACTGCATGGTTAATTCAAACCTGAAATAATATAGGAGTCTAGTATTAAAAACTATTAAAGATGCCAATTTGTTGGAAAGCAGTTTTCACTAAATCCTTGATTTATTGCAAACCTTGTAGTATTATTTGAAGAATAATTTATGGAAAGTTACTTCTTTTGTTCTTCCTTTCTTTTTACCTGCCCTTACCGTATTAGCGTGGTGCTAGAAATTTAAATGGAGATTTAGAAAAGATTTGCAGTTTTATAAATATTTATAAGGTTTTTTGCACTACGCATTAAGTATGACTTTTCAGTGTTTAATATTTTCTTGGCACCTATGTTTATCCTTGACCAGGTGAAGATGGAAAGCTCGAGCCGTCGCCGTCTCCTTCAGAAATTGCTTCTTCATCGACTACATCAAAAGACCCTTTCCTTTTCATACTACCCAGCAACGAGGGGTCAGGATCAGAGAAACCACCCTCTGGTACCCCCCATTCTGAGGGACACACTTTTGTGGTACCAGCAACCCATGGAGGGGCATCTGGAGAGGTAACAGGAGCAAGTGAAGGTCAAGAGCTAACTTTCACCTCCTTGTCACCAACAACACCTGAAGGAACCTTTAGGGTGTTTGAGTTAGTCAAACCGTTTGAAGGAGTAACGCAGAAGACAAGGCCCAGTGATGCAGTGTCTCCAGTTGTCACTGCAGATGCAGTAACAACAAAGGTGGAAACTTCAAGTAAACAAGGTGTGTAGTAGTCACTCTTGACTCTCATTGAATGATGTCACTAGTTTTTTTAATAACGAATATCTATCATATCTTTCTATTACTTGTCACACAAAGCTTTCTACACTGTTACTTTGACAATCTTTGACGATCTTCGTCTAAAAGTACTGAAACTAATAACTTATAACTAATTAACATTCTCATATCTTTTACTACGCATTTTACTGTTCTGAAACTGCCTCCTTCTTTCTGTGTGCATTTAATTGCAGTGGCATAATCATGGGGGGGGGCAGGGGGTTGGGGGAGCCCCGAGATTAGAACCTTTGCTCCCTCCTCCCCCCGAAATGAAAGTGTCTGGTTATGCCGCTGTCTATTTGCTACAAAATTAGTTGTCATTTTATATGAAGTAGTTGCGTTGGTCAGTCCAATACATCTCAAATCAAACATCACTTGAAAGCTGTTAATTGAACAGTCAGGAGGATGGTCAGCAAGGACATGGTGTACATGCATGCTGTAGTAGTACGGGAGGAGTGCAAAACTAAACAATCAGTAACTCCAGTTGACCCTCATGTGACCTCTGGGTCTTCCGTGGTTCGACCATGAGATACCATTTGTTTCATTTTGCATTCTTCCCTTAGCAATAACATAGTCAAAAGCCTCCAAACCCAAACCCCAACCATTCTGGAGGTCCATTTATACTTCCCCTGAATATATGAAGTGAATAGCTTTGTCAGAGCTAACACTTGCACAAATGATTTTCAATCTGTTAGGAGCATTATATCTTAACAAAGCAAAATCATTTGAGGCAAACTTCTGGCATTGAAACTCACCTTGTATTTGGTTGAAGTATAATGTTGACCGCAGTTCGAAGCCAAAAATTGTTGACTGTCTGAATTTGACAAATGTCTGAATTGTGTTTGTATTCCACAGTTGGTCGCAATGTGGCCATAATCGTCGTTATTGCGCTGCTTATCCTCGCGGCAACTGTTTATCTGGCCCTCAAGTATTGGAAGTAGCCACTGCAATTCGTCCAGGAATTTCCCCCATTCTAACCTCATTTTGACAAAAGATTTATAATCAAGGAGCGATATTGTTTTGCTTAATGCTTCATCTTCCTTATTTACAATGTTTTAACACATGTTTTGGTTGCAAACATTCTCTCATATTTTTTTATATATTTTTTTCTTCTTACAAACATGTTTAGTTGTTGATTATTTCCTTGTGTTCTTTTTTTCCTGTTCATCATAATGATTTGTCCGCATCATTTACTTTGGTATAAAGTGACTTATTACGATTTTGTAAATATTTTGTGTATAGTGTTTGTGGAAATCACAAAATAACAGTAATATTGAGGTACTTGTGTGCCCTAAAATGATGTTAGAAAAGAAATATTACACTCAGCTTTTATGAGTGTTTTCAGCAAAAAATTGCTTCATCAAAATTGCATCATCTTGGCTTAAACTATTATTTTACACTTACATACATGATCATTATCTAGAAATATTCTGCATCGTTTTATTAACAATACAGCTTCGCTTGCACGTTCATGCATTCACATGTCATTCATGTTTGAGTTTAGTTTACATT
Source organism: Pisaster brevispinus (assembly GCA_023634235.1). Classification (NCBI taxonomy): domain Eukaryota; kingdom Metazoa; phylum Echinodermata; class Asteroidea; order Forcipulatida; family Asteriidae; genus Pisaster; species Pisaster brevispinus. Next base: position 17,038,881 of record JAMKCF010000004.1, read on the forward strand.
CACAATTAATTACTGGAAACCACCATTCTTCTTTTGAGAGAGTCCAAGTGATTGTGAGAGATACTACCTAACTGTTATCTAAACAAAACATGTTGCAAAGCGTGAGTATGTGACCAAAACTAATTGATAACAATATCATTGATTTCCAAATGTAGATTTGGAAATCTATGCAAAACATTAATGTACAGACCTCTTTATGCTTGCCTCCACGCTTGTTGTGTTCCCTGTCATAAATTTTGTTGAACTGAAACAAGGTGTCCGACATTTTCAGTTGAACAAAATTCATTTGGTTGATACAGGCTGGCTGCAATGTGAACCGTAGGTCAATACACTTCAAGTCTGGCACATACTTCTCATTCTCATCGACCTAAACCAATAGATCCCTTGCATATGATGTCACAAGCTCAAACAGCACCCTCACTGGGGTCAAAGGAAGACCTATCGATGCATTAGCGCTGTGCGTAACGTTTCCAGTGTTTTTACCTCACGATAGAGGCCTATGCAAGGGGTCTCCGTTTGATGCCATGTAAAAAAAAAAAAATGCCAGGAAAGTTTGACAAAATTTGAATGCATTTCAGGCTGTTGCAAATCATTTGCCTACAACTTTATGAAATAAGATATTGGTGCGAGTAATCTTGAAGTATGTCTCAGACCATGTGATAATTTGAATACTTTCCTCTTCCTATGTTCACATGCTTCTTCTTTAACTAATAAGGGAAGACAATGTGATGCTAGGTGGCAGCAAATATACCGGATATTTTTCTGTTCTTAGCATGCACTCATTTTCAAGAACAGTAATTTTATCCCGTAGGTCAGCTGCCACCTAGTGTCTTTAAAAGTGATAAAGTGATTTGTCAAAAACAAAACAACTGATTTTTACACTTTTGAAAATAAATTTGGTATGTGATAAATTCTAAGGCACAGCAACTTGGAAGACTTCTTCCATGTAAGCAGCGGTCATTGAATGCAGAAATGCATGGATTATTAAATGTCTGGATTATTCAATTTCTTTTTAAATTAAGTTTCAAGTAATTTTTCCAATCATTGTTGGGGTTGAATTAAGCAAATTTAAAAATGGATAATTGATTATTTTGTGTAGAATTAATGTTTCACATTTTTACTTTTAATTTCATAAAAATTCTTCAGTAGGATTTGAAACTTTGCAACCTTAGAAGTAAATTTTGTGGAAACACCATGTACATGTACATACAAAATTCTTATTGTATTTACAACCAAATGAACAAAACCATGTGCCCGGCACTTAATTTCGTAGAATCAAATGTTATACTTCCATCAGTATTCTGTCATGTCATTTTATCAAAAGGCCTTGTAGATAACATCTTGAGCTCGAAAAGCACCCTCACAGAAGTCAAAGAAAGACCCCACACCTGCTGAGAGTTGTGCTTGGCTTGTTAACACACTCGCCTTTCCATTTTTGTGGTTGATGGGGTCATATGCAGAAGGTCTATATAACTTTAACTAACAAAATTAAATATATCAAATATCACAAATTTAAGGTCGGACACATTTTCACCAGATTCAAATTCCTTTTCCCAACAGATCATAAAACGTGTGCCCCATGCCCACCTGATGTTTGCCCAGTGTGTGGGTCAGATGGCTTGACATATTCGTCAGCCTGCGAGTTACAGCGGCTAGCATGTGTGCGTGGATCCACGTCACTAGTGTCTGTGTATGAAGGTGACTGCATACCAGGCCTATTTGAACTAGGTAAGGCTCTCATTTTGTAATCACTCCTTTTATCATCCTAAATGATGAATGGGAACAGTTCATGCATAACTCACCTTCCGTTTTGCATTGCGTTGTGACATCTAGGTCGATGTGGCAAAGCGCAACGGGGCATTTTGTGATGTTGCATTGTCAAGCAACAGCGGATGGTGCACACTTTGATGATGTCAAACTTTTAACCAATCATGGCTCTTTGCTTAGCGTCAGTTGTACATGTACACAGGAAACGTTCACTTAGGGTGCATTTTCGCAGCTAACCATTAACTGTTTCGGTTCTTGGCTTGTTCAACTGGAAGAGTTCTTGGTTACGACCGTGAAAACGCACCCCTAGACAAAGTCAAGTAAACTGGGCGTTACGACTAAAAACAGTAGGTGAAGATTGTGGTTTGAATTGGCACAACAAATTGGCTTCTAAGCTTATCATTTTGGAGTCTGAGCATAATACAAACTATCGGATACTTCTAAGCTGGTTAGATTGAGGCTCCTTTGAAGTAAACATCCATGTTAACAGGACCAAAGAATAAAGTAAAAATGGGAAAAGTTAAATAACTCTTAAATCCTTTTTTAGTTAAAATTACACTTTAAGCATTGATTGAGCAATTTGTTTCACTACAACTAATGTTTCCGAATAGTAGATTTGTTTTTAACAGAAAATAGCAACCATTTATGGAAATGGAACTGAATTCTCTTACTGCAGTTTAACAGCTGTCAAGTGTTCTTTGGTTGACAGTCAGCCATTAAACCCATGCTATGTTCTTAAGGTCTTGCTTATATTTGCAATGTTATAGAGGGAGCCCTAGAACTTACACTTTAGGGTCCAATTTCATGACACGGCTTTACCATGGAAATCTGCGCGTACACTCTGCTGCAGCCCATTGAAATAATCATGTTACAGGATGTCATAAGCGCATAATTCTTCCGGCCGAAGTCACCAAGGTAAATGGTCAAACTTAAAGTGCCAGGGTGGGGATGGGGAGTAATAAGTAAGAAACTCTAGATTCAAAGATCCAGAGTTAACATCTAAAATTATAAAATGAAATTAGGGAATAGCTTCTGCATGTGGGTCAAATTTCATAGTGCTGCTTACCACAAAATTCTCTGCCGAAGCCCACTGATCACCTTGTTTTATGGGGCACCATAATGTTGTGGTAAGCAACACATAAAATAGGCCCATAGTCAACTGAAATATGAAGGGAGGTGAAATTTTTACGTTCAATTTTATCATTGACATTGTTTTCTTATTTCTTCAGTGAATGGCACAAAGACCTGTGATGAATTTGAATGTCCCAATTTCAACAATCCCGTATGCGGCAGTGATCACAAGACGTATGACAACGACTGCAGCCTCATCAAGACGCAGCTGTGCTCAGAAGGGATGCAAGACTTGACCAAGCAGCATCACGGGGAATGTGAGGACTTCTTGGAGGTCAACACTCATTTAAAGTCACCGTCTGTACCGTGATCATGTGTTGACTTTAAGGTAATCAATTTGTGAGTTTGAATATCAAAGAGAATCTCTAAGATTCGCAACAACAAAATAGATATTTTGTTCCATATATTTTTTAAACTAATGAGTTTTTTTTTTTAAAAGTTGAAAATCGTTTAAGGGTTTAAGCGTATGAGATTACTTTTAAATAGATAACTTGTTTAAATATAACCAAGGGTTTGGCACTGACTTGAAGGTCTGAAGTAGGTGTTTTGCTCACAGCCCCTTGGAATGTAATCTAAGGTTGTCATCCCTGTTGGGAGCCGAGATGTATTCCTTGTAGGTATGTGCCTGGGATAGTCATCTTCTTAACCCATGACGGAGCTTGCAGGTATCCAGGGTACTTACAAGCACTGTCAAAACAAATCTTGATGAGGCTGTATCAGAATTGGTGGCTACAGCTAAGGCTACGACTGTTGCTAAGGGTGTTGCAAGGGATGTACTATACTTCAACGCATGATGATGTGGAAACCTAGCCGTAGCCTTAGGAACAAGTTTTGACTCCTGAAGCCTGGCTGATCCCTATTCTTGTTAATACTTAATTATTTTTTTGTTATTTTTGTCCTTATTGTATATCCATTGTCAAATGTTTAGAACAGCCTGTTTGCATTTGGTTGGGTCAGTTTTACAGCATTGTTTTACAGTTTTTAAATAGATGATGTGCCTTTATCAAGTGATTACAAAGGTGATCGGATAAGTAACATGGCGTTTTTAAAACCACTTTTTGTTCTTATTTTTTTTGAAACAACATTCTTGCTTTTGTCACTGAGTATTTGTGACGGTTGATTTGAATGAATTTATAAACCAAGCTAAATTAATGATCAACAAAAACATGCTGTAAATGTACATGGTTAAACTGTGAATAAGTAAAAAAATATCACACTTTGTGAAAACTTTTTAATTTTAAAATGTTGTTGTTGCACAAATGAAATCCTTATTACAACTTAAATGGTTTGATTTCATTTGATTTTTAGTCTTTCTATTTGATTTGTAGCTTCTATTTTCTGTGTTGTTCGTCGTTACAAGTTAATAACGCCACTATTTCTCAACTAATGGCTGAGATCATAAAGTGTATGGTTTAAGTCTGTATGCCCATTTGGTTTTGTTGGTTAAAGGTGTAATATGATTCAACCTGTTTGACCAAATCTCTTTCGGGCCAAAGTGTATTAAAATGGTTAAATTGTTTTTTTAAGGAGAATACTAAAGATTATTACCCATGATTATTCATAATGCCTATGTATTTTTCCCAGATTCAGCAGTCAGCTGTGAAGAACAAAAACAAAATATTTAATAGAAAAAATGAACACACCTTTCTTGCCTGTGTGCAACACAAGAAAAGAAAAAACCCCTGAACAAACAGTAGGATATTTTACTTGATGCACCTGACGCCATCACTCATGATAAATCTTGGTTGCACCGTTTTGCCAATCAGATTCCCCATGTGTTAATGTGTAGTGTGTATTTAGACACGTACTAGCCCTATGTAGGACTCTTCCTCTGTTCTTTACAAGGATACACTGTAGTAATTATACGAAAGTGAAAGGCATCCTGGGCACGTACATCTCTTTTATGCAACTTGACTTCCAAAATGGCAGATCGTATGGGCAGACAGTGGCTGCTTGTAATGTTAGCGTAAAAAGACTCTAATAATTCTAATGGATTGAATTTATTTCTACATTCACAACGCTTTACTTCACTATGCAATTTGTTTGATGGTGCCTTCATGATAAGTAACTGGAGCCAGACTGTTGATTTTTGTCTAAACCCATTCCTGGATTCATGACTGGAGTACTTGGCCTTCTATGAGAAATGCTGCACATGTATTATAGTATGTATAGTGATGTACTGAAGTATTACGTTAAGTTTGGTTATTACATTGAAGGGTATTTCTATAGTATAAATACCTCTCGGTGTACATCTCAAATATTATACGTGCCTGATACCATTTGTTATCTGATATAACAAGTAACGAGATGAGTGTAGTGAAAGTATCTCTATCAATGTAGTATATTTCTATATCTTAAGTATGTATGTAGGAAATCGAATATCGAACTTTTTAATTCATTTGAGTGTGTGTTGTGGACCGTTACGACTGACACAGACTATTATGGTCATTTTCGAAACCATGGTTTGGGCTCCACCTGCCTGTTTGAAGCCCCATAAGGACAACAAATGTTTTCTAACGGAGCCCGGGTCATGATTTTGAAAATGGCCTATGTCTGACAATTAAATTGGACAGTTATGTCCCAGCCATTGTGTCCACCAAATCCTTAGGCCTATGTCCTACCCCCTGTGTCTGACACATCCTGACTGACAAACCTTGATGGTGCATAACGTCAGTTATATATTTTTTTGTTTAGGTACAAATTCTCATGATGCCTTTGAAGTACCAGTAACACGTTAACAGAAATACAGAAGTGATTAAATTATGTTAAGAAATGTGTGTGGAATACAACATAAATATGTAATGACAGTTAAGCCATGACTAGTATATTTTGTCATGAACTTGGAAATGTTTTATAGCACCATGCCTTATTGTAACTGACCTAGTTAACAAAATTTGTCAAACTTTCTGCATAATTGTATATAAAATGTATTTTAGAAGAATTTTTAAATTGGATGGTCAGCACACAACATAAATATTGTTTGTTGCATGAATTGTCTGATATTTTGTATCAAATTTTTAAATGTGCATCATTGTTATAGAGTGAAGTACATAACATTTGTTTAACTGTCCCTGTTTATGTATTTATATTGTACACCTTACTTACGTGTTGGTACCCTTTAGCCGAACAAATAACTTAAAACTGCCTCGTTTGTGAATGTTAGCATTGACTACAAACAACTTTCTATGGCTTGTGTTGTAAATTGCTTTATGATTTGACTTTACCAAACTGTTTTGCTTCTTAATACCTTTATGTGTACACATATCACCTTTAGCAAGGTGTAACAATTTCCAAACAGTACCTTCTGGTATATTTTGGAATCTACTGCAAATCTCCTTGTGCATGAATATACAATAGCTTCACATGGCGTTTAACTCTTTACAAGAAGCATAAAAACCATTAGTTACTCAGAGTTGCGACAGAAGTTTTAAATCACATCTATAGACATTGTTATCCTATGTAAATGATCCCTGTCTTATTCTTGAGTTTAAGATCTAAATCGTTGTTTGAATGTATGGGTTTATTTATTTTTAATGTATAATATCTTTGAATTGGTCAGAACAGTGGCGTTATTTATGACTTACTTTTGTAATGCAGTTGACTATAGTTATGTGTAACTGTACCTTTTAATTTGATCTTTTTCCTTTGATAATTAACAAACGCATTTCAAGCTTTCGACTGGAAATGATTAAACTGTAACAAATAGAATAGATTATAGTTTTCTAACTAGTGTCTCAACGAAAAGCAATTAACATTTTGTACTTAAGCCTTATGTAAATTAATTATATAAATGACCATTGCAATAATTATATCTTTCAATTGAGTAGAAGGTTGATAAAAAAAATCTTTGGATTAAAACTTAATCAAGCATACACGTAATATGGTAGTCGAGAATTTTTATCAAATATGTTTTGAAATAGCGTTTTTTAGGCTCTCCTGTTGCTTATTAAGAGGTCTAACACAGTGTCATTTTCACAATTCAGTGGAGCGGACTTCAATGCTGATGGACGGAAGAGTTATTTTATTGCAGTTCAATTGTGAGTGTAACAAATACAACATAAAGAAATAATATTTGAACAGGTCCCAATATCGCAGCTGCTTAAGCAGAAAATAGTAGCCTTACAGTTGTTAGCTTTACTATTTTACGAGTGGTATACAGTCAATATTTAATAACACCCCTCGCAAAGATTCTGAAGCAAAAACAAGCATTTGTAATAGCTAATAGCAATACTTGGTGGAGGTTAATTGGCCAACATCAATGTCCATAAATGCATTACAAAATGGGCACTGCCTTTTTACCTGTTTCTTCATTCATAGTTTTCTTGTGAAAAAATATAACCCTGCCAAGTTCAATATTGTGTAAATATACACATGTACATGTCACACTGTACAATGACAGTAAAAGTTGACGAGATGTCTCCATATCTTAGTTTACTTGTTGCTTATTGACTGATTGTTATGTTTCTGAGCAAGGGTAGTGTTTTTCTGATTCGCACGTTTTTACAGTCAAAATAAAAGATGTTACGTGACATAATCTCAACCAAAAATACGACAGAATCTTTGCAAGAGTTGTTTAAAATCTGGATTGCATCTTTTCGAAACAGAAAAAAAACCTATCGTGCCTTCATCACCACTCATAAAGAATCATGAAAGATACCAAGGTGTTGAGAGAATTATAACAATGAGATTTGAAACAAAACCCATAATATTCATACACAAATTATTTAAACAGACCCTAATTCATAATGCAGGCAAGCACATGATTTAAACATTGAAAGTATTGCATAAATGGGTTACCAGCCAAATCACAATAAGATGTAACTGTTGGTGACTGGTTTCCTGCCAAATAAAATAATAAAGTTTTCAGTAAGAAACATTTTTTTTCTGCTTAACAGCTTTATGAAAATGGACTCTAGTCTTTTCAACATTTTCAAAAATACAAACAAAAATATAGATTTTAGGTGTTTTTTTTTTACATCAAACCGAGCATGTTGAAATCACCTTTTAGACCTCTCCTTAATTTACAGTAAATAGATGTCTTCAGTACAAAAGTAGAATTCACTCTATGAAATAAATTACAAACAGTATTGTCCATACATTCACACAAGAAAACCCCCCAAATATGTACACTATCATCATGATCATTATACTTTAACTAACTATATCATCAATAAATAATAATTTTTGATTCATAATCACATATTCACATTTTGTAAAAAAGCTCTGGACGGATTTACACAATCAATAAAATATATTTATACACAAGTATTTTGACTTTGGTCTAGTATCAGTTTCTACACTCATACAATCATTGTGGAAAACAGAACAGGCTAGTTGACCAAAAATGAAACTAAAATGAAGAATCAAAGCCAAAGGTTTAATAAAAAAATCTACATTTGAAAGACAGACAATAAATATATTAAGTGCAATACTAGTGTGTCGTGGCCAAGCAGATAAGAGCACTCTGGTGTTTCTGATCAGCAGAGTGTAGGTTCGAGTCCCGGTCATGACACTTGTGTCCTTAAGCAAGACACTTAACCATTATTGCTGCGTCCTTTGGATGGGACTTGAAGCCCTTGGTCCCTTGTAATATAAGAGCCAGTAATATAAGAGTTGAATGATACTTTTATTTGTTGGTTGTGTAGTCCATAACGCCTGGTTAGTGTAAGAATGAATATACCATTGGCATAAAATAGTTTCACATTACTGCTGTACCTTACCTTAAAGACAAAATAAAGGATTGGTAACTAGAAAATAAAACACAAAATTGATTACTTTCAGTCAGAAAGCTCACTGAATATAAAAAATTCATAACACTACCAATCCTCCAAAGAAATACTTTGGTCTGAAATACTGTAAAGGTCAAGAAAGTAGCATTTCCACACCCCAAATCACTGCTGCTTCTTTTGATGGCAGCAAAGCATGTGTCTGATGTAGGCCTACAGTAGTAGCAGCGCCTGTTAAGTACACATGGTTTTTCAGAATACGCAATACAAATATGCAATACATTTACTCGACACACAAATATGCAATAAGCAAACGCACACATACATCTTGCCCTTCCACAACCCATTGAACAACCACCAAGTCAGGACAAACCCACTACATCTGTATAGAGTAATTTTATGATAGCTGTGCCCATTTGGCTGTTTCTGGAACTAACGGTCTGCGTTTTCGGACCTGTAAAAAGTCCTACTTTTAAAAAACAAGCCTGTTTAAAAAAAAATCAAATACATTACTTCTATATACCCTGTGTGCATCGCTAAGTATCAAACCATTATAACAACTGAGAGGTGCTGAAAAAATAGCACAGTCAAGGTTGCCATATAAAGTATGCAAACCTTTCTGGGAAACTAAAACCAAACTTGACTGCAATTCCCCCTTTAATTTCATTATATTTCTGGCTAAACAACAATTAAAAATATAAAAATAAAATAAAATTGAGTGCATTTTATTAGCAAATCTTGAACGACTGGATCTTATTTGTGGGAAAAAGACAAATAGCTCTTTCAGTAGACATAGGCCTACTAGAATTTTCACCTAGTGCCAAATCCAATTGTTAACATTCTAGTAGTAGAATCTGATGAAGAATGTCATCGCTGCATGCCACTCTTGTCCCTTGAAACAGAGGTCTGCTGTAACACAATATTGTTGGGTTCCTGGCGGAAGAGCGTAAAGCTCTACAACCTTCTTCCACACACACACAAAGTCCTTTTTTTCTCAGCAATAGTAAACTTGTAAGCAATGGCTCCTTAACCCTCAAAATGGCTTTACCAAGGACATGTTTTCTCATTCCCATGCAGAATTTAACCTTCCTATAGTGACTTACAGATGGCAGAAAAACTCCATGCTAAGTTTTCTTGAAACACCATTTTGCATATTAATTGCTTACGCCCTTGTTCTGGTTACGCTTTCACTTCGGCCTTCTTCTGGGCACACGTCCACATGATAAGCAGCACCCACCAGAAGAGTTCAGCATTTCTCCTGAAGAAGATTAAAGCACACTGATCGAAAATGTTGGGCTGTTTTCAGAAACACCTCAGCTCAAAACAGAGATAATTTACATGATGTTGCTGCAAACATTAGTTTCAAGATTGATTTCCCACATGGCGAGGTTTCAAATACTTCTCAACATGTCCGCCATCATTGCTGAGGGACGAATGCCCTGTGTCTCGTTCCATCACTCGCTGTAACCTAGACGTGTCCATCACAATGGGTCTCATTTCTGTGTATTTTTCTTCTCAAAGTCTTTCACTGATTCATGGGGGTCGGCGTTTGTCTGGGCAAAGAGTTGAACAAACTGGGGTCCATGTTTGGAGGTTATTACACACTCTGAAGCATCACGTAAGTACAAAAATATTTCCTACGACAGTCACCTTTGAGACTTACTGCTTGTCAGATACAGACATACCTGCAGGTCTGGAGGATTGGATAGTTTCATGACAAATTGGTAAATAATGAACAGTGCCAGTGTTTTAATGAGAACCTCCTGCCTTGTTCAGTCGTCCAGCTGACACAGCATAGCGACCCCACGGTTGACCCAGTGATTCTCTGGCCGGTCAGACAGTAGATCCAGAAAGAAAACAAAGTTGGTTGAATGACCGGTAGTGGAGAGTGTACCTCTCCGTGCGCTGGTCTTGTAGACTGTTAAAAGCAAACGGAAAACAAAAGTAAGTAAGCGTGAAGCTGCCTGGAACTCGCTTTGTGTGTGTGGGTGTACTTGTAGCTTCACTCAAACCTAGCACTTACAACAAAAGGGACAATAGGTCCACGATTGATGTTACAAGGAAAACAGGGGGGTCCATGTTCGTCAGGACAAAGAGTTGAACAGAGGGGTGGGGGGGGGGGGAAGGGGGGAAGGGTGCCCACTAGTGTGGGCATACCCATGGGTCCTTGTGGGGTCTGAAACACAACGGAATAATGGACCCCACAAGGGAAATCTTTGTTCAACTTGGACCCCACAGGGGTATTCCTCAGGAAAGGGAATAATAGAACAACAGCAGGACCCCACCAGCCCATTCTTGTCTGTGTGTATTTTAACCAGCCACTACAAAATCAGACCAGTATATCAGAGTATCTAAATAAGAACAAATTGATTTTAAATAGTCATTAAAAAAACACAATTAATATTGGTTGAATCACTACTGATTACAATAAAATAAAAAAAGATGGCAGTTTAGTAACATCTGTAGCACCCCCACTGCCGACCCATTGTTGACATGGGATAATATTTTACCTGGGCATGAATAGGTGCTCCTTGGCTCAAAAGAAGATCTCTCTCCGGGTTGAATCCAAATCTAATTTTGAAGTCAAGGAACAAGACAGCTTCGAAAAAAAAGACACATCCTTAAAAAATAAAGGAAATTTGTAATGACGTACATACAACCATTCAAGGTACAAGGCACTTACTCCCCACGTTGCCTCCACCCCCAAATCCCACCTGAGTTTTCCCCGCTAGCCTAAATTGAATTTTACCCCTATACACTGCAACCATATTAATGCAAATATGTTCACATTACCCCTGAATAATAGAATAACGCTGATGCAAGTCCGTCATTGTGGTTAGTCAATGGTTTTATACAAAATATAATATTGAAAATTAATGCTTGCACCCCTTAAATTTAAGCTTGCCCCCCTAAGATTGTAACAGGTCTGGTGCTGCTGCTGCCCACTGGTAGCCAAGTTGGCACGTCTCAATGTCTGGCATGCATGATCACCAAAGGTTAGGATTCAATACACTGATTTTATTCAGTCAAAGCATATCGGGACGGCACCTTTTGCTGTTGGTTTATAGCACAGTTTTCTAAGATCAGTTCATATTAAATCGGAGGATCAGGTTGCCAATTGCTAGTGGTTTCTTACCCTGCTTTTCACCTCTGTGGACCATGGTTGGAATTTTGCCTCAGAACAGAGCCTTGCATGTGAAATGGGCTCTCTGTCCCTACCTGCTTACATGGGTTTTCCCCCATCTACAACTGATATTTCTCCATCTTCTTCTCTAAACAGCTATCTACATGCCCACAGGTTTAAGTGTTAGTCACTTTTGAGGATAGACTAGTTTCGTTAACAGAACTAAAACTAAAAATGTACTAAATTAAGTAAAAATCTCTCCAAAAAGTAGCTGTTGTTTCTGTATACAATATGACTGAAGATGCATAAAAAAAGTAAAAGGATACAACTGGTAGCATATCATAAAGAAGTTTAGGTAACGACTCGGCCAAACAGTTCCCCAACCGATCCCATCTGGCGCCCTCTATGAATAAGCCCTTCACATAGATACCGTCATCCTGTCAAAATAAAAGAAATACAAAAGTTAGGCTAGAAGCATTTTACAAATAAGGGCTTACATTTTGTCTCCAGCTCCAGCCTCCTTTGATGATGGAAATAATGTGCAAAAAGTGCTCTGCTCCAAAAGTGATGACAGACCCCCAGTCCAAAAGATGGAATCAGTGGAATTCTCACTTGTAACTGCAAGGTTGGTTCAGTGGTTTCTTTCCCTGCCTTTCACCTCTGTGGACCTTGGTTCGAATCACATCTTAGACAGGAGACTTGCCTGTGGATTGGGTTTTTGAAACTGAACATTTCTTCTCGTTTCCTGTTCATCCTGTTATTTGCGCTAATTGTGCTGTTGGATGTGTAATGAAATAACAAATAACTAAATAAAGTAATCTGAATAACTGAGCGTTTACTTATAACCCACTTACTGGTTTACAAGGCATTGAGGTCTCCTGCTCCATGACCTGAAACTGGAAGCCCAGCTGGTCAATAGGGATCTTGTACTTCCGAGCGTAGTTCTGCATACTTCCCGTCAAGAAAGACTGGGTGAAATAGAAGCCTGACATCCAGAATACCGTAGGCATACCTGTCTGAATCCAATCCTATGAATCAAGCAAAAATAGAAATCACAAAACTCATGGATGCAAAGACTTCTGCGTTCGTGTTAGGAAAAGTACATCATTGTTTTCTTGGATAAGTAGATTCTTTCCCACCCTCTAAACTCAAACACAAAGACTTTTGTGTTTGTTTTAGGAAACGGGGGCAAAGATATATATTGGTTTTTTTTGTTATTATTATTAGTAGTATTTTAATTTGGGTTTGAACAAAGAAAAAATTGACTGGAGCGGGACTTGAACCAATGACCTCCGGATTAACATACGGGAGGTTGTTGGTTCAAGTTCCGCTCCAGTCAATTTTTCTTTGTTTAAACCCAAATTAATTAAAGGAGGAAGGCGGAGGAAGGCACCCCCCTCTTTAATTTACCCAACCTTTCAGTTGTGCATTTTTTTTGATTTCATTGAGGGGGAAAGAGGAGGGGGGTGAGGGTTCTGAGCGAGGGTTATTCCATTGGTTTTTATAAAAAGTAAACTAATTTCCATCCTCTGAACTTAAACGCAGTGATTTTCGTGATATTTTTTTTAGGGGAAAGTTTGTCATTGTGTTTTGGAAGAGTAATTTTTTTTCCCTCTAGCTTTTAATGAATACACCATACAACCAAAATGTAAAAATCTCAGGTGGTCATACTAGACTGATAAATATGAAAAACATTTTTGTCAGGGATTTTTTGCATTTTAATACAACCCTTATTTTGATTGCAGTAATCAAAATAATCAAGTGAATTTTCTGGTCTTCAAATGCTACTTTCCCAAATATTGACAGTGTTTCAGATGGAAACATTTCCCTTGCTTATTTTGATTGCTGCAATCAAAATAAGGGTAGTATGAATATGCACACAAATCCCTGACAAAATTGTTTTACTTAGTTTTCAGTCAAACATGACCACCAAGTTTGATGAAACTTTCACCAATATGCTTGTTTTGATTGCAGCAATCAAAATAGGTGAGCAATTTTGTTTGCTCTTCAAATGCTATTTCCTCCATGTTGACAGTGTTTCAGGTGCAATCATTTCTCCTGAGGATTGATGCTGGTGTTAACTATGGGAACCTTTACCTTAAAGAACAGCAGTCTTGCCATCAGGTCTGTGATGTAGCTACCCAGGGGCTTGAGGGAAGGGTAGGACTTAGCCGCCCACATCGCTGGAACCTATACAGGCAACAGATTTCCACAGATTTTTGAAGTGATAAGTGAGAGCGTCTAAAAAAAATTTCTGTCAGTTTTGTTGTCATTTTTTAAACAGATTTGAAGATCAAACTGCAAAACCTTTTCAACTTGTTCAATGCTCGCTAAAGAAAATGACCACAAATCAGAAATCTGAAACTAATCATGTAGTTTTCCATTGAATACCTCTTGTGCACTACTTAAGTACATTTAATACCCACACGGTTAAAATACCCCCCTTTCCCAATGACAGTTCATCATTGAATGGATCTCACCTTGCCCACCATCATACTACTGAAGACGTCTTCTAGATCACTAGACATGACTACAAGTCCTTTCAGCGCTCTCCTGATATCGAGTAGACTGCTGCGGATGACGTTGATCAGTCTGCCGAAGCGAATCAGCTCCTGTACTAATACAGTGTTCATGGATTCCTCATAGCACACTGGGTATTTAGCCTGATGTTCAAGACAAATTACACTATTGTCAATTGTACAAAATAAATATTTAAAAAATAAACATATAAAAAAAGTGCTATATAAAGTTTAAACCAGGGCCTAAAAGCATAGAGCTGCTTAACGCTAACCTTCCATTGCTTATTGTAAGCAGATCCATGGTGACAAAGCAGACCTAATTTAGAGGGCTTATCAATGTATCTATTCATTCATTTGTGTGGGATATTTTTCGAAAAGGGGGGGTGGGGGGGGCATGGGTTCCAAGCGGGGGGTGGGGGAAGCTCCCATCCCACTGCCTCCCCTGGTTACCCCAGGGCATTGGAGATAATAGTTCTTTACAATCCAGATAAGAAAGTCACAAATATTCCCTTCTCAACTATCATTGGTGCACACTCTTAGGTCGTGAGAAGCAGGTCAAGTAAACATTTCTTATTCAAGATTAAAACAAGCCATGGCCTGAGACTGTGATAAATTTTTCATGAAAAAAATCAGCTAAGAATATTTTGGTGTTATAACTTTTGGCAGTCACAGAACCAGAGCTGCCAACATTTGCATCTTGCAATCAGGGAGTTGTTTTGAATCACTTTCTACATAATAAGGAACAAATTTCCATAATTCAGGGAGTTTTTAAAATTCATTCATCAGAACATGGAAAGATTGGTTTATTTCTGAGAGAACTTTCTGCAGAACCAGGGAGAGCTGGCAGCTCTGCAGAAGGCATGGGGATGGATGAGTTGTGTACCTTGACTTCATCCAAGCTGAAGTTGGGAGGAATCTTGGAGAGAATGTCAGATGCTAGATCTTCAATGATCTGCTGGGCAGTTCGTCCTGCTCCAGATGCCTTTCACACACACAAATTTAAGATTACAATTAAAATAAACATACGGCAAAGCATTATTCATGCACAAAAAGCCTAAATCTTACATCAAACCAACTTACGTAAAAGCCAAAACAGCAAATTCGGAAAATTGAAAAAGTACCCCAACCAGAAGCCCTCCCTCCCTGTTACCAATCTTTTTAATATGAAGCATACTATAAGAATGAAGAATTGACACTTCTTTTCAGAGCTATAAATTTTGTCATTCCAGATAAAGGAAAACAAAAGTTGTAAAAGCTAATAGTTTCCTCAGTGACAACTCGATGCATACTGGTATGATCTATCAATCATCGAGCATGTACAATAACATTATACATTATTGTCATTAAAGAAATTAAACTTACAGCACGACATTACTAGTAGCAATTTCATCGAGGCAATGATGCTAGCAAATTTGCTTAGAGTAGAAACAATTTGCTATAAAGCAGCCAGTAGCCAAAATGTGATGCACTTTCTTTGGATCAATTCCCACTGAGCTTCAGCCCCTTTCACACTAAACTTTCTTGGAAATTCCAGAATTTTTAAATTATTTTTTCACATTTGAATTGCTTACCCTGGAAAATTCCTGGAAAATAACCATTTCCCAGGAAATATCTACTCTTGCTTGGGAATAGAGTTATGGGAGAAAACCATGGGGTTATCAAACCGAATACTAGTTTTTGCCAAGGAAACCTACATCATTTTGAAACAAACATGGCGATGGCGATGGGGTTAATATTCCCCAGGAATTTCTGGGGTTATATTTCCTGGGAATCAGTGTGAAAAGGGCTATAACTAGTTCTATAAAATTGAACTGAGTGGTTGAATTCCCCCTCAATCCATCCACCGTACAAACCCTGAATACCTGTTCCTTGTGTTGGTTTTTAAGGACTCTCTCAATCAGATTACCGCTGTCGTTTGGAGTCTAGCGGCCCATGGCAAACGCAGTCACACAAGCACACAGAAACAGGGTGATACAAACACACACACAGCATGTGAAGCAATAAAAGCATAGTGTAAATAAAAAAAAGAAAACATCAGTTAGTTTTATCCACCCCAACACAGAAAATACAGGCATGCTTATGATAGACCTTGATTATCTTCTTAAATTGTTAACTTGGCAGTAGCGTAAGCAAAGTAGTCAACACAGCTGTCACCACTGTTATGTAGTCGCCTAAGAACCGTACAAACAGTTATGTGAACAAGAACAGCATTATGAATCCAACATATGGTACATATGTTCCTAAAAAACAGAGCCCAGAGGGCGCTAAAAGGGCTATTTTTTTGTAGCGATCGTTTCAGACTGTATGACACTCTTAGGTCGGAAATCCATGTGTCAGTCATGCATTTTGGGGTATTGGGCAGTTCGCAATGCGTATAATTGGAGGGCCGTGCCAAGCAACACACATAGATCCATGTGTCCATATTGGGTACTGCTTGGCGTGTATTTTCATTTTGAAAGATTGCGCACTACCCATTATGAACAACATGTGATGGACACAGGGATTTTCGGTCTTATGAACTTTAACTTTGATCATTGACATAATGCATGGTGCACATAGCCTATATCAACAAAGTTTGCAAAACGAGTTAACATACTGGTCTACTTTTTTAATGATATTATATTTGATTTTTTTATTTTTTTAATTTTTATTTATTTATTTTTTTTACACATGCTTACTTTTAAGCAAATTCTTGTGATTAAAGGTGATACAAAAAGTGAGTGGCATGAACTTTTTGTAAAATGAAGCAGCAATAATTTGGCAGTGTATTCACATTAGTTTTATATAAAGTCATGGTCATTGGTTTGCAAGGAATAGCTGCTGCCAGATCAGCAAGCCTTTTTGCACTGCTATAAAATAACAACTTTGTGAGAGCGGTACCAGTGATTCCAGCAGGGTGCAATTTGAGGAGGAAACCACGGGCAAATACCTATGTCTGCTTGAGAGTTAAGTGAATAGAATAAGTGATTTCCAGGTGCTATTTTCACACATTAGACCTATGTTTGGACGAAGAAAATGTTAGCGTCTGAAGTTATAGATACAATGCGCCGAGTAGAGGAGAAAGCAGCAAGACTTATTATGGATACTTTTAGCATTGAATAACTTTATTGCAAAACAATATCACACTGGCCAGCTGTATGTGTGAATGTAAATCTCCTACTGGCCAATGAAGAAAACATTTGCATAACTTGCAACTCCTACTTCATCATTGTGTGGAATTAGCCTTAAACTTAACGTAACTTTTTAAATTAATTTATGTTATACGTCATTGCATCCATTTTGGTTTGACCATTACACCGATGAGTGGTGATTAAAATATTTGCGGTACATGCTGCTGTTAACAGAATTCGGCCTTCTTTCACCAGGCACACTTGGTGGTCTTGCAGTAAACATCTTCTCTAGATTGCTGGGATTGTGGGTTCAAATCCCTCATGAGGTTGCCTGTGGAATTTCTTTCTATAAGACGCGAAAAGCACCAAGGGCTTAGTGATAACCACATTTCGATGTATGGATAAAAACCAAAATAAGTGTAAGGATAAAAACAAAACAATAACCTATTTTAGTTACACTTCAAGATATAAAATCATGCAAAGTTTGATTAAAATTCATGCAAGGAATCGATAACACTCCTACAATAGAGAGGACAGACTTTGATGCTGGATTAGAAAAACTAAAAGTGAAACCGGTGCAGGGAAAGGACCTTTCAGTGGGTAATAAAAACAGGTGCAGAGGAAAGTTGGTTCAATGATAAACAATTAATGATGTCCCAGCTCTGAAACTAGTTATTGACAAGTATATGCACAGCCTAGAACAGAGGAGATAGAAAGTGGAATGGCCTATGTTTGTGTAAAAGAATATTTCTTTTGAAATCTGGAGAATGAAAAATAGCTACAACGTGATGAGCTTGTATGACTGTCTAGAAGGTTTTTCTGCTTAGGGTTTTGTTCTTTGGATAGCTTTTGGAAGCGTGATGAAGCATTGTACTTCAGTGTTTTAGTACAATGAAATCATTTGTTGGCCCGGTTATCCTTATGAAGGGTATCTGCACACTTTCAAAAGTCAAATCTAAGACTTTTTAAGACCCTTTTAATGCTACACTTAAAACAAAATTTAAGACCAAAATATGTGAATAAAGCAAGGGAGAAACAGCTTCAACTGCTTACATGTTATGTCACTTTTTTATTCGTAGCATTATTTGGTTATCTTCCAGCTGAAAGGAAACTCAATACACGCTTTATCTTATTTTTTAAAGATCTCAAATAGATGAATTCAATACTTTTTAAGGCTTTTTAACACCTACAATTTAGATTTTAGACTTTTTAATGTTTTTTAAGTATCAGCAGAAACCCTGTTATGAATTTTGTTGTTTAGAACCCCAAGGAAGATTTAATAAATAAAGGCATGCACAGCAAACATGAGACAATACTTAACGCACTACCTCGGCAGTCTGTACATCACAGGTTTCCATGGCAACAGAGTTGAGCCACAATTTTGACCATCACAATGTGATATGGGAGTGAATGTGAAAAAAAAAAGAGGAGAAAAACAATGGCACATAAAAACATTTTAACAATCTTTGCGGTAGCTGCTCTGAGCACACTCAAACAAATTGTGAACAATTGAGATGGGCGGCTGACATGAAAATCCCTTCAACCAAACTGCACAATATGAGATGCCGGTTAAATTTTCAATGGGTTAAATTTGAAAGATCCGCTTTGAAGCTAGCTTTGCTATGGACAGCGATCCAGTTGCACTCTGCGGAAATCTCCCGCCAGCGATTGATTTCACGAAGAGCTGAGATTGATCCTAAGATGTAAATCATCAATATTGGGGTGCGTTCGATTAGCTTTCCCGGGTCGACCAGTGTGTGCTCATCTGGATGAGCCCCCGACAAGAGCGAAGTGGACGCTAACTACTTCCATTGTGTGCATTAGGCCTGAAACACTTAGTGGATTAAATGGTGTTTGAAGCTTTGCATGGTGTGAAAACAAAAAAGTAACTATAAATACTAAATAGCAAACTTGCGGGTACAACCATGTATAAAATCTCTTTTGAGGGAGTATTGGCTCTGAAAAGAGCCGGTGTGGTCTCGACGAAGACAAGCAGAGTATACTGTTCGAAACGTCGAGACCACACCGGCTCTTTTCAGAGCCAACACTCCCTCAAAAGTGATTTTATACATGGTTGCACCCGCAAGTTTACTATTTAGTATTTATAGTTACTTCTTACTTCGTGGATTCATAAAAAGATTGTTAAATAATTGTTCTCATGGTAAAACTGCAAAGTTAAATAACTTGAAAAACCCACTGTGATAAAATGTGCATCAAACTTCCTGCAAGCGTCCCGCTGAATAACTAACCAAATGGTGGCCATTGAAAAAAGTTTTCTTTGTCAATGACCACATGCACCTGGGTAAGCCCCAAGTAACCCACTCCACAAGTAGGTTACTTGGGTTTGACCCGGGTGAGCCACAATAATGACATCAAAGCTACTCAAACGAACTGGGGGTCAGACCTGGGTCGACCCAGGGAGGCTAATCGAGCACACCCTTAATTGCTAAGCAAAGTGTGACATCACAAGACAAAACACTATGGCGGTAATGACAGCTCATCTTCAGATGAATCTTGATCCTTTGGAAATCAAGACCTGGCTCCACGCAGTTTTGTTCCCCTCTTTCCTGTACCGGGTAATCAGATTATTGTAGAAGACAACAGATATTAAAAATACATTTTTTTTGATAGAGTGTTTTTACCTGTCTTGGAAGAGTAAGCAGGATGCCTTCGAAGAGCTGTTGTGTCTCTTTCTGATCTTTACTGATATCCGCGTTCTCATGAAGACCAAACACCTGTGCAGAGACAATAACACAATCAAAACATAAAGAGTCACTGGGTGTTTTGTTTGTTTAACCAATACAATGGAAGTCTGCTGTTGTGGAAGTATATTTTAAAACAAACGAGTCATAAAGGTAAAAAGGGTCTTGTTATTGACAATGTTTTGGAGGGTAGTGTTGAAACAAAGACTCACAGGAATTGACAACAAATGAACGACACTTGTAATAGCTTGGGGAAACAGTCTTTCCAACAAGATTTATAAACGATGAAAAACAATAAAAAACAACAGCAAAAAGGTAGAATAAATGAAAAACGAATGGCCAATAGCAGCCACAGCAGCAAACAGAACAAAAACAAAAAAGGGGGGAAAAACAATTTAACCATTTACCTGTCTCCAAAGTTTTATGCAACTTGATTTTATCGTTTTTTTAAAGGCCCGCTTAAGAAATTAATCCCCTCTTGTAAAAAAGCACTTGCAGCTGGTGAGTGCGAGGTAATTGTTAATTTCGAGGGTAGAATAAAATCGGCTTAAAGTCAACAGAGGTAATAGGATATGTCGAAGTAGGTATGTTGGTTTAAGGTTGTTAAAATTATGACAAAATCTGGTGTACAAAAATGACTTTGGTAATGGGTTTCAGTGAAAATATAAGGATAGGTAAATGCTTGACAATTGCAAAAATCTAGAGAGTTAATTTTGGGCTGATGGCAGTACCAGTTTGGGGCAGCATTCTACAGACTCTCGACCTCTCTGGTTGTGGCTTGAGAAATAGTCTTCCTACATACTAAATGAAGCTTTGATACCCACCTGATAAAAGTGACCTTTGGAAAGAGGCGAGTGAATATGTCAGAAAAGGAGAAGTGTTGGACAAGTGAAAAAAGAAGAGTTAAATTTGAGGCTGATATAGGTAAGTGTACCTCTGGATGTGACATCAGGTTTCTTATTTACTCGATGTAGGCCCAATACAAGTAATTTTTGGAAATAGGTGAGTGAATATATAATAGGTAAGTGCCTGACAGGTGCCTAAAAAGGCTAATTTTGAAGCTGGTAGGGGAGTATAGACCTTTTGTCATGCCTAGACCATCATTGTCTTGTTCCCTGTGTGCATTACCAATAATGAATACTGATTCTCACTGTACCAGACTATTTTTGTCCTTCCAGCCTCGGTTTGATCCCATTGATTAAAATGAAAGGAATACAAGATGGCTCCACCATGATAAAGGTCTATTCTACGAACTATGTACCTCTGGGTGTGGCAAGAGGGGCAAGCTTCTTATGTACTCGATGTAGCTTTGATAGGGGCCTGACATCGGACACAGGTAATTCCCGCTCTCGGAGAAGCTGTAATTTTCCGTCTTCAGTATATCCTCGTTGTAGAAGTTACTCAAGAGACTCATGAGGAGACGGCGATCACGCTCATCAGTGACTCGTCCTCCGTAGTTACACTGTCCTGTCAGGTAGGAAATGGCCTCCAGAGGAACCTCCTCATAATCATTCAGGAACATCTGTCACAGTCAAAATGAAGTTTTCATTAGAATAAGAAAAGTATCAGCAATAATATTGAAGTTTGAATAGAACATAAAGGATGCTGTGTCATACCAACACTTTTTCAAACAAGACAAAAATAGTATCTTATCTATCCAGAGCAAGTGATAAATTGGCAGTCCAACACTGCACTTTTCCCCCAAGAATTTGGAAGTAATTTGTTCAAAAATAAACGGACAAAGAAAGAAAAAAAACTAAACAAACACACAAACAGGAAAAACTACATTTGTTCAAGGACTTCTTGATATAAAGTGTTCGTTGTGGTTTCAATTTTAGTACGATGTTAATTTTTTTGGCACTCAAAATTTGTATGTTGTCAGGTTGGAAAAACTGTCTTAAATTGATGTCAGACCTTGATCATTGGTTAAGCAATCAGACTAAGGATGAGACTAAATAATATCCTGGTACCTTGAGACAGCTGTCTTTAAGTCTAAGACTGTATCCCAGTTGGCGGCTACAGCTACGGCTACGGCTGTTGCTAAGAGTGTTGTTAAGGACATTGTATACTTCAATGCATGTTGACATGGAAATTTAGCCATAGCCGTAGCTGAAGCTGCCAATTCGGACAAAGGCTAACTATTGTATTCTTACTTGCTGTTGTCGAACGCTTATCCTCAGATCTGATTCATTGAATTCATAAGAGATGTTCCATCCTAAGGCGCCAAATTGCCTCCTTTCTTGAACCAACGCATGGAAGAAACATAGGCTGAATAACAACTTCCTCCATAGCTATAAAGAGAAATGCATAATTAACCAATATAATTATGAATATGAAAGTTACAAATAATAAACTGCTACAATTATGATCACGGAAGATATGAATAATCGACCACTGCAATTATGAGCATGGAAGATACAAATAATCAACTGCCTCAATTTTACAGTTATGAATATGGAATATGTGAAAAATTATCTGCTATCATTATAAATACGCAAGTGAGGCTCCTGAATATGTATGAGCTGTTCTTTCTCAAGGGAAGGGGTGGGAAACAAATATAAAATGTTAACCATGGAGAAATTTCTTTGCAAATAAGTAGATGAATATTCATGTTTCACACCTCAGGTTTGTTGCATCCATCAAAGAACTCAGGATCAGAAATAGGATCATTTAGATATGATCTGAGGAGATTAGCCCTTAATCCCTTGGGTGGTTCATTGGTCATCTTAATCCCATTCTGTAAGATGGACACCGGGAAGGAAGGTGATGGATAACTGGTCAGCCAGAGTCGAAATGAGGGCTTGGTCCTCTCTGGGTCAGTGATGAGTTCTTCACAGATCTTTTCTAGAGTCGGAAGCCATGAAGTGGCGAGGTGGCAGTTCTGGAGGACGACCCAAGTTCCATTTTCTACGGCCTGCATGTTAGCGAGAAATGCACAATAAGGTTGAGCGCCCGGACAGAAAACAACTAAATTTCATTGTAGGAATTTTCAAATGTAATGGAATCAAACTCAGAAGACAGAAGAGCCAAACTTTAATAATCCCACATGCAAAAGTCAAATTTCAGAGACATCAACTGTGGTGACCACAGTCTGGCAATGGAGTCCAAATGATAGCGCCCTCATTGAGATCAAAGAAAGACAGACCTCTCACTGGCTGCTAGTTGTGTGTGTGCTTATTAACACTGTTTGACCTCAGCAAGGTATGCTTTGGGTCTAGTAAGTCCTTTTACACCAAAAAAAGAATGTTTTTAATCTTGGGGCTTGGAGAGCACAAAAGCTTTCTCATCACACAATGAGGAAAAAACATAATTGCTCCTTACACTAATGAAATAATAAAATCAGTTATAAAAGCGACTGATTCTTTGAAGTTAATACAAAAGTTAACATTGGAGAACAAAATCGTGAATAATACAAAAATCCTTTTGACTTTTGAGACAGCAAGATTATTGCAGTGCTTTGTCTTTTTCACTTTTCATCCAA
Source organism: Pisaster brevispinus (assembly GCA_023634235.1). NCBI lineage: Eukaryota > Metazoa > Echinodermata > Asteroidea > Forcipulatida > Asteriidae > Pisaster > Pisaster brevispinus. The sequence continues at coordinate 17,062,441 of JAMKCF010000004.1, forward strand.
AGAACCTTCACTGCAATGAAAGAAGAATTTCCTAGCAGGGAAAAAATTGTCAGACATACCTTATTAATCATCTTGGTAGCTATGGGTCCTTGACCCTGCCCTAGCGAGATTGTCTGAAGTCCTGAACCTCCCATTCCTGAAAGAAAATCCCAAACCATTGAAGGTGTTAGAGAAAGGACATTAAACATATCACTCACTTGGCTTCATTCCATTGGGGACTTTAAGCGTAATGTAATTTTTGCTTGTCCAGGCAAATTAATAAATAAATAAATTGACAAACATGATTGGGTTTTGTACATGTGTGAAGGTAGACATGTTAGTTTTCCTTCCCCCCATCCACTCCAGACAACAAAAAGCTCTCCAAGTTCAGGTTTTGTTTATCATTTTCCTAACATCATAGTGAAAGATGAGACTGTTTAATCTCTAATAACCTGTTTTTCTTTTTGAGGTATACTTTAAATGTCTTGTACTTCAAACTTGGGCCGAATTTCATTGCACTGCTCATCACATGATTCTGCACAATACTCTATGGGCAGTAGCTGCAGAATCCCATGAAAAGCAGACCCATGAAATTCGGCCTGCATTGAAACCAACAATTTGAAACTTGCAAACAAAGATCCAACTGAGTGGATTGTTGACAAAAGCCAACATACAGAAAAAACAAAGAGGTTAGGTGCTATGGTTGTTTAAGAACAGTTTTTAAAAAAGGGTACAGCATTGGTTTTGTGAAGATAACACTCATTCCAATCTTCCACTCCTGAGAGAAATATACCACTGAAACTTTCTCAGACATGAGACAATCTACTTGTTCAACAAAAAACACATTTTTTGATAAGGTTGAGATAAGGTTGATGATACCAATACTGTACAAAATTGTTACTTAATTTATTAAAAATTAGTTGAAGCACACGGCATAAAATCAAACATTAAGCATGATTCCAAGACTTGTGCTCAGTCACTCCAACAAAACAAGGTTAGTGGGAAAGCATTTAGCGGAGACCACAGAGTGCAACACATCACACAAGGCACGGTACACACCATAGAAAAAGGATCACTTCTCTATGGTGTCTGCAAATAAAACATGGCACAATTAATGTATTTTGAATTATAAGTCCCTGTCTGACCAAGAACTGATTAAACATGACTTGCAAATAAACGCAAATACCACATCATTATAGACCCCCATGCAAATGATATCACATCACACTGGGCCCAATTTCATGGCTCTGCTTACCAGAAGCTTACGATAGCAAGAAAAAATCCACGCTTAACATAAGTGTAATTTACAGGTTAGCGAGGAATTTTTGCTTGTTCCCATGCATACTTTACGTTACTACAAAGCAATCTTCACTTACACAGCTTGTGTAGAAATTTGGTGCTAACCCTAACCAGTGAATGGTGACCACATCAAAGCACAGAATTCCACTGTTTGCAGATCCATGAATTTAGGCCCTTGTACCCCAGTGTGAGTACCTTTATGGTCATCAAGGCAATACAGATACCTTCTTTGACTCTCAAAATGGTGGCTGGGATAGCTACATTGCAAGGTTTCTATACTTGCAATGAGATATGTTGCAGTGTGAACACTATATATACGTATACGACCTACATGTAAAAGATGATTCTTCAATCATAGCAGATGTTAGTGTAACCTTTGAGCATTATTTCTAAACATGTTAGCCACTTTTGGGCGGATAAGATTTAAGAAAAACACAACCAATAGCAGAAGCTGAGCATTACCCCACAGGAAATAAAATGGGAAGAAAAGTACTTCGGCAAGGAATTCATGAAAAAGTCTCCGACCAAGCTGGAGAAAAAGAAACATTAAAAGACTTTATAAAAGCAGGCCCGATCTGCAGTTGTGTTGATTAAATTTGTTAGCAGAACTCTTTGCCCAAAACTGAAGAAAGGAAAAGCACAGAAATTAAAAGGGCCAAATAGAAGCTCCATATAATTACATTTCATGTTTTCTTGAAAATTAAAAGAGCTGAATTTAGCAGCACTGTAGCTTCACTCAGAAAACTACACGGTGAAAACTCAACTTGAAATGTATTGTTTAATATTCTAGGGTGTCCACATCATAGCAATGAAATTGGGCAAATGTTGTGCGGCTTATATGAATGCAATATATAAATGAGCGTTTTGACAGGATTGTATAACAAACGTGATGCTCCATGCCAGAACCAGGCACTTCTCGCCCCAAAATCACAAGTGTGTTTATTTCAGGCATGATATTTTGCCCTTGGGAAAAAATTTGGAAAAATTGTGTTGAGTGCAAGGGCTGACGTACATGTACTTGTGGTATAAGCTTCAATGTACAAGATATGTAATCAAAGTTTTTCTGTTTTTTCCCCAAGGGCAAGACAAAAACAAATTCGGAAATCAGATTAAAGTAGGGAGATTATCATGCCTGTTATTTGCTCATCAAATAGATGATAATCAGAGCTTTCAAATCACACCTAATTAAGCCAATAAGGTACGCATTTCTCAACATATAGAAAGTTTAAGACATAATATCACATTGATATCTTGGCTTGTGTTTTGATTGTCTTCACTTGTAATGCCATTTCACTATTTCCAAGAACTGCCTGATTCTGGTGTGGGGTGTCACAAATGATACATGCAGAATGAAGCTTTGACTGCTTGAGACAAATCCATTATGTATATTAAGCAGGGTAGGGATTGGGAGATTTGTTACGGCTACGTAGAAAATGTTACACTCATGACATCTGAAGGCACTTGCCGATGCACACGCATGGTGTTCGGCAACACAAACTTGTGAGTGAAGGAACATTTTGGGGCAAAACACTTAACGCGCATTTGTTGTGAGTGATTAATGTTGCCGAAAGCATGATCCCATGTTACAAGAATAAGTGTCAACATCGAACAATTAAAAAAACAGCTTGCAATGAAACAGAGCGACATACGACTGATCCGACTGATGGTTCTGGCCAGGCGAGGGCGGTATAATTTGGATGTCTTCCTCTCCCTGACTTCCTCTTCTAATGCGCGGTTTCTGGCAGTGGCCGCTTTCCCTTCCGCATTTCCTAGACAAGTCTTAACAGCTTCGTGAAGTTGCTCCACCTGAGAGGCAACATCTTTGGTGTGACTCTCAACTGTCTTCTCTGTACTTCCTTCAGAATCCAGCACAGCTTCTTGAAGTTGTTCCGTCTTTTCTTCAGGACTCACATCCTGAGATGCAACATCTTCAAGGACAGGATGAAGAGGCTTCTGCTGAGGAGACAAGGGTGTTTGTGGATCCTCCATCTGTAAATGCTGATTCCTTGAAGGTGGGTCTTGACAAGGAACACTGCTTTGAGGCTGATTATCTCCTTGGGCATTCGTTGCAGCTGTACCATCCAAAGACTCTTTTGATGTGTCATCTTTAGGAGGATTGGCAGCGGAATCAACCAATGTATTCTTCAGAAGCGTTTCATTTTCCAAAATGGATTTATTCTCTGCAGTACTGGTTTGACTTTTCAGGATGTCTTTCTCAACCTCCTGAGAGGTTTGAATCTCAGGGACTATGAGAGGACTGTCCTGCAGGGTCTGCACTGCCTCGCTCACTTCATCCACTTCGGGTGTTGCAGTTCTCATTAAATCTGACGATGATGACATCCGATGCTCGCGCCTCAATGCGCTACTTCGGCTTCCCTTACGACTGAATCCAGGATTGATACTGCCTAATGAATCCTGTCTGGTTTGCTTCAGAAAACCTGGAAAGTTTCAGTGTGGTAATGGTGACAACATGGGGGTGTAACAGCCAGAAAAAAATCACACAGAGAAAAAGATAATAGGGGCGAGAGGAAAAAATTGCAAACAATTTAAAGAAAGGTATCTCGTCATCAATCATGCACTGAAAAGAGAGACAAATCAAAGCTTATTAAAAGTTTGGAAAGTATAAGCAAGCTAATAAAGAGTCTCAAAGAGGTGACATGCAACACTTCAAAAAATAATGTATTTTTTGCTGTTAACAGATCTAGATTCTATAAATTCCCAAAGGATGAGCAACTTTTTACTAAAATTAAAGAGCAATATGCAATTCCATGTTTTCTTTTTTTTCCCAATGTGGTAATGAGTCAAGCTTCTTAAAGCATAAAAGCCAAATTAGCTGTGAAAAAGCAGATATTGGAAAACAATACTGAGGAAATTTGTCAAAATATAATTATTACGCTGAGTTTGGGGAGAACATAATTAAATATGTTTGTTCTTTACAAAAACATCACACTTAATCAAAGCAATCATTTATCAGGACCTACATAAAGCAGCACTTCAATCTCAAAAAACGTAGCAAATTGTTTTAGAAATGTGAGAAAGAAGTTATGTGAAAGTGTTTTTAGATTATACACTTTCTATACCTTTTTCAACGGCAAACTTCATCAGTCCAGCCATGGGGTCAGCACCGGGGGACAGCACAAAAATAAGGGGTGTAGAATGGCTAGAGTCTTGGTATGACCTTGTGAGGTCAAAGGTTGGTGGTTCAATGTAGGCCTGACCCATACGCTTTACAATGAAGTTACTGACCGCTGGGACGACCTGTGAATTTAAGAAAATGGCGGATGTTAAAAGGTTTGAATTGAGTATGAAAGAAAGAGTGAGGACAGCCTGGAGGGGCCATTTCCACAAAGTCTCTAAGCACATATAACGGAAAAACTAGGTTTGCTTTGCAGAAACAGGTTCCCAACCAAACTAAAATGCTACGTACAAAGTAGGTGGCTGGTACTTTGCTTATTTTAACATTACTTGTTTTTCTGTCTAGGATTTTGTTTTGTTAAGTTCTTATTTGTAAATTTGTTTGTTTGTTTGTCTGTTTGTTTTGTTGTTGTTAATATTGCTGTTAACGTTGCTTGTGGGTTTTTTGCTTGTTGTTGTTGCTGTTGTTGTCTGTGTTGTTGGTGTTGCTGGTTTTTTTTTTTTTTTTTTTTTTTTGGGGGGGGGGGGTGAATTTTGAAGTAGTAATTCTAGCCAATGTTCACCTTATCAGGTCTGATTATTCTCAGTATAATCAGTTTCTGGATGTCATTTAAGGTAATCTCCCAAGGCTCTGGAATCGTATCCGTGTGTGGGGAATGTGAATCGTACAACGCTTTCCAGTCGGGAATCTGCAGATGGGGTAAAAAAGGAACAATTACAAACATTAGTTCAAAAAAATTTAGTCACATCCAGGTGAAAATGTGTGCATATTATGAGTACACATTTGAGATATTTGCAATAGTAAAGGTGAGCATTGTAATTAAAACCTTTTTACTGTACATTAATGTGGAAATTCTTATTTTCTTTTCTCTCTACACGAAATAAGCTATTTACGGTCGGCTGCACTTTTAGGGTTGGTCAGGTCATGTTAAACATACATTTTGTTAGGCCAAAAGGTCCGCCACTGAGTTGAAATTAAAAAGAAAAACTACAAATTTTATCTTTGTGAAGTGCCTTGAACATCATTTTAGGTGGACTTTGGTGCTATATAAGATTAAGTTATTATTATTATTATTAATACTAAAATTAAACTCACATTATTCCTGAAATTCAACATGAAGTCATTGAAGGCAGGGAGGGTGGACACTCTGACAATCTCCGCCCATGATTTATCAGGAAGCCAATCAGGAGCCGGATTGGGGAATGGATTCTCCAAGGCCACGCCCCCTGTCAGGAGGAACCGCCACTCATTGTCGTCGATCTCTCCTCTACAAAAAGAAAACAGAATTTGTCAAATTTTTCTTGATGTGCTACATTTTCTTCTATTAACTGTATGGGGTGCAGATTCCTCATATTCTGCATGAGATTTTGTAGACTCAAAACACTTCAGAAGCAAAAATAAAGCATTCATATATTAACACTAGTGTCCAAAAAGTTAAAGTTAAAAAGGGACTTTATTTATAGCTTATAAAAACTAACAGCGGAGTAATTCGCCTTCAGAAAGTGCTTTGCATCATCCTGAGTTGCTTTTTTGTTAAAAAGCGAAAAAAAAAGAAAAAAAGTTTAAATCTGAAACTAAATAAAGATGTACACCAGGGTTCATGCCAGCACTATGAGTTCATTGCAGCATAACTATAACAAATGTGTTTAAACAAACAATTACTTTTTCTGTAAATGGAGACCTCATGTCTTGAGGGTTGTATACAACATTTCCAACAGTTACATACTTTTTATAGCTTTGTGCCTGGAATGTGTAACAAGCCACAAAGTGCCAAGAAACTGTACAATGAATTTGACTGATTCACTGAAAACGTTTGCCAAGATAAATCATTATGTAGCACCATGTAAGGATTTTCAATGTGATACGAAGATAGAAGTATGTTGGCTCAGAGCAGAAAAGAATTTTAAGACCTAGAAACACACAGTCAGCTCAGAGCAGAAAGAACTTATATACCCCATTGTCCGTGTGTTATTTATCAAAGTTATTTCTGCTACGAGTCGACTGGGTCTTTCTAAATCTTGTAAGTTCTTTTCTGCTCTGCGCTGAGGAATTGCGGTTAAGGGTCATGCTCAAGGACACAAGTGCCAAGACTTGAATCCCAACCCTCTCTCAGGCAACACCAGAACTTTAGTCCGTTGTGCTAGACTGCTCGGCCACAACATTCCACACTAGACATTCTTACCTGCCCTTAGCCAGACCGATGCATAGAATGAAGGAGAAGAGAAGTTTATCCTTCTCAAAGAGAGAGCGGCAGACGTTCTGGTAGATGCTGTATGTGAAGTGGTTATTCAGACTGTTGATTCGCTCGTTCAGATCGCTGGAGGCTGGACTGGAATTTATGGACTGTCAAAGATGAACAAAAAACAACCCCAAAACCCAGTTATTCCAGGGATCAGTATAGTATAGATTGATATCAAAAAGCTTTATACATATTGACTACACAGTTTTTTTAAAATCCTCCTGGGCAGAAATATGTGTATGACATATGGGCGATCGAACATTTTGCCAGTAAGTGTTCTTCTTATTTTATATACTCTAGTTTAAAAAAATGCTGCATTGGAATTTTGGCAGTTTTTGTGTTGCAAGCTCAGTTATTACATTACACACATTGACTGAATGAGCATTCATTTTTCTCATCATATTGATAGAAAAAAAGTGCTAAAGAACAATGCACTGATATGCAAAATAAATGTACAACAGCTTTACAAAATTCCAAGCTTTCCAAAGGTTTGCACAAAAACATGGACGTCTCATAGCGCTTCAAAATGCAAGGTGAAGTCAATAGATGAAGATCTTGAAGGTTATTACAATTACTTTTTTACGCCTTCACCATTTTTGTCGTGTTCCCTGTATACACCAATAATAATGAATACTGATTCTCAATGAACCAAAATGGAGCCAGACTTTGTCCTTACAGCCTCAGTTTGGTTACATTGTCCTTCAGTCATTAGGTTATTTAGTTGTTGCTTTGATAAACGATAACACATTTTACTAAAGCATTTAAATCCCTCAGAAGGATCTAGTGTGCAGCACTAAGACAAAAACATAAGTGCATAAGTCGGTAGGTACTGAAATTAGTGGGTGCTTTAAATTTCAAATCATCAAACTATTTAATCGATTGCACACATATAATCACACACTAATAATGCTTAGTGCTACATAGAATGCTTAAAAGTGAAAGTTAATTCCAAACAAACATCAACATATAACTTGCTGTGGACAGGAGTGGTTGATGTTGATGTCAAACTTTGCCGATACAAATAGGCAAAATTTTCATTTCAAAAAATGTGCTATGTGCATGTTACAGAAAATACACTACCTGTGGAGAAAACACTGGTTAAGTACATAGATGTGTGTATACCAAAGGTCAGTTAGGGTGGGGTGGGGGTGGGGTGGGGTGGGGGAGGACAAAGTATTGGGGAGTGTGTGTATGTGCCGATCTGGTTGGTGTACTTTTAACTTACAGGTATTTGCTGCAACATTTCCGAAGACATTGTCCTAGTGACATGGACAGACTACATGGGTATGATGAAAGTTAAACATCATTCAAACCATTAGAAATAAAATTGATATAACTGCATTTGTATCATAACAGGTTTTACGATCCAAAATACATAGCAGCAAAGTAAATCTAAATAAATATCCACTTTCACTCCTTAGTTTTTCTTCCAATACTGGCTTCATGTTTGACAATAATATCTTAGCCAAAATATGGTAAAGAAAGACTGTCTTCTCATGAACCTTTTTCTACATGGGCTCCATCATCAGCGTCTATTGAAACTCTATGCCTTCAACCAACGTGGTTTTGCAAATTTACAGACGGAATTAAATAGAGCAAAACCCAAAACTAAAGTCAGGACAGACGACTGAAAAAGTCCCTCAGAGAGAAATGCAGAAACAAACAAGCGGTTTCTCGCAGTAACTCGAGGTCAAACCCCGGATTACCCTGGAAAATCTCTAGGGTAACCTCAAGTTACTACCCATTTATTTTTGCATTCCTCCCTTATTATGAGAGTAAACGACTAGTTAAACATAGGATTCTTACGATTCTTACCTGCAGATAAAGGTTGATAAACCAAGCTAGTGAGTATTGATACATTGGCTCAATGCTAGCAAGATCCGATATCGTAAAAAACAGAATGGAAGAATGCTTAGCAACCTGCGGGCAAAGAAATGATTGAATCTTGCAATAAAAACCAAGGAACTTAAAAAATACCATCCCCAGCTCCCTAAAAAAGTTAAGATCCCCAAAAAATAAATAAGTAACAAAATCCAACTAATCTAAGAAATTAATAACTCTAACAACTTAGTTTTCGTGAGGCATGGTGAGTTCTGACTATGTGCTACATCTTGGTGAGTATAATGTCCTATTCTTCACATGCACAGTGACAATGTACAGGAATTTCTTTCCATACTTGGGTTTCAGGGATTTTAAAGATTAATCTTCACAGAACATCCACTTTCAGAGATTCACTTGAATCGTACAACCGCCAAGAAAAACCCCTCTCTCTGCTCACCGGCTTGTACCCGTCCCTTGTCTCATCAATTTCTTTCTCCGTCCTGCTGGCAATCTCCTGCTTCTCAGAGATCTCCTTGGACAGGACCTTACTGGATGACAAGATCTCAATGGCTGTCTCATCTTCTAGGATGTTCCCTTCAGAGGACGACAGCACCTCCAGGATCTTATCCTCAATCTCCTTCAGCTGACGGCGGTTGTGAGCGCCCTCTATGATCAGCTGGTTCTTCTTCTCTTCCAGTTGGGGCTTCTCCCTGGCAGCAACGAGGCCTAGGAGTTGGTCTTCAAGACCCAGGGGAGTTATCATGAAGTTGAGGAGGGTAACCTGTTGAAGAACAATGGAGTGTTCAATCGATAAACAAAGTCAAACCTCTTTTCAGCACATTACGAATAATCCACATTAAACTCAGTTCGATCCTCAGTTAAAAGTTTAACCAGTAAAGAATAAAACAAACAATTTCTTACAAACTCACTTTACAAACTGTTCCAATATTTGCTCATATTAACACCTTGAAAGCACAGCACTAGTTGTGAATAAGATTACTTTTTCCTTGTGTGGGGGGGGGGGGTGAACAAATTTACTTTTTGACTTGGTGTAGGATGGGGACCAACAACAAAAAGGAAAGATCACTGGCATTAATTTCAGACAAGAAACAGCTTTTCTACTTTCTGAATTGCATGTAGCGATGCTTATTTGCCTGAATCATGGAGAGGAACAAACAAGTGCAGAGGTTGTAGCCTCTACAGCGAGTGTGAATAAATATGTCTGTGAGAGTGCCAGAGCTCGTTTTGTAAATTGAAATTACAAAGATAAAGATCAGTAACAAAGTTGGTTGGCAGACAAATATATGGAAAGGAATTAAATGAGGAAAACGAGAACAAATGTTGATACATATGTAAGGCCCTGCCGTGTACACCCAACAAAAAGTATACAAATTTTGGCACCACTACTTTTTATATGTGTGCAAATTTGTCTTGACTTTTCTAGCCGTTGGCTGTAGAAGGAACCTGGAAAAGGATTAAACAAGCCGTAACTGGAGGTAACTTGAGCTTGAACCCTAGATAATCCTAACAAAAATTAGAATGGCTGTTCTGACCTATCATGGATGGGGGAGAAATGCAGAAATAAACAAGTGGTAACTAGAGGTAACTCGAAGATGAACCTGGGGAAACCCTGGAAAAACCTCAAGGCTAACCTCGAGTTACCGCCTATTTAATTTTGCATTCCTCCCTATCAGTACTATACCAGAGTGCGTTCTATCATCATGCGCGTATGAGACCAGTACTTACCTTAACAGAGACTTCTGGCAGATAATGAGGGTTGCGTTTCCTTGTGGTGATGTAGAACTTGAAGTCTTTACTGAACTCAATCACATTATCACCAAGGCGCAGGTAGTCAAGGCCATTCTAAATAAATCAAATTTTTGTACATTTCAAGCAAAGATAATCTTAGTTCCAAACTTAGCCCCCCTTCCTTTTGTCTATAACAAATCATAATTTTTAAGAGTAAATTTGTTTCCATATTCTAGTTTTCCGTCCTCTAGTTTTCAATGAACCAACCTGTGACTATTTCATCAAATTAGGTGAGCTTTTTTTTAAGGAGAAGCAAAGAGAACCGTTTATGTTTTGTCAGGGATTGGGTGTATTTTTTATTTAGTTAGCATGTCACGGCCAATTGATTTTCAGTCCCTATTTGGTTCTGACAATTTTACAGAATTTGGGTTTTCCTCCCACATCTAAAACTTCACTTCGCTTCATTGTCTTCTCTTTACATGAATTGACCTCATACAGGTAACAATGCAGGCACTTTTCATTATCAAAAGCACATCTACTGTCACAGTTACAGCATGAGGAGGAGGTTGTTTTTAACGTACCTGTTTGAAGGTTTGCCTGAGGAGCAGCGGTTCTAGAATAGGGTCTAACTCCTCTCCTACATTCTCCAGAAGACATGGCTGACCAAACTACATGTGGAAGAAGATACAGAGAAGAAAATGAGAGCACAGCTCTGTGCAAATACAAAAATGTAAACACCTTTTTCAAGACTGAACGAAAACTCTTGTTTTTTAACAGATACTGTCAGTAAAAAAAAAGACAAAGACAAGAAGCAAATGTTTTCCTACCTGAATGCAGTTTTCCAGAGTGCGGGAGTAGTTGGGGTCGGAGAGTTTAATGACCTGTAGCTTGTTGGGTTTCTCCATGTTCTTGACCCACTTGTTGGCCTGACCCTGAGGGTCAATCATGAGTGGCCAGCGGTTGGCATTGGTCACTATCAGAGCATTGTCTGTAGAAAAACTGCGAAAAAGAAGGGGGGGGAAACAAAATATAAATTGGAGATTTTAGGTTCATCACTGTGAAGTGAAGCATCTTGAACAGCGTAACTGCTCTGTTCTATGTAGGTCATGATTGAGAGTTTGTGTTGAGGAGCAAGAGTGGCATGTCGTGGCCGAGCGGCCAAACACACTGGGATCATGCTCTGGTGTTTCCAATCAGCAGAGTGTGGGTTTGAGTCCCGGTTTTGATGCTTGTGTCCTTCAGCAAGACACTAACCATTATTGCTTCATCCTTCGGATGGGATATGAAGCAGTTGGTCCAGTGTGTTTTGTAATGCACCCACACACAAAAATCTAGCTACATTTATCGCTAAGAGAAGGGGTTTGCCCTGGTGTTTCTGCCAGTGGCTGCTGAATGCGCCACAGCACCTTGTCAACCCTTACAAGGTGTTACATACATGGGTCTCATAATTCAAAAACTTGTCTGGAAATAAATAATGACAGGCGCTTTGAGACACCTGTAGATAAAGCACTATATAGTTATTACTATTATCGTTATACTAGAATTGACTTACTTATCGACTGGTAAACCAGCTAGCTGCCAATCCCTTATCTTGACAGGATCACCAAGAGTGGCTGAGAGCGAGAACACATCAGACACAGGTATGTCTTTCTCTTTACACAGTCTATACCAGTCCCTCAGGCATTCCTGATGGAAGGACAATAATAAAAATCAGCAAAAAACGTCTCCTGACGAAGACTAGAATAACCAAACAGATCTTTTCACCGCCAACACCTCTACTTAGGAGAATTGTTACAAGTTGTACTCAATAACATCTATTAGCATCTATTAAAAAATATCTTAGAATAAATTGAACTTCTGAAACACATTTCCACACAAGGTTTTCATTAATTAGAAAATAAATATTTTATTAAAAGGGAAAATGTTCTTATGTGTAGTTTTGTCTCAAAGTTAAGTAGATACAAAAATTCCATTGGAAAAAGGAACTGTTTTGAGAATGTTGTATTTTTTAACTCCACAATAACAATGTTCACAGAGTGTATGGAATACAAACATGAGCATGTCTACCAATTGAAACCGAGGACTTTAATAAAGCAGATCCAGGTGTTTTGACAGGCTGATGACATCCTCCCTTCACTTTCATTTACGAAAGCAATGGAGACGTTGCCAAAAAACACAAAACAGTCTAAATACTGGGAGAACAAAGAGAAGTCCTTGACTTACCGGGTGGACGAACATGTATGTGTGTGTGCAAGTGTTTCTACCCATTGGAAACCAATGATTTGAACAAAAAAAATCTGTGTAGTAAAACAGACCCTGGACATCCTTGGTTTCATTTTGAAAACTGGGTTGCTATAAAAACAATGTGTAAGAAGGGGTCAAGTACACGCTATCGAGGGATAAACTGACCTGTCTGAATGACAGAGTGAATATCCCAAGGTAAGCCACGACGCCTGCTGATATCAGCACATCACCGACGATATTAGTAAAGGTTTCACCAAGTTCCTGGGCTTGCTGCAGAATCAAACACAATTATCAAATAAATAATAATTTTGCTTGGACCATTAAATTGTTGAATATATGATGAGTGGATGCTAAATGGAACATGTTGACAGCAAGCTTTTTATAAAAATGTACACACAACAAATTATGCCATACACAACTCCCATTTGTGATGAAACTGTATAAGCGTATGAGTTAATGTACACTTCCACATCAGTCATGTTTCTTTCTGTTTTAGCCTGGTCCATACTAAATGTGATTTGCGAAAGCAAGGCAACTTTCCTTGCATCACAGTGATAAAAAGGCACGTACCGCAGTACTTAAAAAAAAAAATAATTCAGGCGGTTACTAAAACATACAAGAGAACCAAAGTACATATTTGTTTTGTTCCAAATTCAGTGAAAACGATCTCTACAGATGCATCTCAACTGATATAAATTTTAAAAAGAAAAACAAAATGTTGATAAAAAGTCTGGGTCTCAACCCACTGAGTACTGAATGCTTGTATAACAAACAAATTTGCTGAACATCTAGTGATGAATGAGCGGAACTTTATGGATATCTACATCACCTGCATCCATCTGTCTTTCTCTCCTCCCAAACCAGAGATGAGTTTCTCAGCGCGTATCAACTTCAGTCTCGTCATCTCAATGTTATCTTCAAGTTGCTGATCAAAGAAATATGAGAAGAAAATACATCTTTATAATAATACATCTGGGCGCAGAAACTTTCTTAGGCAGAAACAGCGCCCAATTTCATAGAGCTGCTTACACAAAAAAAGTTAGCAAAGCACAACAACATTATACTTACCAGAATGAGGTTACCAGCCAAATATCATGTCACATGTGCCATCTGTGATTGGTATCCTGCTCATTTTTTGCTCAGCAAATTGTTTGGCAATGTTTTCTACATAAGCAGCTCCATGACATCTGGCCCATGTTATCAGCCACTTTGCAGCATGATGAGGTTCCCAGCTAATTGCTATTTAAGAGGGTCCTCAAAAGTTGTTACAAATGTTTTCAGGTGGCACAGAGAGTACTACTTTTTAGAGACTCCCCATCCGAGGTAATACTTATCCAAAGAAATTTTGCCCAACAGTACCAATGCACACTAACAGAATGCTCATAGTAGACTTATCACTGCCCCTTCACCCTGAATGCCTGTAACATTTTCAAGTATTTTTCCTTTTCAACTTGTGTGTTTCCTCTGTTGATTCAAATGCAGAAACATCAACATTTTCAGATCCCTTCTAAAGTCCTCCCTGGTCTCTGACCCCTTGACAAGCATTAGATCCAACTAAGCAGATCTATCAAACTGTGCATTGATCAGGCCATGTCACATAGAGTAATTTTGACAGGTAGCTACCTTCACTGCATGCATAAGAAGCCCTGCTGTGTAGTACAACACATATTTTTCAAACTCCATCTTACTGTCCACCAAAAACTAACAAGTAATTGTTTTTTCTTCATGGGGATTGCCTGGAACTGGTTGTTCGGAGATTGCCCCATGTGACAGGGCCCGTGTATAAGATGCATCACCAGTCCTAGCCCAATCCTCAGAAGATTCGCATTCCAACCTTCTTCTCCTTGTTCCTCTTCTCCAGTTTGTCGTTGAGTCCCTGTAGCTTATCGGTATATTCCTTCAAGACGGCTCGCTTCTCGTTCAGTTTCGTCATCTGCTCACCTAGCTTGGACTCTGCTTCCTTCAGACGAGCTTTCTTGGGGGCTACAATCTGAAGAGAAGGGAACAATAAAAGAATTCATTTTCCCACTACTATAAAATAAATCTACAAATTCGACAGAAATTGTAAAACTTTGACAATTGTGACTCATGATGGTTACCTTTGGTTTTTGCTGGCAAAAGACTTCAAGGATAATCAGGGAAAAGTGGTTGAAACAAACAATCAATCAATCAATCAAAAGCTTATGAGGTGCTGATCCAATGGTCGCTGTTCATAGCGCCGTACAGTAAGCTCTTGAAAAATGGTGGGATTTAAACAAAGATTTGAAAATGGCTACTGAAGGAGAAATTGTCTTATGTTCTGAGGCAGCAATTGAAAATTCACGTTCCCCAGAACTGTTTGCTTCAGAGTTACACCAGCAATTTCTTTTTTAAAACCAATTTGCGTAGTGCTTACCGAGCTGCTAACAATAACATTTGCATCTTGCAATCAGGGAGATTTTGTGAAACAATCAGGAAGATATTCAGAATTACATTCAACATAATAGGGAAAAAGTTTCCATAATCAAGGAGATTTTCAAATTTGTTCATCAGAATATGGAAAGATTGGTTTATTTTCAGAGAACTTTCTGCAGATATGGGGACAGTTGGCAGCTCTGTGCTTATTATCCTTGATTGTTTTTTCTTTTTGCAAAAAAAATAGTTAGTGGCCCGATGTTTCGACCCTAGCAAAGTCTTTCTCAAAGGCTAAATGACAAGGCTACAAACATAAACAGGTTTACTGGTGTAACAAAAGCAGTCAAGTGGAAACAGATGATAGAGACGAAAGCACATAGAGAAAGCAGGGAGATAATAAAAATAATAATAATAGGCATTTATAATGCGCCAAATCAATCTAAATGATGTTCGAGGCGCAGAGAAGCAGACAATTTAACAAAACAATACATATCCAGTGAAAGAAGCAAAACAACAATTAGGGAAAACATATATACATGTACGAAAATTAAACAATGGATACCAACAAAACTATGAATTAAAGAAATACATCTTGAAAAGGTAAGTTTTTAGAGTAACTTTGAAAGTGTTAACATCAGAAATATTACGGATATCTTGAGGAAGACCGTTCCAGAGAGATGACCCAGCATGTGCAAAAGAACGATCACCCCATAAGTTGTGTGTTTTAGGAACAACAAGTAAACATGAATCGGAGGACCGAAGATTCCTTGAGGGACGATATTGAATGAAGAGATTGGTATTGTATTCGGGAGCGGAACCATGCAGGCAATGAAAAAACAAGCAAAAGTAACTTAAATACAATTCTAGAAGGCATAGGGAGCCAATGGAGAGACTGTAATACTGGTGTGATGTGACTTCGACGATTAGATAAGGTAACAATCCGGGCAGCTGTGTTTTGCAGTCTTTGCAATCTGGCAAGCTGGGTGCTTGGTAATTGATAGAGAAGAGAATTAAAAAAATCTAAACGGGATGAAATAAGGGCATGAACAATCTTTTCAGTGGCAGTTTGAGTTAAATACTTTCGTATAACACCAATGTTACGCAGCTGGTAACGGACTGATTTACAAAGGGCAGAAACTTGACGTGACATGGACATAGTAGAATCAAATTGAACACCAAGATTTCTACACGAGTGACTCAAATACACAACTGAACCTGCAATGCTAATAGACTGAACATTTACCTTAGCTAGTTGTACTTTGGAGCCAAAAAGCAAAAATTCAGATTTGTTCTGATTGAGTTTTAATGAGTGGGAGCTCAACCAGGTTTGTACTTCTTGTAAACAGGTTTCAAGTGTTTGTACAGTAGCCACAGCATCACTTTGGCAAGGTAAAAAGGACACAAAAAGCTGTATATCATCTGCGTAACAATGGTACTTATTTGAATGTTTATGTAAAATGTGCTTCAGACCTGTCAAATAGATGGAGAAAAGCAATGGTCCTCCGACAGAACCCTGGGGAACTCCACAATTTAAAAGAACTGGGTTTGATCTAGCCTCATTGATTACAACTAATTGATGACGGTTGAATATGTAAGATTGGAACCATTTTAGTGCTTGACCACGGATTCCAAGTGAAGCAAGAGTGTTTAAAAGCAGTTCATGATTGACAGTGTCAAAAGCAGACGATAGGTCCAAAAGATGAACAGAAAGGATGAACAGAAAGGAGGGTAACAAAAGGGGGTAGGAAGGGGCTGGTTTGACCACAAGAGGTGAGGAACACAAAAGACAAAATCAATAATGGGAAGAGGGAGAGAACAGTAATTGATTAGTTTTTTCCTCTCTGTTAACCAATTTGAAATGTTACCTTTGCAATTCTATCATACACCTCGGTGGCCCTGACCCAGCTGCACAGCCCCTCACAGGCTGAGGAGACCTTGCGGATAGTCGTAGGATCAAAGTCAGGATTAGGGATGTAGTTATCTCGGATCTTCTTCATCAGCTGGCCTGGGATGTTATCCTTGTCGTACTCCTTTAGAGATTCCAAGAACTTCAAGTCTCCGAGCATCTGATATGGAATGCAAAGAAAAAAGAAGAAGACTGAAGTCTGGGATTCAAGGCCCTGGTTTTTGAAGGATATATCATTGAAACATTTGAGGCTCTAAAAGTTTTTATGTTTGTGTATATCACAAGGAAGGTAGTGGTAGCACTTAACTAAATACATACAAAACTGCATGAGCTTTCGTAGCAACAACTACTTCATCAGATGCAATGTATATCACATAAATACTCTCACAATCCCTAAGAAAGATTTATTGCTGTTACCGCGAACCTGACTAGATTTATAGAAATGGCTTTTCAGAAATGAGTTAAAGCTTGCTCTGTTATAGAAAGTGAGTTTTGCTGAATGGTTCAAAATGAGGTGCTACAGATCCTTAGAATTGGAAAGTAAATAGGCAGGTTGTTTGGGAGAATAAAAATGGCATTTGCTGGAAACAACAAGAAAGAAATAATGCAATACTTTGCAACGTAGTATCTCTGATTGTAGGAGGGCTCATCCGGAAGAAGAAACCCTTAAATTGCTGACAACAAAAACATGATTGTCTCACAAAGAGATTGTAGTCTGTAGCCTCAAAAACAGCTTTACAATTTGTCGATAACTTTGTATCAATTGTTTAGGGAGGTATGCTCGAAAGGAAACATTGTAAATCAATGCTTCATTATCCTCTTACAGGTAATAAATGCAAATGCAGTCAAACGATTGTTCAGTCAGAAACATTACCTTTTTGGCGGCAGGCCAGTATTCCTCATAGATTTTCCCTTGGTCGTTTGTCTTCTTATCTGGTTTGATATTCTGAGAGAAATAAAAATATAGTTAACTTTCACAAAAACACCATTGTTAAATTTTTTTTTTTTTGGGGGGGGGGGATCTGCACAGTTTTACCCTACATGTTTATCATAATACAATGTTTTGGCAAGGATGAAATGATGTGTCAACTCAATTTCTTTTTTACAAAAACATTGCGTTCACGTACTTTTTATTTAATTTGTCATTAAGCCAATTAGCTAATCCATTTTGGCGCGGACAATTGGCAAACCTTTTACTGAACTGTAAAATAAACACAGGTTTGCCAAAGATCACTGATTAGGGCTAGATGGCTCAGTTGGTAGAGCACCGGCCTATTAATCCAGAGGTCGCAATTCAAATTTAGCCCTTATAAATTTGTCTTTGTTCAACCAAATATTTATTATGAAGTTCACACCAATACTGTCAAAATTGCTGCAATATAGGTCATCCTGATATGAGCAAAATCACAGACAAAACATAAACAGCTTTTGGTGTTTTCACAAAATTGTTACCATTGAATTTGAGGTTGGTTGTACGGTGTTTTTTAAACTAGACGATGGAAATTATTTTACTCTTCCCCAAAACAATGGTATATTTTTCCTTTTTATTGAATTTATTTGTAAGCATTTGTGATTCCTCAAGGTAGGCCGTATCCAAATTGGCACTACGGCAACAGCTATGACTACTGCTAAGGGTGTTTCTAAGGACTTCCTATACTTCAACTGCTGATGACGGGGCAATCCAGCCGTAGCTGTAGCTCTAGCCGCCAATTCGGGCATGGTCGTACCTTCATAATACAGATGGCTTCCATGACTAGCTTGACTCCTTGGGGTGGATTCTGCATGGTCTTGATGATGGTAATATCCTGTTGCTTCAGTGTGTCTAGAGCTTTAATGGCTGCATTCAGTGCAGGCATCGCAATCTCAAGATTCTTCTCACAGTCAGCCTGGAGAAAACAAAAATCGCAGGAGAAAAACAGAAAAGCTTCAGCAAAGATTTTTCATTATAAAGACAAAGTACAGTAATTAATATCGGAAAAATTTAAATTGTAATCTGAAAGCTCACACCGAAATCAATCTTGTGATATGCGTCCTGAATTCTTTTAGGTGCATTACACAACACAAAGCATCTACAGCTTAACCTCTAATTTGGGGGATGAAGCAGTTATGGTTAAGTGTTTTGCTCAAGGACAGATGAGCAACAACTGAGACCTGAACCCACACTCTGACAACAGCAGTTTCATTGCTCTGCCTACCATGCTTATGGCCGATAGAAGTATGCGCTTAGTAACAGGGCATAGAGTAAGCACAAGATTCCACATTAAGCAGAGCCATGAAATTGGACCAGAACTTGAGTCAGAAGCACTAGACCGCTCGGCTACGACACTCTATTTTTTGGACTAGTAACAACTGAGGAGCAGAATGTTCATTTGAAATTTCTGAACTCTTCTCTTGAAACTTAGGCCGAATCGTAATTGGCAGCTACAGCTACGGCTACGACTGTTGCTGAGGGTGTTGTTACGGACGTTCTATACTTCAACACATGATGACGTCGAGATCCAGCCAAAGCCCTAAATGTAGCCGCCAATTCGGACACAGTCATATATATTATATAACATGTAGTCCGTTGCAGCCATCACTGATGACCATCACACGCTCCTGCACTGCACGGATATGACATCATTACCTTGATAGCCTTAGCCTCCTCTGCAGCTGCATTAGCAATGGCTTCATCAACAGCCACTACTTTCCTCTTCTCGTCAACCTCCGAGGTTTCCTTCTTGATTATCTCAATCAGTTCTTGGGTCTCCTTACGGGTCTGAATCAGCTGTGGCTGGAGGGCTGTCAGCTCCTCTTGCATCACAGAGATCTGCCAGCGTCATAACAACAGAAAACAATTCAATAAGGTATTCATTTTTGCCTCAGCCTTTAATTACAATAATAATATCCAGCTCTTATATAGCACTTTATCACACCTGGTGGACATCTCAAAGCACTTAATAAAGCGATCAAAAAGTGGATGGGTTGGATCAGATAAAATTAAATGTACTTAAAACATTGCACAATCCAAAAAGATTTTGCCATATGTTGGCAAAGTGAGGCATAACTAGCAATGGGCCATTTCGCATGCATTTTACATCTCTTCCATCACTCCCTGACCTCAGCAAGCCATGAAGTTTTTACCTTGACCACTTCAACTAATCTTAGAGTGGCCAAAGTCAAGTCAAGTCGTAACACAAGCAAGGTGTCAATAAAACTGATTGAATGGCAAGGTAGCCTTCACACTACTACTTGAACCCAGCGCCCAGTGCAACTTTGGACCCTAGCGACTCTAACTGACCTGAGAGGAAGCAAAGTCTAGCTTCTCCAGTCCCACCACGTAGCGATTCCTCAGAGTCATAATCTCCATGCGTTTTCTATTCAACAGATTCTTAAAGGTCTTGATCAGTTCTAGGTAGGAGGTGGGAGTCACGTAGTTCCTCCTCCTCAGTGCTGAGAAGAACCTGAAAGACAAGAGAGAAAAAAGGGACTGCTTAAAGGAAACGTAAATCATTGGTTTTTGAGAAAAAACCAACAGTTCCCACTTTGCAGTTTCCAATGAGCACACACCATGTGAAGAAACGGTTATTTTTTGTCAGGACTTTTCTGCATGTTCATGTCAGGCTTTCTACTGTGGCAATTGAATTGAGCAAAAATTATTGAAATGCCATTGTCTAGACTTTGACTGTTCTTCAGATGGAATTATTTCTCTGGAGGATTGGTTCTGGTATTCACTTTATTATCAATGAGTTTTGAGATTGAAATTAATGTTTCTTTGAAATCTTATTAAAAACTTGTTATAATTAATCACTCCTGTCCTTTGTCTTTAAATGAAAGACAATAGTTTATGCCAATAAATATTTATTTTATTTTAACATTTTCCTCTACTTGACAAGCACAACATCCTGAAGGATTTGAAAATTTCATCAAAGACCATTGTTTTTGGCTAATTTCTATAGTTTTCCTGTGCATCAAGTGAAAAGTTATCTCATGATCACACATTATTGTAGTTTACACCCTTTCTGAGGCCTTGGCAAACATTGCATTTGACCCAAGTCACCTGACGTCATCATCTGCGTCTTTTTTAGAGTCAATTTCACTGTGTGTTATACAGTCTAGTGCGCATGTTAGGCAATGCAGTGTTTACATGCGCACCAAAATGTTGATGTGCAATTCCAAAATGGCGAGTGCGTCAGACAGTAGCTCCATTTGACATTGGTGTCAGGGGTTAACATAAATGGTTATTTATTAGTATTTGTTTATTATGGTCATGCCAAGAAACATAATGTTTCTTGGCATTAGTATAGTACTGCAGTAACTAGCTACATTATTGTATTAGTATTTGCTTTGTATTTGCTTTGTATTTGCTTTGTCAGTATCCCATATCTGCCCAACTCCCCGTAGAACACACAAACACTGTTAGCACCTAACTACAAGAAAACCTGTAGATGAACAAGAAATTGTCTTTTTTGTATTCTCTCTACTATTGGCATGAGATGGGAAACATTGCCAAGTATATATCACATTTTTAAGAATAAAGTGCTCTTTCTAGCAATATACAGTTTGTTGGGGGTACGTTCATTTGCTGGGCAGTAAATAATGAATATTTATTGCAGTGCAGCAATACGCACTACATGGGCTTAGGCAGGAACAGTGCTTATGTACTGTGACCAGTCAGGTAGATATGGGATATTCATATTGCAAGAATTCCATCATGAAAATAATATTTGGAACACACAGGATATTTGTTTGTACTTACAGATCGGACATTGCTCTGACGCTTTCATGGAAGTGTTTGCACATGACCACCGTCTCTGCTCGTACCTGGTCAGACATCTCAACATCATCCAGGAACTTGTGAGCGACCATCTCTAGGGCATCTTCAGGCCACGCCTAGCAACGAGAGATACCCCAAAACAACAGAAACATTACATCATCCCCTTTTGTTGCAACACCTTGAGTGTCAAATTTCTGTGCTGTACATGTTGCAGGGAGTTTTTCTAATCAGTAAATAGCTAAGATAAGACTTAAAGCTATGTATGGTGGAAAAATACTAAGTACATGTAAGTAAGGTTTGCGGTGACACCATGTAAGAAATCTCTTTTGTGAGTAGTGGTGGCTCTGAACTGGCTCCTCTCAGAGCCACCACTACTCACAAAAGAGATTTTTACATGGTGTCACCGCAAACCTTACTTACTCAGTAAATAGCTAAACAAAAATGTTTGGGAAAATTCCACTGGAATAGACTGGTATTGTTTTTCCGAATACACCAAGAAGGATGGGCAAACAAATAATAAATTAAAAATATATCATATAATAGCGTCATTTTAAAGCAGTTTGCCACATTCTTTCCTACCTTAAACCAGTCAATTGTACAGCAGTTAATGAGTGACGGGAACATACGAATGCGATTCCTGAAGGCATCCCCAATGGGGCTGAAGGCCAGGACCATGTGAAGGTTACGTCGCACTCTCTCGACAAACTTATTGTACATGTTGAGTGGAGTCATCTCGACCTTGGCGTTCTCAGAGATGGCGAGCTGTTGCATCTGTAAGATAACGGAATGAAATCCAACAATAGGGCCCAATTTCATAAAGCCTGTAAACACACTAACTTGCTAAGCACAGAAAAACCTTGCTTAGCAGAAACAGGTTGCCAGCCAACATTCCATGTTTACATTGTTGCGACCGGTGCCCCACTCATTTTTTGCTTAACAAAGACATTTTCCAAGCAGTATTTTCTGCTAAACAGCTTTATGAAATTGGGCCCAGGAAAAATGGCTCACCAGATAAGCTTAAAGATGGGAAAAGCTCATCAGGATACTAATATCTGTACCTAAGATTGGCTCATAAGATAAACAAGATGTGTATTAACTTTAAACAATTAACAGGTCGTCTTAAATTTCCCAGCATCACTTCATTTGAGACAGAAAAACCTTCAGAAATTTGGTGGAAAAGCTTACCTTCTCAATGATTTCCAGTCTGTCTTCATTCTCAAAGAGGTTTGGAATGTCTCCGGTATTCAGAATCATATTGATGTCCTCAAGGAAAGATTCATCCTGAAAAATAAATTTAAAAACCACAAAAGTCCACATACAAAAATAAGTTGTCCGTTTCAATTGGGATCACAAAGAGTTAGACAAAGAAAATCTATGGCATATTATATGCTACACTGAAGTGAAATGTTGCAAATATTCTATTTGAGTAGTATACTCTTTCTCACAGCAACTTAAAGAACATCTAATGAAGCAAATGATCAGAGAAATCCATTAAAGATAAGTACGCCTGCCACAGGGAGATTTGAACACAAAGAGCACAAACATGTGTAGCTACAAACTCAACTGACTGCAGCTTGGTTTCCTTTGCAGAGCCTTTTCTGAAGAGGTATACTAATAAATTATTAAAAGTTAATCTGTTACTGATCGAAACAGCATAGCGTACTTTAATCTGATGGTCCCCAAACAAGAAGACGACCGATGCCCCTTCATCCCCTGCTTTCCTTAGCAATCTCCTCAGGTCGTCCTTCCAGTCAGCGACTGTGTAATTCTTGGTGATTTCAATGGAGAAGAGATCGTAGACGGCGATGAAGGCGGCTAGCCTTGCTGCACTCTGACGTCCACTGCCTCCAATCCCTAGAAACAATAAGAGGATATAACGTCGTCATAAAACAAAGACTACTGAAATAAACACAAAAATATGCATTTGGAAAAGAAGCCTTACATGTAATGCGCAATGCAGAAGAACTTGAAACTATGTATGGTGGGAACAGATAGTAAAGATAAACTCAACAAAATAGAAAACACAAAGTTTCCCTGTAAGATTGCTAACTGTACTGGCTGTTAGGACTACCACTAACTTTTTCGCTGTTTCATAGAATTGTTCTATTGATCCTTCTTTTTGTAGTTCTTTTATGCAACTTGATTCTAGCTTTTGCTATGGGCCGCTTTGCATCTTTTTCATCAGGTCCCTGAATCCAAGTTTGGGGAAAAAAATTGAAAACAAAAAGGGGGTTTGGACAGAGTGCAGATACATTGCATGTTGATGCTGTAATACCATTGTACCTAAGCACAAGAAAGGTCTCTGCAAAAAACCTTGTATCACCGCACCAAAGGGTTTGTGTCTACATCCACGATGGTTTCCATAAGATTCAACAATTATGCACTTGCAAACACCCATGGTGCTCATAAACAAAAACTCTCTGAACTCTCTTAGAAAGATCTCTTTTAAGTAGTGATGGCTTTGAGAACAGCTGGTTTGTACTTGATGTTTTGACTTGTATGCACTCATCTTTTTCAGGGAGGTGATAGACGACCAGAAAAGCATGCATTTCTACATTCTAAATGCACAGGTTTCTGTTGAAGATTGGTACTGATAACAAAAGTAAAGTTTTGTCCCGAGCCAATACGGCTCATCAGGCTGGTGTTTATATCCAGTTTCATTGGCATTAAAAGACTGAGAATATCTCTATTCCCCAGCACAGGATGCCGGTCCATCGCAGGTTACTCCCCAGCTCTGGCCAGTACCCATATGTAGTACTGGATGGAGAGAAGCAATTATGATAAAGTGCCTTGATCAAGGACGCAAGTATCGCGAACGACCAGGGCAGGATTCAAACTCACATTCTGTAAATTACAGAACTTGAGTCCACCGCCCTAGACTGCTTAGCCACAACACCCCACTGGTACTGGAACTGGCATAAAATCAGTTAGCTTTCAAAATAAAACTACTCAAATTTTTTTTTTGATAATTACCAATCTATAGCAAATCCCTGATAAGAACAAATAGGTGAGAACTAGTGACTCCTGATTTTTTCTTTCTGATAAGCAAACTTTCTTGTGCTAACTTTTGTGCTGAAGATGACTAGCTCGATGAAGTTTATCTCAGGTCTAAAATAACTTACCCACTAGTAGTGCATGACCATTGGGTTGCTTGAGGACTCGGCTGATTCTAGAGATGTGTTCAATGGCAAATTGGAACATGACTAGATCCATGGGTGCCTTGCTCATAAGATTGTACTCCTCTAAATACTTCTCTATGGACTGAGACAGGAGAACAACAATCAAATGTTGAAACTATTCAAAAACCTCAATGCAAAATGGGGTTTACACAAACACAAAAGCTATTTCCGCTAGTGAAGTAACACACAATTAACTTAACCATGAAATCCACCAAAAGGTACAAACATATTATCTTCATTCTAAACAAGGTATAGTCTGGGTTCTACAACCCTTAAACTGCTGATAAAACATGTCCCTGAAATTAAAAAAAAAAGTTCTCTCCCCCCAAAAATAAGAAAAAAAGAAAAGAAGGAAAGTGAAATGAACTGACACAATGCCCAGAAAACAAGGTTTTTGAGAGACAGCAAGTTTACTCCAGCAACCCTTTAAGTCCACCGATGTCAACATTTGAGATACCATGGTAAGTGCACTTTATAATGCTGTGAATAAAGAAAGAAATCTACTCTTGATAAATGGTATCAATTAGTAAATGGTATCAATTAGATTAGGAAGCAGATCAATGTGATGCTTCATGCCTAACCCAGGAGAGATACTCCCTGCAAACAAAATCAAAACTGTGTTTATTTGCTCTAAGAGAGCAAGAGCTTTCAAATAACACCTAATTAGGCCTGTAGGGTAAAATTCCTCAACATATAGAATGGTTCAGACATCACATCACATTGAAATCATGTATGATAGGAATGCAACAAACGTGATGCTCCTTGCTAAAAAGCGGGCACCTCCTGCAAAAACTCAAAACTGGCTTAAATCAGAGCTTTCAAATAACACACCTAATTAGACTGATTATAAGACGTCACATCAAATTGATTTCAACTGATGTTTTGGTTGTCCCACTTGTAATGCCATTTCACTATTTCTGAGAGGTACCTGTTTTTGGCGTGGGGCATCACAAATGCCTGCAGTTGTCATTAAGAAATGATTCTTCTTACCTCCCTCAGTGCTTCCATGTCTCTGATCTCATCGTACAGTCTCTCCTCTTCACTTGATGTCAGATAATCACCAAAGAATAGGCTGCGATGTTTACAAATTGAACACGCAAACAATAATAAGGGAATCTCAGGTGAATCACGGAGTACATAAGGTATGCCAAAAAAATTATAACTTACAAACCAGAGAAATAGATATGAGAAGAAGAACTATATTATTGTATTTTGTTTTTGTTGTTGTTGTGTACCAATTTTGTATCTAATAGCACAAACCATGCAATTTTCTTATTTATTTATTTTGTTGTGTAATTTGGCTTCATTTAGCCTTCATTGAAAACTTAATTTAATTCATTTTTAATAGTTTTGATATCCTCAAAAGGAATGAAAAGCAGAGTTTCAAAAATAAATCCTCCACACATAACAATAACTAATAAGTACATTTATATTGTGCTTTGAACTGGTGTTTCTAAGCACTTAAACCTTAAGACACAACAAATTTGAGTCTCTAAGAGAGATTTTCAAAATGCCAACTTGATTGAAGAAGCCAACGCTTACTGTGAAAAAAGAAATGTTAAACTCGACAATGCAATACATCAAAAAGGTTAAAACCACTCAATAAAGGAAGACAAACCATTAAGTGCAAAATACAAAAGGTTGGTTTTTAAATCAAGGTGCACAATTTAGGTTAGTAACAAACTGTCACCAAGGAAAAGTGAGAGTGTTTTTTTTTTGAGAAACAAAGGTGTGAACAGGGATAACATATGATGCCTTTTGGTGGAAAATATATTTAAAGGAGTGTGATGTTACAAAATGAAAAATCTTGAAAATGTGTAATGGGCCTTTTTGGTCTAGAAATAAAACCACTTAAAACTTCCAGAGTGTTACATTTTAAAAGGATTTACAGAATCTCACTAAAAAAAAGGTTAACTATGTACATGTTTGGACATAATCTGGTGAAGTGATTCTTCCAATGAGGGGATGTTTTGATTTGCAAGGCAAACGCAAACCTTTGAAGAAAAGAACAACACTTCTGACATATCACTGGCCTGTACTTAATAACCGAATGGCCGTTTTTCCAAAATGGATTTCAGTTGAGAAACAAAAATGAAAACAGAAGAGAGATTGTGATATGTCCGTGTTACATCAAGTTATTAATGAGAGAAAAGTATGTAAAGAAAATAATGTAGACAGTGCAGGAAGTGAAACTTGTGGTGTTTCTGGTGTTTTGTTGTCACTTAACTATAAAGTGCTTGCAAATGAAGGAAACTAAATAGTTGTGTAAGGTTTTTGTGTAACATTTATTTTTGTAACCAGGTATGAAATCTTACCCTTGGAAAAGAGTAGGACAATTTTATTGAGTACAAGGGTTGACCTACATATATATTGTTTACATTTTTGTTTCTTGTTTGGATTACTTTTTCTTTCGTCTTCAGGTACTTGTTTCTTTTAATTTTTGTAAGGTGTGTCCTGGTCAAATGAATAGTAATAATAATGTTAATAATATGGCAAAGGCTTTCATGGACTTTTATAGACGTTTCATATTATTTTTAAGATTGCTGATTGCTGAGGGGAAAAAAACCCCAACAATAATCAGAAATTGGACTAAAGTAGAACAAATATCATGTCTGTGTATGAAAACTCATGTGATGAAACAAGGTATTTATTATAAGTACTTAATTAGGGACACACTGATTAACAAAAAACATTTTGAATATTGAAGTGCACATTAGTAAGTGCAAGAGTTAGGACAGTTAGTAAAAGATTATGGGGGGTCGTTGTCATACAAAGTCGAATTCTGACAGACCCCTTGCATATGATGTCATAAGCTCAAACAGCGCCCTCACTGAGGTCAAAGGAAGACCTATCATCGGCCGAGAGTTGTGCACGTGTCTATTTGACCTCAGTGATGACAGCGTATGCAAGGGGTCGTCTAGAGACGATGCAAGTCTTGCACGTATTTGAACTTTTTGGGGGCCACTTTGGTCCCACGTACATTGCTTTAATGCGTTAAGAAAACAAACTCACGCACTTTAACGGATCCCTAGGTTCGAATACGCGCGAGACCTAGTCTGCTCAGTGCAAAAAATGAAACTGTTGGTCTCAAATTTACCATCTACCTAGACTGTCATCCTGTCTTTCAGTTTGAAACTTGTTGAAAATTTATATCATTGTTTTTTTGTGAAAACAAGAAAATTCAGAGATGAGTCTTTTAAAGTGAATTTCTGACAATGGCTGAGAATTGATTAACAACAAAATTGGGTTTTGGGGGGTAGGGTAAAGAGAAGGGGGTGTGGGTATGTAGTGCAGCAGAGCAGAACCAGACTGCAAGAAGGGGGTTAGTGCAGTCAATATAAAATGTAGTAGGATTGTCAGGTGGGTGGGTAGGTAGTGAAGCAGAGCAGAACCAGTCAATGCTGCAAGAAGGGGTTAGTGTGGTCCACATAGTATCATTGTCAGCCAAAACTATCCCAACAGGGGTATGCTAATACCCAGATAAGGCTATCAATGTTCCCGGTTGGGAAACTCTTGGGTAACAATGACACCTTTCCTGTATTAGTGTGCAAGGCATTAATAAGCTACCTTCTCATGTCCTCAGAGCGTAACTCCTTAGATTCGCCGCTACTCAACGAAAAACAAACAAACAAACAAACAAAATGTAGGAATCAAAAAGTCAGGGGGCTCCGGGAGCAGGTATGATATAGAAGCAACAATATGAGGGTTAATTTCAATGAGACGTACATTTCTAGTACATTTATTTGTGAGTGATAACATGCTACTGCTTTGGTTGAAGTCTACAAATGGTGATGTTTTTAGGCTAACATTTTAAGTAGAGGTTATTTTCTGTGATGCATTTCTTACACTACTTTTTTTTAGTGGGGCAGATAGGTGAAATATTTGGGGGCATCGTGCCTTTGGTGATATCAGCATGGAATTTGGTACACAGTCAGGGTATGTCATGAGACAGATATTTGGGTACAGGGCCATCGCAGATTTGAGTTTTGAAAAAATACAGTTAGTACACCAAGCATTTTCTTAATGGCTGCCATTGGTTGCTGTACTACCTATAGTTTCTTAAAAGGACAAATCAGTGATGCGTTGAACCTATAGCCAAACATCTCTCTCATGACATACTCTGACTGTGTGCAAAACTCAATGCTTGTGTCTTCAAAAGGCACAATCCCATCCCCTATTTGCTGTACTATTGATAGAGTATTGATTATTGATTATTGATATAATGGGACATTAACTGCTTACATTACTGAACAATTTACCTACAAATAAAGCTTGCATGAAAAATTTCAGCTTCATAGTTAATAGATTCTCATTAATGGCAGGCCACCCAATCAAGCAATCTAAGCCGTTTCCCAAAGCAAATGAGTTTGTCATTTTATGAGGCAAGGCGTTTTGTAAACACACTAAGGATTTTGCATAATACATTAATTGAAATAAAGGCTGATAAACAAGGTGTAAATATTTCACAAGGCCCATGAAGTTTGCAAGATTTGATTGTTGTTGGAGAGACTTCCAAAATGGGCAGCAGCCCATCTTAATACTTAAGCAGCCTAACTCAGTGTTTGCTGCCATGATTTGCCAAGAAAGAAAGGCAAAGACAAATGTTTCTCTTTGTGTCATTTTAGAGTTTTTCTTTTTTGTATCCGGAAATAATCATGCAGAATATCAATGCTCGGTTGTAGCGCCAAATATGTCAATTCCATTGCTGCATACATTTTGATTCAATACCTGTTTTTATTAATTTTTTTATTAGGAAAAATCACTTATACAGAGTGTGAAAATGAACTGCTTGCCACAAACTGTGTCATCCAAAATCAACTTGGCCTTTTCAATCAATTATTCCAATGACGTTGTGGTATTGACTCCAATGTGATTTCCATAGGACCATGTCACACAAGGCATTTTACAGGCAAACGGTCTCAGGCAATCGCGGAGAAGGACAAAACGTTACATTCAAGATATTTTTTTAAAATAATTTCTCCTGTGCTACCGACACATTCCTTCTGCGTGCAGTGCAGTTGGTTGCTTCCACGCTGCCTGTAAAAATCTCCTAGTGTAAACAAGACCCGTAAAGCCAGTTCATACTTCATAAGAATTCTGAAAGCAAAGCACATTTTCTTGCATCCCAATTGCTTTGCGTTCGCATACACTTTCACGTGAAGTAAGAACCAATCTTTAAGCCTAATTTGGCTGTAGACGAATTGACAAATGTCACAAAAGCAAAGTTGCATGGTAAATGGCTGCTTGGAAGAAATTTTCCTAATTGGCTATAAAAAAAATTGCTCATTTGAACAGTAATTTTTTACCTTCTGATGTTGGCGTCTGTGACGTGCTTCCCAGTGTAAAGATGGTTGAATATCGTATTCATCTTCTCCTTGAATTGCCCTTGAACAACATTCTAAAAAAAAAAATTCAAATTTCAAATTAAAGAAATTAATGAGTTAATTAATACAAATCACATAATAAACCACAAGGGAAACTGTCAGAGTAGTCAGTTTCCCTTGTGATATTTAATATTCAAAAGTCGCATCCCCTTAAGGTGATCCCCTGGCTGCTGCTTCCAGGCTGTATCGTAAACTTGGGTGTAATCCCTGGCTACACGGCAGCTAACTGTAGTATGGCTTCTGACTGGCACCCCTGAACAAAGATATTGACTAACAGGGAGACCGCCAACATAAAGCTGGATAGCTCAGTTGGTAGAGCGCCGGTACGTTAATCCGGAGGTCGTTGGTTCAAGTCCCGCTCCAGTCAATTTTTCTTGGTTCAAACCCAAATTAAATAATACATAACAAAATTATAGATTAATAGTAAATGAGTTGTCATTGCTGAGCAGTTTAGCACGTCAGACTCAAGTTCTGGTGGCTGAGTCATCAGAATGTGGGTTTGACTCACTGTCATAACAATTGTATCCTTGAGCAAAACACTGATCTATAGTTGCTTCTCATCAGACAGGAGTAAATGGGTACCCGTGAGGGTTAAAGCTTGTTGATGTGAATGATTAGCAACCTGTGCTCCCATTTGGCTGCCAGTGCTGCATACTCCAAAGGAGTTGAGATGGTTTCAGGAATGCTTAGGGTCAAATGAGCAGGGGTAATCATGTTGTAAAGCCCTTTGATGGGCCTACTTGGTTTGAACAAGTGCATAATAAATACACATTATCATTATTATAAATCCACTCATTACCACCCTCAAACATATGTAGTTAAAATATTAAATATTGGCACACCTGCGGCTGATTTCACACAAAAATCTGAACTGCTAAGCCAAGTGTGGTGTCATATAAAAAATCAATATGGTAACACTGACCATTGGATGAAGTTGTAATTGCTGGGTCTGACAGAAGATATTTGTTTTGAGAATGTAGGTTTCTAGCAGGGAGATAATGTTGAACTAAATCCTGGAGGTAAGCAGGGGCTGTATATCTTGAAGACACTGGTACGTTAACAAAGGGATTAGGGATACAGATAAGGGATCAAGACAAATCTACGACAGCACCAACCTTGATAATCTTAAAGAACATCTCTCGATCCTCATCATCCACCAGCCTGTCATAGAAGACTCGATACACCTCGTGGACCCACAGTCGGATCAGCGTACTCTCTGCCTCCTTGCTCTCCGGCATGGACTTGGGTTTCACCAGGAGGATGCCCTGGACCACGCGGGCAAAGTCTCTCAGGTTGAAGACATAGTGAGACTTGGACGGGGTCGGTAGGAAGTTGGAGATGGATTGGGTATAGACGTCAGTAGTTGCACACACCATTATCTAAAGCGGGAAAAGGAATGGTCAGTGATTGTTGCGTTGATTAAGAAGTTTCGTAGTTTTAAAAATGGACTTGGTTAATGTATGTCAGTGTAGACCGTGCAAGTCTTGCACATATTAGAACATTTTTGGAAACACTGGGTTCAGTGCTTAATAGCATATGAAGGAAACAAATCCACGCACTTTAACAGGTTCTAATGCTAGAATACACATGAGGCTTGCACAGGTTTTACAGAGTGCTACATCAGGTTCTTACTATCCTCTTGATATCAAGAAATCTCTTAGACCAACTGAATGTCTGTTCTATAATGCAGAATGAGCCACGTCATCTTAAGATTTCTTTCTGCAAATCTCACATGGAGATAATATGAGTTGTGTAGACAAAGCTACACTATAGCATGGATATTAACACAATCAGTTAGTATGCCCAGTTCTTCGTTGGACTCTTGCAAGCCTTGTTATAAGGAAATTCTCAGAAAAATTACAAGTCCTCTCAAGAGTACAGAAATTTGTTGGATTAAAACGTACCATTTTCTTCTTTACCAATTTCTTTCTGCAGATCTCACAAGAAGCTGATATGGGTTATACAGACAGACTTGCACCATGGCTCAATTTTAAACATAGTGCTAAGATTGATCTTAAAATGTTGCTCTTCCTTGCTGGGCAAATTGTGATGTCACAATATTCAAATCATACAGCGGTATCGACAAATCATTCTATTGATGAATCCCGATGTTTTGTAGAATCAAGCCCAGTATGGATGTTATCCCAACCAACGAAACGAAACAAATTTGCTGCTCAGAGTGCCTACCCTTGAGAACCTCTTGAGGCTGGTCTGGAATCCCTGGTCGAAATGCCAGTCCATGATGGGGCTGAAGATGCTGTTCATCGTCTTCTCATCAAAAGAATCTAGGGTGATGATGTTGAAGTGGCGTAGGAACCGTGGGGTGATGGTGTTTCTTCCACCCCCTGGTGGACCCATGGCTGAGACCATGAGTAAGTCCACCAGACGTAGTACACTCGTGTCCTTCCTACAGTTCATGATCAAAAGAAGTTTTTTGTAGTAGAGACTCAAGGTAGTGTACACTGGTAACAGTACACAAAATAAAACTTACAATCTGAAAGATTGCTCTCTAGAAACTGGGTAAAAGAATCTTCAGTCCCCCCGAAAAATAAATTGACAAGAAACACAAAAAAGTGTACCAATTTTCTACCGTCACATTAGCAGATTTCCCAGTGGTTGTAGCCTTTTTCAAAGTACCTCAATCCACCCAAATCATGTTGAAGTGAATAGGCATACAGGCTTATACTGAAAATAATATAGGTTGATTAGTATTCCTTATTTTGTAATTACTCTAAAAGTTTGATTAAACAATGGACAAAAAAAGGTAGGTAAGTTTTTTCCTGCCTTTTTTTGAGTGATTATATACCCCAAAAACAACTGAATCAACTCAAATTATTTCCAATATAAGCCTGCATGTCAATTCACATGTTAAACATTTTCGCGGTATTTAAAAAAAATTACAACCATTGGAAAAACTGTTAACGTGACAGATGGAAAACGGTTCTCTTACTGTGTTCCTTGTCATTTTCCTCTCAAATGAGAAAGTTGTGTGAGAAGGTTGTCCTGAACACTCATATGATTACATGATTAAGTCTTTCTTTCTCAAAGACCTGACCCCTCATTTGATGACATTTTTACAGGTTGGTTGTATGGTGCATTCATTGAGAACAAGAACAATAGCATTCAATGTACTCTTGCAGAGAATGCTGACTTAGGTTACTTGTAAAACTAGCCAGTCATTCTGTTCTACTTTAAAGTGGAAGTTATGGAAGGCCATTCTTTTTTAAAACCACACCTTTAGGCTTCAGCTCCAGCTTTAAGCCATGCCACCAGGGTCCGATTTCATAAAGCTGTTAAGCAGAGAAACTTGCTTAGCAAACTTCTTTGCTAAGCAAAAAGTGACTTGGGCACCAGTCACAACAATAATGTAAACTTCATGGAATTTTGACTGGTTACCTGTTTCTGCTAAGCAATCATTTGCTGTGCTTAGCAAGTTTTTGTGCTTACAGGCTTTATGAAATTGGGCCCAGGGCCCAACTTCATTGGGCTGCTTAAGCGGGAAATATTGCTTAAACATTTTCTGCTTAGCGAAAAATAAACAGGATACCAGTCACAGATGTACAAGTGACATGGTGTTTTGGCAGGTAACCTTATTCTGGTCAGCATAATTTTGAAATCGGCTCTATTTGAAGATGTACTGAAAGTGAGAACCTAAATCGAAGCCTAAGCCGAAGAAGTGGTTTCAAAATGGGTCTATGATAATTGCTGTGTCAACTCACCTGTCAAACCAGTACCCATGATCAATCCACTGTCTGAGTAGCTCTACAGGAGGTTGGGCACCATACTTCTCCTTGGCAGGCATGTTGAGATCATCAACAAAGACAATCAATTTCTTGCCGATTGCTGGACCATATACCCCCTTTCTCCTCCTTGTAAAAGATGGAAGCAAAAGTTAAAGAGACGACTGGTATTTATACAACTTAAATTATCAGCTTCAATCTGAAAGCTCACTGATGGTAAAGTTCATATAAATACATCCAGAGCAATATTTCCATCAGAAAGCTCACTGATTATAAAGGTCATACTAGTACCAATCCTTCAGAGAAATATTTCCATCTGAAAGCTCACTGATTATAAAGTTCATAGCAGTACCAATCCTCCATAGTATATTTCCATCCGAGTATTGTCAAGGTTGAGAAAAATAGTATTCACAGCCCCCACAAATAGCTGATTGCTTATGTTGGTTGCTGCAACCGAAATAAGCCTCATGTGAATGAACAGAGAATCCCCAACAAACCTTATTAATTTTTCTAAATTCATTTACTATCAAATCCCATTTATTTCATATCTGTAACACTAAAGGACCTTAAGACACCTGTATGCATTATGTAATACCATATTGATAATGGAACAATTACACAAAACTTCCTCAGCCTAAAAGCAAAACCCCACCCTTCCCCCTTCCTCCACATTCCAGAAAAACAGAATATTAAAAAACAATTATAAGATGACAAAACAAACCCTCACCTGTCAAGTTTGGCCATAATGATATCTTGCGTCTGATTGGCTGATGTCTGAGCAGAGAAGTTAATGTTATTCGGGATGTAGTGTCCTTTCGCAAGCTCCAGGAGGAATGCATTGGTAATGGCTGATTTGCCCGTGCCTGTGGGTCCCACGAACAATAGAGGGCGCTCTTGGGAAACAAACTTGCGTAGGAAGTACAGCTGGCGTTCCGTCTCGACTGTTCTTATTATTAACTCGTTAATCTAGAAAGGTATAATCATTGGTCACAAACGTTTTGCATCAAATTTGTTTCAGATATCTAGAAAGGATAATTTACAATTTTTTTTCAAAGTCTATGAAACTAAAATTGTGAAAAATACTTGGAATGTTTGAGTTAATGTTAATGATTAAAGAAAAATAAACATGCACAAATTCATGCATATCCCAAAACCATGCACACAGACCCAATGTAAAGAACATGCATGACGATAGAAGACTTTACTTTATAGATAGTTCTCAATACACGCCATCTTTACTGGCAACTTGGGTTTTGACTTTGAGCTGCCTCATGCGTTCTAACTTTTCTACGCAGCTAAATGGTTTACTGACCAATCACGCACCGAGTTTGATAAAACACCCGTGTGCGGCACACGTTATTAACACAAATCGCATAGTTGTGCGTTCAAAAATGATTTATTTGCCCGTAAAGATGGCAGACTCTACATGTACACTGTGTGACAACACAACATGAACGAACGTAGAAAGGAAACTATCCATAGCCAAGTAAAACTGATTGTGCCAAAGCATTCCCACAGGAGAAGTTAGTTCACCATGAAGAAATATGACGCCCTTCTTTAACTGAACATAATTAAAAGTTCCAAACACATTATGATCTTTAGAGAAGATGTGAATGAGAGCATGCAATACGTTTATGCCTAATGTGAATGTGATTTAGAAGCAAACCATACTATTTATTCAGAGATCTTTTTTGTTGGTGGTGCTATCTAGTTTTACAGTTTTTGACTGTTAATCTTCTTTGATTTCTTCTCTTTGTTTTGTTTGTTTGTTGAGAATTTACAAATTTATTGGCAAGTAATTGTTTGGTTTCATTTTTTACGAAACCACGCCAATATTATACCTTTAAGCTACAGTCGTGTAATTTTGTGTTACAAATAGGCATAAATGAAATGAAAAAAAAGAAATGAAATCAAATGAAAATAAATACTTCCAAGTGGGTCAAATCCTTAGTGGTAAATTTATGATGTATGAAAAAAAAGAGAGCAGTTATCGCCTTCACGCTGCATTACACTAGCACATTTTTGTGCTTACTAAGTGTGTAAGCACAAATGTGTGTAAACAGTTGAGATAATTTCCTGGTGCAAATATGCAAGTTCACAATGCATTATCATCATTGTGTCAATCCTCTTCTTACAAGAGACACCAGCAAACTAGCATGCCTTTTGCTTTGCCAAATGGTAAGTTCTGGAAAAAATGGTTTTGTGCTTACTATTTCCATTACCTAGCGCTGCTAACCCTAAGAGTGGAAAAATGCATGCTAACCTTCCAGCGCTTACTGTAAGCAAATGAATGGCATTACGATGCAAATTCATCGTCAATGCGCAAGCTGGCCACCTAATTTTCGTGTTATTGCACTTCAGCAAATCTTTCCACTAAACAAAGCAGAACAATTTGTCTGCCGTTAAGCAGGTCTCTGAAATTGGGCCCCTGGTCATGAGATGGGTTCCTGCTATGCATAAATGCTGAATACAATTCAATGTGCATATTTCAGACTGTGGATATCAAATGAAGAATTTGTTTTAGTGCTGCCACCTTTACAATGTTTCCTGTGTATCTTGCACCAATCATAACATTGCAATGAAGAAACAAAACCATTTTTTCTTTCCAGTCTCTGTTTGCTTCTAAAGCCGTGTCCAAATTGGCGGCTACGGCTATGGCTGGGAATTGGTCATCATGCGTTGAAGTATGAGACGCCTTTATTAACACCCTTAGCAAAAGTTGTAGCCGGAGCTGTAGCCGCCACTTCGGATCCGGCCTTACATTGAAATGAATGGATGGAAAGCAAGGCATGCGATAACACCATGATTAGGATACATTGTCTTAGTTCTTAAAACATTCCGATAAACATTCAGAATTTCTATTATTTTTAAAATATTTGTTTTACTATAAAGAATTTCCTTATAGACCTTTACCAGGGAAACACTCTTCTTCATTTATATTTCAAAACTGTGCAAATTCAAGACAAATCATCTGAACAAATTTTCAAAAAGCTGCTATCCATTGAAGTCTGCACTTACAGCCCATTTCAGGCTTCAAAGTAAAACTAAAGTCTGTCCTGACTCATCAGGCCAGTGTTTATATCCAGTTTTCTTGGCATAACCACTGAGAATATTTCATGATGCCAGTCCATTGCAGGTTAACCCTCCAGCTCTCGCTGGTACCCCTCCGACTCCTGGGTGGAGAGAAGCAATTATGACAAAGCGCCTTGCTTAAGGAAACAAATGTTGCCATAGACTAGGCCAGGTTTCGAACCCACATTCTGTTAGTTATAGAACTTGAGTCAACACCCCTAGACCACACGACCGTAGTTACAGGCTTTACAGAGACCATAAGCACAGAATTCTGCAGTCAGCAGGTTGTGAAATTCATGGCAAAATGCAGGTTTGATGTGTGTGTACATTTCCAGAAATCCCACTCTAAACAAACTACTGGGAAAAAAAGTTAAACACATGATAACTTTGTATGAGTGAATAACAGTCACAGGCGTGCAACTGCAGTTTTTCAGGGGGGAAAAAAGGGAAAGTGCCAGGCACAGCAAGAGTTTGAACCGTTTTTTTGTTTTTTTTATTCTTTTTATTTTTACACCACAGCTGAGAAATAAAAAATGTGGAAATCAACTGAAAAGTTGCATGCCTGCAACCCAGGTGACTAATAAAGATGGATGCAAACAAATTTATACATGTATGTCAAATAATCTTTCTTCCAAAATCCTATTCAGAGAGTTGTCTGAATCGTTTACCATTTCAACAGACATACCGATCTTATCTAAGTCCATAGTTGTATTAGGGAATATATGAGGGTCTCTGGCCAAAGACACTAGGGGGTTAGGGTTAAGATGGGTTACCACTGGGTTTTTTTTATATACATGATCTGTGGTTTTCAGGAAATGTCTGTAAATTAAGAAATTCTAACCAAACTATGTTTGAAAAAAGATAGTTTTTAAGGTTAACTTTTATTCATTGACAAAAATACTTGTCTGTTTTGTGGTTTTAAGTTATTATGAAATTTGTTGGCGTCCCCTGCATTTTGCTTGGAGTTATTCAACATTCATGCAAAGTACTTGAAGATCACAGTATGGTGTCCGATATGGTAGCCCATGAAAATGTAACCCCTGAAACAAACAGAACAATGGGTGTCTGTCTATGATTGCCGCCTTACCATAACCTTGAAGTCGTTATCGTTCTGGTAGGTGATGTTTAGCGGCGTAGAGGGCAGACGTTAAATCAAACAGATCCAAGTGAGAAGCATGCAGCAAGCAAACACAAAATTGAGCAAATCAAAGACATGGTGACACTGATGATTGCGATATGGTTAACCCTTTCTTTACCGAATTGTTTGGACATAAACAACCGCTGGTGACCGCATTGTTTGACCACTCAAGCGTGAAGCACACATTCTTGCACAACAGAAAGCTTTCGTTCAAAGGCCACTTTTACAAACTCCATTATCTCCTTGAAGATATTGTTTTACAGCAAAATAAGTAATAAAAAAGTTCTTCCTTATTGAATTCCCTTTCATATAATCTAAAACTCATTGAGATTGGTCCAATAAATGTCAAAGTTCTTGGTCTTTCTTTCCTCAGTGCAATCTGTAATCCCAAACACTTTTTTGTACACAACCATATGGCGCTCCGTAGG
This sequence comes from Pisaster brevispinus, assembly GCA_023634235.1. Classification (NCBI taxonomy): domain Eukaryota; kingdom Metazoa; phylum Echinodermata; class Asteroidea; order Forcipulatida; family Asteriidae; genus Pisaster; species Pisaster brevispinus. Next base: position 17,100,905 of record JAMKCF010000004.1, read on the forward strand.
TGTTTGGCATTTCGGATCTTCCAACTCCAATTTGAAGAGATTGCATAATAGCAACCTTATTTTATTTTACCACCATTGGAAAGATCCGATCTCTCTCTTTCCAATGATGGTAAGCTTGGGTATGGAGGGTGAACATGGACAAAACTACAACTTTATTATAAATGGCCTTTGTGCTCAGGCTTGAGTGCCTTTTTGTGTGCAAGCTTGGTCGACTAAAGTCGCCAATGGTAAGGAAGAGGGGGTATGAGTGCAGTCGACTAAAGTCGCCTATGGTAACGAAAGGGTTAAAGTAAAGTCATTGTCTCTTAAAATCCCCAAAGAGGGGGGGGGGAAGGCCTTTTTAATCTAACCTGAAACTACTTCATCAAAAATGGGGTGATTAAACGAACAAGGAAATAATTTGTAGATTAAAATATAAATTACTCTGACTCTTTTTAGCAAAAAAAACCTAAACATTTCTTTTCAAATCTGTATAACTTCAATGCAACATTGTCTCACCGTACTATAGTGGTAAGCCAATACATCATACTAAAGCATTCCCTTTTTTGCATCCCTGTGGATCAGGCTTTTTTTTTGTTCTTTCCTTTGTCCCAAAATTCCATGCGGAACGAAGAGATTCTACAGAATTATCTTTAGAATTCCCCTGTGGCAGTGGCGTCACCAGAGGGGGGGGGGGGGGGCAGGGGGGGCCTGCGCCCCCCCGCTCAGAACCCTTGCCCCCCCTCTTGCCCCCCCGTATGAAATCACAGAAAAGTATATTCTTATTATATATACATCAGTTAACATATTTAATGATAATCTTGCACTTCTTTGGCACCCCCAAATTTAATCTTTGCCCCCACTTGCCCCCCCCAAATGAAAATATCTAGTTACGCCACTGCCCTGTGGAGACCTTTTGTCATATTGTCTTCAGTCTCCACAAGGTAACAAATATTAAAACATTGTGTTACACAAGCAGAGGTAACTTCACACAATTTGGTTCCGAAATGGCAAACATTTGTGTGTACTCCAAGTACACTCATTGATACTTTTAATTAATTTTTTTTTTTAAAGACGTTTCTTAAAGCATAGAAGGGGAACTCGAAGCCTTTCATTTTTGTTGTTGTTGTTGTTGTTGTTGTTGTAAACTAGCTCAATGCATTCCCTAAGGTCTCTATGGGTACTGACGACCACAGGTGCCAGTCTGTGTGAAGAGGGAATGGTTAATGGTCGAATCATTGAGCGATCACCGACAAAACAAATTCTAGTTACAGAAAAACTCAGAAAAATGGGGGAAATGCAAGACTGGAAAAAAAACTGCTTAGTGTTGTGTACAAAACAAAGCATGTAGTTCATCAACGAGTGTAAGGCAATCAATCAGTTAAGTGATAAAGTGAGTCAAAGTTCAGAGTGAGTGATTTTTGTGCAATTACCTTACAGTGCTGTTAATAGGTGCAGACACACAGCAAACATACAGCCATCAGTGCAGTAGGGGGTTGGGATGGTGGGTGAAGGGTGCAAAAGCATGATCAGTGCAAACACATAAAGCATGTCAAAATAGTGTGCAGTCAAAAAATAAATAGCTTAAAACAAACCCAGCAGATGCCCCCGACCCCACCCCCCCCACCCCGGTATGAACATCAACAATCAACGTTATTTCAGCTTATTAAAACCCTCCTACATTTGCCGGTGAGTTAAGCGACTATTTTAAATAAACCAGATTGTGTACACAGTTTGTATGTGTGACAGAACTAACTGTGTCTGGGTTTTTTTTTCTTTTTTTCTCCTTTCATTGTAGTTGGAGAAAAAAAAAACCCCACAACAACCTTTGTTCAACACAAAACCAGCAAGAAAATGTCTCTGGCATTTCCTGCTGGCACTTTGTTTCTGCAGGATTAGTTTTGGGGGTTATCAAAATAATGTTTGTGAAGAGAAACCTCTCCTTCTCAATAATTAAAGAGGAAACTATTTCTTTAGAAATGCAAAATTAGTTTAAAGGCAATGTAATAAAAAGACAATATGTTCATTGAATAATTCATAACAAAAAAAGACTCTTTCTCTTTTAGCCTTCGAGAAAGATTCTGCTTTGGTCGAGACATCAGGCCATTAACTTTTTTCCCTGCATTTATACCATAGGTCCTTTTGGTTAGTTAGCAGTTTTCAACAGCTCATTCTAATTTTCTCTGAATAATATATCCAATCCCTCATCTGGAGGTCAGGAAAAATTCCAAGGAAAAAACCCCACAAACTCCAATGAATCTAAATTCCTTCCTCCATGCATGAATCAATCAAGATGAAAATCTGCATTTGGCAAAGCTCATGTATAATGAATGATTCAGCAGCGGCTTAAAAGAAAAAGCAAAAAAAAAAGCAACCCAAACCCCCCCCCCCCAAAAAAAAAACCCTTGGCTCATTCTATTTCATATACCATGCACAGGTTAAGCACACAATAACCACCACAGCAAACACATGCTCGGTAAAATTAGCAATGTTAAAAATAACCCGCAGGGAAATAAGCAAGGAGTAAGAAGCGGTGACATGTAAAACCTTGGGGTTAGTCCTAGGCTTCAGGCTAGGGTTATAGTTGAAGCTTGAGTCATATTTAACTTTGGTTCTCACTGCTTTGCAGTTTGTCTCCAGACTTTATGGTGCTCGATATGGGGAATGAAGTACCCCCCCATTGTTTCTTCATTGTGTGCTTGGAATCTCAGGAATTCTTAAGAGGATTTTAGGGGTGGGGGTTCGTCTGTTCATGAAGAATATAGCGTTCCAAAGTATGGGAACATTGAGGGAGGATACCTATGCCCAATAACAGACATGGTAGATATCTCCAGAGGGCAGGTACCCAGACTAAATTTACTGTAAAAGGTCTCCTTCAAAAACTAATAAATCAAAGTGTATCAAACTAGAATTTAGCCTTCGAGAAAGACTCTGCTAGGGTCGAAACGTCAGGCCACTATTTTTTTGCATTTATACCATAGGTCCTTTTGGTTGGTAAGCAGTTTGCAAGAGCTGATACTATTTTTCATACTAGAATTTGAGTGGCCATTTTTACTATGTTTCGGAATGTTTGTTATTATTTTTTTAACACAGTGAGATGACATTGCTCATCCAGTTCCCGCTCCTACCTTAGCCTTGGCCCCGATGTCAGTTGCGGTTACCATGGTCTCCCATCGATGCCAAGATCCGTACATCTTCCTGATGTAGACATACTCATACACTGAGCCTCGCTTTGGGATCAGGAGGTTGCGAGCAAACTTCAGGTCCTTGGGTCTCGGGTGCTTGCCGCTGGTATCCATGTCGCATAGCTGCTTGAAAAACTCACTGAAACTGTTGATGGGTGTAGAGTTGTATAAGGCAAGTGAGTATCGTGGGGGGGTTAGGAATACAACCCCTTGCATTGGCCGCCGTCTTTGATGCCAAATAATGGGGTCATGCACTACTCTCAGCCCTTCATTGACCTCAGTGATGGGACTGACAGTGAGGGGACTGTCTTGGGCTTGTGACGTCATATGCAAGGGGTCTATACAAACTCCATGGCTGGGAAAGTGTAAGCAAGAGTTTTCATGGGTATATATGGAGTACCCACTTTCCTCTCCATGCTTTGTAGTCAATGAGACTAGGGCCGAATTTCATGAAGCCTGAATGCACAACAAAATCTTGCTAAGCTGAAATAGGCCACCAACCAAAATTGTTGCCACTGGCTCCCAACTCGTTTTTTACTTAGCAAAGAAAATTGCTCAGTCAGTATTTTCTGCATTATACCAACTTTATGAAATTGGGTCAAGGTCAGGTTTGTTTGTTTTAACCATGGAATGAGGGAATTATAGCGATGTGTACTGGTTCAGGTGCTTCAGGCTTGACAGTGCAATCTCCATACAAAACCACCATTTAATGTTTTCTTCCATTGAGCTGTGTACAAATGTGCCTGCAGGAAGTCCAGGCTCTGTGAACACGTGATGTCACAGGTTACATGGTCTACCAACATGTACTCACTTTTCCCTGGAGGAGTGGTCTACGGTGGCCCCTACAGACCACACTAGTGAGAAGAGAAAGTGGGAGACCAGCATGTTGGTTCTCTCTTCCTGAATCTTCTGCTCCGTCAGGGACTGGTTTCCTGTCTCACCGTCCTCATCATCATCCTCTCCACTACTAGAATCATCACTGTCAACAAAACAAATAAAGTCAATAAAAAACTATTAATGTATACAGCTAGTACTTTTCAGGAGACCTTTACCATGGTGAGCCCATCTTTGTCTGATTCCCTGTATAGACATTAACAATGATAGCTCTTATTCACCCATAATGTAAAAGAACCAGACTCATTTCCTTCCAGCCTCGGTTTGGTTAACACTGATTTGAATAGAAAGAAAAACAAGATAGTTGCACTGTATTATAAGGGCTGAGGTATCAATAGAGCGATCTGCTTTTAACTGTAGTTTACAAGAAATTATAGTGGGGTGTGAATGTGAACGTCATAAACTCAAGGGTGTTTAGATGCAATTACCACATAATGCCAAGCTGCAATTTATGTGGGAAAAGTAACTTAATCACCCACAAACCACTTAAAGGATTTTTGAAGGATTTGATGGTGCCATAAAAACCTATTACAGTGTATTGACTTATAGGCGATGTGCCCTTTGACATCATGGAGAAACCAAACCATTAAGGTTTTGTCTGCTGGTGTGGGCATGCATCAGGTTTTGCAAAAAATTGGATTATGAATAATGTCACAATTCCGATCACCTTTGAATTGTGTGACCTTTGATGTCACGACCAAATTTACGCAAAACATGATGTGTGCGCACATGAAATTTCAACAGAGGGCAGTTTAGACGTTTAAACAAAGGGCACATGGTCTAAAAATGTGAGAAATACTTTTGTCACAATTAAAAAGACTTGAGAGTGGGCTGATTTTTTTCAGTGACTTTAGCACTATGGTTTAACTTTCACAATAAAAAACAAACAAACATGGAAAGAAAAAAACCCAATCGGTTTAAAAACAAAAAGTGAGTACAGAGCAGCTCAGAAAAGCTAGAATGTGAATCTAAATGAAATAGCAGATAATAATGGTAAAGCAAAGGTAATAAAATGTTACATGAAATATGAACATCATACAGTTAACCTAAAGATGCATCGCCTGTTTCGTTTTTTTTTTTTTTCTTCTTTGCCAAACTGACAGTAAAATTTTTTAAAAATTTTTTTGCCAAATTGATGATAAAAATTGCTTCAAATATTAGAAAGCAATTTCCCTTCAGTTGAGAATGTTATAGACTTTCATTTAAGACAATGAAAAGATCACTTCTCAATGATTAGTAACTGTTAGTTGCAAGACATGTCAGTTATTGTCGGGACCCAACATTATCTCACATTTACCAGCAGCCATGTACAAACATTTTACATCTTACAAGTATTTTGTGTGTGGCTTACATTAATATTTTTAAAAACTTGGTAAAAAGCAGCATAACCACAAAAAAACTAAATGAACAACAAATACAAGAAATGCTTTTTTATGCATGCTTTACAGCTACAAACAAATTAAATTTTGAATTTCAAATTGTTGTTTCACCTAAACAATAATTATTATTATTGTTTTCTTTTTGGGAAGGGAGAAGTTTCCCAACTTATTGACATCAACAAAGTGAATGGGTATGGTGCAGAGAAAGAGCGTGAACATAAAGGAGAGACAGAATTATATGAACTCTTACCATCATGGTTGTTAAAATGTGAGTATGATGACAAAAGGAAAAAGAAATTGGAGGAAAACAAATACATGGTTCATTGTTAAATTGCTTCCCCCCACCAAAAAAACCCAAAACCCAATAACAAAAACTAAAAACCTGTTTTTTTTAAATAACACAGTATGTAGTAAGCATAGTTTTGTTGTGCCTAGCTACTTTTTGCGCTTAAGCAAAGCAGCTCTGCCAGAAAATGGCCTGGAGTGTACAAGGTCACTCTTTTTGTACACAAGGTGACATGGCAAACACCAAGAGTGGAACTGAAAGAGGTTTCGCCTCTTCCTTCCCTTCTTTCAAAACAAATAAATTCTCAATAGTGTAAAGAACTTGGAGTGACACCATGCAGTCAAAGTATGTCTTTTTTGAGTATGTGTAGTTCCGAAAAGAACTGGTGGACTCAATGTTTCGGACAGTATACTCTGTCTGTTGGTCTTCTGACGATGGACAGGGTATACTGTCCAAAACGTTGAGTCCACCAGCCCCTTTTATAACCACACATACTGTGTCACCACAAGTTCTTACATTATTGTCATTCCAACATGCACATCGTCAAATCTTATTTACATAAATTCTTGATTTATCACTTTTGTTTTGTTTTTGTTTTGTTCCTGCTGCTCCCGTTATAGTTTGTATGTTTGCACAGTGTTATGTTTTAACTAACCTGTTGACTTGAACCCTAAGCTTTCTGCAAGGCATTGTCGAATATGAAATACATGTTTTCATAAGAATTGTTACAGGAAATGTGAATGATTAAAATAGATAAAGCTAGATAAAGTTAGTGCTTCACTTTCAAACAAAAACAACAAAACTTACCTATCCCTTATGGCCCTGTAATATAAGTAGCCGTGGAGATCACACCAGAAACCAAAAGTGCAACCCAATATGCAAAAGTAGAAGTGCCACAAAAAGTACGGGTTAGTTTCAGTGTGTTGAAAGTATTGCAAGTTAGATTTCAAACCGTTTCAGTGCTTGTTAATAAATCCGTCACATTCTGCATCAACCCAATTGACAGTGCAACGGAAGTGTAGCGAACAATAGATTGTGCAAGTCTTGCACATATATGAGCATTGAGCCTCAAATCATCATACATGTAGTTATTTTTTCTTCTCCTTCTGAGCACTTAGAGAATTTCTCCTGAGGGTGATATGTGCGATATCAATACAGTTGTTATAATAATTATTTAAGTGCATGACTTGTTTTCCTTCACACGTTACAGCATTGTACATGGGAACCCATGATTTCAAGAAAGTTTTGATAACACATTAAATTTTCAGTCTGTGACCATCATTGTCAGGTTCATTGTGTACATAACTGTAGTTTAGAATCTTTGCAAAAAGAAAGACCAGACTTTGTCCATCATTGTACTAAAAAAGTTCCAGAGAACTTCTTCTTTTTAGCTCAGTGAAACAAAGTTGTATTGTGAAACCATAATAATAAAAAATAATAACAAATTGAAAAATCATATTAGAAATACTGTCCTAAATAACTTGTCAATGAAGTTATGCAAGGTGAGCATTGAGCCTACTGCAGGCGACAATCTTAAAATAATTCCCTTTTTATAATGGGAAACAAAAGAAATTTAAAAAACTCACAGCAGTTTGTGCATTGATAGAAGTAAAGATACAACATTGATAGTATCACAGTTTTATGTCTGTTATAAATTCTGCCATTGGAATTGTGCCACTGGAATAGTTAGGGAGAATTTTTTTTTCTCCAAAACAGTGTTGTACCATACTTTTATTTATTTATTTCTTTACTCATCCAACAGCCAATAACAGGATGGTGAATTAGAAAATCAGAAGAAATGTTCAGTTTTAGACATGGGTGGAAAACCCACACAATCAGGTAGGGACTGAAAACCCAATCCACATGCAAGGCTCCATGGTCTTAGGTGGGATTCGAAGCGGGGTCCACAGAGGTGAAAGGCAGGGAAAGAGACCACTATGCCAACCTGATGAATGGGCCATTAAGCTGTAGGTCCAGTGTGTTGTGTAATGCACGTAAAAGAACCCAGTACACATATCAATGAGAGAAGTGGTTTGCCACGCTGTTTCTGGCATGGTTGGCTGCACATTGCGTCGCATCACTTTCTAAAATAACTCAATCATACATGTCATAACTCTTCATAACTACTGTAAGAGCATTGAGCGCTTTGAGACACTCATCAAAAAAAGCTATATAAAAGAACTGCGATGCCAAACAAAAAATCATCTATTAAATCGCTGCTATGGATTCGGACCTGCCTCTAGCCATCGGGCTAGCTCGGTGGTCTAGTGGTAAGACATCTGCTCTAGCAATGCAAAGGTCCTAAGTTCGAACCCCACCCGAGTTATTTGTCTGTGGATTTTTTTCACAGAAGCCGGGAAAGTATTGAGCATACAGTGCTTAATACACACTGGTGTAAGGGTAAAACCAAATTTTATTATTTATCCCTGACGCCAAAATTAACATCTATTAAAAAGAAGTGCATATTCTTATTAGTACCATCCCCTTAGGAGAATAAAACACCACAAAGTGGAGTATAAACCAAGGCAGACACTTTTAGGTAGCACTTAATGCTACTGCCAAAGTACTAAGCAAATATGTGCACAACACATATCTCAAAACTTGACCAATGATGCTTACTCCTTGACTATACCTTGAATTTAAGAATACAAGCATCGCTCGCTCGAGTGTGCAAGACAAGACTTTCTTTGAGATATGAAATAGAGTTGGGGAATTGACTTACTTGACCTCATCCAGGAGGCATGAAAAGAGCTTGAGCATCGACATGGTCATGTGCATGTCAGAGACGGGGACCAACTGACGACACTGCTTGGTTACATGACCCAAACAAGCTGGTAACAACCATTCGAATAACAACTGAAGAAAAATAACACATTATTCCTGATTTGACTTTTGGTAGTAATGGATATGGCTAGTCGTATGTCATGCAAAAAATTATGTTTGGTACAATGACTTACTTATAGTCACAAGGTACCGCTTAAATTTGAACTCCTCAGACTATAGAGACAGTAGCTATGTCAAACGGCACAGGTCAAGCTTTTGTATAGCAACCTCCAGATGAGCAAACCCTGGTACCATTGTGCCGTACACATTCATTCAGAATTGGTGTATTCGCTGTCTCTTATGCGACTATGATAAGCTTGTCCACACCATGTCACATACGGACTGTCTCTTTAGTCTGAGGAATTCAAATTTAAGCGGCAAGTTGTGAAAAACAAGTCATTGCACCGGACATTATTCAAAGCAAAGTCGAAAATGGCTCATAAGAATTGAGGAATTCCTTATTTGACGATGAAAGTGTGTCTTGCAAAAGGGCTCTTTTCAAGTAATTATGATTTAATTTATTATATTTTGATTTAATTTAATTAATAATTTAGCTGATGGTTGCAACTTTTTCGTCTGACTCATTCAGTAAAGAATATGTTGAGAGAAATTATGAATATTTTTTTAATTAAAAAAAACCACAACCAACGATTTGTTTTTTACTTTTCCCTGTTTTTTACTCACCCCTATCATTTCTTGTTGTGGTTTGGTCACAAAGTCTGGTAACTGGTGTTCCATCCATGATGTCACAAGGGGTTTCCAGCCTAGCTGGATAGGTTCCATGTAGATCATGCCACATCTGCATGAAGAAAATTTTCAATATTGTGCAGTTTCAAAGACATTTAATATTTTGAACTGCTGAAGGTAGAATAATTCAAGCTTTTTTTAATTGGACTCTGATCAGATATGGGGAGGTATGATTCTGGTGTGATCATACATAAATGAAAACTCCACAGAGACAAGAATCATTGCTGACATTAAGTTCTGAAACTAGGATCCAAATGTTAGGAGATATATTGAAATGATGGCATTTCCACTTTTTGGTAACCCCTGGAGTTATAGATTCCAAGAAACTTTTAGGAACAGTGTCCAGTGAGCTAGAGATGTAGATCAAACAGCATGATTTCTTTAGTTCTGAAAAAGATAACAGTAGACCTGGTGACACTCATGTAACAGTCGTATCCTAAATTGAGCTTACATGATAGATATGACCTTTTCAAAGGGTCATACCCCTGATATACCAACCTGCTGACAGTAGCCGGTGATGCCTGCTCCAGATCTCTGGGTTCAAAGATCATATTTTGCTTGTTGCTCATCTGGATGATCTCACCACTCATTAGGCACAGCTTAGAGAAAGAAAAAGTGACATAAGAATCCTCGTCATTGACCGTCTTCAAGACTTCTTAATGGGGTACTGACACCACTTTGTGTTTCTGAAATTCTCCTATTGCTCAGTATATGAGCATATCGTGTTGTAATTGAGCAAGAGGTTGGGGTGTTAATACAAGGCCTTTTTCATGGTCACTTTTTAAAATTATTCCATTCAAATCGACATAGGTATGAAATTCAGTGGGTTGTAATGCAGTAGTTTGTAGTAAACATTGTCATGAGATTGGTTCCAGGTGGGAGGCCACCTAAGGCTGATTTATTTAGAAGTTCAAGTTTAACTTGATCATATGACGATAGCAACAAGAGATTTGAAGGCAATTACCCCTTTAAATTGAACTTGTTATTTATTCTGACATCCATACTTGACACAATGAAAACTCACCTTTTTGTTATCGTCCAGCACTGTGTTCATATTCTCAATCCACACTGCGTCCACAGGACCGTCAAAGACACACCATTTACGGTTGTCACTGGTGCTGGCTGCCTGCTCACGGAATATATTGGCCAGTACGCCATCTGACCACTCATGTGAGATGGGATCAAAGCGGCCGTACAACTGACCCATGGTGATGGCCTTGGGGTTGAGGATCTGGTAGGTGACCTGAGAGACAAAAAACACCAACATTTGATTATTATTTCTTCCTTCTGGTAACAAAGGAACTTCCAACAGTGCCTTGCACTGTAAACTATTTCTTTACAAAATAGCACTGTAGGCTGCCTCTTCTAAATAATACCTGAACAAAATAAAATAAATAAATACACAGTAATGATAAAGTATCTTTTAAACCCAAAATGCCTATTACTATTACAACCCCTTTTTATTGGGCATTAAGCATTCCTGAATTCATCTCAACTCCTTTGGGGAATGCAGCACCAGCAGCAACATGGGCATGTTTATTGTGAATCATTCACAATAACAATCTCTACCGTTGCATGTACCCAGTCACTCTTGGCTGATTAAGAAGCAAATGTAGTTAAATATGTTGCCGAAGAACACAGATGTCATGACTGGAATTTGAACCCACACTCCGACGACTCCCAGCCATCAGAACTTGAGTCATATATGCGCTAGACTGCTCAACCCAGACTTCAACCCACCTTGTGCTCTTCCATCAGTTTATTGGTATGAAGCTCTCCCAGGGATTCTGCTAATACTTTAAAGGCACTGGTCTTTCCACCGATGGCATCGCCCACAATCATCAAACCATGGCGTACTAGGATCATCTCATAGATCTGCAAAGACAAATTGAACATTTGGGAACAAAACTCGAAACGGAGAATGGATGCAGTGCCTTATATTGACCTGAAGTTTCGGCCCAATGGCAATGCTTACTGTATACACAAAACCGACACTTAGCGGTAGCAGAAAAATCTGCTGTATAGCACCTATTTTTTAATTAATATATATATATTTTTTTTTGAGGGGTGAGGAATTTTTTTGTGGTAGGATGGCCTTGTAGAGGTGCTGATCACCTGTTCCTCCTTGCCAATTACTGCCTTGGTTTTTTATACAACTTTGTAAATTTGTATATACTTTTGTTTTCTCAGCCATAGTTTTATTTTTATCAAAATTAACGCTTTCATCGATTACACTTTTGCTGGCATTACCTGTATGATCTTTTCAATAAACCACGGCACACATTGCAGTTTCTTCTTGAGAATTGTCTCTCTCAATGTCTTCTCTAGGACACCGTAGTCTGGTCTCGGCATCTCTAGACCCGGGAACAGATCTGAGATGATGCCTTCAAAGAGTGGAATATCATGGGACAGAAACTACAAGACAAATGAAATCAAGTTGTCAAGTTAAGCTTAAGAAATTTATTTAAATTCTCACTTTTTCAAAAGTTAATAAAAAAGCACAAAATTAAATTTTTGAATGTTCAAAGGTCAATTATCAAACTGAAATCATAAAGCCTGGTTCATACTTCGTGCAAAGCAAACATGAAGTGAATTATGTGATGCAAATAATCTTGCACACTCCATTTTCTGATTGTGATCCGTTCCCTTTCTTAACTAACATAAAGTATTAACCAGGCTTATGAATTAATTTAAAAAAATGTCTCAACCCCCATAATGAGAATGAATTGCTAAATATTAACTACAATGGACAGGCAACATGAAAGCTGTTTTTAGTACAGAAATGTATGGTGGTTCAAGTTTGGCTTCGGACAGTGAGATGCCCTAATCTTATGAGGACATTACAGGATTGTCAGCACCACCTGACATGCAGTTGAAAGAAAAACTCAATGACGAAGAATTCTCCAACAACACTTAATCTGTTGATCTATTGTGGAAAATCTGTTTTGAATTTAATGTGAACTTAATTGCCTCTAGCTTGAGATTTGCACGGGCAGTAAATTAACACAACTGCAACAATTGTTCTATTACGACAAACATGACCCTTGCTTCGATTGTTTGTGTAAGCATACCACCCAAGAACAACTTGTAACCTTTTAATGGGCTTGAAGACTATGCATTTATCTACCTTGGGTAAGTTGACATCCTTGATGGAGCGGAGTACCAGTATGTCTTCTGCAGTCTCTGGATGTTTGAGCTTTAGGTTACCGGCTGCTGTTAGTACAGACTTGACTGCTCTCATTCCGTAGTCATAGTGATGTTGTGACGACAACTAAAAAAAGATAAATCAACAATACACCTTTGTATCAGAATTTAAGTAAACGTTTAGTATTCTTCTCTAAAACAAGGAGTTTGTTGCAAAATAAAAAAAACGGATAACTGTTTGGAAATAAATATTTTGGTTATCTCCAAAATTGATGTTGCTTTTATCTAACCTGTTCAGAGCAGAGTTTGTAGGTAGCGACAATCTTGGTAGACAAAGACCTTGCATCTACAAATCCCATGGAGTACAAGCTGATCTCAGCAATTAATGCATAGTCTGGTACCATCATGGCAACAGTCCGGAATAAGACCTGTCAACAAAAAACGAACAATTCCAAATGATTCCAAATGAATACATTAAGCAAGGCCTCAAATCCCAATCACACTGGATCAGAAATGTGAGTTTGAGATATAGGAGGAAGATGCCACCTGGAGAATTCAGGTAGGGAATGAAAACCCAATCATCGTGCAAGGCTCTGGTCTGGGGGGAGATTTGAACCAGGGTCCACAGAGGTGAAAGGCGGGAAATGAAGCCACCAAGCCAACCTGACCAACACAAGTTGGGTACAATTACCTTGAGATTATCAGGCAGTTCAGCCCTCCCAGCATATCCCGGGTTCATCGTGATGAACATCGTACATGAAGGATCTAAAGATATCTCCGTTCCTTCAAATACAAAGGTCTGGACTTGTTCCGCCACTGCTCTCTGTATACTCTGGATCTGTTGAGCTACGACTGATAGAACCTGAAGGAAAATAATTCAAAGAATCTCATTTTTGGGGTTACGTTCAGGACATTTCTTCTTGTCAAAACTTTCAAAGTTGGACCAACATTGTTTTGTGTGGTTTTTAAGGGCTTTGGGTAATCGAAGCTTACGCTAAAGCTTGCTAGAAATATATCATTAAACTAAAAGTATACTTGTATAGTTATAAGATAATAACGCTTGTTACTTAGCAAAATCGTACGAAAGCCTCAGGAATTAGAGGGTGTTGAAAAACACGTCTATACGATACTGTCGCTAGAAAAAAAGAGGAAGTAACATGAAGTCCCCGCATAGCATGATGGGTAGGCCCAAGAGGGCGCCCTCAACGGCTGTTATACTTTTAGCGAAGTTGCCTTACTGCTATTAAATATGCAATAGTAGTGCTATTTGGGTAAGTGAATGAAGTAGACTGTGAAAATATATTTGACATTTTTATAGCCCTTTCCATGTATTATTATTTGTCAGTCTTCATTGTATTGTGTCTTATTGTATCTCAGCTGTCAATAGGTTAGGGTACAAGAGCTATGCTTCATCCAAACCTAAATGATGTTTAATGACCTGAAATAATGCCTGCTACACAATCATGAGTTCAAATGTCATATTTCGTTTGTGGCTAATGACCTATAAGAAATCTCTCCTGGATACAGTGAATTGCACTCTGACATAACTGCAAATATCGTAAACTTTCTTAAATTCAATTTTGATTTTGTTATGCTGCAGTATTTGATGTATCATTAGCCCATTAAAAAAAGCATCAAAATAAATGTGCATGAATAAATGAACATATACTCATACTTACATAAAAATGCAGTATAACAGTTTTGTGTTTGTTACATTGTTAAGATTGGATTAATTCCCAACTTCCTTGAAGTTGGCAACATTCACATAGACATGGAAACCCATAAATAAATCTCTTACCTCCAACTCAATCCTGTTGAACTCATCAAAACACGCCCAGGCTCCGGATGATGCCAGACCCTTGAAGAATTTGCCCATAGCCTTGTAGTCCAGGCCATCAGAGCAGTTGAAGACTACACACTGTTTAGCAACAGCCTTAGCCAGGTCCTTACAGGTCTCCGTCTTGCCGGTACCAGCTGGGCCCTCAGGGGCTCCACCAAGGTTCAACAGCAGTGCCCCTGTCAGGGTTCTGGGTGGGAGAGATATGGCGATAGGAATTATATTCGATCCTACATGATATATTATTGATCAACATGATTTATCATGGCATCTCCTCTAAGTAAAGACCTTGAATGTCTCGTGTGCACTCCAACATTTTGGGGATCCTAAGGTTCCCATATATATTGCTTTTAACGTATGAAGAAAACAAAAACGTGCATTCTAAAGGTCTTAATGTTTAAACAAGCATGAGACTTGCACAGTCTACAGCAACTGCCAGTGTGAACTCTTCAGCACCAGAGTATTTGTTGGTGTCCAGCAGAATATTATGGTGATATACACATTGTAAATCTAGGCTCATACGCTCTGATGGCCTGAGCTTTTATGACACATGAACAGTGTGATGAAGAGCAAAACTGTTTCAGGAACGGTGTTGCTTTAACGGGAAACTTTTAAATGTTTTTTTTTTAAAGTACTTTTCAAGTACAACATACCTTATTACCAAGTTCTAAAAACCAAATTTAATTTTAATCGAATTTGATAAGTTTGTGGTCAAAGTTACACTTCCTCCATATGTCTCCCCACCATCAAAACCATATTGCACAGCATCACAAAGTAAGCCTTGTTTATAGAATCGTTCCTATTCAGTTTGTCATCAAACTTACACTTCCTTCATACTGAAGCCCCACAATCACAGCCATCCTTCACAACATTACAAAGTCCATCTCCCTGTAGCATGTATCACATGGAAGTGCACGGTCACAACAATCATTCACAGCATTACCAAGTGAGCTTACCAATAACACCTATGTTATCAAATTCTGCAGTCAAAGTTGCATTAACTCCTCCCTACCCCCACCCCCACCCCATAGTCACGACCATCGTTCATCCCAGCATTACTGCATCAGCCTTACCTATAGCATCTATCAGTCAATGGGGTGATGACCAGCCTGCTGGTGTTACCCAGGTACTCATAGCCATACGGTACCGTCGTAGTGATCATCCTGACGATCACATTCTTCTCTTCGTAGTAATACCTCAGCTGACTGATCCAGGAGAAGCTCACAGGATCAGTGATGAGTTGGTTGCAAAGATTAGCTACAACATCACGAGCTACAAAGAAAATTATAAATAACAGCCACTACTTCACATGGGTTTAAAGTATAAGAATACAACTAAAAGTATTAAAGAATATAAGAGAATATTTAAAAAAAAATTGAGAGTATATTAGAGAGGATTGGAAAGTATTCAAAAGTATTGGAAAGTATAGAAGTTATATGAAGGTATTGGAACAAATTAGAAAGTATTAGAAAAAGTCAGAAAGTATTCGAAAATATCGAGTAATAAACCACAAGAGAAACTGACGGGATAAATTTTAAATAATTTGGGTTTGAACAAAGAAAAATTGACTGGAGCAGGACTTGAACCAACGACCTCCGGATTAATGTACCGGCAATCTGACCGCCAACATAGGGCTGGATAGCTCAGTTGGTGAAGCGCCGGTACGTTAATCCGGAGGTCGTTGGTTCAAGTCCCGCTCCAGTCAAACAAGTCCCGCTCTTTGTTCAAACCCAAAGTATTAGAAAATGTTAGAAACTGTTAGAGAGAATTAGAAAGTATTAGAAAGTGTTTCTTTTTCACTATACTTTTCACAACAAACTTGTTCAACAAACTTTGACAGATTTATTCATTGGAGTTACATGATCTTACCATGTACATCAATCACGATGAGCGCCCCCAACGTGATGCGAGCCATCTTTGTAAGCTTGCCTCGTACCAGCTCAACGATCTCTTCGATCTGTTGATTGCACTTGTCTAGATACACCTTTAATCCATTCTCCTCAATTGCCTACAACAAAGAAACAAAACAAGAAAGCATTTTAGACAAATCTAGACAGTAGTAAATTGAATGAAGAAAATTGTATTAAAATGTTTCAATAGTCTTCTATTTTGCATTTGGTATGGCAAATAGCCAAGGCCAACTGACTGCAGTTATTAATAAAGTGGCAGGTTGTAAAAAAGTACCTGTTTTGTACATGGATAGCATAACATCATGAAACTAAGTGGTACACTATTTAAGTTATGTGTACTATCATTTCTACCAAGTAGAACCACAAAAACAAAAAGAAAAGGCAGGATACACTTGCAACAAATTGATTTGCATAATATTTATAGACTTTAGAATGCTAGGTGTCAGCATACCGTGTTAATTTCCATTGTTTGCATAGTTCTGAGCTAGGCACATTTCAAAGAAAATTGTCATCACTGCTGCCACCTATCTTGTTAACTTGCAATTGTTTTTGTTCATGCAGATACAAAAGCACTGCAACAAGTCCAATGTTGTAGATTCTTTTGGTGCTTTGTATTTTACCTTGGTGACTTCTGACGTCCAGTAGATGGTGCTAGCAGCAATGACCACCTGTCCAGGCCAGTTCAACACCCAGGTCTTGCGTGGTGTCTCGGGGTATGCAGCCACAGCTCTGCCTGTAACCTCCTGGAGACTACGCCTCATGATGTCTTCCACCTGGATGGAGGATTCCAAGATATAAAAGGAAATCTAATCTGAAACAATTTCTCTAATGAGCCTTGAGGATTAAAACAACTACTCTTGATGTTCTTGTCAGCAACTTTATTATTATTTTTCTCGAGTTATTCAACTGACTGTGTCATGGCCGAGTGGTCTAGGGCGGTGGACTCAAATTCTGTAATTTACAGAATGTGGGTTTGAATCCCGGCCTAGTCAGTCACACCACTTGTTTCCTTGAGCAAGGCACTTTACCATAATTGCTTCTCTCCACCCAGGAGTACAAATGGGTATCGGTGAGAGTTGGTACCCAGTAACCTGTGATGGTCTTGCATCCTGGGATTAGATGTCGTTTAATGCAAATGAAAAGTGAACTTAAAGTGACCGTGGTCATTATCAACAACTAAAATGATTAGTTTCAAACTGAAAGCCAACTATTAAATAAACAGTTCATTTCTCCAGATGAGTAATTTCCATCTGAAAGAATGTGAAAATTGAGAAAATAGCATTTGAAGGCCCCCAAATGGATGGAGTGTTTCTTAAAAACTAGAGGATGGAAATCTATTCACTCTTCCAAATAACAATGATGTAACGTACATTTAATTGTTTCCCAACTTGTGTTAAGTCATAGGTTGGTTGAAGTTATGAAGTTAACTTTTCAAAGATCAAAACCATCTTCTTCTTCAGATCCTTACCTGAATGAGCCATTTCTCTACGAGTCCATGAGCATCAGCCGGTATGATCCTAGAGCAAAGTTCAACAACTTCCTTCTCAGCTGACTCCATGGCCGTGATCTCCTTGCGTTCTGTGAAGGACAGCTTGGCAATACCCTCAAAGCATTTCTTGAGGTGGGGCTGGACTCGAAGAGGATCTTTGGTCTCTGAGAGGATCTCCAAGAGCTCGTCATTAGAGAGGAAGAAGAATCTAGGACGGACAAAGTTCATATTTTGATTATAGGAGTTTAGGCTCTGCTTGGTGGAGTAGGATGAAAGTGATTTTGTGAGTTCACCATGTAATAGTTCTCTTAAGTAGAGGTGTTGTCTGTAAAAAAAAAAACCTGGTTAGTTACTCTCAAAGTTTTGGACTAGTGTGCTCCAGTCTTCATCAGCAGACCTCATTCTTTTGACTATTTGTTGAGGTTACTCAAAAGTGAAGTATGCAAGAAGGAAAATCTTTTTGTCCCCCAAATGTTACTACCCGATGTGCTGGAAATGTTTCGGGGCTGGCTCAGTTTGTTAGGTCGATCCTCTTCACTGTAATGGTTAGCTATGATGTTATGGATTTTTGTTGCATACCTGTCACCTCTACTTGTTTTGTTGCTGTTTTTGTTTTTGTATATACATATTGTTTTAAGAGGAGGCATCAGGG
This sequence comes from Pisaster brevispinus, assembly GCA_023634235.1. Classification (NCBI taxonomy): domain Eukaryota; kingdom Metazoa; phylum Echinodermata; class Asteroidea; order Forcipulatida; family Asteriidae; genus Pisaster; species Pisaster brevispinus. The sequence goes on from JAMKCF010000004.1 coordinate 17,119,230, forward strand.
TTGGGGGTGGAGGATGGCACACAGGTTTGTGTAGTAATTCATATTTGCCTAATAAGCTCTCTTTGTATTTTGCAGTTATTATATGTGTAATCTTGGTTCGTCTCCTGTTTTTAGAGTAGGATTATTTTTTCTACTAAAGTAACATTTTCAGTTCCCCATGAATTTTATCAACTTTTTCCGCCTATTTGAAAGATATATTGTGGGCAATCTAAGTATCATATATTTTCATTGTAAAACAATTTCAATATCAAGTGCACAAAGGATGGGGGTACTCATTTATAAAATGAAATTAACAAAAACATTCCCAACAAAACATGACTCAAACTTTGTTCCCGCTAGATTATTGCTGCGGTGTGTTTCTCTCTCAGAAATCAAGCCAGTTTTCCCTCGAGGTCCTCACCTTGGGAAGAAGAGTCTCTTTTTCTCCAGGTAGTCATTAAGACCTCGCTGTATGGTGTCCAAGTGACCCTCTGATTTCTGTAGGTTTTCCAGCATGTTAAGTTGGGATGTGACAACCAATGCTCTTGTGTTGATCACGGCCGTCTGCATGATATCTTGCCTGAAATAAAAAGTCAAATGTAATTTTCACAAATTAAAGAAAGTAATCATTTGTAAAAGTCACATCTTGTTGTACCAATGCAAAAATTTTGCATCTCCTAAAACAGCACTTACATTTCACGCGAGTTTGAAATTGTCAACAAGTTGTATCTCATTTAAAATAGCCTGGATTTACACACAAGACAAGTGCGTGCTGAGATACAAAAACAACAAAGTGATACAAAACAACAAAACAAAGCTAAGTTTACTATTTAAAAATCCTTTGGGTATGTTAACGTCCTGTTTTAAAAAAAAGTACATTTCTTTATCAATTATTTTATGTAAATTGTTTGCCTTTTGTAGTAATATTGTATATATATTTTTAACTAAGAAATCAACAAACGAAATGACTGAAATGAAATGAATAGTGCATGTTAATTGTTCTTCTTCTGCTTGAAATGCACATGGTCAATACATATGCACCAGACTTCTGACTCATAAATAGTACAGAAATAGTTGCTAGCACCAATTGTGAAGAGTTATATAGTGAGCCTCACCAGTTCTCATCAACTTCAGTGAACATAGCTCCTTCTACAGGTATTTGACGACGGATGTCTGCTGATCCAAAGATCGGCTCAAGGTAAAGCCACGCTGCTTGAACTTTCAGCCAGGAGTCTAGGATATCACTCATACGATGCTGGAAAATACAAAATAAAACAGATAGTTTTGTAAGAGAAAATATGCATCCGAAATTACACCCGAAATTGTAAACTGCTTAAATCAAAACAGAAGTTAAATGTCTCACAAGTGGATCCTAGTTAAAGAACGCTTGTATGATTGCAATGAAGGGTCCAAAGCATGACAGACGAAGAGTGAAGATAAGGTGCTTAAAGAACTGTGATTTTTTTTTCTTGAATTGAAATTATGGATCATATAGTTTGTTTTTACACTTACACCGATGTGTATTAAGCACTGTATACTTAGTATTTTCCCAAGTCCTGTGAAAACAAAATCCACAGGCAAATCACTCAGGTGGGATTCGAACCCACAACCTTTGCATTGCTAGAGCAAATGTCTTACCACTAGACCACACAACAAGCAAATTAATATCTATTAAATTATGGATCACTGATCAATTGCAAGATGTACAAGGATAACAAGACTGTACTAAAAGGTTAATGCCTCAATGATGAACTTAAAACATGGATACATATACAATTGATAACCAAAGCTTTTAAAAAAAATTTATCAACTACAATTTTGTTGACTGCTACTTTTCTGACAACAGAAAAGACAATTTAAAAACCAACAGGAAGTCCTTTATACAAAAACTAAAGAAACAAAAAAGGAGAGACAGTTCAGTGCAAACTTAAAAAACCATCCAAGTTCCTGTTAACTCACCAATCTAGCTTCCCAGACTTTGACCTCTTTCTCAAACGGAGCGATGAATGGTGACCCTCTCATGGTAGCCGTCTTGACGATGTGATCCTCTAGAAGGACTTGCACATCTTCAGGAGATGATAAGATGCTCAGACCGGTGTCTTTATACTGAGTGAAGTTAAAATGCACTGTCTCCCAATCCTCCTTCATCTTAGATAATGCCTGAAAAATTACAACATGAACTTTTAGACACTGGGTCTGGTTTTAACATAAGTTGTCTTGATGGAGAATGGAATTGGTAAAGACCGTTGCGTCTACCACAGCAGATCACAGCACTCTTGTGGATGGATGTGTGCATCTCCACCCCTTAATTATCAAACCAGCGCACCATAACAGAGGCATCTTGAGAATATTTTGTATATAATAAGGTTTTAATATCAAGTAATAAAAACCACGAGGGAAACTGACTGGGTAATTTTTTTTTTTAAATTGGGGTTCAGCAAAGAAAAATTGACTAAAGCAGAGACTTGAACCTGTGACCTCTGGATTAACTGGCTGGTGCTCTACCAATTGAGCTATCTAACCCTAATCCTGCCGGTCTCCCTATTTTGTCAAAAGCTTTATTTTCGGACTTGCCAGTCAGAGGCCATGATCATACCCAAGCTTACGATACAACCTGGAAAGTGGCAGCAGAGAGATCACCTTAAGGAGATGTGACTTTTAAGTTCAAATATCAAGTAGTAAACCACATGGGAAGCTGACAGGGTAAATAAAAAATTTACCGTTAGTTTCCCTTGAGGTTTATTGCTGTTTATTTTGAGGGAGACTGCCAACATTATTGCTAGATAGCTCAGTTGGTAGAGCAAACAAACACTTATTTTGAAGCCATGTTTTCATTTACCCTTCTCACCCCATGAGATTTTCACCCAACATCTAGAACTATACACATGTGTACACCTAGTGTACATTGTCTTGAATGTTCCATTCAACTTGGCGTCCCAAGTTTGTGTATTTCTGAAGTTATTTTAAAAACCTTCTCTACCTTTTCCAGAGCAAACTCTTTGCTGGCCTGTGAGCTGATTTCCCCAAGATCTTCCAGGTACTTCTCTAGACCCATCTGCAGCATCTCCAGTAATGGTGTCTCATTGGTGGGTGTCATGTTGAAACCGACCTGTGAGCCAAGAAGGAAAAAAGCCTTGGAGTAAATACAATTTTATTTTTGTTTAAAATAGGAAAAAAGGCTGTATTAAAGTAGTTTAAGTCATTACACATCCAACAGCACAATTAGCGTCAACAACAGGATGAATAGGAAAGGAAAAGAAGAATGTAATGTGTTTTAGATGTGAAAAGAAAACCCCCAACAGGAAAAACAAACAAGCAATCGGGGAGGGACTGAAAACTCAATCCACATACCAGCTACGGTCTGAGGTGGGATTCGAACCTTGGTTTACAGAGGTAAAACGCAGGGAAAGAAGTCACTGAGCCACTCTGAGCCCCAAAAGGGGTCCCAAGCTCAAATAGCACACTGATTGAGGTCAAAGGAATCTAGCTGTACATGGGTGGGTTTCCACTGTTTAACCTCAGCGATGACAGAATATGACCGTATCCAAACAGACGGTTACAGCTACGGCTATGACTGTTGCTAAGGGTGTTGCTAAGGACGTCCTATACTTCAACACATGATGATGTAGAAATCTAGCCGTAGCCATAGCTGCAGTCGCCAATTCAGACAAGGACTCGTTTTCAATAATTCTAACTCTCACCTTCTCACTCATCATATCCCAGTGTCTTTTCTTGATACCAGGATTGCACAATGCTCCAATCAGTGGCATATTGAGTTTGAACTTCTCCAGCTTCGCCTTGATGGTGACTGAAGCACGCATTGGACCCATCATATCGGAACTACCAGCAAAGGTCTTGGTTAACTTGTAACTGGTCTTCCATAGAGATTGAACCTTGAAAAGAAATGATTGAAATGGCAGCAATTCAAATTGAAATACTATTCGAACATGATATCAGATTTAAATGTTTAGATTAAAATTCAGTAGGTTTTTTCTTCTTCTTGCAAATCAGAAAGTTGTCATACACCTGTATAACATAAAACAATTTTTTATTTTTTTTATTTCTTTGATTTAAGGGAAATTTTATCACTAAGTAAGAAATAATTAATTCTCAAGAATATAACTATAAGAATTATACATTAATAAGAATTCAATTTGATCAAATTAGGTGTCCTTGTTTAAATGTAAACAATGACAAAATAATAGTTTATGTGATGACAGGAATTTTTGTGCACATTGGATTGAGGCAATTGAAATAAGCAAAAGCAGAGAAGTCTCCAAATACTGATTTTTTTTTACCTTGCTAGTATTCCAAATTTCATACCAAAAAAATGATTTCTCTGGACAATTAAAACTGGTATGAACTTCATAATTGAAAATGATCAATTTGTTTTCTGATTATTGCCAATCCTTTATTTTATTATTGTTTAAATTGTTATTGTTTTTTATTACTAAATGCAACAAAGAGCATACAAAGACAAATTGAAAAATAAATATACAAAAGCACTAAACAAGTAATACCTAAAGGGCAATTAAAAAAAACCTAAAGACAAATGTCTTTACAGCAAGGCCGAGAGATTTAAGTTTTTGACAGTTTACCTCTTCCTCCACCTTCTCAGCATCTACCTCAAGCAATGGGCCATTCATCCATTTATCATACTGGTGATGGAACTGCACTGCAACTGTCCATAGCTTATCAAAGGGCTCCTTGGTATCCCGTATCTCCTCCAGTATAGAGTAAGGGGTGATCTCACCGGTATCCAACAGCTTCTCTTCATAGTTGATTGATGCTTTCTGTGTGGTAGGGGAAAACCAAAAATACAAAATTAGCATAGTTCCAGTTACTACAATAAAAAAAAATCATAGTAGTGGCTTTTTTATATAGCACTCAAATCCAACCATCTCAGCTCTCATGGGAGTATACAGCCTGTGCTGCCAAATATGTGGCGCACCAAGCTAAATCAATGATAAGAACCATCTCTGGCCTCACAGGTACCCATTTACCCCTTGGTGAAGAGAAACAATTATAGATAAGTTCTTAGCTCAATTTTGACAGTATACCTCTCAGGAGATTGGTAATCAAATGAATTTTATAATAATCACTGTACATTTTGTGATAATAATTTTTTTTAACGACTCATATACATTGTCTTTTAAAATGATTACATCAGGGTTAATTTACTTGATTTGTTGAAACCCTTGAGATGAAATGAGGTGATGTGGCTCAAAGGACAGCTTGACTTATGCTGAAAAATAACTCAAATTATTTTATAGCTTAGAGAAAAAAAGATGTGGAAGAACAAATAAATCAGACAACCAACTGACCTCTTTATAGAATTCTTCCAAGACTCTCTGGATCTCTTTGAGCTTGAGGAGGTAATCTTGAGCCTCAGACATCCGATCCTTGGTCTTGAAGCCTTTGACAATATCCAAGACGTCGTTAAGGCGAATCTGGAACTTACGCTGTCTGTCAGAGAGCTTGGAAACGGCAATGTCATGCTCCTTCTGAAGTTTTGTCTCGCTGCAAAAGAAAGTCATATAAAACAGATGTTCTTGGTATAAGTAAATATTGTTGTGACGACAAATGAAGATGAAAGCTTTAGCCTGAACTTCAAAGGAACGATAAAGTAATGAATAAACAACAAAGTTGTTAAATTTCAATGTGAAAACAGGATGGCAGGGCTCGAATTTGGGGTAAAATTCCACAAGACCACAGGGCTTGTTGCTAAAAGTGTTTACTGGACCAAAATTTATTTCACAAGACCAGAATCTTCATGAGAAAGAGCTTTCTACACAGTTTAACATGTAAATTGCACTATTAAGAGAAGATTTACAATGTATCTCATTATTTTGTCTTGATACTGAACAGAATTGTACTAGACTCGAGTCCAACATCTGAACACCATTTCTTTCTGTTAAAGATATTACATAGTGACTATTATTCAATTAAAAAACACAAGACTGCCGGACTTGTCAAGTCATGAGTTTACTGGCCCGAGGCTAAAATCACTGGCCTCGGGCCAGCTGTCCAGTGTCAAATTCGAGCCCTGGATGGTGATGATGGTGGGACATCTCTGCACAGAGCATGTTTCCAACAGGCGACCCCATCCCAACAAAATTATGGTCAAGTATCTTGCTCAAGGACACAAATGCGGCAACCAGGTCTCAAACCTACACTCCGCTGATCAGAAACACCAGAGCTTGAGTCTGGTGCTCTTAACCGTTCAGCCACGACACGCCACATTTCTGTTCAACCATGTAATTTTCAATATAATCAATTAAATCATGAATTATTATTCATTACACCACATTTCAGATTCCTGTTGTCAGTGCAATGTGAGTTACAATGTACTTTTCTACAATATTACAATAAGTCCATGAAAATCCGAAAAAGGATGAAACCTACCTGTTCCTTATAATTGGTACAATCCTATCACTCCATGTGAATGTAGTATCATTTAGCATGAGGTCTTTTTTTGGCAGAGTGGCATAGTCCATTAGGAAGAGGAGGTTACTTGCCGCAATCTCTAGCTTGGCCTGAGGGGAGAAGTGTTAGGCCAGTACATCATTAAATACCATGGATAATAAAATAACTCCATAACTACAATAGTTTGCTTGATGTTACTTTAAGTACAAATACAAATCATTACAGAAATTTTGTCCACCTACCTACACATAAACATAGTGTAGGCCTTATTCAGGCCACAATCTTTTTTATTTTTCCAAGGGCAAAAACAAAGAAGATCGGATGAAAGTAGGAAGAACATAATGCCTAGGCTAAACACAATGGACAGGCCTCTCCCAACTATCTGCATTTATTTTCCATTCATAAATACCTGAGACAGTTTAACCATTCTGATTGGTCGAGAGAAGATCACATGGCCCTGTTTAAATGTGCGATAGAAACACAGTGAGGAGAGTTTAAACATGGCCTGGGGAAATTAAGTCAAAAGAGGGTGCTTTCAAATGATTGCGTGCATCACGCAAATTTTACGGAACAATTTAAGTTGATAGGTTGCATATTTGGCTCGCACAAGTTCAAAACTTGCCTACAATAGTTTGAAATTTAAGCGCGCAAGCTTTGAATTTGCACGAGGAGTGCTCAACATGGATAGAAATTCAAAGCAGAGTCGAGGCAAGCTGAGGCTTAACTGTCAGATTTTTTCTCAACTTTAAAAGGTTTTTGGATGTTTGAACTGAAATGTATTCGTGTATGGGAATTCAAGAGCAGTGACTCAGTCTCAAACGGCCGTTTAAAAACTTGCAGGGTCACGGCCATGTGTTAAAGGACCTCACCGTTGGCTTGGTCCTTTATCGCACAGCTACAACCCTGCCGGTTTTAAACAACCGTTTAAGACCTTGTCACCACTCTTTTATTCCTTCATTTGTACCCACCTTCAGGTGTAGCAACTCCCCTACCCTCAGCCCATCAGTGTAATCTTGTAGAGCTACCAGCTGATCCGTTGACTGAGACTGTGAGGTTATCTTCCTGACGATGCCGTCATACTGACTGCAGATCTCACGGTTGAACTTACGACTCATCGAAACAATCTTGTTGATCATAATATTGGCCAGATCTTCAGCTCGAGCAATCAACCACTGAGAGCAAAAAACACATCAGAATTTATTTTTTTGCAAACAGAAAAGCATCATAATGATTGCCTTATGTTTTGATAATAAGAATTGGCAATTTTCAAAGTACCTTACGGATTACTATGCTTGTTCATGGGCCTTAATATGCATTCAAGATACCATTTTGAATTCATTAGGAGTATGCAGCACTGGAAACTAAATTGGCGCACAGTCTCTCATCATTAACGCTCTCTATTCTCCCAAGGTACCCATTTAATACTGGGTGATTAGAGGCAATTATAGTAAAGTTTCATGCTCAAAGACACAAGTGCTGTGATCAGAACTCAAACCCACACTCTATTCCCGGTAGGTTCTGTCTAAAACATGTACAAAGCAAAATGTCAGAAAATCTCAACAAGAAATCTACCAAAACTAAATTTGAACTATGAAAAATAAACCGAATTAATCACAATTGCAGGTGTGACTACAAAAATGAAAAAATTCTGAAACAGGGCAGCGGTCTCCTCTGAAGTCTAGAGATGAAGAAGTTTTCACTGAACTTCCAAGAGGACTTACAGACTCTCTACTGCACCACAAATGGATAACTAGACCTTAGGTCAAACTTGGGCAGTTTCTTGCCTCCCTTGGAGGAAAGAGTAATAATATGGCGTTCTTATAGAGCGCATTTCAGTTCTGGGAGATCTCTCAATGCGCTTTACATACAGTACATTATAACAAACATATTTACAAGTGTAATCTACAAATGAACTTAAAGATTTAAATTTACAAATAAGATTGTGAAAACAGGTAAGATTTGAGGTGTATTTTGAAGAGATCCGGGTTCGTCTGAGAGTGGAGGGAGAGAGTTTTAAAGTGCGGGTGCGCTGTAGGCAAATATACTGTTTAAGACAGAAAGAAGACAAAAAATATCAAGAAAAAAACAAAAGACAATCACAAGCCTACTCTATCAATAGTTCCTTGCTTACACTATTGATGTTGTTACAATCCAGCACGAACACATGCATGGGTACGTAGACGGGTAGGGAGGCCACTTCTCTGGCCATGGCTTTGATTTTCTCAATCTCTCGGACGTAGTCTCGGAGATGCTGCTCTCGACTCACAAACTTCTCCACTTTGACATCAGAGGCGGTAGTCAGGAGGTACGAGTAGGGCTCGTACACTGTCTTGTACCTGCGGAGATGATTGAAGAAGATAAAATAGGAGTTGAGGATGATGCTGGAAAATGATGGAGCAAAATATTGGTTGTCATGTTGGAATATTAATGAGAATGATGGTTTTACATCCAAAACCTACCAGCGCTGAATTTATATAGAACATAAATAAAGAACTAAAGTAAATTGCGAAAGAAATAGTTTATTTAAATATGACTTAGAGAGTTACAAGTTACAGTAAAAGACCAGTTAAAAGTGGAACTGATCAAAAACAAAATATCTTTGCACCATAGGGATAGTTAATCCAAGAAACAGTGTTTGTAAAATTTCAAATCTCAAGCATGAAACTTTGTTAGTGCAAAGAGAGAGAGAAAATCCCCTGATCAGCTGAGATGCTATATGCCTGAAATACGAGAGGCTTGATATGAACATGTTCAGAGATGCAGTACAAACAATGATGTATCCTCTGTACATCTTACCTATTTGGTCCGTAGCTATTGCTCATCACAACTCTAGCGATCCTCTCCTTAGCCATCTCCACCAGCTCCTCCTGCTCCTGGACTGAGCTGATCTCCTTCCCGATCAGATTGTCCACCTTCTCAAAGAGGCAGGTCTCGACACGCGGTAATCCCCGGGAGCTGCGGACCATGATGTAGACGGCCTCGTGGAAGAGTTTGATGGTCACCTCAAAGGAGGGGGTGAAGCTGCAGGAAACTTGCTCCATAAGTGGACCCTGTAGTGGATGGGTAAATATGGAAGGATTCACATACTGGGTTTAAAAACAGCATCAGGAACCAATTTCACAAAGAGCTTAGATTGATCTTTACTGTGTATCAGTCTTAATTGCTAAGTAAAGTGTGACATCACAAATCTAAATTACTAGGATGAGATTGACAACTCATCTTAAGATGACTCTTACTGCTTTGTGAAATCGAGCCCTGATCAAGTTTTGGTTTAATCCCAAAATATACAGATAGCTTTTGAGTTCTAAAAAGTTGACAGCAAAAATTTAATCGCAAAATAGATTGATACTCCAGTGGAAGCAGCTTCCAAGTACATCAATAAAATTTACTCCTACTGCAGTCTTAAACTTAAATGACATGCTTTTTTCATATTGAAAAACAAAACAATACCCAGACAACAGCCCAATCTCCCTGCTACCTAAAATAGAGCCAAAATCTGTTGATCATTCTGTTCTACTACTCTTCCTGTTAATAGGATGTTCTTGACTTTACCATGAAGATGGTGAACGGCTGAGGCAGGACGGGTAATCTCAGCGATGAGGTAACATACTCTCCTTCATAGTTATTGCCATCGCTGTACAGCTCCAGCCATTCACACAGGTCAAGGATGGACTTCTTGACTCCATCACGGAGACAGTTGGACATGAGGGTTGCAACCGAGGAGAAGAAGTGATCCATGTGCTTCATCCTGGTATCCTGAAAATATGAGAAATGGAAAAAATACCCTTTAAATAAAGTGAAAAACACATGGATTGGACCACAATATCCAACAAAGACTACTTTGTCCGACCCATTATGTCCTACAATCATACAATTCATTTTGCCCATAAAGGGTTGTCGGACACAATGGAACAGACATAATGGTTTATCATTCATGATGGGTCCCACACATTGCTGTCAGACACACTAGACCATGCAAGTCTCATGCCATTTCAATCATTACTGGGAACCTTGGTTTCCCGAATATATTTCTTCAATCTGTGAAGGAAAAATCATCTTGCACTTCAGCATTTCAACACAGAGGAGACTTGCACAGAAAAATAACCCAGTACCCTTCCTCAAGAGAAGGGGTTTGCCCTGGTGTTTCTGGCATAGTTGCCTGCAGACGGCGGCATATCACCTTGTTTAACCCCTGACAAGGTGCTATAAAAATAGGTCTCATAATTCAAACACAGCTCTGCATATATATCTGTTCTCAAAAATAATGAGCACTTTCAGATGTCCACCAGGTGAGATAAAGAGATGTATAAGAACTGTGTTTTAGTCGACTGTCTGAAACACACACACATAATTTACAATAACATTTGTACATCCTAAATTAAGAAGGCAAGAAGAAAGAGTTGAAAAAGTAGGTGATTATCAATCTCCTTGGGAAAAGTAGCTCTTCTTCTTGTACTTTTTTCATTGCTTCATTAAAAAAAAACACCAAAAAAAGCCCACTGTGCTTTAACTGCTTTTACCTCATCAACAGGCATCCATCTTTCTATCTCGTCTTGATTGCGTCCGACAATTTCTGTACATTCAGACATCCATTCCTTGTCCAAGATCTCTCGTCCTTTCTTACTGGATGCCTCGACATGGTCAAGGAATGCCTCCATGGTTAACGGCATCACCTTCTTCAGACCGGGAATGTCTATTAGCCTGAAGTTAGCATACCTAAGAGTTGAGAAAGAAACAAGGATGCGATTTAACGATGGATATAAAAATTCCTTCTTTTTTTAAAATGTAAATATAACTACCATCTTGTAACATCCATTACCAGATTAAGTGACGTGATCATTACATTCACTTGTCAAATTCCAAAAGCACTCATGTATAATCACAAGTGGCCTCTTGTTTACTACTAGAAAAAATAATTTCAAATAAAATTTGATTCGAGGATTTGCCGTTTTCTTGAACAGCTTCTCCACTGTTAAGAGGAAACTGCTTAAGCACACAAAACTGTTTTAATGATCTCAAAGCAAAAACCAAAAACAAGTTATAATTGTGCATAAGCTACTCTAGTTTCCACAAAATACAGTATTTCCACCCAAAAATGTCAACATGTAGATATGGTATCTCTTGGAAACTTGAAAATTTGAACAAAGATCCTTGCCAAAAAGAGCAGACACAATATCTTACTTAGTTTCCCAGAGATACAGAATACTAGTCATGACGGGGTGTGTGATGTACAGCTGAGTTGCCATGTAACTCCTTGCGTCGCGTGCTGCCTGTTGCCACGGAAACCACAGCCTACCGGCAGAGTGAGATATTTTCACCGGGAGCGGGATGCCAAGTCTGTTGCGTTCCGAGGCGTCCTTCAGGATGTAGTCCATGATGGCCTGCTGGATGCTGCTGGCATGGCAGGACCTTACTTCCTACTCATCAATTATTAGAAAAAGGCAATTTCGTAACTGTTAGTGGCAGTCATTATAAAGCTGATAGGCGCAAATGTTTGCTAAGCACAGAAAAATCTTGCTAAACTGAATCAAGTTGTCTGTCAAATGCCACAAAGTTTATACTATTGTGACTGGTGCTCTGCTTAGCAACTTTGTGAAAACTAACCGAAGGTTACTGCTTACCACAGCATTTGCACTTACAGGGTTGGCACCAAGGTTCTGCAACTAAGTAAGCGAAGAATGTTTTGCTAAGAGAAGTAAGCACACATTCAAGCAAAACATTTATTTCTTTGCTGTGAAATATGTCTATGTAAGCAAGTAATTTTCTGCCAGTGTTGTTGTTGTTTTGTTATTCCAGAATTAAGCAGGTGGAAGGATTAAAGCCTAATTGTTAAACACAGCATTACTTGTGGGTCAAGTCTTTTAACAGATTTTATTACTTTAAAAAAATGGTTGTCAAAACATAGGCCTAAGTCATGGAAATTTACCATTTGTCTAACTGACTTAATTTTTTTCCACACAACATAGCTTATCAGAAACGATGAGTTTCATTCAAATAACTTTTTAGACGTAAATGAGTTTTAAAATTATCAGTTTTTTATTAAATAGTTTCTTTTGTAATATTCACACAAATAGTCTTAAAAATATGCACTGAAGTTTCTAACCTCAGTGACTTCCTTGAGGCAGGGGTTGAGATGTTCTTGTTTCAGGTGCTTGGGGATGAAGCTGTGGATGCCCTTGATCCAGTCCTTACTGAGAGGGGCGACCATAAACGGACTGATGGCTTCTTCAATAAGACTGTAATATCTGGTGACAAAATCAAATAAGAGACACTCTGATGAAACTTTTGCTTGAGAGTTTACTGACTTAAAAAAAAAACAAAAAAAAACCCCAGCAACTCTTTTATAACCAACAATTGCCCATCTCAAAAACAATCCCCAAAATCAACTATCTCATAATTTTCTCTTTGATTTTGTGTGAGGGGAGGGGGGGGGGGGGAATAAGAGATTAAAAGAAGTGTTTTGGTGTATGTTTTGTCATGTTTTTTCCATCAAGCACAGTGATTTGTTGGGGTTTGGCTTCCGAGTGCAGTATTCTGGGCCAAATCTCATGTCGCTGCTTACCATAAAATAATGTGCTTACGGCGCCCTGTAAAGCAAATTTCTATGGGTCCTAAGCACAAAATTCCTCCGTAAACAGCATCGTGGGATTCAGCCTTGTTGGCTGGTTCAATACCTGCTTTTGCTACAGTCTGCATCAATAAATTTTTGTCTTTGTTCTTTAAGTTTTCTTTTCTTTTATGCAAGAAGCATACAATTTTGTATGCACTTTTGTTTTAGGGGACTTCTGTTTGCAAAAATTGTGTACATCTAAATGTAATAATAAAGTTTGAGTCAACACAGTATACCTTGGTAGGTCTTGAGCTTCTGGTGTAGGGGGTCTGGACAGGCCGTGAGTGGACACCGTGTAAGGTGGAAACACCACCTGTAAGACACTTTGGGTTTCTTCATCATGTTCGCGATGTGAAGATTTGGAAATCTTGTGGCCATTCGTCAGTTGGCTAGATCTCCCTACGAGAAAAAAGCATTGGTGAGATAAATTTTTGAAATTTGTACAGCAAAAAAAATTTTATCAAATAAAGATTTGTTTAAATCATAGAGTAGCTTGTGAACTGTGAGGCACTAATAATTTTTCGCTCAGTCTGTTCTATGCTTTAAACGACTGTAAAAACTCTACCTTTGCACTCCAGTATACCATGATTTCAAAATTATGAGTACAATTAACAATTCAAATATATAAGTAAAGGATTGTTAATTACAACACAAAAATGTAAGGTTTGAAGTTTAAATCTGAGAGCTTACCGATTATAAAGATCATACCAGTACGCCTATTATCTAGAGAAACATGTCCCTCTAAAAGACTCAAAAGTCTGCTGTTGTTTGTTTCAAATGTGGCTATCATAACTAGACCAAAAGTGAAAGTGAACAATATCCCTGACAAAAGATGAAGCATTTTTCATAGTTTTCAAACAAAAAATTACCACGAAATTTAAGGAAATTTTCACAGTTTGGTTGTATGATATGTTCAATGAAAACTAAAAGACAGGAATTAATTACTCATCCAAAACCCAAAGAGGCACTTTCCCTTTCAATAGATGTTGCCATAGCTGGCAGCACCTACAAAAGAACTGAAGTCTAAACTGATTGCCAAATGGCTAGATGTTTATTCAGTTAGACACCTACAGTACACCTACAGTACACAATGAGCAATTTCTTTTTTCCTTATGAGTCAGTCTTGAGCTGAGCTCAAATTTCAAAAGAATCTCCACTAGACCTCTCCAGGGCTCATAGCTCAGAACTTTCACTACATTCGAAATTTATTTTACAAGACCTAAGGCCTACTAAAAAAAAACCACACCTGTTGATTGTCCTGGTTTTATTTTTCAAAGAGGAGGAAAAGGCTTTGTTTTTTAAAATTATTTTAAAAACTGCTTTTAAGGAAGAAAGAGCAAGACTAAATATTTGCTGGCTTTTCAGACCTTAGAAGTCTAAAATATGGATAGTTAAATCAATCGTCGAAAGAATGGTGCCAAGATAAAGCAAAAATACACGAACAATTTGGTCTCTGGGGTAAAAAATAAATAAATAAATAAATAAATAAATAAATAAGTAAATAAATGAATAAATAAGTACAAATGGATGAAGCTTCAAAAAGAATGAGGTCGGGGACGATCAAGTGGTGTTTTTTTTTACTTGGCCTAAAATATTTTCCACCTTAGTATACCTGCTGATTTTTAAGAGCTTTGGAATTAAGATGCTTAAGTATGAATTGAGTAAATCTTCAGAAAGTTCACATTTGGAAAAACACTAGAATGCAGGACTTATTTAGTTTTGGCATTACTTGTCCAATGATAAATTCACTAGCCAGTAATTCAGTCGGTATTTCAAATGCTGTGGAGGGTCAGAAACCCATATTACCATTTTGTTGTGTCGGCTTGATATGAATTGGAGGTATGACTTGAGGGATTGTGCCCAGACTTGACGGCGGTGTACCCTGTATTTCATTTAGGCTGCCCCTTCCACTGTCAAATGGGGCGCTGACTAAACGGTCGGGTCCAGATAATGAGGAGTCCTCCCTCCCATTTGATGGTACGCTCCTATCAATGCTTGTGACAGAATGACGTGGGCTGGAGGGTGGAGTTGCACCATTAATGGGAGGGAGGGGATGAGTTGTGGAGATTGGAGACTGAGTTGTTCTAGCACTTGCCGGGCGTGGACTTCGTGGGTCACTTTTTCTCTGCCTTGGTGACTCTCTTGGGCTGCTGTTAAGATAGAAAAATAAGATCTTTTAAATAAAGCAGAAAATATATTGGTTTTGAGGCATTTCATGATGAGGTATCAATAATTTTTTGGTTTGCGGTAACACCATGTGTGTATCTACTAGCTGTGTAGATTTGTTCTTTGAGAACTTGTTTTGCTATTTATTCTACTGCCGCTGAGTAGATTTCGGAATTCGGGAGACTACTTAGTTTTGAAAATAACTGTCCCGCTTATCAACTACTATATAGCGGATCGAGGGGACTTCTCGTTATTAACTTCACTGCCATGGAGTGAGTTCTTAATTGGTTTCCCAATAAGCAGGACAGTTCTTTTCACTCCACGGCAGTAGAATAAATAGAAAGACAAGTTCTCAAAGAATCGCAAACTGAAAACGAAATATAGAACCATCAGGCCAAAGCATCAGGTTATTTTGATAACAAGTGCTAAGGTATATTATTAGAAAGGTTAAGGCAAAAAATTACAACAATTTTCAAAAGAGCACTAATTGGCCAAAAGTTGTGTGCAGTGTGTACAACTGCACATTTTCCCATTGTCTGACCCTCATGACGGCAGCCAATGCAAGGGATCTATACTACACATAATCAATATTTTTACTTTCTCTTTAAATGCAACCAAAAGTTTTTCTTTGTCAAAGAAATCAACCACTCCCTCCTTAATGAAATAGTTCCCTTTGCACTTTTTAAGGTGTCACTTCCAATAGTTGGACAAATATTTGATGTGATGGCTGGTGCAGAGATAACAATGGCTGGGTGTTGGTGAGAGGCTTCCTGAAGACCCTCAGGATCCCTCTCTCTGGGGGTATATTTAGTAACCCCTAGGGGTGGATACCTGACCAAGTAGACACAACTGATTATAGTCACTTAGGTGTTTCTTTGTAAAACACCGATGTGAATATAACGGTTCATAAGGTTAATGATAATGGGGTGGTGGGAGATACAGCAGATTATTTGTGCAGTCCATTTCTACCTTAATAATAATTTCAACTAGGCGGTCTTTAAGAAACATGAGTAGGCCAACATAATATTTGTCCGTTTTAGTGTACAGCTTATGTGTTCACATGATAAACCTCTACTGCTAGGGACCATCAACTACATGTATCAATCAAAATCATTCGTCAAACAGTGAGTCAACATCCTAAACTACAGACTCCAAAAACTAATAACACCTGGATACTTTGATATTTTGGCTAGCAATCTAATTAAACTCATTCAAAACAAATAAGCGCCATGTATTTTTCCAGTTTGATTTGATTTGATAAGGCTCTATGGCTTTGTCCACATTGGTGGCTGTGGCTTTGGCTATTGCTAGGGGTGTCACTTAAGGCATGTTGACGTGGTGATCCAGCCGTAGCTGTTCCGTCCCAACTTGACAATTGTCCCAACTATAGTTGGGACTGGTCCCAACTTGAGTGTTAAAGTTGGGACGTCCCAACTATAGTTAGGATCGCCCATAGACTTCAACAGGACACCGTAATCGATCATGGGTCGTGATGCGATCAGCGTTAATTAACAAGATTCTTTATTTCAAACCCGGGTCTCGGCTCTGTACAAACTCATGTCCAAACTGGTTTGGAATGATAGTATATCGCTCACAATGGACCGCTAATTCAGTGTAAATAGTGTTTTAGAGGGTTCTGACAGCGGACAGCACAGGCTACCAGCAGCCTCATATGCCGAGTGCTGCCTGGGGCCGACGCTTTCTTTTCTACCTCTATGGTCTCTCAGTAGGCCTACGCATTTTAGTTTCCCTTCTCTCCGAAAAACAAAATTCTAATTAATCTTAAATATTCTCAAGGGAAAGTGGTCTTAAAAACTTCATACTATGATTGATACTTACTACTATTATGTTTTTAGTTTATTCATGGGGGTGCTTTGTGTGCACTGCGATCCCAACTATAGTTGGGACGTCCCAACTTTAACACTCAAGTTGGGACCAGTCCCAACTATAGTTGGGACGATCATCAAGTTGGGACGGAACATAGCTATAGCCAATTGCGCCAATTCCAACAAGGTTTATGGAAAAAACAGCTTGCCTAAGATGGCTGGCATTTTTTTCACTAAGTCACAAGATCCACTAAACCTAGCCCAAGGGTAAACAACAGTAGGACCTCCTGGTGACAAAAGAGACAATGTGTGTTTTGACAATCCAGCCCATCCTTCTATGGCCTGAATGGGTACATTCAATATTGACTGAGCTCTGCCAATTATGTAATCCTGGTCTTGTAATGAACCCCTTGAGATCTTAGAAGGGGGGGATGGTTTGACTGTTTTGAGCACTTAGCACACACAGAAACAGAGTTATAAATAGAGAACGATCAGGGCTGTCATGTCCTATCAAACCATGATCAAACCTAAACTTTGTTTCTTTGACCCTGGCTTAGGAGTCCTTCTAGTTTAAAACATTTTAAAGTTTGCACAGAGGGTCTCTTTTTCCCATCCCCACCTCCCCAAAAGAAAACAAAAACAAGAACCAAACAAAGTAACAAATAAAATCAGCTTCAATCCCTGCAAGATTTTCTTCAGAATTTTCTTTTCTTCACTTGTGTTTTTCCTCTGTTAATTCCACTCTAGAAATATCAAAAGTTTTATAAACATCTTCTATTCCTAATGTCATCCACAGTCTCTGTCATCACCTACCCCCACTCCCCCTCCCCAAAATACAATCAACAGTTAATCATGTGTACTTCAAATCTGGCACCAGCCTGTTTAATTTTTTTAAACCATGTATACAAAACATGTAGGTCACTTTGGACAATTGATTTTGAAATTACATTGGCCACAACAAATAGCCGAAACAGCAAGTGCCTGTATACTCCGAAATTTCTTGCCAAAATACAAAGTATTCTTGAACAGTAAACTGACAGTACATCCTAGAGGGGATCCTAGGCCAATATTGCCCAGGGGCCCAAACCCAATAAGCCAATTACAAAGGTCCACTCTGTTGAAATAATATTGACAGTTGCTATTTGATTGGTCACCAGTAACTACCCGCTGTAGCGTGTGCACACAGATCAATAGATGAAGTTTGACCGTTATGTTGACTTCATGGCTCGGAGTTCTGTGGAGTGCCGAAGATAATCATTGAACCAAACATCAAGAAAATCTTGATGATCCCCAGTGAATGTGAAATACCAAGGATTTTTGTTTTTTACAAAGACTGTTTATTACACTATTGTGGCAAATAGGGGACATGCAGTTTTAATTGACACTAAAGAATAAACTACTTTACCACCTGTTTGGTGAAAATAATTGCTGAAGTTTTTTTCTGTAAAGGTTGTATAGGAAGGGTTGAGAATGGTTTAAGTATGGGACTTCAAACAGGCTGACAGTGCCTAAGCCGGACCCAAAGCCTTTGCTGTAGTTAACCTTTGAAAATTGAAAAAGTTCAGTGAAATAAGTACCAGAGTACATAATGCCAGAGCACTCATATTTCATAACTCCTTGGGAACTTTTGATCTTTTCTTACTCCTTGGGAACTTTTGATCTTTTCTTACTCCTTGGGAACTTTTGATCTTTTCTAACTCTTTGGGAACTTTCAATCTTTTCTAACTCCTTGGGAACTTTCAATCTTTTCCAACTCCTTGGGAACTTTCAATCTTTTCTAACTCCTTGGGAACTTTCAATCTTTTCTAACTCCTTGGGAACTTTCAATCTTTTCTAACTCCTTGGGAACTTTCGATCTTTTCTAACTCCTTGGGAACTTTCAATCTTTTCTAACTCCTTGGGAACTTTCAATCTTTTCGAACTCCTTGGGAACTTTCAATCTTTACTAACTCCTTGGGAACTTTCAATCTTTACTAACTCCTTGGGAACTTTCAATCTTTACTAACTCCTTGGGAACTTTCAATCTTTTCTAACTCCTTGGGAACTTTCAATCTTTACTAACTCCTTGGGAACTTTCAATCTTTACTAACTCCTTGGGAACTTTCAATCTTTACTAACTCCTTGGGAGCTTTCAATCTTTACTAACTCCTTGGGAACTTTCAATCTTTTCTAACTCCTTGGAAACTTTCAGTCGATGAAATATTTTACTCTTTCGAACTCCTCCATGATGTAATTGTGTAAATGTACACTCAACAGCTACTATTTTACTTGTACTAATAAATAACCCTTTCGTCTATTAGGCTTACACATTTCAAAGAAAATCTTCAAAATTCTGTGCTGATGCATGTCTTACACTATGAACCCCTGCCTGTACCCAAGGTCAAGGTTGTCTGGCCTGGCTAGGTCTATACTCTGTGGTCTCTACTACTCCTAGAAATCTCCAGGGGTTCACGAAACTGAAAAAATACCCAGAGGCAAGCTGAAGCCTGTCACATTCTTGGAGTTTACTGAGGTGCAGTTTGAGAAGAATAAGGTGAACACTTCTACTATTTAAAGACATGTTGCTGCATAAAAAATATCTTTTATGGGTGAAATGGTGCACTCATTACCATAGGGCCCTAAAGCTCCATGCAAAAAACAACAACAACAACTGTAGTTCTGGCTCCAACATCCAAAATACTCCTTGGGCATTGCTCAAGTTTGGTTTCCCATTCTTAAAGTAACGTTTCTACGAATGAATAATTATAAAGGCCCCCCCCCCCGTTGCACAACTGTGTGAGCTTTACGATGAAATGATGAAAGTAATTTCAGATTGTTTGATATTGTACAACAGAGGAATGTTTCTGTTTGGAGGGAATATGAGGGACAAAATATTAAAAACAAAGTAAACAACTGTAAATCTGCATGGTTGAAACAAAAACTGTACAGAAATTTACATGTATTAATTCTGGTGTTTCCTGAATATGTTGAATTTTTGATACCCTATCCCCCCCAAAAAGAACACTACACTCAGGGATGTAGCAACCAGGCAGAGGATGGAGGGGGGGGGGGGGTTGACACCCACCAATTTGCTCAGTTGGCATTTTGAGCCTCAGTTGGCAAATAAATCGCTAAATAAAGTAGAACAAGGGTATCCAGACTAAAAGTTCAGTCATTTGGACAAACAGATATCATTCTTTTTTCTTAAGCAGACTTATTTGCACACACAAACAAGTTTGTTGCTTTGAAAATGATTGAATACACGTTGGGTTCTGCGCTTGGCATGCTGGTCTTTCATGAAATGGAGAAGAATATCGGTAGTGGGCATGTCAGTAAACTGGCCTCCATACAACCCCTAAAAGCAGGCCTGGAATTTCATCTTTGAGAGAGCAGGGCCATTTTCATTTTGCGAAGGGCACTTAAAGTCTATGGGAAACTGTTGAAGGGGCACCAAGGCCAAGACCAGGGGCAACGTGGCCTCTGTTGCCTCCATACAATTCCAGACCTGTGAAAGAAAATGTCTCTTGGGAAATTGGCGTCCAAAAAGTCTCCCAAAGAAAATGCCCTGACTACACTACCTCTTCCTTGGGGAGTCTCCACTGGTTCTGATATTTCTCTCTGCAGTTACTGCATCTAGGATTATTGACATTCCATGCTGAGTGGATGTCGCTCTACGCTGGGGTGACAAACGACGATATTCACTTGAATGTCTTCGCTCTAAACAACATAAGAAATTATTTTCAAAGTTTGCATAATCTTTTAGTTTTAAAAGTTTACATAAAAGTAATTTAAAGCAGATATTTTAAACAAATGCTCTCCCAGCTCCAACGTTTTCAATGGCTTCCAGCTTGCAACTTGAAAAGAGAAAATCCACACCATGTCTCCATCGTGTGCAGAGGTCAGCTATCGAAACAAGGTTGATCGATAACAATAGAACTGCACAGGCATGATGAGAGTTTTCCTCTCTTATTTTTTGTTCTTCAATTATTTGAACTGAAAACTTCATTTGATTTTCAGTTCTGTTGACCCACCCACCCACATTTTAGAAAAAGTATCAATTTTTTCAAACATTGATTATTCCGAACAGCCCCTGAAAGAAAACTTTTCTGTCTCTAAGATAAAACCCACTGTTTATGCCAACCCAATTCCTTGATCTGATTTGGGACAAACAAGTAGCATTTTCTAAAGTCAAGAGTCAATAAGAGGATTTTTTTTTTTTGCTGTGGTAAAAACTTGGTGGTTGCCTACAAGCCATCATAAAAAAAAAATTCTTAAGGTTTTTTGAAGGTTTAAAATTGCAAAACACTGCATTAGGCTAATGAAAAAAATTGTTATATCCACATTTGCTTGAAAATGATTTTGTCTGCTCCAGGACTGTAAGGTCATTAGGGCAATTTGTATGTATTTCATAAAACTGCTTTTGCATATTTTGGAGCTCCTGGTAAATGGAGTTCATTGATCGAAAGTGGTCTTCAAAGCATTTGTTTGGCAAATAGAAACTAAGTAAAGCATTTATTTATTGATTTTGATTAATTGTTTTCAAATTTATATGCTTTAATAGATGTAAAAAAAATTAATATGTATTTTTCATTTAATGACCTTTTGATCAATACGGATGTGAAATTGCAGTTAATGATGATATAGCACTGAGCCGAAGATTTGTAACTCATTGAATGGAAGCTTTGGAGCCTACATTGAAATCAGTTCTTTTTTAAGTTTGCTCTTTTCTGATTCATTATTCAAACAAAAATCCCCTTTTACTTTTGAAAAATAAAACCATTTGCAGGGCACTTACTATTTGTGCGTACAGTGTATTTTTTTATGAGTTTTAAAATCTTATAAAAATCCGAATCACTGTCACATGGAATACTCATATCCCAAAAAAGACATATATGCATTGATTGGCCACAGTCACAGATTCAGATTGGTGAACAACAGACTGAAAAACACTGATGTAACAGTTATTTCAAAATAACTACTTTGGACATTTATAGCGACTACAAGAGGCTTGTCCCAAAACGCCCCAAGTGGCCGCAAGTTTTTACCTTCTTCCAATCAACCAAACAGCTCACAGTATAGGTCATGTACTGTGTGCACTGACATTACCTCCAATTTGCACTGCAATAATCCTACATACGCATTTTTGTTTAAAGGCACCATGCAACTGCAAGAAAGACTCTGCTAGGGTCAGAACAAGAGGCCATTAGCATTTTCTACATTCATACCAAAGGTAATTTTGTATGTAAGCTTCTTCTTTCTCTTTTAAAAGTGATGGATTTGACACTGTCCTGTACCTGGGCAACTGCATCTGGCTGAGCAAAGCCACTACAAAAAAGAATTGTCTTAAAGCTTACCATGTTTTCTTGTGACCTCATAAATGAGTGATGTAGTAAGGTTTCTTGCCGATGGGCTGTAGTTATTAGCAATGGAATCACTGACATGCCGGCTATGCTTCTGCTCTTTGGTCGGCACTGCCTGGGTGAAAGCCCCTGGCTGGACTATCTTTGGCTTCTCACTGAAAGCCGGCTGGAAGACAAAGACAGATGAAATGTGGAATTAAAGAAACTGGTGAAAAGAATAAAACCACCTCACTGCACAGTGCAAGATTTTAACTTTCATTAACATATATACAGACAGATATTCACAATCTGTTAAATTATTGAACGACTCTGGAACTATGAAATATTCTGCTGTAAGTAATTTATTCCCAAATCTTCATCTAAAGACACGTATATTTGAGACATATGGAGGCATCAGAATAAGTATAAGCCCAACAGACTGAGACTGATAAGACCCAAAATATTGTCTTACAGAAACTGATATTGAACACTATCTGATGAAGCATTTTGGTGTTTTTTTTTTTTTAAATCTACTCTGGAATGGCATAGAAGGTCATGGGTTCGAATACCACCTGAATAATATGCTTGTGGTTTTTTTGATACACACCAATCACAGTCAAACAACAAACCCAGCATTCCAGTCTTTATTTATAAAACATTTTAACAGAGCGTGGACGTAACTGCAGACATTTTGCAGAAAGTCCATCTCAGCATATAACCTTTAAAATAACACAAACAATTTGTGACAAAAATAAAACCAAATCCAACTAATCCATGCTGAGCCCAGCCATCACAATACATGATTGATAGGCAATGTCACACTACAGGCATTAGTTGCATCCCTTCTAACACTTCATCTCATGACGCAGGGTAAACGCTTCCTTTTCCAGCCATACGGATGGCTTCCTGGCTTTACAATTCTCTCTCAGCTGGCTGTACTTTGTCTTGGAGTCTTGTCAAAGCAATTTTCTAGCATTTTTTTGTGTTTGTCTTGTGGAGATTGCTGAAAATGACATGGGTTTTGCATTTGTATTTTTACAAAATTTATACTCCAAAAAGGGCTTAACTAAATTTGAAGGAACGAATGAGTAAATTGCTTTAACTTGTGTTTTAGGGGGTGTTTTGTTGTTGTTTTAAGTCGCACATTTAAACTTGTCTTTTAAAGAATATTTTGTTCTACTTCATTATACATAAAGTTGTTTGATTTAAAATTCAAAAAATGTGTGTCAAAATTTGTATCGTGAATACAGACAACTGGTGTGTTTTTATGTTTGTTATGTTTGTTGGACTTTTAGCCTACTAAATATTTATTTTCTTTAATAAATACACATTTTTCTCCATACATCTATGTACTTTGGAAACAGATAAACCACAACTCACATTTTATAGGAGACTTTAAGGCTTTTCTGCCATACAGAACTGATCTGATATTTGAGGGGGTCAATTAAAAAAAATAAATAAATAAAAAATTAAAATTAATTACTTTTACATTTTATAATTAAACATTGGTTAAATATTCAACCCCAGAAGTCATTTTTGCTTAAATGGCACTTACACCTTTTTACCCCAGAAATGCCACCCTTTCAAATAACTATGTTCATATGTACACGTACGACCCAGCACACACATAGTCACTTGACCATTTCCACATGCCCATTTAACAATTTTACCGACTCAACCCTGTGCATCTGAAAGCCCAATTTTGTAAGAAAAACTACCCAGCCTACAAAACATGTAGGAAAATAAATTTTCACCACACGCACAAAATAATTGTAATAACACGTCCACGTATAGAGTTACTATTTTCTTTTCTATAACCAACACACACGAGCCATTTCTAAAGATCCTTGTTCCACAATCCCTGAGTCTAAAGTCCAATGAAAAATCTTGCAATACGCACTCACTATTTAACACAAACGAAACGTAATACAATTATATCGTCAGCTATCTCATTACACTGGGTCAAAATCTCCTTGTTGTAACTTTGTAATCCATATTTTATCTCTACATTTCATGTAATGTAAGCCCTTTTATTATTAACCCTACTCTTTTAGCTTTTTTACTAACACAGTCTTTCTGATGTATTACTATTAATGCAAATTTACCAACTATGTCATATAATGTACGTGTATCAAACCATGTGGTAATAACACAAAACTTTTACAAACCGTCTTTAAACACACAAAACGCTTTTAAATTAAACAGCAAAACAATTGAGTGTTGAATACTTGGACTTAATGTTGGAGAGCTTCTGGATCAAACCTCAACCATGTTCATTCAATTGACTTTCTGCTGCAAGTGGACAATGTGTGCAAATGTTCACTTCCTGGCAAATTTTAGCATAATTTTTTTATGGTCCCAATTGATCCATGGTGGCAACCATTTCAGTTTCATGATTAATTTTCAACAGTGGTTTTACAATTTGTGAATCTTGAAAGATTCATTGCTCTTTTTTTCCCCAACATTCTCCAATTCTTCCTGTTCATAGAGCTCGTGCTGTTATAAACTAATTTAAGATGTTTGATATTCAGGAGTGAGAGCCAATGCTGACAAAAAAGTCTGAAACTGGGATCTAGATGTTTTGAGGTATGTGGAAATGATGGCATTTCAACCTTTTGATAGCCCCTGGAGTTATAGATTCCAAGGAGCTTTTGAGAACAGTATCCTCAGTGCCTAGAGGCATAGATAAAAAAACATGACTTATTTTATTTGAAGAAAAATACAGCACTCTTTGTTTACCAGGCAGACTTTAAAAAGTCCGAGTTCGGATACAAGTCTGAAATTTCTTATCCTTGTATATCACATCAAGAGTAAGCACAAAACCAGACCACTTAATAACACACTAAAAACAATTTAAAGTCAACATTTTAGGCAACATAGACAAGTTTTATGACCTGGAAATCACAGACACAAATACCACAAAGGTCAAAAGCTCAAGATAAGGTGATAACTTACCCTTATCTTGAAAACTGTATTTGAAATATGAAGTTACAACCTAAATTATTAGGTTCGTTGTATATTTATTGTATTTACTTTTGGTTATCGGTTGTTTGAGGAAAAACCCTGTTCTTATTTTTGACAGATCTCGACTCTCGTTATAACAAGGTCACTGGGACTGACCAACTTACCTCTATAACAGAATGTTGTTATAAGAGGACAGCAAAACAAAGAAACACACCGAAGTAGAAAATGAGATTTGGAAGCAGAACCCCTTTTTAACAGTGCTCTTTATAACGAGAGCCAACTGATCTCTATTTTATTTTCATAACGCAGTTCAAAAATAATAAGGTCCAATGTACGTTTATTGTGTGTACTTTTTGATTACCAGGTGTTTTTCTGGAGATCCATGTTTATGTATTTTTGTCTTGCATGTTTTAAAAACACGTGTCAGCCTAAATAAACCATGGTACTTGATAAAAAACCGAGCTTCAGTCATTCACAATAACCGTAAGACCAGCTCAAAACTGGGTTTATTTGCTCATCAAATACGGCCCAACATGTACACTCGAGAAGAGCTTTCAAATAAGACCTACAGCAGGCCTGTACATGTTACAATGTAGGGTAACTGTTTCTCAACATACTACAATGTTGATTGTAGACATCCCATCAAATGGATCTGAATAAATGGATAGAATAATGTAATGCCACGGTCGTGCTCTGTGAGCCATTTGGGGGACCGGATTGGCAAATAAGTGGTTGCTTTCCCTGCCTTTCACCTCTGTGGACCCTGGTTTGAATCCTGCCACAGACCAGACCGGTGCATTGCATAGTGTGGATTAGGTTTTCAGTCCCGGGATGCAATGTCATCTCAGAAGTCTCCCAATGAACCCAGTCAAGGAGAAAGTTTTAAAACCTATCCCCTAGTGTTTCAACTGGCACTTACCCAGCCAAGAAGCAGTCCTTCTGATTTGAGGCGTGCGATCGCACCCGCACGCCATCGCACGCCTAAAAGCTTCCTCAGGCGTGCGAAAAATCACAATTTTCCCTAATGTGGGCCGATCGTTCGACCGATCGTTCAATGGAAAATGTATTGCAAAAGAAATATTTAAATAAGCGATCCTTTATTTACGAATCCATTAAAAATTATTGTTGATGGTAAAAGTATTATTTTGTAGGTAAAATAGACCCCCATGGTATTTTTAAGGGCAGAAATTAGGGGATAAGATCGTTCAAAAACGCAAGTTTGTGAATTTCACTTCCATTTTATATTTTTTTATATTTTTTTATATTTTTAGCTTCGACAATTGTATGCACTTTTGAGTGTTTAGATAAATAAGTGTATGGGAGATTTTGTTGATAAAGTGTCTAGTGTACAACCAATTGTACCTTCACAAGATCCCTTGCCATGTCGTTTTAAGTACATCACTACCCGCTGTTTAGTTTTAAGAAAACCGACTTTAAATTGACCAGCCAGTACCACAAAAATCACACGCCTAGAAGAATCCAGGTGTGCTTTTTTCACACACCTGGAATTTTCAAATCAGAAGGACTGAAGAAGGAATTTCCTTTTCGAAGGGGCATGTCAATTTCCATTGTGCAATAAGCGCTTTTCCATTGTAAACTTGAGAAAGCTATGAGATATTTTGAAAGGGCACCAAGGCTAAGATCTGAGGCAACAGAGGCCATGGCCTCTATGGCCTAAGTTGTTTTATTCCAGGCCTACCCAGCAGATGAAAGCCTAGAACATACTTTATAAACAAAGACGGCTGAAATAAACCAATTGATGATTGAGTAATTAATGTACACTTACCTGAGGTGCACTGAGTGGAGGCAGGTGAGATATGAAGTCAGGTCTGTACAGGGTCTCAAACTCATTGGGCTGGCAGATCTGGTGACGAACACCCTGACACAAGGAATAAGAAGATACCAGGTTACTATCAAGATTATGGAATTTAAAATGGGCCAGCGGGCTGAGACCATTGAGGGAATTTTTAGTGTTTAAAACATAAAAAAGGGATTGAATTGCACTGGCAAGAATTTATAAATTCTCTGATGTGGTGTACGTTTCGGTGGATTTTCTTTTTAAGCATAACTATGGAGCAAATTGCACCAGCGAGATCCTACAATTATTATGAATTATTATAACCTTTTTAAATGTAACTGGAGCAGAAAACTAAGTGCATTGGCAAAAATGTACAAATTTTCTGATTTGATGTGATTCTCTGGTTGGTTTTCTTTCGAAGCATAACTGATCATTGATAAAAAATAACAGCCTTGAATGACTTAATGTGTTCGCTATGTAATTGGTATTGTGCAATCAAACACCAATTAGTAATGCTAATTAATGATTTACTACAGCCCACTATATTGGTACAGGGTAGTCTAATTAACGCATCAGAAGCCTGTCAAATTACACAGAGGGTAATTATTAACACTGTGTCGTATTAATCAATCAGTCAACACAATGTTGCTCCACTGTGTGCCAATAAAAAAACAGGCAATGCAATGGATGTGTTCAATATGGACCTTCTTCTTGTTCAAAGACAAAACACAGGACTGGCAATTATCAACTACAAAAACAAATTAGTTTCAATCTGAAAGCTCACTTATTAAAAACTTCATGCCAGTACCAATCCTTCAGAGAAATTGAAATACCATAATGGTCACAAAATAGCATTTTAAGGCTCCCGAATTGCCATTGCTTATAATTTCAATACGGCAATCAAAATAATCATATAACACGAACATGGAGAAAAATCATAGACAAAAACCAAATGTGTTTTATACAACATGACCACTGATGAAATTTCTCACAGGTTGGTTGTGTGTATTTACTGTATTAAAAACTTCAGGAAGGGAGTTAAATTAAATACTCATTAGAAAAAATAAATTAAAAAACCCCAATGATATACAATAGTACTTCCCCTCGTACAAATGCATGCAATCAACAAATACACATAGTTGCATACCCTGTAGATAGTTCATATTATATAGCATCATCAAAAATATTGGAACATTTTAAAATAAAAAATGTCTTTCTAATCCATACCCAAATTTACAAAAAAACAGAATGCAAATGATATACATTTAATTCTTGCATTTGGGGAAAAAGAACAATTATTGTTTTACCCTATTGACCCATGTCACAACACGCAACGCACTCAACATGCTCCTGTCCTGTCAAAATGTACGCGAAGTAAATGACTACCAAAATGATGGAAATGGTAGACACAATGTGGACAGGTGCATTCCATGTCATGCAAGGCGTCAGAGATACACTAATGTACCTGTACCATTTTGAGGGTTCGATTCCCAACCATGGTGTATGCATTTTTTCCCCAGCAGGGCATGGAAAGCATTGCACATACAGCGCTTCATCACATACTGGTGTAGGGCAAACCTTATACCGTATTATTCCGTTTTTATCCTTAAGCAACCTTAGTGCTTTATAAGTCATGCAGGGGGAAAATATCCACAGAATACCATATCAATATGGAAACATGAGGCATATAAATTACAAATCCTCCAGCCATAACTATTAATTTTTGACACCCTGTCTGGAAAACTTACTTCAAGCAGCCGTCATGAGTGAAACATTTCAAATGCGATCATTACACGGTACCTGTTAATCCATGTACAAATGACCATCTGCATGTGTACTTCAATTTTACAAGCGCTGCATCGTTCAGAAAACTTGTGCAAACAGAAACTATGGGGATGAGTGTCGGCCTGGAGTATTTCTGCGTGATGAACGAGAGTTTGATGGTCGAGGGTTTGGGTCTAGAGTGTGACAGATTCAACAAGAATATCCAAAATAGTTTGCTGTAATTGAAAAAAGAAGCCACTTCAGAATGTGTGAAGTCTGTTAATAAAAAATGTTTGGGGGATATTCGTTCACTTCCAATTCTCTGTTTATACATTAAAGTACAATTTCTCCACACTTTGTGCTTAAATTTCACAAACACCCTACTGATTTCTTCAATACATTCATGTATTCTCGCGTATCTTGATTTTACAAAAACGATGTATCATCGCAAGTAAATGCTCCATGCGAAAACGTTGTATCTTGGTGTGTTAAATCCGAGCTACAACTGTACATGTATTTCGAGTGAGATACAACGGTAATGACAATTTCAAGCTCACATGTAATGTAAGTGCTGTTTTAAGAGATAAAACATTTTTGCACTGAAGCGACAATATATTCCTTTCCAAAGAAATCAGGGGATTACAACAATTGTGTTTTTAAAAAAGATGTAGTTCTTGTATGGAGAAACAATTGTGTTTTTTTTTGTCCTTTCACCAAATGATTGAGTTATTTTATGTCATCATCATTCAGGGTTACAATGACAAGATACTTCCTACCATGTATATTATTATCAAAAGTTCCAATGATGGTATTATAAACTGTTCAATTCACCCCCCCCCCCCCCCCCCCGAGAAAACAAACACTGTACTTTCATGAGTACTTTCGTTTTTTACAAAAACAATCATATCACGTAACAAGAGTTTGCTGAAAACTTTGAGGTCAAATAAAGAGATTGTTCTTAAGGGCAATGCTACTATTATTACAAAACCAGCCCTCATCAACAACTCATGAGTGGATGAAGCCAAGATTGGGGAAATGACGGCCGTTACTTTGGGATCATTGTTCATAAACTAATCCTTTAAACCCCAACACACTCCCTGATGGAAAGAAACTCAATCCTTTAAAATCAACCGATTAGTTTTTTTGTAGTACCTCCAAAGTCAACCAATATGAGTTTACAGTATGTAGGATGCCTATTGCCTCAATCCTACAAAATCAACTATGAGTTTATGTAGGATTTCTACTGCCTCAATCCTCCAAAATCAACCACTATGAGTTTATGTAGGGTTCCTACTGCCTCAATCCTTCAAAATCAAACACTATGAGTTTAAATGTAGGGTTCCTACTGCCACAATCCTACAAAATCAACAATAGAATTTCTACTGCCTCAATCCTCCAAAATCAAACACTATGAGTTTAAATGTAGGGTTCCTACTGCCACAATCCTCCAAAATCAACCACTATGAGTTTATGTACATGTAGGGTCCCTACTGCCACAATCCTCCAAAATCAATCACTATGAGTTTATGTAAGATTCCTACTGCCTCAACCCCCTCAAATCAACCAATATGAGTTTATGTAAGATACATGTACCTAATGCTCCAATCCTCCAAAATTGACCAATTTGAGTTTACAGCACATACATAAAAATAGGGTGCCTACTACCTCAACCCTCAAAATTAAACAATATGAGTTTACAGTAATACTTCATTAACAATCCTCCAATGAGAAACTACAACTAAAAATCAGACTTCCGACAAAAAATTAAGACAAAAAGTTTGATTAGAATCGTACTTTGTACATGAATTTATCATCTCAGGCTTTAAACAGATACAAGACACATAAAAAAGACACCCCCCCCAAAAAAAAAATAAAAAAAATAAAAAAAACAGACACAAACAAAAAAGCCTACAGTAAGGCACTGCCCAAAACGCAAATAAAAATCACTCTCTATAAAAAAACGATCCCCTTACAATAATTTACAACAATAACATGCAAGGAAGTAAACACCTTCTCAATATTCAAGACAAAACATAACAAACATGTCAAACAGTGCCCGAATCTTCTTTTGCAAAACATTATTATTTCTTTATTTTTTTCTTTTCTGTTGCTGAAAACGCCACAAACAGTTTGATGACAAATATTTTCTTTTTCGGTTCAACTAAGAAAAATTTACTGTTCCAGCGCTCTACCAACTGAGCTATCTAGTCCTATTGTGGCGGTCTCCCTATTTTGTTGGCTTCTGATTGGCACCCCAAACAAAGATATTGACAACATAGGGAGAGCGCTGACATTAGATGGCTCTCAGTTGGTAGAGCACTGGCACATTAATCCAGAGGTCATAGGTTCAAATCCCGCTCTCTTGTAAATTTTCCTTTGTTCAACCAATAATTGTTTTAAATTTACCCGCTCAGTTTCCCTTTTGGTTTAATACTTGATCAATATTTTGCCTCAGCGTTGTCAATGTTCTAACACACCAAGACTGGCGTGAATTGTCAATGAGGGGATGTGTGAATAATGTGTGTGAATACGTGAACATTCATGTAGTGTGGATGCATTGCTTGTTTTAAGTGATAAATCAGATTGATGGATCAACACGCTGGAGTTGGACTGTTATTAATCTTTTGGCGTGGGGTTCATCTGTGTCTGTTTGCTCAGTACTCTTGTTATATATCCCTTATGCAAACATGATTCCACATTAACGAGTGAGTTATTATGTTATCAGCAGCACTCCCAACGTATACCTATGGCTACAGTTGCTATGCATTTTTAGCAACCGTAAACAATGAATCCCTGGCTTGGTACACTCAGCCGCCACATTCTACCATCATGTGCCCTCATTAGTTTGTTTGTACTATGCAGTACATAACCTGCCATACTGAACTCTAGCTACTTGCAATTAGCCCTCCTACTGTCTGATCATTCAATATCATCCACTGTGCTTTTTAATCATAGAAAACAAATGAAGGTATAACAAGAAATACCCCAGCCTGCAATGTGATATCATGTGATGAACACAGATCTACACAGAGTACATGTAGTTCTGTGCACAGTTGTGTCACCATACACTTGGTGATCTCACTGGAAAATGTTACTAAGAGTAGGACACATTCAATTTCAGCAGTAAATCTTTTATTTGTGTCTGTGCGACAACCTTGGTTGCTAATTGGGTGTTTGGAAAACAGCCGAACACCTATTGTTGTTATCATCATGTTTGTTCTGTTGATGAAACCAGAAACACATGGTGCATCATGGCCGAGCAGGCTACAGCATTGACACAAGTTCTAATGGTTGAATCATCGGAGTGTGGGTTTGATTCACAGTCATGACACTTGTGTCCTTGAGCAAGGCACTAAGCCATAATTGCTTCTCTTAACCCAGGTGTGTAAATGGGAACCTGAGAGGGCTGAGACAGTAGTGTGTTGGATTAATAAGCAGCTCGGGTTGTATGCTCCCTTGGGAGTTAAGAAAGTTAGAGGACTGGTCTTAAAGTATGCCCGATGAATGGGGAAAGTTGTAAAGCCCCTTGATCTAGTTGTTAGGACATGTACGCTATGTACATTGTAAGAGCCAAGTATTATTATTACTGGGGGCCTATTATTTTTATTATTAATAAAAGCCAACTTAATCATTGCTACTCTTAGGAAAAGGGTGCTTGATAAGAATTTCAAATAGCAGGGTTACCCCCTGAGATGTCCACATACAGTACATCCATACAGAACAACTTTCACAATCAGAATTCTTAACACAAAATGTACCTGAGAAGACTCGGCATTTAAGTTGACTACACTTTCAAACATATTCCATTACATTACAAACAATTACACTCCTAGCCTCAAATCAATGGTTACAAAGGCCTGGATCCAGTGCGGACTGTATACAATTACACATGTACTGCAAGTTGTCAACATTTCCAGAAATAAACAGACGATAAAAAACAAACAATAGGGGCGATTCTAAAGTATCTGCAACAGAATGTGAATAACCTTAAATATCACAACGTGCTATAAACATCCGTTCCCAAATAAACACTTTGATTGTTCAAGAAAATAGCCAGGGCAATGGGGTTCACATGAAATCTGATAATAGAGGAAGAGAAAAGTACAGCTAGAGGTGACTCAAAAATATCTGTAACAACAGAAAGTGAACAACCTTAAAAATCACAATATGCTATAAAACGTATACCAATAAACAGTACACTCTCTAACTTCAAAAGGAATTTATATAAAAAATTGGTCAGGGAATAAAATCTGAGAACAGAGGGTGGGAAAAATATACAAACACACACACAGGACTATCTAAATGATGGACTGTGTCGAGTCTAACAACGATTGCAAATTCTCACTAAAGGGAGCTAATGCTAAGACTTTGTTCACAATTTTTAAGAAGGTAACACCGCAAGTACTGTTTTTAAATCATTGCTACACTGTATATTGTATAGATCTTTGTTATTACTTGAACTAGCATGTCAAAGGATGAAACTGTTTAATCTGCCCCAAGAATAGGCTCACAGTTGGGGAGTACAATTATGTTTTGATGCCCGCATAGTACAAGCTGTACTCATTTCTTTATCATATTATCTTACAAAAACTCTCCATTACCATACAGTGTACACATGTATGTAAACCCAAAAAAAGGACAAGTTTTGCTTCAAGTTCCTCTGCTGAGTAGTGAGTACCACACTTGTTTTAAAAAACACAACCTTCTGAATACATGATTTATATAACATGTATGTTATTTATTTATTTGTATGTTTTGACCAACACTCTCAATGTTTTCCATGCTATGAAGAAAAAAACATTAGCCGTGAACTATATTGGAAAATACTGAATTTAAACAACAATGGCAGTACAACTCCACCTACTAAAGCAAGTACATGTAAGCAAAATTTGCCTGCAGCAAGCTTCAACAACTTACAAACCACTAGACTGTAGTCCTGGTAACGCAGTAAATAAAACCGATTACCCTCTTTGTTATACCATGCAGGTAGAATTGTTATACTGTACCACCATGAAATATTCCCATTGACAATAAAACTCTCACATACTTTGACTACAGTGGGAAAATCCCCCCGACTTTTCTGAAGACAGTTTCTGTGCCCACAGAAAATCAGTGACTAAGCTTCATTCACTCACTGTTGCTATTTTAGTTTATGAATTGGCCACGGTTGTTCTTTCATGCACAGCTAGCCTGTGATGCATGAAAGAATAACTTAGTTGAGGCAATCAATTTTTGACTATTTGGGCAAACTCTGGGCAGTGCTCTTGGCATCACATGCTCTGACAAGTTCTTGCTCTATGCTCTGAGTGAAGATAAACTTGTACAGAATAAATGAAACAAATAAACCTGCAGATTGACAAACTAGATCATTAATAACCTCCTGGCATTTAAAAAAAAAACTATCATTGTATCAATTCTAAATTGAAGTACCAATGATCAGTTATTTTGGTAGTTTCCTTTGATCAGTCAAGCATTGCAGCCTTTTTTCAGCTCATTAAACAATTCACTAAGCTCCAACACAGAGGGAAGTCAAGCAGAAACATCAAAACAAGACGCTACCAACCATGGTATAACAATATGCTAACTGCAGTAAGAAAATCTGAATGGCAGGAAGACTGACTGAACAAAACCGAGAAACATTTGCACTTTTCATTCTCCTGAAGACGGTCAGAAAAGTTTAGCAAACCACCCGTTCTATTCAAAACCACCACAACTCCAGAGAGTTTTATGTAGTACATGGTGTCTCAACAAGCCTTGCACTAGATTTGACTTTTACAAAATTGTACACTACAATTTCTCAACCACATTATAATGCCTTAAGACATTTGTATGTCCTCAATACAAATGAATACTCTTTCCTACAGAGCCAAGAGTACCTGTCACCTTAATGTTGTGTCGTAAATTTGAAATTGTCACCAAAGGGTCACCAAATTCTTTTCATTTCTGTATTTCTCTTTCTCTTTCTTTTTTCTTCTTTTTTGCATTCTGTGGTACATACATGTAGTGTCAATCTTTTAGCATTTATGCAGTCTGGGTGTGTGTGTGTGTCAATTGTTATTGCACCCAAAAAATGTTTCCTCAGTTTGCATTTTGAGCCTCGGTTGATGTATTTAAAAGCACTACTAGCTGTAGAAAGTTTTGTCCTCGCTGGATGTTCCAAATGGAAATGCACTGTATTTCTTTTGAGCCAGTGCTCTAAAAGTTGCTGGAAAATGTTTGTTGGTTAAGTACGTGAGCTTGTATTGGTTCCAGAGAAACTGCACATTGGCTTCAAAAGAAACTTTGTAAGCCCCCTATATAAGCCCCTTTTCATGCGAGAGCAATTTAGCAAGGATCCCTTGCTAAATTTTAGCATGGTTGCAAAACTTTAAAAAATACACTTCGTGTGAAAGGAGAACAATTTTTATAAAATTTTCCAAGGTCCCTAGTAAAATCTTCTAAAACAATGATGATAAATTCTTCAGCTAGCAAAAGTTTTTACCAAAGACGTGAACGAAACCATCGTGCGAAGGGAACCTTTGTCGCATCCCTGTGACACAACAAGCTGTACATAAAAAAGACAAACAAGGCTATCCAACTGCACACTGTTGTAGCCACACAAAACAAAGAACTGAACTGAACTAAAGCAAGCATCCAAACTCAAGGACAAGACTGCACTGAAAAACTGAAACAGTATATTTCCATTTTAACAGAATCACAATGGTGCTTTCAATTTCTGTTCTTTGTTGCTTTTAAGCGAGTAACCGTATTTTTTTGTGAAGTAAAAACTGCAGCTTCAGTTTACATTGCATTCAGCCTTGACAAATGTATTTGTTCCATCTCCAATATATATTTTTAATGTCACAAATGAGCTTTCAATTTCTGTTTTTATACGTATGTAGGACTTAACCAAAATGAGAGTGAACAGGGTTCTCCCATGGATTTTTCAAAATGGTGGGGCATTCTGGACCCAAATTTGTGGATGTTTGGCAGAAGCATGCTGAATTTAAACATTGCTAAATTGAAAAGTATTGATAAAAACAGAAAGAGACACAATACGTAGAAACCAAAAATGATAGAGTTTAAATTTGGACCATTTATAGACAATTTTTATTAAATTTGTAGACATATTTTAACCCCCTCCAAATTTAGCAGAGGATAAAAGTTTACAAGCCAATGGATAATTTCCTTTTTACTGTAAAAAGCTGTGAGACTCATACGTATTTAAAAAGTGTTTTTGAATATTTAGTATTTTGCACATAATGCATGGGGAGTTTATTTAGTAGGGTGCACCCCTATAGTATGGTACATAATGGGTACACTTCATGGGGGTCAATCAGGGGGCAAACTTTGTACCTCAACCAAGTCAATGGTATTATTATGGTAGGTCTAAGCTCGTCCTTATCCTAGAGGGGTGTGACATACAGTCTCATACAGGGGAACATTTCTCCCTTCATGGTTGCAGTACAAACTGATCAAGGTTACGCCTTGCCCAATGGACTCCTGGGCACAGCCATACAACCTACATGCACTGTAAGCAGATCAATATGATGTCACTCATTCACAATGGGATCTGGCCCATGAATGGCTACCATAGACACTATCAGTGCCTGGTGGAAATAATGCATCAGGAATGGTTTATTGATGACAGTGTGAGATTAGACACGGACATATGGGAGTTCAAAGGTTGCTCAGTCAAACTCAAGTTGCAAGAACGTACAGTATTTAAACATGTTTTTAATCAGTGACTTTTCAGGTGTTGATATATTGGAAATTAAAACAAATTGTCAATCGCCATTTCCCTAATAAAATACTGGAAAAAAAATGTATTGTTTTGGTGGAAGTTTGACCGATGACCTACAAGTATGTAGTATTATAAACTGAATTATGAATACCAGTCAAAATCTCGGCGACATCCCTTACAGATGCTATGTAGGTCATCAAGGAGTCCGAGTATAATTAATTGATTGTTTTGGGGGAAGTTTGACAGATGACCAGTAACCTACACCACTACTTGTAAAATGGAGAAAACAAATAGATTAAGGAATCCTTCATTTCAGTTAGACTATAAAAAGAGTTGTCTTGAACTGAAGAAAACCTTAATCTACTTCAGTTCAGCTTAAAAAACTATTATCTAGTACTGGGGTAGGGGCCTACTGCACAGAATCTGGAACAATTCAAAAAAAAATTAAGTATAAGATTAGTTCGAAAGCAATCGGATTCAAGGACCCATGTAGACGTATTTCTACTAGCACATAAAAAAGCATTCTTCACTTGTGAATAGATTTAGTAAAACTGAAGTGTTTCTTCGTGTTTCTACCAAACCACATTTGTACAATGTACCTCATATTGTCAGACAATCCTCTCTTTTGAGAAGCCCGTACAGAGGAAGAATAAGAAGGCATAGGCCTATTTACGATAATTTTAACCCTGTTTTAGGGATCTCTTTTCTGTAATGTTAGGAAAAATTCTTCTGAAATTCACCACTTCAAACATTATCCTCAATAATTGCTAACAGAAATACAGGCCTTGAACTTCGCTCTTGAAGGGGTTTGTGTCCTCTGGCAAGGGGCACTCTATGAGGAAAGTGTAAATTTGTATTGGAACTTTGCAAGGGGCATCACAGCAAAAGCACAGGGTTATTTCAAGGGTTATTTCGAGGCCTGGAAATAATCTTGGCTGAAATTTTAGAATTTCAACAAAGTGAAATCTTCGGAAATTTGTTAAATTGTACAGTCGATATTACACGAGGGTTACAATCATTGTATACATTTGATTCAGCTACTTTACAATTGCAGCAATCCAAATCAGCAATATTTGGGGGGTTTTCAAACATGTTATTTTCTCAACTTTTACAGCATTTCAGACAAACATATTCCTCTAGATGATTGGTTCTTGTAAAATCAGTGAGCTTTCAGATTGAAATCAAATTTACTGTTTTTAGTATGTGGAACAATCAAGTCCATATTTAAGCCATCTTATTTGTAATTCTACCTCCATGGACATTGGTTTCGCTATTCGCAACGATTTGACTTTTCTTCATTCATGCCACTTACAAGATAAAGTCAAAGAAAGAGTAATTACAAACAATTACTCATTTAATTAAATAGTCTATTAAATTGATACAAACATCAACACAGCCTTATCCATGACTGTTATGAATGTTCGTGAAATGCTAAGTTCAACAATACAAAGGCTCCATAAACACTAAGCGGAGGAGCTAGAACTGACCCTTCCCCTTTCCTTCCCCTTCTAAAAAGGGCAGCTCGTC
Organism: Pisaster brevispinus; assembly: GCA_023634235.1. Lineage (NCBI taxonomy): Eukaryota > Metazoa > Echinodermata > Asteroidea > Forcipulatida > Asteriidae > Pisaster > Pisaster brevispinus. Next base: position 17,157,331 of record JAMKCF010000004.1, read on the forward strand.
ACTGTGTGTGTACCGTAACCACGGAAGGTAGGACACGGCCGGGGGACGTGTGCTAGTTGCCCGTTCAACATGTGTAAAGTAAGTGCGTTGTGAAACTGAAAACAATAATGCACCAAAGAAAATGATGCTTTGCTTACCTCTTTACTACCCATGGCTGCACGTTTACCATCCGGTCATAGTTATGCTATCCTTTCCTCATTTACAATCAAAACAATGTTGTTTCATTCAAGTGTACTTTGCGGAGAAGCGATGGTGATAAGCAGTAACAGAACGCAGCTTAAAGTTTGTGTTACGGACGACAGGATCGCCTACCTTCCGTATGTCACTATTTTGAGGAGAGTAGAGGGCGCTGTTCAGAAAAAAAAAAACACGCCTCTAGAAAAATTAAACAATAGGCCTAACTGATTGGTTTAAAGTTACAATTCAGAGGTAAGAATAGTCTTTCGAACATTGTTTTTAGTTTTTAAATACGAAAGCGTTAGTTTTAAAATCAAATTGTATTCCGAATAAAACAAGAAGGGTTGACAAGAAGAGACCGAACAGTGAAGGGGGGGGGGGGGGAAGATTGATATGGCTATTCCCTTTTTTAGCTGACTTGATTAAAAAAATAGCGTCGAAACAGATATACCCCGATAGATTGCATTATACCGAGGCTTTATTTTCGGCCGATATAGACCGTAATTGATTGTAAGTTTCTCTTCAACCGTTCTCTCAAAAGTAATGAGGGAAAATTGTCATTATTCAGTTAGGTATGTTTATTGTGTACCCTTGTCAACACTCAGGCCTTGTTCACATGGTAAATGTTTCTACTACAGCGCTTTAAAATGACGACACAGCCAGTAAATAAGTAGGCCTTAAAAGGCAGGCACAATTGCTGGAACTATAAGACAATATGGTCAGCCGACTTTGCAGAACCCCTTTTGCCCTTTTAAAAATTTAATGACTCAACTTGGCGCCCACAAATCCATGCTGACCAAAAACCGACAATCTAGACTTTCATCGGCTTTAATAATCAATGGTGCGCAATATGGAAATATGGGTGAAGAAAAACCCTCTCATCCCGTTTGAATAAAACATTTTTTTAAATAAGAGGTGTTCCGGGCTGAATGCCCGAACACCTTAAAAAAAAATCGTTTTTATTTATTTGATTATTGTTATTATTGAACTCTCTGACGTTATTCTTCAGAAGTTCTGCTGTCGTGAGTCGCAAGCTGCTTACATTCTCAGCATACGAAAGAATGTTGAAGGAAACTTAAGGCCTTGACCTCATATCATTTAAATCTCATAATATTGTGTTTAAATAATCTATGAAACAACACATACTTTTATAAGGCTGTGCAAAAACAATACTATACTATTTAGTTTTGCTGTGAAGACCACGCCACTGTGTAGCTATACCAACTTTGAGTTGTTATCAATTTTGTCACATTTTGCCAGCGACACACAAGGAAATGGTTGTATAAAACAAATGCGGTGGATTGATAACACAAAAACTCCACTGCTATTTGAACTCACTTTCTGTTGGGAGCAACATACTCTTCGTGGACATGACTAGCAATGTCGGTTATAGACGGTCACCGGTGTATCACATGTTGCAAATAGTTGTTGTGATGGCGGAGGCAAGTATAATTTTACATGTTTGACAGTTAGTCGTTTACATATAGATTAATTCACAGAGGACGATCCTTTTTGTAAAATGGTTATATACTGGGGGTAGGGCCTACCCACCCCAAACTGCCCCTGCCGTTGAAGGCCTCTTGTCAACGGCTCCGACTTTCTCCAGTAAGCCATCCGATCAGGGAGGGGACCATACTGAGAGGGGCGATCGGACTCAACTTTACCCTTGATAATACTTTGGCAAGTTGTGAACTCGTGAAACTTTGGAAGAAATGTGTCCTTTTGTAGCGCACAGGCCCACTCGACGAGGTGATGCGCATTATGGACATAGATAAACATTTATGTTTTACCTTTAAAACACCGAAGTGCGATAAGCAGTGCTTGCAATCTACACCGTAGTGCTCTCCAAATTATACAACCACGGTAAACGTTTACGGTCAAAATCACCCCTTTTAAAAGACTTGTAAATGGTTTACACCACTTTGTTATCATGTTATCGACAATACTTTACCGTTTTATCTATTAAAGCAATTAAATTCAATTGAAACATAGAAATGCACCCTGTCTGCAACTTGTGATTTAGAAAAACAATTATAAGTTTAAACTATAGAACAGGTTTAAATTACAATAATTGTTTTGAAAGATCAAACAAAACAGTTCATTAATAAAAACGGAAACGGGTGTTTTAAAATCATATTCATAAGAACAACAACACCTTGAACAAAGTGTCGTTAGGCCTATATGTTTCTAAAACAAAGTGGAAAGCCGGCGGTTGTGGAATAAAGAAAAAATTTAATGTATAATAAAAATTTCACAATGCACTGAAGCACCATAATAAAGTTGACAGTATGCTTGATATAACATTGCAGTTGTCGTAGAGTTGATTACATTCTTGGAAATTGTCGAATTGAAATGTCAAGAATCTTATACAAACTTCAGTTTCAAAAGGGAAGTTAAAACTGTAACCACTTGCCGTGGGAACATGCGGCTAGGCTATAAAGCACCACCAAGTGAGCTTTGTGCTAATAATAGACAGTAGTAGCCTATCTTACCAGCATTTAAGCACAACAATTGGTTTTCAATTAGGGCCTACGGCATTCTAAATAGAAAAACAGTTTCAAGAAGCGGGAAAAAAATATATAGGGAAGTCTTTGTGCGCAAGCTTGTCTGGAGTTAGGTAGAAGTTAATTTTAGGGGGAAATGGTTTGCATTTTTTTCTGGCCACAAAGTGATCTTGGTACATTGGTTTGCAGGTTCCAAACACATTTATTAACATCTTTAAAACGCTATCCCCGTGTTGGTCTGGTCCCACGTGTGCAATAGCGATAAGGAACATTGATCGAAGTACCAACCAGGAAGCCAGACTATTCTGCACGTTCGGGCATTTTCTTTGATTTTAATAATTTCTACATGATAAAGGTCTATAGATAAACATTTTAATATATTCTTCAGAATTCTCGGCGCATTTTGACATCAATTGATTTATTACCTAAATGAATTGATAAAGGTTTATTTGTCACAACTTATTTGTTGGGGTGTTGGGGTGTTTGTTTGTTACAGGTCTCAATGCTGCAGTGTGCTCACATTTCTTCCGCTCAAACTTATATCTATGGTAAATAAACTATTCTATTTTTCCGCATGATATATTGATTGCACTTTTTTTTAATTTTTTTTTTAAGAAATCAAAATCTCCAGTTATTGATGATGTTGTTGCTGCCGTTATTTTTTGTTGTGGGAGTTGCGTTGTTGTTGATGTTTAAGTTGTAATGTACACACTATCTTCAGATTGGGTGTGCTCATAATCGGTACCTTATGGAAACCAAGGACAAAACAAAAAAGGACTCCACAAGGAAATTTGTGTGCAAAGTCTATGGGAAACTGTTAAGTGCAGGGACAAAGGAAAGAACAAAAGAATGCTCTACAAGGATGCATATTTGAGAATGAGTGCTTTGGACTAAAAAGCGTCTGTTTTGAAATGAATTAGCCCGTGGCTGCAAAGATGTTTCAAAGGTATAGGCTAAAAGAGTTCACATAAGTATCCCTTCAATTGTGAAACTTTTTTGCAACTTCTTGACAGAACACGGTCCGCTATTTTGTAGAACCAAATGTTTGACACCACAAAATGGCGGACTGTATAAATACATATATACTTTCCGCTTGTTGTATTTCATTAAAGAGGCAATTTTATGATATTTTTTTTAAAACACTATCATTAATTACAATACACTGTATGCATTTTGTGCATTAAAACCTCTTAAAATGGATAAGGAGTTATTCCAAACTTCAAACATTTGAGATTTGAAGGCAACGTTGCTGTTGTAATATTTTATTAACCCTTATTATGTGCTTTCTTCCTGGCCGCTTTTGACTCACTCTTAGCTCACCCACAAAGTGCCTTGTACGTTTTCCTCTATATAGTTTTATTGTTTGTTACAACATTCCACCTTATTCTGATCGTCTCTTTGAAACCGTAGCCTCCCCTTCAAGGCGTTCCATTACCGTTTCGACGGGACAATGGTTACCAACGAAAGTTAACACCACGGTCTTTGGCAACGGCAGCGTACGGATCATGTTTGACATGGCTGATCCGAGCCTAAACATTGACCGATATCGTGTGATTATCAATGGGACTGCTGCGAAAAGACTTTATCAAGACGTGCGCTATGTAGGTATTCAATTTTCTATTCAATTCAATTTAATTTTATTTGTTTCATCATGGTTTACAAGTACAAAGTGAAATTTGCTGTCCCGTCGTGCACTAAAATCTTTCAAGTTCCGATACTGACTATAAACAGGGTAATTAATTACTTAACACACACAATGCAATACAATACAACAATTTAGTTTTTTTAACAATTGAAAAACATTATTTTCCACCACTGATTAAAAAAGAAGCAAAAAACTAAATACCTAACAAAAAGTGAGTTAAAAAGAAAAATAGCTCTGGGTAATAATGCCGTAACAGTAATATCCCTCAAACATGAGAAACTCTGGACCTATTCCTGGCATTTTCATTTTTTTAATAATGATATTATCTTACAACTGACATAAATGAAATGTAATCGTTAATAACGACATTTCATGTTTGTAGGTAAGCTCAATTTTGTTCAGAGGCCTATTCCAAACCTATAGTAAACGCTTAGGCTCCGGCCCGGGGCTCATGTCTCTAAGTTTGGTGCAGTGGACCACCATCGTGTGCAAATTGCACACTGCACACAACTGGATGACGGAACCCAGCGCCGGAACCGGGGACAAAACCTATTGGTTTGGAAAAGGCCCCCCCCCCCCCCCCCCCCCGTGCAGGAGTCCGGAGGTATAAGAGGGGGGAGACATCTTTCTGCCCATGTTCAGGGTTGCTGTTTGTGACAGCTAAAAGGTGATCGCACTTCTGTCCAGATATAGGCCTACTTCCCCAACCATGGCAACATACTAACTGTTCTACCTTTTCCAGTGACAGTACTCTGTAATGATCAACACAGCGTGCACTCTCTTAAAGTTTTAGATTGAAACTCACTCTAATCGATTGAAACTAGTGTCAACTGCAGATGATTTTGTCACTAGTTTTAATCGAATAGAGTGAATTTCAGTCTAAAATTTTAAGAGAGCAACCCTTGTTGCCATGTTGCCATTTTTAAAAATGAAAATCTCATGATTGATGTACGATATAAGTATCTTTCGTACCAATTGTCTGGAAAAACAATTTACACCTGATAACAAAACAGTTATCCAAGAAGAACAAGAACAAAGAAGGTGAGGGAAAAATCACACAAGATGGACCACCTCCGGGCATATAGTACAATGACTTAACCTTTCTGACAACATCAAAACAACACCACTCCCCACTCCAACCCATACATAGAAGTGTCCCTTTTCCAAATTTCACGTTTGTAATGAAGAAACAAAACCAGTAAAAAAACACACAATCACAGTGTATTTCATGACAACATTTAAAAAACTCCCAAAACAAACAAACGATTGAGCTAGAACTTTCACTTGTTGGTTGTAGTAGCAAGGTCATCCTTGCCAACATCAACAATGACGTACTCACAATTCCGGCTGAAACGATACCAATAGCAAGCCACGTCCAAATCAAGTGACTTCGGCTATATACGGCTATGGCACTTGTCAGCTGCAACGACAGCGTTGAAGAATACGCATATAGCCAGCGTTCAGGCCAAATGCCGAAACTATGAATTTAGACGCGGCCATTACCCACCATAGTTTTAATTTCTCGATTGATCTGCAAGTGTCCTTGGAATTGAGCTCCGTGCGTGATCAAAACTACGTTCTTCCTTCTATATGCTCTATAAAAACAAAACGTGTTTTAACAGGGCCTGTATCCAGTACTGATTTACCTTTGTTTTGGGGTCCAGCTAGTATAGTAAGCTAGTTTGTTCTTTCGTTTTCGCTAGGCATGCAGGTTAATTAACTGGTTTATTTCCCCCTCTTCCCCCTTTATCGACACTGGTTTGAATCCAGTGCCTGAGTGCGTGGGTTTTCCCTGGTGGGTGGGGTTTTTCCTCATACTGGCATAATTGTCTTTCCCTACACATGTGTCTTCACATGCCTATACGTGTCTCAGTGCTAGTCGATTTTGTAGTTCTATTGGTTTCATTATACATGCCCTAATAATATTATATATGTTGGCTTATAAAACTGGCGAAATATTTTACTCAGGTTATGCATTATGATCATAATGACATTATTTCGGTCATGCACCCTTATGCATGAGTTTACAAAGTCCATGTAGATTTCCATGACACCAAAATGGAACCTGACTATTTTGCTCTCCCCAGACTCAATTTGGGTTTAATAGACTTGCACTCTACAAACGAAACCTAAGCTGTGTTTTCGAGAAGAAGAAAAAAGGCATTGTGTAGAAGAAACAATTAGACAAAAATTGATAAAGTTCTTCATCAGAAATATAGGTCCATAATGTCCACTTTTCTGCTGAGTTGTCAATACGTTTCATGTTAATGGTTACACAATGCAGAATCCAAATGGTGTCTATGCACGGAATGAGGAGGGGTCGTCCATTGGTGAGACGGAGTTTTCAGATCTAGCAGAAGGAACGTATAGTTTGAAGGTAACACAATATTGTAAGAGCCGTGGCGTGGATTTTTTGTTCATGCAACTTGGAGGCAACTAAATGCAATGCCTGAAGGTTTATGTTTGTTCGTTGGGGTGTTTGTTTGTTTGTTTGTTTTTGTTTTGCGGTTGCACCACCCAACATTAATTTTGTGGGCTGATCAAAACCGCACAAGCGTTTTTACACATTTCCACCCTTCTTTGTAATTTTCCTTAAAAAAAAACCCAAAACATGTGGCATCTTATAGCTGAGGTAATCGCCTCATAACCCGGAGCTGGGCGTTTGCCCCGGCCCATCTTCTCAGTCCACCTTTTTCTTTAACATGTTCATGTTTATTCATGAGACCTCCTCGCATGTTCATACGACGGTGAAAGTATTTGCATAAACCTCTACATTTAGTAAATGACAGCCATGACAGTTCTGCGTCTTAATTAATGCGTTTGTTTCCAAAGGTAGTCGTAAAACCCTCCAATCCAGAAATATGTGGCGTCAACAACTGTCGTCAAACTGGATATCAAGATTTCACTATAGGAGCAGGTAAGTCTGACATGATTGTGGAATGTTATGTACGACAGTGTATAACAAAACCATTTTGCAAGAAATATATTTCCGTTTGAAATACTGTTAACTAGCATTCTGTGTTTGTTATACCGTGCTCGACATGGGGCATGGTGCACCACCCCACCCCCGCGCCTCTATTGTATATTCAATGTCTGCTTCGAATGTCAGGAATGCATTAGAGGATGTTATGGGGGTGGGGGTACTTGTGCAAGAGGATAGTAGAACATTTGGGAGCACTCTCTGCCCCCATATCGGGCAAGGTATAATATTGAGCACCAAATAGTATTTGTTTTATAACACATCATATACGTAGACGTGTATGTACCAAGAAGCTGCTGTTATGGGTATTGCACATTGGTTGCCATGGGTTTAGTACATTGGTTGCTACGGATATACCGTGCATCTTTCGCGCGGCTTCTAGTTTTAAAAAAATCATGTAGTGCACTCTAAACCAATCAAAAAGGCAGAGTCTTTGTAAGGGGGGGGGGGGTCAGAAACGAGAAGACCCCCACGGATCACAGCTGCTTATTTTCGATTGTCTCAATCAAGTTGAACACTTTCTTGAAATGCACAAATCCCCGACAAAGGGGTTTTCACGAAAACGGAACCACCTAGTTTTATGAAGTTTTTTTTTCTCCACAGGTCGGTTGGATGTCATGTTTATTGAATACCTGGATTGGAATCTGCGTCAAAATAACCCCCTAAATGTGCCATTTTAAAACCACTTTTGCTTGATCCGGATATGAGTCAGGCCCCAATCAACCCGTAATTCGGGTCAAATCTTACCCGGAAATTTTGAGAATGCGGAGGATGAAAACGACTTCCCAAAAGCAATGAGTGTATGTGACAGGTATAGCGGGTTCTCAATAACATTATGTACTGGTATTCCTTGTCATTTAAAAAATATGTTTAAACATTAATTTGCAGCGACCACTCGACCTCCAGCAACTCGCCTCCTGACAAACAAAAACATCACAACACCGGCCAGAGCGTCTTCAGTACCATCGTCCTCAGTACCCCCGCCACGGACCCAAACAACCCAACCTTTCCTCCAGTCGGTCAGACAGCACGAGATGGATAGTGCCACATGGCGCGTGGCCGTCATTGCGGGGCCAGTGGCCTTCGTTGGATTGCTGGCGGCCACTGCCTACTGCATCCGGTCATGGAAGAAACGAGAGCGAGCGGGGTTGACGGGAAATATTGACGACATGGAACTAGAAGAGATGCAGAATAACAGACGAAATAACGAGGGACTTGATAAAAGTATATAGAACACCAGCATCCTATTGACCACGTGCTCTAGACATCACCATTTTCAAGAATACAGACGCATTTAGATTTTGTTTTTGTAGAAGATTAATGTGATAATGATACATAAATATGTTTTCCAAAGACACCTCACAAACAAGTTAAGTTTATATATTAGTGTTTATTTGTCAGTATTTGTTTCAATTGCCCACGTTATAATAGCAATAATAGACTTTTAAACGTGTTGTATCAAAGGCCTTTCATTATTACAACCCTGTTCTTCATAATGCCGTTAGCATTCATGAAACATCATCTCCTATGGAGTATGCAGCATGTAGCCAAATGGGCGCGCAATTTGGTCACTCACTTCGAGAATCTCTCACCCTCTTCGCAGGTACCCATTTATACTCCATTGTCCATAATCGTTCTTGATTTCTCTAACTCTTTAGGTGTGATGACTGCTCCCACATTAGAAGATCATCCTGAATTGTGGAAGCGACCGATGAAAGACCTATCCTTGGAAGAAATCTGTCAGCCCAGCACATCATCAATATCTACTGCAGCGGGACTGATACCACCACAGAACAAATTCTGCGACCTTCATGACATACCCGAGGTGACCCGTGACCAATGGCAAGGTTCGTACCCGAAGACACCAACTGAGCAATTGCAACCCCCTACGAGGCATCAGTTTCCCAGTTTAGATGTCTACCCTGTTGATCAACATCTTAGGGGTGTAGACGTGGGAGGGAACTTGGGCGGAGTTTGTAGTTGTGGGGCAGCAGGTAGAATGCAAGCTCCATCCGTTTGGAAGCAAGGATGTCCACACGAAGCTCCGAACTGTGTCTCTGGAGCTTGTATGGAAATGGGAGGGGATCATGGGCGGGGGATTAGTGAGTGGGATGATGGATGGGATAATCACTATGGAATCCTTTGTTCCCAAGAAGCCTTGTATCTGGAGTCTCAGTCCCACCTTGATTTGTTCAAGAAGCTCATGGCCTACCCTTCGAGGTTTAGTGTGGCCTCATCTCAATTCACCGAGATGTGTGACTACATCAACAGCTCAACCTCAACTCAGCCTTCATACGACCGCAGCACCTCCAAGCCAAACCATCCTCCAAGGCAGAGACTGGAACCTCTCTTCTCCGGACGTGACCCAATCCTAGCACCGTCGCTGAAAACCAAACCTTCATGGAGAAATGAAGTCTTCATGAGATCATGTCCATCATTGCAGGAGCACCCATAAAGAAAACAAATGACTGGGACACTTAAGATGAGTCAGTATTGCCATTAGTAGCGTGACATCATCACGCTTCGCCTAAGCAATAAGATTGATACACATAAAGATCGACCTTAACTCTTTGTGAAATCGGCCCCTCGAATGATTGAAGTGGTTGACATTATACCAGACAACGCCCTAGACTGACCGGTTGGTGTTTCATCTTTCAGCTATGTCTATCATAGTGAACTTTAGCCAACACCAAAGAAATAACATCTTCTATCACTGCAACTTTGAAATGATAGTTGCCTATAAAAAAATATATACACAAATGCATGATTTCACACCCCAGCCTGTGTTGCATTTTTTTTGGTAGTTGCCCAGCAATGCTTTGTTTTCGTTTGTTTATTAATTGAACTCGTCCATTTTCTTTTCATAAACCAAGTTTCAGAAACCAAGGTCTGAAAGGCATTGCTTTTTATTATTCTTTTTTTTTAAGAGTTTGAATGTTTAGTCGTATTTTTTTGGTGTTCTTTTTCTTGTCTTTCTGTCTCTGCCAGTGATTTCTTTTGTAAGTTTTTCTGTTCAATCGTTGAATTTCATCTCTGGTAAAAACTGAATGCAATCCCGCCGCTGGCGGCGATGAGGCCGTGCTTTTCAATATTAACAACCTAATAACAGTAATAAACAATAAACATGAGTTACCATGTTAAAGGTTTAAGTGTAGCTGTGGTGATACCAGACAGGCTGTTCCATCAGTATAACTTTAAATAATCTCAAGGGTTACAACCCATGGACGCTAAACTAAAATAATGATGATGATAGACAGGAGAGAAATTTAAGGAAAATAAAGACAAAGGCTGACTCTCGATGGCTCTTTGTAAATAGGTCTTCTTGGTTAAACACTGTAAAAACCCAGATTCCAAGATGATGCAAAAAATGGCAATGGTCCAATACCTCGACCCAAGTACGAGTTTTTCTCGAAGGCTAAAAGTAGGCTACATATAATATTTCTATATATATAGCAACTATCAGCAGGCAATATCATCAGGCAATATAAAAGAAGAAAGTACATCTATAATGAATGTTAACACAATCTATTGGATAGTAAGATACACAGGCCTTGCGAAAAAGTAGACAAATTGTATCGAGGAGAAGGACTGACCTGTACACATGGTATAAGTTTTTTTGGGGGACTTTTCTGGCCGTAGATAAAGATCTTGTTGATTTTTCCGAGGGCAAAAAATCGGAAGTAGGAAAAATATCATGCTTGGATACACTGAAAAATGTCTCTTATGGAACCGAAGTATTCATATTTTTGAATGCAGTATATAGTTGGCTGTCTCCCAGTTGCAAGGAAAGTTGCCCTATGTGGCATGGCCCTAAGATTTCATTTACATTTTGGATTCTACAATAATTCAAATAAATTCGGTGATTTTGTTTAGAGTAGGTGTAGCCGTACCAATTGTTTTTCTGTGCTCTGTTATTATTGATGGACCAATTTCACAAAAATACTGGGGAGTATTTCGGCAACCCTGTGACCAGAAACAGGTTTCTGACGTCATCCTGACATAAACAATTTTCGAGAGCTACGCAAAAATGGGTCGGTATAAAAAAAACCCCAAAACTCAGAAACATTTCGTGGCGTAGGGACATCTCTTGAATATTAATATTCTCAAAATACAGCCTTTATTATACTTTCCAGTAACATGTGCAAAGGAACTGGGTCTTTATAATTTTCTCAACATTACTGGAATTGGTGTGCTTCAGGTTTTTTTAATATTTTAAAACAGAATTTCGTTGAAACTTTTTAGTTTGTATACCATCTTGAAACGAAGCCTAAACCGTACCAACAGCTCGGTTATACGGCTTGGTCAGAACGACTGCATCACCGTGGTTGAACCGAACACGTATTAAAACGTCTAACCAATGAAATACATTTCTGAAACAATAGAATAGGTTGAAATCTTCTGAAAAGCATTTCCTCCACTTGACTATCAAACAACTTCAGGAAACCAATAGTTTCCAGTTGCAACACACTGTAATGAGTAACTGAGCATTTTATCTGTACTCGGAAAAGTCCCAAACCCTTCCTGTAATAGTTTCATTTCTTTTTTCAAACAATACTCTACTATTATGAGTAAATTTAAGCAAATGGTTGTTTGAAGGTTAATTTCGCTTTCGTGGATACTTTCGGTTGTAAAAATAGTGCACAGATAGGAGAACACTGTTTGCTTATGTATTGACAGTGAGAACTTTTCGAAAAGTACCTCTGGTGAGCAAGAACAATATCAAATTGACCTTTCCCCAAGAATACACGGACCAACCACAATCTTCACATCACATGACCACCAAATTCTGTAAATAGTTATTAACATTCACAGTGTGTTTGTATATAGTTTGATTAACAACCCTGTTCGTAAGAATGACCTAAGTTTCCACTATAAGCCACGCCCACTTTACCTCAACTGTTTTTCTTTGAGGATTTGTGTATGAAATTGACAGTTCTTGGATATACGTTTCACATGTTCGATAAAGACTCAACATCTTGTCACTAAGTAATATGTTCTATTTAAAACCACACTGGGCACGAACGTTTTGAATAACACACTACGTGTGGGTGTGTGTGTGTCTGGCAGAACCTCCACACATAATAATTGGGGTAATTAGCCCACAGTCATGTTCCCATGTTGTTTCCAATATCTGATATACCAAGGGCAGGGCAAATCAAAGGGTGAACCAACATGATTAAGGTCACACTATAATAGGCCCAGTCATTGTCCCATGCCACACAGCACATTAGAGGCACAATTACATTAGCGCGTAGCAAACCATCCCATGGGCTGATGTCACAGAGAGCTAAGACTGATCTTAACTGTATATCAATCGTAATTGCAAGGCGAAGTGTCACAATACAAATCACTGTGTTTTAAACTGACAACTCATCTGAAGTTTACGGAAGTGTATAAAGGACATTGTAAAAAAAAATGCTATTCCGCCCGGGCGGATTACTAATCCGCCCGGGCGGATTACTATTCCTCCCGGGCAGATTACTATTCCGCCTGGGCGGATTACTATTCCGCCCGGGCAGATTACTATTCCGCCCGGGCGGATTACTATTCCGCCCGGGCGGATTACTATTTCGCCGACATAATAGCCACATGAGGGTAAGTGTCCCTTTAAAAAGAACAATCAAATGGAATCTAAGCTTACCTATTATACAGCAACACTAACACTACAGCTCCGAAGGTAGAAATGACGGCGACACAATGAAACACGTGTTTCTCTCTAGCTGCCAGGTGATTGTCTGATGTAAATTATTAATCCGCCCAGGCGAAATAGTAATCCGCCCGGGCGAAATAGTCATCCGCCCGGGCGAAATAGTAATCCGCCCGGGCGAAATAGTAATCCGCCCGGGCGAAATAGTAATCCGCCCAGGCGAATAAGTAATCCGCCCGGGCGAAATAGTAATCCGCCCGGGCGAATTAGTAATCCGCCCGGGCGAAATAGTAATCCGCCCGGGCGAAATAGTAATCCGCCCGGGCGAAATAGTAATCCGCCCAGGCGAATAAGTAATCCGCCCGGGCGAAATAGTAATCCGCCCGGGCGAATTAGTAATCCGCCCGGGCGAAATAGTAATCCGCCCGGGCGAAATAGTAATCCGCCCGGGCGAAATAGTAATCCGCCCGGGCGGAATAGTAATCCGCCCGGGCGGAATAGGTTTTTTTTTTACCATGTCCTTTATACACTTCCGTAGAAGTTGAATCTTAGCGCTTTGTGAAATTGAGCCCGGGTGAAGTCAAGGGTGTACAAACTTTCCGATCCTAGTCCAAACCTGTTATTCAACCAACAGAAATGGAGGCTTACCTAGCTGCAGCTGCGTAACCAAGAAGGGGGGGGGGCACGTGCCCCCACAAATTTCCAGTGCTCCCCCCCCCCCCAGGTGCCCTCATGAAAAAAAAAATGCTATAGTGCTCAGAAAAAGAAAAAGAAAAGAGAAACAGGAGGAAAACGCGTGTTTGTATAATCAAAATGTAGTGAACGATTGCAATTGGGATCACCACTGCGGCCACAAAATGCCCCAAGAAGATGGTGGCCCCCTACAGCGTCCCCCTTCCAAAATAAAAGTATGATCCGCCCCCCCCTCCACCGACAAACCCATTCCCCCCCCCCACCCCCACACACACACAACGAAAAAGGGGTGGGAGGGTTAGTGTTTTGTCACATATTTTATGCAGGTGCTTATAAAGCAAATAACGATTGCAGTAATCGAGATCTTTAAATGCTATTGTCTCAAATTTGACAGCGCCTCAAGACGAAAATATATACCTGTAGGAGAAGGTATGTGGGACTGGTGTGAACTTTATAATCACTGTGGTGTGTAGATTGAAAATAATCAATGATTTATTTTAATAATTAAAAATACTGTACTTCTTCTGTACAAAACCATAGGAATGAACCCTTATTTGCATATCAATGTAACCAAAGTAGCCAAAGAATAATCTTTTTTTAAGGGGTGGTAGGATTGAGGGCAGTATTTAACCAGACCATCCAAAGATTTTTAACTGACTGTACAGAATTTATGCCCAATCAAATGAAATTTGATCTGTTTTAATGTCTATGTACATGTTCCTCAGCTACACATTTGTTTTAATATAGTATGATTTATCACATACATTTAATCTTTATTAAATAAAAATTGTTTTATACAGTACATTCATTTGTTGGCTTGTGTACATTATTTAGAAAATAATGTCTGATAACATCTGAAGACATTCATGGTTTTTAAAAGTTACCTACAAAATTGTTCTGTAAGCCATTTGAACAGAACCCATTTACAAGAGATAGCACAAGGCCAAAACAAATTTTCTTAGGAATGGCTCAACACTTGTTTTTCGGTGGTACAATTAAGATGGTTGAAGTTTTTAGCCATACACCGCGTGTGATGACGTCACACGCAGTTACTGTCCGCCTATGGTTCGCCATTTTGGGAGTTAAATAGCACCGAGGATATGGTTCACGTCTAACCAATAATGTCTAACCTAAAATGTGCAATGTGCAGCAATGCACGGATAATAAGACTCATAACAATGGCGCAAACAAAATTGACCAGGAGAATTGAGCTAATACAATTAATTTTCTTACATCCATAAGGTGGTACTCTCTCCTATTTTTAGTATGCAAGAAATGCTGTTAACCTATAGATATATAATGCGAAACGCTGCAGATACGCTGAGGTCACGTACACATTTTTACGCACAAAGAACAGCTATCGTCCAATGATTTGCCTCCTCTTGCTGCAGTGAGGGCGCTTTTTGAGAGAGTGACATCATTTGCAAGGGGTCTATACAAATTTAAGTAAACTAAAGACTAAGAGGCATTCACATTTTTAGGAAGAGCAACAGTGTAAAGCGCAAGAGCTTCTTGAAGACAAGTCCTTCAATATGTGTAAAGCGAATATTCTCATAAAGTAAAAAAACCCAAAACTTCAAGAGACATTAGGCAAGGGTCTTGCTGCACCGAGTGCACAGCGCATAACAAACATAGGTGAAGGGTAAAAACCAAAATAACATTTTTTAGCTTGATGCAATTATACTGTGGATAAAACTTCTACTATTGGTAACATTTTCCAGCAAGTTGAAAATCAATGTCAAAATCATTCAACTGCACAGAACTGCGTAAAATTGTGTGGACTGTTTTTGCCTTCACCACATGGCAGACAGTAGGAGGGTTGACAGTGTACTGTGTAGATGCATTCACCACATTATATCATATTGCAGGCTGGCATAGCTCATCTTTCAATCAAACCCTCAGTGGATGATATTAAATGGTCAGACTGTAGGAGGGTTGACTGTGTACTGACCACATGCATTCACCACATGATGTCACATTACAGGCTGGCATAGCTCATCTTTCAATCAAAACCCCAGTGGATGATATAAATGGTCAGACAGTAGGAGGGTTGACACTGACAGTGTACTGTGTAGATGCATTCACCACATGATATCACATTACAGGCTGGCATAGTGTATCTTTCAATCAAAACCCCAGTGGATGATATAAATGGTCAGACAGTAGGAGGGTTGACAGTGTACTGTGTAGATGCATTCACCACATGATGTCACATTACAGGCTGGCATAGTGTATCTTTCAATCAAAACCCCAGTGGATGATATAAATGGTCAGACAGTAGGAGGGTTGACAGTGTACTGTGTAGATGCATTCACCACATTATATCATACTGCAGGCTGGCATAGTATATCTTTCAATCAAAACCACAGTGGATGATACTAAATGGTCAGACTGTAGGAGGGTTGACTGTGTACTGACCACATGCATTCACCACATGATGTCACATTACAGGCTGGCATAGCTCATCTTTCACTCAAAACCACAGTGGATGATATAAATGGTCAGACAGTAAGAGGGTTGACAGTGTACTGTGTAGATGCATTCACCACATTATATCATACTGCAGGCTGGCATAGTGTATCTTTCAATCAAAACCACAGTGGATGATACTAAATGGTCAGACTGTAGGAGGGTTGACTGTGTACTGACCACATGCATTCACCACATGATGTCACATTACAGGCTGGCATAGCTCATCTTTCACTCAAAACCACAGTGGATGATATTGAATGGTCAGACAGTAAGAGGGTTGACAGTGTACTGTGTAGATGCATTCACCACATTATATCATACTGCAGGCTGGCATAGTGTATCTTTCAATCAAAACCACAGTGGATGATACTAAATGGTCAGACTGTAGGAGGGTTGACTGTGTACTGACCACATGCATTCACCACATGATGTCACATTACAGGCTGGCATAGCTCATCTTTCACTCAAAACCACAGTGGATGATATTGAATGGTCAGACAGTAGGAGACTTAAACCATGGTCACACAATGCAACTTTCTAAAGTTCACTATTGCATCGTTCCTCTAAAACCCCCAATAACTGTCTTAATGATTGAGCCTCACACTTTTGTTTTCACCATGGGAGTTTCTAACACTGTTATAAAACGCTAATTGTTTCCTAAGTTGAACCATCCTTTAAAGTACAACGCAAAACACATTCACATATTTCAGAATCTTAAAAAAAAAAAAAAAAAAAAAAAAACATCCATAAAACCTATCCATATCACAACACTTTATTTACATATAATACATTTTATGTACACTTATGTATAATTAGAACAAGGCCTTGAATTTCAGCGATTCCAAGGAAGCTGTTATCAATGTTGTTCAGGAACTGGCCCAAGGGATGTAGCAAGGGTGATTACTTTGGGAGGGTTTACAGAAGGCATTGTGCCGACTGTGCTGCGTGTATGAAAGCCAGTATCCCGACTTCCTTACTACCAAGGATGGCTAGTGCGTAAAGCCCTCGCCTCTCACCACTGTGGCCCTGGTCTGATCCCAGCCTTAGGCCGAATATATGAGAAGAGTTGTGCATTGATTCTCTTCTATGCCACAAGGTTTTTTTTCTCTGGGCCTTCCGGTTTTCCTCCCTCCACAAAAATCAAACACTTTCAATCTCTGGCTGTGCTCAGTGGTCATATATGGGTCGATGTGGCTGACTGCCAAGAGGCGCCCTTGCATGCCTGCAGATCAAACACAGTGTGGCAATGTCCTTCGCAATTCAGCTTCTCAGCTGCGGGTAAGGGTGATTAGCCTCCCAAATTATCATTACGATTATTACCAATGTTCTTCACACTATTTCAAAGCTTAAAATTTCTAGGACTGAAAGACCTGCCACTCCCCGCAGGCAATCCATTCATATTGAAGAAAGTCAAACGGACAACATTTTTGCCAATTAGTGTGCTTAAAGGAAAACCAGGAACATTTTGTTGGCAAAATGACTGCACATAAGCCTGGATGTCCTTGTTCTACATGATCCAAAGCTTCATTTGATGAATGAGGCTAAGCGTATGGACTAGATAATCATTGTTAAGGGGGGAAGTGACACACCCCTTACACCTGCCAGGTCCTTACATCCTTGAATGGCCTTTCCAAAATTCTGATTTACTGACTGAAATTTTAGGCCTGTGGGATAATTTGAATACTGACTTTTAAATAACTTTACAAGTCATGGCAGATTAATATTATATTTCAAGCTATATACACAGTGGAAACTGTTGATAATAAACCAACCACCTCCAAACAGTATGACAAATTCGTTATCAACATTTTTGTAGAGGTGAAGTAAAAAAAGCTGTAAGGTCTGTAATGGTAACAGGCGAGCTCATGAATAAAACTTAATGTTAAGAAAAATGTGATGTCACTTTATAAAATTCTATGAGGATAAAAAAAACCATCATCTCTTTGTAAAATCAGGCACTGGTTAAAACAAACTTTGTGTTGTTTCATTATCAGACCATGGCCCAATTTCAAAGAGCTGCTTAAGCAGAAAATATTGCTTCAAATAATTATGCTTAGCAAAATTGGGCAGAATATCAGTTACAGATGATAGTTGTTACATGGTGTTTTTGGCTGTGAACCTTATTCTGGTAAGCATAACTTTGTTGTGCTTAGCTGCTTTTTTGTGCTTAAGCAGCTCTATGAAATTGGGACCATGTCTGAGGTGGGATAGCTCTGATAAAATGTACGTCCGTCTCTGCTCAGTATAAATGTAGGGGTGGGGGATATTGAGGGCGTCTACCTCACATGGTGACAGGGCTGCTGAGACCCAGTTCCATCTCACGTTGTTTCATCATCAAACCCTGTCTGAGGTGGGACAGCTGCTGTAAAATCCTCTCCTGCCTCTGTTCAGAGTCTTTCAATCTCTCTGGATTCAAGAGCGGATCCTGTGGATCAAAGAGAGTCATTATCCAAGATGATTATTAGTGAAGATATCATGCACAGGTTATAGCTGAAAACAATGGGAGACTTTGAGGATGCGATGAGGCATCAGAAATATCAGGCAAATTCGTTGTTTTGGAATGTGCGCCTGGGACTTTTCCTAAAACCTCGGCTTGGGCTTCAGCTCTGGGCCTTGGCTCCATTTACAATTTAGGAGCAGTGTACATTTTGTAGGGTGTTTCCAAACATCAAACGAAGCCTGGAGCCGCAGACAGAGCCTATTAAGCTGATTATTGGAAAAAGCCCCTGGTAAGAACTACGAGAAAATTGAATCAGTTGTTGCAAACTGCTTACCAACTAAAATGACCGAAATGCAAAAAATTGTTAATGGCCTTAAGTTTTGACCCTAAGCAAAGTCTATCTCAAAGCCTAATGCAATTCTTAACATTCACTGCAAAGGATGTCGCTTTGAACGTACACCCCATCTCTCAACTGTAATGACACATAGAACCGTTAGTCCTTAAGAACTTAATTACATTAACAATGAAAAATTACCAGCGCTCAACTACAGAAAACTTTGAAGCAGAATATACTGCTTAGCCCATTTCTTTGCTAAGGAAAAAATGAGTTGGGCATCTGTCACAACAATGTCAATTTGTGATTTTTTGCCCGATTTCTGTTTCTGCTGAGCGATATGTACAAATGCCTCACATACTGTCACTTGCAGGGGATGTGTGATGTTATTGCTTGTATAGCTATCAAAAGATAACAACGCCTTATGACCGTCTTAATGGTGCCAAGTAACCAAAGTAATATTTTATCAACAATTTTTATGGAAAACAAAATCTGAGCAACTGTGACGATGTCTGTGCATCCCCAAAACTTTTTATACATAGGCATGAGGAGCTGCCATAACAGGGCCCAGTTTTATGGCTCTGCTTACCATAAGCAGGGAATCCATGCTTACAGACACAGGGATCTCCGCGCTTACATCAGTGTGTTTCATTGGTTAGCAAGGAATTGTTGCTTGTGTGCGACGAACTTCACATAATAGGCATTCTTCGCTTACACAGCTACATGTAGCACAGAAATTTGATTGGGATGTAAGCAGTGAATGTAACTTACTTTCTCTGTCTGTGCTGGTAGCTTCCTGATTTCCTCCCTCCCCTGTCTGGGAGCATCATCGGCAACAACTGTCTTAACGATCTTCCTCTGTCGCTGCATCTGCCTAGATTCTGGGGTTACAGGTACGCTGTCCTCACTCATCACAGGTTCATCTGTACGCATGAAAGGAACAAAGTCACCATTCTTCAGAGGTGGTGTGTCAGGGAGGTAACTTCTTCTGTCTGTCCATGGCTGTGAATCCGCCCTGTCTCTCACCGAGTCAGTCCGACCCTCGTTGGTTGTGTGTTGATTAGCACTGCTGACTGCTCTTGATCTGGCTGGCTTAGTCCCACGTATCGGATCTTTCCTTTTAGTGTCCTCCACGGGCGATTTCGGCCTCTTCGTTTTGGTAAGTCTGACCGGTGCGTTCCGTTCCTGCTCAGCAAGAAGATCTGCCGCCCGTTGTTTACGTCTCTCGTCCCGCTTCTTCTTGCTGACAGTCATGTCTTTGTCTGAATTCCGCTGTAATTTTTTGGTCTTGGTGCTGGCGCCCCATACAGGCCTATCGACTACTGCCACTGGCTTACTTCTTGCGTAATCCTGCTCAGAACCTGGCGACGATACTCGTGATGTCCGCTGACTTTGCCGTTTATTCTTGACCTGTTGTGATTCTTCTCTCACAGTTCTGGTTTTCCTCTCCTTGGTTCTCTCCGTTTGAGTTCGATCCGATTTCTTGCTCTTTCCTGGTTCCCCTTTAGCTGGATGCCTTCCTGGCTTGTATTCAACACCAGCACTTTGTTCCCGGCCCATTTGAACAATCTGAAGTGAGATATCTCCATTTGGTGGAAAATGAGATTCTGAAGAATGCAAAAAATGAAAAACTTTACCTCAACGATTCTAGGGCATTTCCCGGCATGCAAGATGCTACACTAGTCATATATGAGAAATATATGTCACATTTGATGTCTTCCTCAATAGAGCTATAGAAGTCAGGCCTGCAGGAAGCCCAGATTTTGTGACTCTGTAAACATGTGATGTCACAGGTTACATGGTCTATTAAATACAGTCTACTCTCATTATAACAAGATCGCTGGGACTCAACAAATTACCTCTTTATAACAGGAAGGTTGTTATAAGAGGACAGCAAAACAAAGTATCACAAAGCAGAAATGAGATTCAGGACTTCAGAATGTACTCTTTATATTAAGCAGAACCTCTTTATAACAGTGCTCTTTATAAAAAAGGTTGACAGTACACCAAAACCATCGCATTGCAGAACAAACTGCAGCAAAGGCCACCTTCAAAAAAGGAAGTAATAACCTATTAAGTAACACCTTTGTCATTTTCATTCAATTAAAAATACTTAAAGTATTAATAGCGTACAAAACTACAGCCTTTTCTTGTTTACTAGGCAGACTTTTAAAAAGTTTGAATTCAGATAAAAGTCTGAAACTTCTCATCCCTGCATTGTATGCCAAAGCAAGTTATCACTTTTCCTCCATTATAAAAACAACATACATGTAGTAGGCCCTAAGATTAGGAAGTAACTATTAACAGCCGTTTATTGCCATTGTTGTGGCCTCCACAATTCGAACAGTATACTCTGCTCGTCTACAGGAGAAAGAAGTTATATTACAATTCTGA
This sequence comes from Pisaster brevispinus, assembly GCA_023634235.1. Lineage (NCBI taxonomy): Eukaryota > Metazoa > Echinodermata > Asteroidea > Forcipulatida > Asteriidae > Pisaster > Pisaster brevispinus. The sequence continues at coordinate 17,178,617 of JAMKCF010000004.1, forward strand.
ACAGCTGAATTGCAACATGTTTTTCTACACACAATCACTTCTGTTGATAGATATATAAACTGGGAGCCTGTTTTGAGGCCTCAAGGGGAAAAAAACTTCCAATGCAGTTGGGGAGATCATACCTGTTTGTACAGCCTGGTCATACACTGGCGATGTAAATGCATCTTTCATTACTGGAGCTTCTGTCACCTGATGCATCACCTGATGCGGCACCTGATGCGCCACCTGATGTGTCACCTGATCACTCACATGAAGGGCAACTGGAGCTGGAGGAGAGTGCCTGACAGGTTGGGGTTCTGTGGGCTGCTGCATCCTCGGGGAGGTCTGGTAGGCAGCCGGGTAGGCAGCCTGGGGAATATGCTGGTGAGGATGACCCTCTGGACTCCCATTCTGGTCTGAGTATAAAAATAAAATAAAAACTTGCAAGCAAATCTGAGTTTGGCTACAGGGCATCAGCTGATTGGTTGAAAGATCTAACAAATAATAGTTATGAAATCATTTGCCAAAAGCCAACGAGAAAGAAAAGTTACAAAAGTTATTGTCTCTCAGAACTATAACAATACAATTATGCCAACAAAGAGGTAACAATAAAGGGTAACATAAACTTCTCATTTACACTTTCAGAAATATGGGTGTGTTCTTGTATCCACATTCAATAGACAATCCTTACTTGATATCAAAATGGAGAATAATACATTGCCACCTGCCATCACATTACAGAGGTACAATAGAAATCACAAGTTAACACTAAAAACAGGAGCATTTCTACCCATTGATGTCCCTATGTTTGATTTTGTGTATAATGGTAATAATAATAATATATGCAATAATAATGCACCCTCTATCTAGTGTACAAGACCCTATTCTGAGCACAGCACAAAGAATACATAACAAGCAAGAATATATACACAAGAAGATACAAATCATAAAGTGTATAAAACCAATGGGGAAAAAAGAGAGAAGTCTTTAAATCACTGCATCAACAAATGTAAGAGTACATGTATATATGTGTTTGTAATACACTTGAGGCTCTTTGGTTGTTACTCAAGTCAAGGTAAAGTCCCGTTGTGGTTCGAGTTTAATGGGTTAGATTATAGACCATTACAAGCCCAACACCACCAAATGGGAACGCGCAGTAACAAGGCGACTGTTATCCGGAAATGCAAGTTTAAACAATGTAAAACCTCATCATGCAACAACTTAGGCTACAAAAGCCAACAAACTTGAAAATGTAGTTCCAAAGGTTATCGGTTGCAGTGTTGAGACACTACATCTTGACTGAAGTATCTCGAACAGGTTGAATTCAGTCCTTTTCGCTTGAAATTTGGCTCTTGCCAGTTTAAAAAAAGAAGATTGCGATACAGTTTTTCTACCAGAGTTGGCAAACTTCTTTTGCAATATGGGCACGTGATCAATACACCATTCAACCCATAACTGCCAAACTATGATATTTCCCATAGAACACAAACTGTAGGCACTTAACCACTTTAAAACCTGTAGAAAAACAAGAAGTTAGTGCCTTTTTTTATACTCTCATTACAAGTGATATGAGATGGGAAACATGGCAAATTATATATCACAGTAAAGAGAATTGTGTGCTCTTTCTGACAGTATACAGTTTGTTGGGGGTATGTTCATTTGCTAGGCAGTAAATAATGAATATTTATTGCAGTGCAGTAATACACACTACATGGGCAGGAACAGTGATTAATGTACTGTGACCAGTCTGATAATATGGGTTAAATCTCTGATGTATACCGAGTGATCCGTATAATGGTCAGTGGCTCCAGTGCACCAGAATCAAGTTCTGATGTCATTAGAATGTGATTTTGGGTCCAGGTCATGTCACTTGCGTCCTTAAGCAAGACAATTCACCATGAATCTTCATCCTTCGGACTGGACATAAAGCCATAGAACCTGTGTGCAGTGAAATGCATGCACAAAAAAACTCCATACACAGCACAATTTTTTGTAAAAAAACATCTGGTTTGTCCTTATGTTCCTAGCATGGTTGGCTGTAGATTGGTGTATATAAATTCAAAAATAGCTCAGCATACCTGCAAAAAAGTTACTGAGCATTTTGATACATCCGTTCGGCTATGATAAAGCACTATATAAGACTGCACATTACTATTATTTTGACTATATTCAGAGAATGACTTACTATCCCAGCTACGTCTGAGGTTGGAGGTATCATGTCCCATCCTGCCAAGTTTATCCAGTCTCTTCTGATGTTTCTCTTGCTGAGCTTCTTGGTACGCTGTCTGCATGCTATCTGCCAAGGCTCTCTGTCTGGCTGCTTCCTCTTCCTGTAAATAACAATTACGTTTTGCAAAAGTCAACAAAATGCTTCAATTAAGGCTAATTAACAACTTATTACACAACCATTTGACAAACATTTAAACCACAAGTTCTGTTACTTTTTTTTTAGATGAGGCAAAATGATAGGTGAAACATGCAACTGAAATTTTTTTTTAAAGCAGTTCTATGAAATTTAGACCAAATTCATCTGATGTTATCATCACACAGTAGTTTTGGTTGAGCCATTTTGGGAGTCAATGTCCCCATGCCTCATACAGTGTAGCGCTCATTTTAAACGATGCGGCATTTACACGCTCAAAGTAATTTTCATGTGTAATTTGACTCCCAAAAGGGTGATAAAGGCAGACAGTTGCCACGTCTGACGTTGGTGCAAGGAGTCAATAGGCGGACAATAATTTTCTTTTAATCATGAAAATGAGTAATGAATTAATTAATATGCGATCATCATTGACAAAGATATTGCTAAGGAATTTGAAAATTAAGTCTAGCGGTCACCTCTTTCTTCCTCTTCTTGTTTTTCTCCAAGTCAAACTGGTGTTGGAGGTTTTCCCTCTGCTGGGTTAGCCTCATCTCTTGCTCAGCCTCCTCACGGCGTCTCCTCTCTTCTGCCTCTCTCTTCAACCTCTGCTTCTCCTCCACTTGGGCTTTGACTGCAAGCTGAACAACAATAAACCAAAATGTGAACTCGGATAAGTGTATCCCCACTTGGGCTTTGACTGCAAGCTGAACAATAATAAACCAAATGTGAATTCAGATAAGTGTATCCACACTTGGGCTTTGACTGCAAGCTGAACAATGATAAACCAAATGTGAATTCAGATAAGCGTATCCCCACTTGGGCTTTGTTTGCAAGCTGAATAATAAACCAAATGTGAATTCAGATAAGTGTATCCTCACTTGGGCTTTGTTTGCAAGCTGAACAATAATAAACCAAATGTGAATTCAGATAAGTGTATCCACACTTGGGCTTTGACTGCAAGCTGAACAATGATAAACCAAATGTGAATTCAGATAAGTGTATCCACACTTGGGCTTTGACTGCAAGCTGAACAATGATAAACCAAATGTGAATTCAGATAAGTGTATCCACACTTGGGCTTTGACTGCAAGCTGAACAATGATAAACCAAATGTGAATTCAGATAAGTGTATCCACACTTGGGCTTTGACTGCAAGCTGAACAATGATAAACCAAATGTGAATTCAGATAAGTGTATCCACAAGCTAAATAGTGGTGAAAGAATATGAAACTTTTAAGGTTAAGTGTAGGACTGGTAATCATCGGGGTAAAAAATGATTAATTTCAATCTGGAAGATCACTGATTATAAAGTTCATACCAGTGCCACTCCTCAAGAATTGTATTCGCGTCTGAAATAGTCAGAGTCAAGAGTATAGTATTGGCAGTCCCCCAATCGTCACTGTTACTTATTTAAATTGCAGAAATTGAATCAAGCAAGTGCACAAAAACCCTGACAAATCATGTACCATTTTTTTTGTCTTCACTAAAAACAAGACCACCTAATTTGGGGGAAACCTTCACAGGTTGGTTGTATAGTGTGTTTATTAAAAACAAGAGGATGTGAATGAATCTACTCTTCCAAAAACCAATGATGAATTTTCTCCCACTTACCATGTGCTCCATGTGCTTCTGTTTCTTAATTTCTCGTCTCTCTAGTTCAGCAGGATCAACAAGCATATTGTTAGCTCTGATATGACTCCTTAAGCAAACAAACAAATGTGTCAAGTAAGTATCAAAATACTTGGAAAAAAAAGACCAGTGGAAAGAAGGAAAAAATGTTCTATACCTTAACTTTATTGGGAGCGAAGTGTTTTAATAAAATGATCTCTGAGACAGTGTAAAGCAAAAGATGTTTTTGATTGTCCGTTGGACACCTGGGCCCAATTTCATACAGCCTGTGAGCACAACAAACTTACTAAGCACAGAAATATCTTGCATGAATCCTCACTCTTACATAACACCTTGCCCATTCACTTTGTCTTGCCCTGCACTTTGGTTTATAAACCCATGGTACTTCACTCAATAAATCTTAAATAGTTTGGGTTGAACAAAGACAAATTGACTAGAGCCAGACTTGAACCTGCAACCTCCGGATTACTGTGCCGGCACTCTACCAACTGAGCTATTCAGCCCTAATGTTGGCGGTTTTCCTATTTGGTCAATATCGTTGTTCGGGGATGACAGTTAATCAAGTTAATCTTCTTACCTTTCCTGTGAGCGGTCAGTAAGGGACCCACTCTCCCCCAGGACATCCCCACCCTGTGGGGGAGCACTCTGGGGTTGTTCCACCACCTCCTCCCTATGAGACAGGGCTTCCCGCTCTGACCCTCTTGCAATCAGGGCAGTGTCATCCCTCACTCTTCCCTGATGGCCCTGGGTGGTTTGCTGCATCTTCGGTGGGTTCACCGGCTCAGCCCACTGCTGGGTCAGATCCGAGTCTAACTCGCGCTGTTGTTGTTTATCTTTTCGCTTGCGTTGTTCGGCCTCGATGCGCTGGTGTTCTGCACAAGAGAGACATGTCAACTGTAAGACTATTTTGCATCACAGCAGTGGTACCCTTTCCCAACACCAATGAGAAAGTAATTTGAAACTTCTAGAATGGAATTTTTTTACAATTTTTTGAACTAAACCAGCTAGTTTAAAAGAATTTGTGTAGAAACAATTGGAGGGACAAGTGGGTCTAAAAAGACATTTTTTTAAATAAAATTGTTTGTACCTAATTCTTGTAGCCATTCCTGTTGTTGTTTTTTCTTCACTTGGGCATTGTAGTCACTTACTCGTGAACCAGCTGACCCCTGTATCAAACAAACCAATGGACAAAGATAACAGTGTCATTGTGACAGATGAACGATGACTGTCTGTGATAGTTTTTCTCCATGTTAGAAAACATTTACCTTCTCCATTGATGTACCTACAGTCAATTAAATGCAAGATTATTTGGTTTTGCCTTACACCACTGTGTTATAAGCGTTGAATACTAAAAACTTTCCGAGTGCGGCAGGAAAAAAATCCATCTCAGATGGGATTCAAATCTACTACCTTCCACTTTATAGAGCAGATGTCTTAACAGTGGGACCACAGAACATGTCAGGAGACATAAAGACAGTTTAAATTCTACTAATTAGCAGTGGGTACCACAAACAATGTTATTTTATCAAGAATAAAGAACAACATGCTTTTGTCTGTCCTTTACCCATGTACTAATAATACAAAGATTGACTGCTTTGAGTGCTATGGTTAATACTGCGACTCCCAAGGTGATCCTTGGAGCATCCCCCTCCCCTGCCCGAGTCGAAGTCGAGAATTAGAATACTCAGTTTTAACCATACAATACACTCAAATAGACGTCTAGGTACCAAGAAGCTGCCATTGCTTCAGGTATAATTACACTGGTCCCTACTGGTAAAGTACATTGGTTTCAGTTGGTATACATGTAGTGCGCCACGCTCGTGCGGCTTTCTAGTACAAATAAGACACATCATGTGAGGCACTCTAAAACGATCACAAGATCTTCAGGCGTATGAACATGTTAAAGGGCAGGATTCTGTTTTCTTTACATTAAAATCCTTACTCCCTAGGCCACCTTGCCAATGGGTGACCTCAATTCCCCAATATCCTCCACTCTTTATGTAACTTCTTGCAAACATGTTTGGATTTAGATAATATTTATACGCCTGGCCTCCAGTCCTCAACCCTCCAATCAAGAAGAAGATTTTGGAGAATTTGGGAAGGTTAGGGGGTTATGGCAATTTGGAACCTAAGGTTCCCTCAAAATGTGGGACTTGCTCGGTCTATTTGAGTTTAACATCAAGTTAAGTGCAAGTTCTTACCTGACCCCCGATGAGGAAGGACGTTCTCATGGCAGCAGGTACAGCTCTCTGGGTTGCAATCGCACCAAGACTTGATGGAGCGACACCACGAGGTGATGTATCTGGTGAGAAGTTCTCAATAGATTTTCTCAGCTCATCATGCTGTAAAACAAATGCAAAAACATTGCTAAAAAACCCTCCAACTTTCAGTAAAAACTTTTGTGAGTGAGTTGACCTACCATTTGAAATCATTCTGTTCACAGAACTGTCTGTGTGCAATCAAGCTTCAACTGAACTTGTAGCCTGTCGTGGCCAAGTGCACCGGACTCAAGCTCTTGTGTTTCTGATCAGCAGAGTGAGGTTTTAAGTCTTGGACTTGACACTTGTGTCCTTAAGCAAGCCACTTAACCATTATTGCTTTGTCCTTCGGATGAGACGTAAAGCCATAGGTTCCGTGTGCTGTGTATTAATGTAAACCAGTTCATCTACTGTAAAGAGAAAGGGCTTGCCCAAGTGTTTCTGGCATGGTCTGGCAACAGTTTGCACCACCCAACCTTGCATCCCTGTCAAGGTGTTGTTTTAATCTTATTAATCTTTATCAGATTTGATAATTTGGTGCCAAAAGTGTCATTTATGACAGACATAGCGCATTATAAGTGTACGCTACTATTATTATTACCTGAACAGCTTGTCTTGATGGTGCACCTTGTCCTTCATACTGACTGCGTGTTGCGGCCCCGTACTGCGGTCCACCCATCCGGCTTGCTACATCCCTGACATATTTCTCCTGCTCTTCCTGCTGTCTCTTCAGCGCCACTTGCTCATCTACAGACAAAAAAAATACAAAGCTGGGAGTCTTACAACGTGGGATTCTTACTCTTACAACATGTGATTCTTACAGGAAAAAAGCAAAGTCTTGATACTACCTAGAAAAGGACAAACGAGGGCAGACTTAAACGATGTGTCTTAGGATGGCCTTTAAAGATCTGTAAGGAGTCGAGTGTACAGACATCACGTGATGAATCATCTCAACTGTACACGGTTCAAATAGTTTGTATGGTACTAAAATATAATGTAATGAAATCATGTGGTGATTGTAACAAAACAGACCATAATTATTATGGTCGGTACAAAATGTCATGTCAATAAAATAAATAACAGGCACTTGCTTTTGGTAAAATGGTCAACTTCCTGTGTGTACGACATAGTGTGGACCCCAAAACAAACGGTATCAACACAGTGTATAGAAAAAAATTCAAAAATGTATTTTCTTAATTAATTACAGGATAACGATGGAATATTGTCACTGTTTTCAGGAAGAGCCACATCTGCTGAAATGACAAATTATTGATTGATACAGGAAGGGGCCTACACCTCAAAAATTACATTTTGTGTTTGCACGAAGAGTCACACATCCCAAAAGATACATGTAGTAAATTGCAACAGAAGAGCGTAGATGTAGGTCAAATAATTGTTTGGGTTTCACGAAGAGCCACATATGTCTGTGTGCACATGATCACGTAACATGCACGTCCCTTTCCTTTAATAAAAACATGTTCTTCAGATCAGCACATAAGTAAGTCATTTCACTTTTGAGGTTACACAAAGACACATACAATATGTTTCACTAATTACTAGGAAATTAGCAAATATAAAAACAATTAGTTAGTCAATGGAGAGATTACACTTTTACAGCATCATATGAGAGGTCTTAAACTGCAAACCGTGGTTTTAGTATTGCAGATTTGAAGTTTTAAGCTTAGCACACTGTAAAATTTACATATGTGTCTCTTCTTGAAAATGGTGTCGATATGTAACACAAACATGGGACGGGTAAATGTTGCATAAAATTTGGCAATAACATCCGAGGATTTACCCAGTTCTTGCTTCCATTTCCTCCTCTTCCTTTCAGCCAAGCTAAGGTTAGCAAACTCCAACTCCTTCAAGTCTGTCTGATGACCATCTCTCTTACTCTCTCCTGTAGTTGCCTCCTCCTTCCCGGACGTCTTTTCCTTAGCTTCATCTTTGGGCGATGATGCCCTTGTGGTATTAGTGATGCTCGCTGGCGTCTTGCTTGGCGTTGGGGGTTTACTGCTGGGGGCGGAGCTCGGGAATTTCTCATTCTTCTTGTTGGATTTGGCCAACAATGACAGGATGTTCTCAGAGCCTGATGCACTAGTGGCTCTGTTTTCATTGGTATTAGAATCCTCTTCTTTGTTCTCATCTTCTTCCTTCTTCTTTGTATCATCCCCCTTTTCTGGAGATGTGTCTTTCTCTGCAGTGTTCACTTTGACATCACCATCTTCTGAGCATCAAAACCAATTAACCACTTGTTAATTGGGCAAGCACATGTCAAAACATCCACAAAGTAACAATGACAATAATGCACAAGCCAGATTTTGAAGTATTTCAACGTTTGTTTATGTAAAACGGTTCGCCGATTTACATCCCAACACTTGGGTTACAGAGAAAAAAGTGTCTAAACCTTTTGCAAAATATCAGGTGATGAAACTTTAAACACAGAAACTGAAGAGGAAAAAATAAATAAATCCGTCACTCACCTATTGCAATACTGGCAACATTATCACTACCAGCAACTTGTCCGATAGATTTCAGGATTGCATTCAGTTGGTCTTGAGTCAAAGTAACCGTGTTCCTATCCTTGGCTCCTTCATCTTTGGCTTTTCCGCTCACCCCCTGAACGTTCTTCCTCACAAAGTCTTTTCCCTGTTTCCTGGCTTCTTGCCCTGTGCCAGGGTTGTTGGTTTTCCTTCCTGGCTTGGGCTCTGCATCTCGAGGGTTGGATGAGCGGCTCTTGTGGGAGCCCGATCTGTCTGGGATGAGCTTCTTCTGGGTCGCTGGTTTATTCTCGGCCTCGGAGTCCTGGGCAGCGCCGGCTTTCCGAATGGGGAACGACTGAGCTTTTTTCTTGTACCCAAACTGCTTAAAAACAATTTCAAAAATGATTTGTAAACTACAATATTTCATTGTCAGGTAGTCAGTTTTCAACATTTCAATGTGTTAGGGGTGGAGGGTACACTGCTACATGTACCAAATTTAATTAGTTGTTTAATGAATTCAAAATAAAAATCATTTTAACATTGGGACTTATAGCTTTTGTGAATAAAAACATAAGCAAACACTCTATGTTTATGTGGGTTGGACTGAATAGCTGTTCTCTAAATAACCTGTCCAGGATAGAAAAGTCAGTAGCTGATTGAGGGGCATCTTTCTTTTTCAAATAGTTATCACACATGCACAGGGCAATCTGTAATAATGAGCTATGTGTAAAATGTAATCATCCCTTTATTTGCAACATTTCAGATAAAAACTCAAAAAGGCAAAAAAAGGAAAACTAACAAATCCAACCCACCTTTTTGCTTTTGTTGGGCTTTGGATCTGCAAAAAGTAAAAAATAAACAAGTAATTAAATACAACTATATTGAATGCAGTGAGCAAGAAAAAAAAAGAGAAAAAGGAGAGAGCTGGGCCTAACAATAATAACAATAATAAAATCACAAACGAGTGCTTGTCGAATCTGAGTGGCAGACATAACAGCCTGAAGTAACGTTAATAAGCATTCTGAACATCCCTTAGTTATAATTAAGTCACGTCAAACATTTGATAATTCCTATTAGACAATTTCCAAACAACCCGCCCTGTATAAGTTACATCGATTGAACAAGCCCACTCGCTGTAGCGCCTGTAACCAGTGTGCCGTTTAACAACCGTTGGTTTACATCCATAACACATTGATCAGCAGCAAACCGGACACATAATGTGACAACATGATCTACAAACCGCAGCGCCATCTTGGTACTTGGTGACGAATAAATATGCAGACATGACGTCGTGTCTCCGATGTGGAGTTAATAATCACCGATTTGGAGTACAAAAACTGATCGCGAGTACAATTTATTCCCTAATGTTGCATCTTAGACGTATTTAATCCTGTAGGCAATTTTTGAGCATTTTTGTTTGGTCTTTTTTGTCATTTTGGGGCATTTTTTGTGGCTTGTTGTCATGAAAATCATAGCAAATTTCCGAATGTGGCGAAACTTACAATGGTTTCCAGGGGCATTAGTACGACCGAAGATGTCTTTTTTTTTATGGGAGTACAGCGCCCCAATTACTTGGTCTACGACAGACCTACTCCTAAAACTATGAGCTTCGTTCTGCTATTGCTGCCACGATAGCGGAACGAACCTCATACATTTTCTAGAAGAAAAAAAAACAAAATTTAGTTTTAATTTAAAAAAACGATTGTTTTTTCTCAACTTGTTCCCATGTTCCCAAATGGGTACATATAAAACATGGAACATAATGTCAACAAATTTCCTATCATTTCAACACATGGTTTGTCGTTTATCAGGAGGATTAACAGTTGACATTAACACAATCAATTAGGATACCATCAAAACACATTAATTACCTTTAAAAAGGAGATTCCCGAGTTGGCCTGACTTGGCTTTGGCAGCAAACTTTAAACCTTCCCTGTGGAAGAGCACAGCACGGTCATTAAAAAAAGAGTAACACTCACAGTAAGCTTAATTATTTCTTAAGCAATGACAATAACAATGCGATCACTGTGAGTGTCACTGTGACTGGTCAACTTGCTGTCTCATATCTAGTAAAATATTTAGAGAGCAGGTAAAATCAGTAACATTTAAAATGTTAAAAGACCACTACATTTTAAGAATAGACCACCATCCCCCCCAAAAAAAAAAAGAAAGAAAGAAAGAAAGAAAGAAAAAGACATTTTTTAAAACCAAACTAAACACTAAACAGTATAACACATCTTTTGTTGGTTTACAAATAATACAGCATGGAGAAAATACTAAAATAGTTACAGAATAACATTAACAGGATAAGGATAAGCCTAACTAAACCAACAAAGCAAAAGCTTAAGAGCAAAATTGTCCTAGCGTTAATTGTCATTTTATGACAATTGACACTGAATCAATAATATAATCAACTTATTCAGCATACTCATGAGATGATTCATAATTAACTCATTCAGTCACTGAACCACAATTTAGATGATCAGGAAGAATTTTACAGGAGTTTAATCCAATTTGATTTGCTATCTGACATCTGTATATTGTCTGTGTTGCTATCTTACCCACTGTTCATGCTTCTGAGGAAAACACTTGCCAATAATAATCTATTTTCTGTCGGAAATATGACATTTTCATAACACTGCAGCGTCTACTTGACATCTTCGTTGTCAGGCATTTGGTTTTCAGAAAGGTTACGGAACTCGTATGGTGCACATACATATTTTGAGAAATGTATCGATTAGTTGAAATGGAGTGTCTGGGTATAAGACGAAATGTTGCTGTTCGTTTTCCAGGGGTGCATTGCGTTTAGAAGCCGGTGTGTGCGTGTGAAGAGAATCCCCCGCCGGATTGCCTTCAGTGGATTCCAAAAGGAGGGGGCGCTGTTTCTAACAAGAAACCAGAGTCACCCAAGTACGCGTACGGTGTTAGGGTTAGGGTTAGACCACTGATCTCTAGTATATAGATCAGTGGGTTAGACCCACTTGTACAGGATAAATATACACAGATACAAAATAGCACAAAGAAAGCTGCATTTGCCCCGTTTCCCCTGTACTTATCATGCATGAGTGGTGATTTACTTGTTGGCTTGCAAGGGGGTAATAGTGGCAGGGATGGGGGAGATGTGTGACTTTTGCAGTGCAAACTATCGCTTTTGAGTGGATGACATTTGTTATCGATACAATTTATGAACTTTTAGTGGGGTCACTTTTGGGTTCGTGAAATACTGTTTGTATATACAAGCACACTCCTGTGCATAAAATTATACAACGTTTACCAACAAGTAATAATGGCCATAACAACTTAGACTACTTGGTGAAAAGCTGTAGATGTTGGTAAAAACTATGTTGAGACAATATTCCCTTCGAAGTTATATGGTTTGGATAATTTTTCACCACAAAACAGTTGAATCTGAGAAACGATTCATGTATGAATCGTTTAAGATTTCTGAGGGCTGGTGTCCATTCGCGAATGCCTGCGGCCACATATGCGGCTGGTACCCGCTGTCACCTCTCTAAAACGTGGATAGATTTGACGTTCTCAGTGTGAGAATACCGTGACAGTTTTTGGCTGTTTTTTCCCCAGCAAGTTGACAATGTAATCAGCTGAAACTTTCACACAATAATGACTTCATTTTTATCTTACTTGGAAAGTTTACCCACTAATCAGCATTACGATGACAGAAACCAATCGATGACCCAATCTTTAATCCTTCCCAGAGGGAGTGGGATTTTGATTTTTAATTAAATATAAATTTTCCCCTTCTAAACTAGGGGTCACTGGGTCCGCTATGAGTTCACCCCTCCCCTAAATTCTTACCTTATAAACCTCCGAAGGACTTGATAGTATCCATTGATAGTCACAGGTTTTTTAAAAGGCCTAATTGACTCAAAATTTCAAGGCAAGGTTGTGTACCTAACAATCACAAGAGGATGTACATGCCCGGGTTATTGTCACATTTTAAATGTACATTGTACACATACACGTATCCTCATGTGACCGGTTTTCACGAGTTCGTGGCTTCTTCTTTGAATTATAAAAACAAACAAATTATTGCAATGTATCACCTCATGTCCTAATTACCATCCTTGGTTTTAGAAGTATGCAAACAACTAGGCTATTAAATTGTTGTTTTGACTAATGGAAACTCTAGACTTGTGGTTGTGAGAAGAATTGCCAAGGGGGTGAGGTTTGTCTTACAGAGTTTTTTCTGTTGACCAGCACGCAGTGACGAAAAAAAATATGTTTGTGACTTTGCAAGTCTCAACAAAGCTTCTGGAAACATATTGAACATGAAAAACGTACAACATGCAACTTTGATAGATATCATTTCCAAATGTCAATCGCACTATTTTCTTTGGGTATCACCCAAGAAAGCTAAGTTGACCTTGACCTCTCTGCTGCGGAGGTAGAGTAATCACTAAATTGTCACGTCAACTTCGATTTATGCCTGCAAGTTGCAAACGATATTTGCCAAACGCAGTAAACATTTCGTTAGCTTCACGTGGCAACATTAATGAGGTGAGAATTCAATGTTCTCCTAGAGGTTTTTTTTGTAAATTTATTGGGGTACATTGCTTCACAAGCTCTTCAATCATGTGCCTCACCCAGGATGTTAGAGGGCGCACACTTTCTTATATCGGTTCTGGTTCGGTTGATTACATGTACACCATCAACCGCACTAAATTTCCCCACATAGCAACCAATGCTAAATGGTAAATATTCAAAAATACAAAAAAAAACCCCACATTTTAAAGTCTCTCAGCCTCTTAAAAAAGAACCAAATATATTTTCTGACAACTAAACTTCACTTTTCTTCACTTCACTTCAGGACAATAGCCATTTGGCTACCCCCCACCCCCAAAACACCCTTGACGACTAAATTGGCCAGATTACACATTATTAAGAAAAAAATTGAAATTTTTGAGGGCTAGAGTACCCCCAAATGCTCCAGTTTAAAAGTCAACAACCCAGGGGCACAATATTTTACCATTGTTCAACAATTCATATAAGCCATGACCTTCAAATCTTTGACAAATAGTTAAGGGTTTACATTTTATTAACGAGGCTCCGCGCAATAGTCCGGTGGCTTAGGGCAAATTCTTGGCAAAATCGTGACACGCTGGGTTAAAGCACCAGATTTTGTACAGTTATTCTATAGGTCACATAGAATCATTCTAGAGGGGGTGCCCGGTTTGGGTGACCTAAGTCAAGGTCAAGCTGAGGTCAAAGTTCATGCGGTATTATTATATTGCCTATCAATTTTTCACCAATAGAGGGCCGCTTCCGCATATCATTAAAACTTATAACAAATGACCATGCAGCTTCTATTTCATATACTCAGTTGATCCCTTTCGTTTACTGACCTGGAGATGACAGACCGGGTACCCCCACCACTCTAATATGCTTCTATGGGACCCGAAAAACAAGTGTGCAAAGTTTGGTGCTTTAATCCGGCGTGTCACGATTTTTTCATTAAGCCACCGGACTACAAGTGTTTCTCTCTAGTGTAGTTCTAGTACACATCCATCATTTGTGGTTTTTGATTTGTGCTAGTTAGAAGCTGTGTCTATAAATCCGGATGCAAAAACCAAACAAAGATTCCCATTCATGTATATTTAAAGCAGTCCATTTTATTAAGCATCTAAAATTTCAATACAGTTAATTCGTAAAATAAAAAGAATAATTTACACGTTTCTTTGTACAAAACTTCCCTCTATTACGTTGCCAATACAAACTACATGTACACGAAAAGCCTGCACTGCAAAAACGGGGATGTTAAAATTTACACCATGGGTGTTGTCACACATTATAGATACATGTACACACACAAAAAGGAATAACAGTTCAGTGTTATTTTAACACCATATGATGTTAACTTTGATTCTCTCTTGGGTATTCATATGTGACAACACCCATGGTGTCAATTTTAACACACCGAGCTTTGCAGTGTGATAGTATGATCCAATGACCCATGACCCCGTCCCCTCCCCCAGCCCATGTTATCCAAACTCTCATTAATGAATGTCTCATTTTACTTCTAGCGAGACTGCTGATTTGCGCGAGGCTACTGAAGCTGTATAGTCGTGAGAGCATCAGTAGTCTCGCGCAAAGCAGCAGTCTCGTGAGATAGTTGCGGGAGAGCCGGTTCGCTATCACCGCGTCAGACATTTTTAACGACTTGTCCACAAGTATGGTGAGACTTGAACCAGTCTATCTGCGTCCCATGGGGACAGAATCTCCCAACTCCCAATATCCGGACCGAAATGAGCCGGAATAATGAAATACGCAAATCTGACCACAATTCCTGGTCAGTGACACATTGACATAGAATCATTCTGACCCCGAGTTGAGTCTTGTTTCATGAGCCCATGATTAGGCTAAATTCTAACAAGTACGTCTTCAGAAAACAACATGTTGATAAACCAATGCATTGTTCATTTGTATTAGTTTACGGACAAAACTTTAACACGTAGGTATGCAGCGGATTATACGTTTTTTACTGACCAAGTCTATTTTGCAAAAGAAGCGTCACGTTAAAAGTTGTTTATATTTTATAGAAGAAATGAATACAGCATAATACTATTTACATAGTTAAATTATAAATAATAATCGATGGGGAAAAGTGGTAGAAATAGTTTTCTTGGCGTGACACAGTTCAATATTTGCATTGATCCTTCTTTTGGCAATTTAGTTTAACAAAAATGCTATATCTGATACTAAGTTGAGGGCATGACTGCACAGTGTAGTTAAGTTCACAGGTGAATGTCGTTGCCCGTCATACCGACCCAAATCGGTAAGGCGTTCTAGACATGAAAAGCTGTAAAACCGCTGAAGGGCATTCATTTCGTCAATACTCTCTAACAAAATAGAACTTAATTAACAACAACAAATTCAACAAACACTGGGTCTGTGAGAAAACGAATCCCGCCTCACCCACACTTATTATAAATATTTATAATGCTGCAAATCACGTTCCCTTTGAGCAGTACTTCAACCTGAATGGTTGCTCACATCAAAGTTAAAAAAATTGTTAGTTTCAAATTTACCCAGTCAGTTTTCCAAGTATGTGCTAGGCCACATAGGCCCTTATTGAAATCACGGCTTGGGCTTGAGCTCTGGCTCAGGCACCCGTCCGCCTGTACGTTGGAAGTCCCATGCCGATAGTGTATACACTTTAAAAATTACTGACGGAGCCAAAGAAACTCTTCGGCGTGGGCTCAGTTAATATTGGGTATGATCTGACTGGACATGACGTTGAGTGAGGGCGCCCTTCAAAGTCACCACGGAACAATTTGGATTCAATGTGGGGGGGGGGTGCGTTCAGGCACTAGCGATAGAAGCAGTAACGGCAGGAAGAATGACCCGTTTGACATTTACAATACTGTATCATAAATATATATTTTTTCACGCTATAAATGCTGATAGCTATTTGAAAGATACCCTCTCAATATGAATGTGCTTTGGTGGCAGCAAAAATAGAACAGACCACCGTAGCTAAAATGTTGTTAAGCACTAACGTCATGTTACATCCTCATTACTGTATCATTGTCAATGGAACATTTTTATTTGAATATACATTGTTATAATAGAAAAGTTATAATCAATACATCATCACCTTTTTATACATTAATCTTAATCATACTTTGATTTAACGTGGTACCGCAACCTAACCCAGGACTCCTCGTTGTAAACCGTCCTCACATAGAAAATGTCTCTGTCATTTTAGTCTCTTGGGCAAGGTCTTGCAGGAAGTCTTTGTGGAATCTCAATTCTCATTTACACGTGTCTACGTTGGGCGTGGTCTTCGGGGCGTCGGTAAAATCTCAATTCTCACGTACACAAGTCTACATTGGGCGCGGTTTTGTAGGTGTTGGTGGAATCTCAATTCTCATTTACACGTGTCTACGTTGGGCGTGGTCTTCAGGGCGTTGATAACTCAGTTCTCACTTACACGTGTATAAGTCCGTAACCGTTTCACAAACCTTACATTTGACTTCGCAACACCAAATGAATTTGCAATCGCATCTCTCAACGAGTCTCACCTCTTGTGTGTTGTAACCCCTCCCACAGCACAGCAGATCGCAACTATCCCCACCACTCGAAGTCCGGTTGCACTCTCTACCGGATGTTCCCATAATGCCTTTGGAAAGGTCACGAACGCAATAATTTGGCGACCTCTCCAGATGAACCAATTCTTCCTCGTTGATGGGTACTTTGCGCATGCTCCTGTCTTTCCTCCGGAGTCTCTTTTTCGTGGGGCGATTGAGGACCTCTACCGACTGAATGTATTTCCTCTTGAGGTAGTCTCCAACAACTAGAAAGTCTGGTACGGTGGTCCAGCAAGATTTGACGGTGCAAGATCCAGACACGCCGTGGCAGCGGCATTGCCTCGTCATGAATTGCTGGATGACCTGCAAACAGGAAGTAACATTTCAATATTAAAACTTCGATTGATATCAAGACTATGCTGCTGCGGCAACAAGCACTTATTTGAGATTGGTTAACTTGTCGTCGCGGTCGAGCATTTATTGCGTGACGGGCTCAATTCCTGACGGCCGGGACATGAGAGGGTTACTATTTAATCATTGCTGAGGTTATACACATAAAGCCTAAAACAAAAACGTTCCAAGTAATTTTAGATTCTTTACGTTCAGTTCCACGAATATTTAACTTGATGATTTCTCTCCCGTAGTGGAGAGACTGCCCGAGGAATAATAACAATAGTATTTGAGTTGCTGGAATTAAATAATTGAACTATGGAGTCATAATTGCAAAGCATGAAGCAACTGCGGACTCAAAAAAAAAAAAAAAAAAACTGCACAAGAGGGCGGTATATAAAAGTACCCATGTGACCTCATGAGTCACTCCATTAACAAAGCGGTAGTGATCATTCAAAATCGATTGACAATGACCAAGAACATCAGCCCAGTCGTCGAGTCATGTTATACATAATTTGAGGAGCCGTCATAAACCGAGGCTATACATGAGCTCCAGACCTGAGGATGCCTGACCTCTTGATGACTGTCCTGTTGATCTGACCAAATCTAATAACACGTCGACGCCTCTATGGTGAAGCCTAGATTTGGTTCTTAGCTACTCCATACAGACGATGCACTGATTCCCTTTTTACAAAACAGAATGCCAATCGTGCTCCTCTAGTAAAACAGGCAACTTATTATTGTTTGGCCTCACATGGTGTATCTTTGATTAAACAAAATAAGTCCATGTGACCACTCAACCTTCTGACTGTCCTTCCTGTCACCAGTATATCCAATTGACAAGGTAATTGTCAATGCAGTTGTCTGTGTGTTTGGCAGCCAATTAATCCCAATTACAGGAGTAGTTCCGGATTGACAAAGAGGGACCACACCAATGACTTCATGACGTGTTGTGGCAATTACCAAAACCAGTCCCTTTGTACTGTAGTACTACCTGTCAAGACATTGGTGTCAAA
This sequence comes from Pisaster brevispinus, assembly GCA_023634235.1. Classification (NCBI taxonomy): domain Eukaryota; kingdom Metazoa; phylum Echinodermata; class Asteroidea; order Forcipulatida; family Asteriidae; genus Pisaster; species Pisaster brevispinus. The sequence continues at coordinate 17,196,782 of JAMKCF010000004.1, forward strand.
CATTCTAGACTACACGTCCGTAAGGTACAACATAGAGTGTCAACTTATCCACAACTCTTCCCATTCAAATCAAAATGACTAAACTTGTTGCCATCATAACTGAAATACCAATCTGTTGTACTGGGGGAAGTTTGGATCGAGTTGATCCCTTTTCCACGTACGCCATTTTGAATCATATCTGCGAGGGAGGACGGCATGCCGAAGTTACGGCTGTGGCAACAAGACCTCTGCGTCAAATGCAAAAACCTAAATCTTGCCAACGTGCCAATAAATGGCGCCGAAATCAAGTAGTTCGGCTGAAAGGTAATGTTAAGCCCATATCCGATGAGATTAACAGATAGGCCTGCTCCAACATGACTTCCATTAGTCACTGGAGATAACACGCCCCTTGACAGAATGGGTTTCAACGTCGGAATGACTGTGTCATGTCGAATTCTCACAGTGTCCCTGGTGGAGATTGGTGGGTGTTCTGAAAGTGGAAACATCCATGACGATTTCCAAACAATAATTATTGACTATAAAAGGTGAATAAAACCTGTCGGCTGTTGTTCGCATTTAGATTTAAACTAAACTGTACTAATACATGTTTCCCAACTAGTTGCCAACACTGTACTTTGCCGGTCTTTAAAGGGAGTGGTATACTTTTGGTAATTGTCAAAGACGAGTATCCTCACTTGGTGTATCCCGTAATTAAAACAACAAACCTGTAACATTTTGGCTCAATTGGTCATACAAATTGCCAAAAAAGAAAGAAATAAAAAGCACTCTTGTTGTATAGAATGTGTGTGTTCTCAGTTTCGCATTTTTGTGTGTGAAAAAATACCCCTTTCTCGAAAACTACATTACTTCAAAGGGCGTCGTTTCTAACAAGGTTTTATAGTACCAACAGCTCTCTAGTGCTCTTTACCAAGTAAGTTTTTTATGGTCATTAATATGTGGAGAAGTTCCCAAAGGTACACCCTCTCTTTAAAAAACTTCAGCTTGTCTGTTTACATATTGTACAGGAAGTAACCGACTGTAGTTTAGTCGAACTGTGGCCAACTTTTAAGGAATACAGAGAAATTGTGAAATGTTGATCTGTCATTTTCAAGTTGGCATTGACAGCTGAAAATATTGACCAATCACAAAGCTTAACCCACATCTGGTTGTGATTGGTTGACTAGCAAACCCACAGATGTCCTTAATGTCAAAGGGTCATACTGAATATACAATACCAAGCCTCTGGCTGGAAATCATGCGACCTTACACTCCAAAGACCATAAAAATGGCCACCGAAAAGCTAGCCCCAAAGCGTGTATATGGTATCACTTTACTTATAAACACTCCAGAACCGACAGTAAATTTACCCATTAATTCTACAAATAACACGGATATTCAATCAATTAACGGACAAAGATTTTGTTCCCAGACCGAACGTGATTTCAACCACGGAAAGGTGATTAGAATCCAACAAGGTAAGGCGATACACTGTTGCAAGTTCAGACATGGCTTGTATCGCTGATTAGGTTATACCGTACAGACTTGTTAAAGATGGCTTCAATTTATGAGGCAGGAAACTCATCCCTGAGGTGGAATTACTGCTGAAAGAGAAGAAGTAGGTTTTTTTTTCTTTAGGTGATTAATCAGTACAGGATACAGCATTGTTTATGTAAGGTCTCATATCAGGTGGCGCACCCAAGGAGGGAGGCTCAGGGGGGGGGGGGCTCCAGACCCTCCAAGGGCCAGCCGATTTAAAAAAAAAATTACAAAGAGGGTTTTTTCATAAAAAGGAAAATAAAAGAAATTCATTATTGACGGTATTGAAAAATAGGTGCCACACCCTGAAAACCTTACGTTCTGTATTAGTTTGTTTGGGTTGAACAAAGAAAAATTATCTTGTGGTTTATTACTTGTTCTGTATTTGGTTTTCATTTTGTATTTTACATGAGCGCCCCGCCCCTTTCCGAGATCCCCCTCCCATTCCAACACCCGCTGGAGACAGTTTATTTCCCAATCCTTTCCAGTGATGGGTGCACCACAGTTATATCATTAACAATCCGTCATCCCAGTCTTTTGGTGTAGATATGGACGAAATGTCTCAAGTATTTTACAGCAGTAATACAGGTGTAACAGAGAACTGTCTTTAATGTCAGCTGAAGATGTTTTTCATTCCCTGTGCTTAATATCTGAGACATGTTAGACTTCACTAAGTTTGCAGATTAAAGTGCGGGCTAACATTCAACAATAATAATACTCATTTCCCCTTCAATGGGTTTCAATTCAAGCGTGCCCATTAACATTTTAAATTAACCGAACAAGACACAAATGAAAGACGCAGCCTAAGTTGTGAAGAAAAACAAAAATCAAGATAAGAAAGGTTTTGTCCAAGATCATGTTCATAATATAGATTATTTACATGTGGAAATTCGTCTTCGGCATCTGTCAGTTACTGCATGTGTTTTCATTTAATCCAGTATCAAGTAATAAACCAGGGGATTAGGGGATAATCCAGTATCAAGCAATAAACCACTAGGGATTATCCACTGTGGTGGACTTATGATCCTGTTCAACTTGTTCTCTCTCACAGTTATAGATGAATGAAAATAATAACAGAAACGTAAAACAGTTGTCGTCCCAATCCTTCACTGCAAAATGTAAGCCGTTTTGACAGCTTGAAAGCCGAGAGTTGGCACAGTTGCACTGCACGAGGGAACCTAGCCATGTTGCAATATTTCAATTTCAAGGTGTTGTTTCAGCACCCCTGATGACCAGCGTGCCTCGGTGTCCAATGTGGGGACATCACGCTGGGAGAAAATTGGCCGAACATCGCGGGCATTGGTAAGTATCGGATTAGTTATCAAGTATGGGGGTCGATCTAATTTATCCGATATGTGTGTAAATACAGACCATTTGAACACTTAAAGGCTAAATAATTAGGGAAGTCATTTTCTCTCCTCCATGGGCAAACCATGGCAAACTACTGCACAGCAAAACAAAATAAACCATTTGTTTGTTATTATTTATCTATTATTGATTTTATTTATCTATTACTCTATGTATTATTATTATTATTATTATTATTATTATTTATTACCTGAATAGGATTGCTCGCTAAGCACAGACCCCATAAATAAATAAAAAAACATCCATGCAACTTAATTATTGGAACAAACCGTAAACAGAACTGGCTAAGGGCAGTTAGTATACGTGAATCTTTGAGACTTGAGAATACATGCCTCTTGATCTGGTGCCTTGCCAGTTGCCACTTAAGAAATACAACATTCCAATGTCTCTCTTGTTCGTTAAAAAGGGTACAATTAATGATGGAAATGCCCTCATGATTGTAAACGAGGTCTGAAAAGCATTCGCTTTAAGACACCTGCCTCCTTGCCAATGTTACTTAGATTTCATGCCAGGAAGAAAATATAACGACATAATGAATTAATTTAATTGGGTTTGCTCCACTTTTCCAGACTTAATCTGACGTCCATCGTATCAAGCACATGAAAGTTAATATTCCCGGAATTAAAATCAAATTTGCTCTTGATCAGTAGTCAGGGTTCGTCGATCTATAGGTCACTTTAGTAGCCTCGAAATCAAGATGTTTTTACAAGAGCTGGCTTGAAATAGTGCTCGAGCTGCAAATGCATGTTGTGCCCCGCTGCTGCCAAACATGTCTACCAACAAACTTTGGATAAAGGTCTAGATTGTAACCTCGCACACTTCAACTACATAACGACCGATAAAAAGACTATTCCAGACTTCTTCAGTTCAGTCAATAATTTTACATTTTGAGTATAAAAATAAGGAAAAATACTCCTTTAAATGTAGTCTCCAGTCAAAGCTGCAAACCTATATTTTCAGGAATAGATTTGTTTTGACTCAATTATGGCAGGAGAAAAACAGGGTTAGAGTTTGCCAACTTTTCACGCATGCTGAAAGTTTCCTTGCCTTTTGGTCCAAAATCGAAAAGCGAAGAAGAAGACGAAAATAGAGAAGAACAAGAAAATTGACGGTTTTTAATCTGTAAGCTTATATTATGGACTCTTGAGCAATGTTTCTGTCTGAAATTCTGCCATTATCAGAAAATTTGCCCCATATTTGATGTCTTAATATATGCAATTTTCAAAACCGTTAGGCTATTCTACGTTTTCTTCAAATCTTGCCCAACTTGGTTATGACAAATATGACTTTACTTTTATGACGTCTTTACTTGAAAGCGAGAACATTGGACTGAAATTGCCAATCCAAAGACTAATAACTAACCCTTCTTTGACATGAGAGTGAGAGTGAAATGCTGTATTTTTGACATGCCCATCAATGCATGAAACCTTATTAGTCACATTGCCGGTACCGCCTTCGATGTAGCTGTTCAAAATCTAGGAGAGCTTACTATGGACAGCCCCATACTTCCCCCATTGGACCTACACGCTACAGATCGCTTTATTGTCAGTTTGATTTGCCTGATATTTGGGGTTTGCCCTTGTAGTTAAAATCCCCTTCATGTCTAGTCTACCCCTATTCTTTAGATAATTACACTGACTAGAGCCGACCCTCTTCAAACTAGCTCATCCCCATTTTATTGGAATTATGCCATCAAACACCTACTCCTTACAAGGGAACAATGGCCAGGTCTCCAAATCATTATCTCTATAATCCTGGATATTTGCAACAATGGGATGTCGGCCGCGCTCAAACAGCGTTGTCCTTTCCCGAACAACGGCGGCCGTTTTATGGTTGAGAACAACAAGGAAAAAAACATTGTACGACCTTCTTTCGCTAGTCGGATAATTTATGACCAGATTGTCTTTTTTCTTTTCGAGATACGTTGTGCGTATAGACAGGTTAGGCTATCAGTTTCGTTACTTAACGTGACATTGTTAAATAAAATCCCTTATGGAAGGGGCGAGATGGTTTTCAAAATATTTTCTTTAACAGTTTGGTCAGATAAAACCACGGTCGTTATCGTAATGTCACATAAAAATAAACCATTTGACAAAAACGCACATGTGTGGCGGCGCAATGGGTTTGCTTTCGGTGTGCCGACTGGTATTTTGTGTAATATCCACACAATACAATCACAGTTGACAAAACCAATAAAAGGCTTCGCATTAAAGCTGTTTTAACAGTTATTGCTAGTAATAAAGATACTGTTATGTGTATGTTGACATAGGTCATGGGTCATTCACGGGTTATTCACAGTTCATACAGTTCACAGTATACCAAGCTTAGCGTAAATGACAATGTTGGAGACATGTTTTTGCCATACTGGGTGTGACCCTTCTCTAATTAACTAACTAATTATCTTGAGCCGATGGTGAAGATAATGAGTGAGTCATAATGTGCTAATTAGTACATCAGACAGCAATACATAAAGGTGTTATACGTCTTTGGTTTTTGCAAGCGTAAATTCATTTTCATCCTCGAACACTTCATCCAGACAACCGTGGAGGATCCAGGAGTCTTTCGCCATGATAAAATTTACCTGTGAAAACTGCATCAACATAATGAGGTGGACATAGACGGAAAACGGTTGATGTGTCAGTGATTTTGTTTTTTCGTGAATCTTTGTTTTACACGTTCATTTCGATTGCGTCAGTCAACGCAGAAGGAAATGATTTATGCAAAATGCAAAATGATGTACATTTACAGTCCAAACTTCATTTGAAATATTGTTGTCTTCGAGATTGTGACAGTCTGAGACCGATAAACAACTAAATGGAATAACCTGATGAAGAGACGAAAAAAGACAGAAGTGGTTTAGTTGTGTACTTCTTGCTGTGTCATGTCGTTTTCGGAGAATCCGTCTTAACAAAGAGGCCAATATCATAAAAATGTTGAAACATGTTGGACGTTTCACCGCATATTTGTGTGTAAAGCTACGGTATCTCTGAATGACAAGTCTGTTTGTCCTGAGGCATGTTTAATTCAAGCATAATCCATCATCGTCCTTTTTAAGATGACATTCTTGAAGGAGGTACTTGACAAAATGAGTTTTAAAAAGTAAAAAGTCCTTGATGTAAAGCAAGACTTTCTTAGACTGGTAATTATCGGGAGGAATTACGTAATCCATTTGAAAGCTCATTAATTACAGAATTAAAACCAAGTATAATCCTCCACTAGGAGAAACTATGTCCATCTAGATTATAGTCGATGGCAAGAAAATATCATTTGAAGTCCCCCGAAATCAACGCTGTTTATTTTGAATTTGATTGCCGCATTCCAAACAAAGAACTTGTACGAACGTGCACAAAGATTTTCTGAGACGGGTTGATCACTTTTCGAATTTGATGACATTTTCACAGGTTGGTTGTATGGTGTGTTACATGTATTTGTAAACCAGAGAATAGAAATAAAGTTGCTCTTCCACCAATGACATAAATATACCCTTGTTGTTTTTTTCAAGAAATAAACAACAAAGGAAACTGACCGGGTTTTTGGCTTGTTTTGGATACATAAATAGACTATTATGATGACATCATCTTCCCCTGAGGTACTGAGAACCTACTGTTTGCCAAAGTGTTACCGTACCTCAACACTTTTAATCCCGTGTTAAGTAGGTGTTAATCCGACGAATACATACAGTTATCGTGAGATTCTTGCCGGATTAAACGATGAAGATATCTCACAACAAGGTGTGATTTCTCTCATGTGGTCACATGCCCCGAAGAACACCGATACATTAAGGGGAAGGGGCGGTTTCCACACGGCCCGTTCAATGCAATGAAATCTCTACTGAGTACCGGGGAAGTTTCGTTTGCAGAAGCACTATCAAAAAGGATTGCAGATCGGAGGAATGTCCGTGAAAAACACAAGCCATGGTTTCTTGGTTAAGAATGAGTCATAGTATTATCTTGAATGTACATGTAGTTCCTTGAAGTATTTGAACAGCATCCTTGTAAGACAACAGAGAAAGAGAGAGAGGGGCCCACGGGGTAATTCCTTAGAACGATCGATAACCAGCTAAGAATCTAAACGGCCAATTGTACCAAAATCAATTGCAAAACTTTAGTAAATATTTTAAAAGATTATCTGATATTTATTCCTTCGTCAGCCATTTTGGAATTTAATCACAAACTCATCCGGAAATGATGAAACAACAATTTCATTGCTATTGATATCGAACACACTATGCCATTGTAAAAAAAAACACAATCAAATTATATTGCTGTTAATTTGCAGCTGTAAATCCCCTTTTTATTGCAGTGATAAGGCCGCAAAGAGTTCCCATCAGAAAAGACAAAAGAAAGCACAGACTCTGACTCAAATTCAATGCCCACACAAAATGTAAACACCAAGTTAAAATCCAGCGTTCCACCCCCTCCGTCTTTCCATCCATCCATTCTATCCAGCAGGAACAGGAATGCAAATTGGAGTGATTACAGGTAACAGTCTAGTCACTCATCCCGAAATGTGGCAGCAATGATATTAGCAAACATGGACGAACCCTTAATGAGGGCTTTACAATGTTGACGCAAATCATAAAAAATGCCGAATCGTAAAACGCACACGTTGTCAATGGCGAAGAAACTATTCACAGCCCAGACCCAGAATCCACGGTCATTAGAGATACAAGTCAGAATAGTAATGCAAGGGTATATGTAAATACAAGTAACAGGAACACAATCGTAGTCGTTTATATAAATTCCATTCAATTACAATACCTACATTTTCTTAAATATAAAAGGCAAACTGCTGATCGGATGTTTTTCGTAGGGCAAGTGGTTAGTCAATTTAAAGAGACAGAAAAGACAAGTGAACGATTGTTGCAGTCGACATAAGCCCAATGACGCACAGAAAAGCCCTGTCAGAAACATCAATGTCGCTGTTTTTATTTTCAAACGTGTGGCGAAATTGAGTATTGTATGTAGGCCTATATTGAAACAAGGATAGGAATTATATCACTTTATCTTAAAAAGAATACGAATCAGTCTTTGGTAGGCCTAAATGCTGCTTTCTCACCCGTTTTTTCCCTACCTATTTCATTGGTATTTAATGACTGGTTTTAATGATAAGTTTTATGATGTGTGGTTTGAATAAACAATTGGATATAACTTCCAACAAACACGATGAATCTTCCAACCGATAGTTTCAATGTGTCATGACGTAGCATGTTATCATTGTAACCAACTAACTACTTGGAAATCAAGGGTTAGGGTTTATTTTACCAATACATAACGTTCATATCTGTTTGTTGATAAGTTGTTGGAGGCAGGACAACTGAATATCTAGTTGTTGTGGCTGTCGAATCCATTATTCCACGTGAACAATAAATATTGAACCAATGGGCAGTGTCATAAGATCGAAACGATTTGGAACACTAACAATCATTCTCCTATGACGCATTAAGTCATAATGGCTTAGGTTTACAATGTGAACCATTTTGAAGGCCATGGATCGGAAAGTTGAAAACAAAACAAAAAAACAATCGGACTGAAGATGACCTGTCAACACTGTTTTGTTTGTGAACAATTGTTTAAGTTTCCAATCCAATTGAGATTCATGTATAGTGTTAAATCACTAGTTTTGGGATGAGTAAACTAATTTAAATCGTAAAACTTTTAATAAATACATAACAAATTGCCGAATACTCCCGCCCAATTGAGAGTTCATATAGGCCCCATTAACTGTTTGTGTTTTCGGTGAGGGCGTTCGTATTGTACCGGATCTTATTCAACTCGCGCACAGATTTCAATGTCAGAGCAACGGTAATTTTGTGGTGTCAGAGTTTCAGATAAACTTATCTCTGGCCTATTCTACTGGTATAACAATTCAGCTCTTAGATTCAAACAAGATATGATTGCCTTTGCGAATCAAAATGCCAGCGAGAACAAGGTATCTGACTAGCTATCTTGCAAGAAAATGGCTTAGAAACACCTGGGTTCAATTTCGTAGAGCTGCTTAAGCAGAAACAATTTTTTGCTAAGCAAAAATGAGCAGGATACCAGTCACAGATGGTACATGTGACAATGCCATTTGGGCTGGTATTCTGGTAAGCATAACTTTGGAACAAACATACAAACCAAGAATCCATTTGTAAACGACAAGACCTTCATCACAGTCATACGGTACGTTTCATAAGAAACCACCTAAAAGTCAAACCACAGTGGAAGCCACTGCCTCGATCTGGTGATGAGGCTATACAAGGCTATGACGAACATGTCATGTGAGTATGTAATACGATCTGAAATCTCCAATCGAGATGGAAACAACTATAATTATGCCTTCAGCCTTTCAGAAACATCGGATTCAGTATTCAGGCATCGTCCATTTTGCAAAAGCCCCGAAGTCGAAAGCGCATGATTTCGAAATTGCCGGCTGAGCCAAAGCCAAGCTTTCGAAAAGACCCATGTAATACTGATAACCAACAGTGACAACATTTTTACCTGTCTTCCAACCTCATTGTTGTGTAAGTTCATGGCGTTGCGGACCTTGCTGCCGGTGTCCTCTGCTGCGTCGACAAACTGTTTGCCAATCTTGACCCCATAGGCCACATTATCGCTGCATCCTCCCCACTGCCAACCCTCCTCATTGAAGATGCCGTTACGGGACACATCGCATGAACAGTCAGTCAAGTTACCCATGCTGCAGGTCCTCGTCACGGCATGAACTACTCCAGCACTGGTAATGGCATACACAAAGGCTGTCTCCCTGCTAGCTGTAGTGATAGAAAAGAAAATACATCTTTAGAAAGTTTGCCTGTACATAAACAATGAGAATGTTCATATCTTGAGCTTAATTCCAAAGGTCGGTCTACGACTATGTCATAATAAGAACACAAACTACAATGGCCATCTACCTATGGAGGAAGAAAGTGATATTTTCCTCCTCCATGATGCTCTAACTAAAAGTGATGGGTTCACTTGACTCAATAGAGGGCGATGGGAAGTAAATTGTGCCTCGATATGACTCATGTAATAATGGAACTTGGGTATGGGTCAACATCTCGGTACTTATTGATTGTGCCTCTGTGCCAGCCATCTGATGGACATGGGAACAGGTTCTCTGAGCTAGCCATCTGATGGACCCTATGTCCTTGCTCTATGGATGGACATAGGGACCGGTTAACGAAAGTTGCAAGCCAAACCAAGAGTGTTTGTTGAATGGAGTTACTTATAATATTCCAGTCATTGTTGGTAATAAAAACAAGATGGCATAACAGGTCAGAAAGTGTCCAATTCGTTTATTGCTTGTTTTGCCTGATGGACGGAGCCCGTGACCTTTTCTCGACTATTAACGTATTCCCAGATAACCGTGCAGAAATCAATATCTCCTTGGAATTTGAAGCGTGTTCGTGCTGCAGCAAACATAGCAGTCACAGTGGCCCTCAAAAAGCCCACTATACCACTTTGGCCTCAAACAAGATGTAATTACACCACTAATTGGTAGCATTACACCGTTATGTTGCTGACGGACTGATGGGCATACTACCGTGAGATTTAGTCCAGATTATACCAAAAAGAAGCTAACGGGGTAAATCTAGAATGGGTAGGATTGTGCGAGCCGAAAACGTGCTCGATGAGCTCGTCACTAGATGCCTAGAGTGACCCGCGGCATGTTTTCCTACCTAGTGGGGGTTCTGATTGAAAGCAATCATTCAGCATGTTGTTTTTGTTTCAATTTCTAACAAGGAGACGGTGCAGAACTGGAGAATGTTGAGAAATTTGCAGCGATTTGTGACAAACAAAATCATACGGCGGCCGAACGCTTTTAGTGTTAGGGAAAATGCTTTAAAGTGAGGGTCTACCTTTGGTAATTACTCCAAAAAGTAATGACTATAACAACTTATACTTGGTAAGGAGCACTGCAGCTGCTGATAATGTATAACATTTTGAGAAAACACTTCACTTCAAAAGAATGTGGTTTTAGAGAGAGGGATTAAAAAACATTTCAATCTGAGAAACGTTTCTGCATGAAACGTTTCTCAGATTGTGCATTCCAACTACGGATTATCCTTCCTGCGTGGCAATATCTCAAAAACGTTACCACCACCTTCAGAAGTTTAAAACATTCGTAATAGTTTCAACTTGATTTGTATTTTGGTGTATATTTCCATTGCATACTTTTGGATATCAGTATCTACGAATGCCTTCGAGTTCGTGAAATCATCTTCAGTTTTTATTCTACACACGTGCTTACACAAGTTCTTACATTAAAATTAACAAACTAATAAAAACACGTTCAAATATTTTTAAGTGGTGCCGTTTTCTAAATAATGGGTCAACCATCGAATATATGGAGCAACGTCACAACATCTGTATTTGACAACCAATAAAAAGTATTCAAACACAAATGACAAATGAGCTTTCACGTCACATTGATGGGGAGGTATAGTTGATGTGCTCTTTTAGCCTTATCCACATGGAGCAAGGATCAACTGAGTCGAAGGGGTCCCAGGCGGTCAAAAGCATTATAAATCCCAGGGCTGTGTAGCTGAGATTATCCGCATGCAATGTGTACAATAGCTCACGGTATTCGATATAAAGGTTACTTGCGTTTACAGTATGGAGGGCAGCGTAGACATAAATACTTGATCGGTTAGTGATTCGACGCCATGAGTAGCACAGTAATGTTGGAAAGAATCTCTGCATAGTTATTATTATACGCCAGGCAAGTACGTGGAGCGTGTACATGTAGACTATTTAAAAATTGTTTGATTACCTTGGATTCCTTTACGTGTACAACAGAAATGCATGTTATATGTAGGAAACATTCTATTAACGTTCGTATAAGCGAATGAGGGTGTGTTCAATAAAACGGAGGGTGTGGTCGCACACAATTCTGACTAGTGTAACTGATATCATTATTGTCCCATCATATGTTTGCGCGTATCATTGGGCTTCTTTTGGTCAGAGGCCCAACTGGGGGGGGGGGGGGGCACGTGTAAACCATTAGTCCAAACTAAAAACCAATGTTTGGGTAATAAAACACTCTCTGTTACAATGTACGCTAGCCATCGACTTAGCGAGTCCGCCCGGGCCCGCTCTGCACCGATCGAGGGTGGGCGATCGGGCTAGGCCTTCGGAGATCTTGGTTGAAATTCCGCACACCCGGAAGCAAGGTTTCAAAACGAATACAGCATTGGGGTTATTAAGCCAATGCAAGAAAAAGACATCACAATGTTGACCGCACACAGCCTTTTTATGAAGGGTTTAATGGGGCGAGCGGATTGCGGTGTCGATACCAAAAGATCGGGTGTTGCGGCGGGCCTTTGAATTGCCAGTAGTGACACCAGGAGTGTCCTTGTGGGAGTCTTCTCTGGTAATTCCCTGACTAGACAGGCACGTGTACACCGGGGTGGGACATAGTACAAGAAAATGGAGCAAGATAAATAATGGTTACACAGTTTAGCCATTATTAGCCTGTAAAATTGACGACTTAATTATAGAACTTCAATGGATGATGGCTATATTCGCCATATCGATAGGTTTATCAGCAACACTGGAGTTATGAAGTTATAGGCCTTTGAAAAATAACTCTAACCATACGGCGGACTCAAACTCGTTTACCATATATGTATATGTATCAAATCTCATTGTGGTACCGCTCACTTGTAATATGTTTCCGTGAAAATATACTGAAAGTCAGTTCAGTTGATAGTGTAAGTTAAAAAACAATTAAGCAATGGTTGTTTTTGCTTGTCATCAAAAAGGTACGAATTCAATATATTTACCTGTTTTCAACACTTTTCCAAAGGCATTCTGCTCCTGATCATGGATTGTACAGTTCCATCTCTCCTCACGAAATTGCCTCTGACACTCCACGATGCCAAGCCGTGCCCCTGCTCCGATCACCGGTATAGTGTCTGGTCTCTGCTCGCAGACGACCCGCTGCTCGTTGGCCAAGTCCGGTACGAGGGAACAAACGGATTGGCCGGTAGGAGGTTGAACCACCGGGTCAGGATCCATGCTTGCCGGGATGTCATTTGGTTGGTTGGCGGTACCAAGGGATGCTATTCCAAGCCACCTAGAGATAAAGTACAATAAGTCAAGTCATACCACAATCAAAACAAACAAACATGGGGGGGGGGGGGGGACATGTTCTGTAGCCTCACAACCATTTTACCAATCCTTGTTATTTTGGTTTTAACTTTGGATTTACTGATTAAACATCGTTCCTTAGGGAAAGGTAAAACATTCACTCTAGGAATCACTAAACATGTTTCAAAAGAATTGTTTATTTCTTTTCATTCGATCTGGTTTCTTTTGCATAAAAGCAATAAACATGCGAACCTTACCCCAAAAATGTAGAATATACAATGGATATGTTCTACACAATTCCAAGATCTTCAAGGGTAAGTTCTACATGTTAGCTTTAATAAGACAAAGTAGTAATGAATCACGCATCGGTACCATTAAATCTCCACCCTGATGGTGATTCACTGAGTGATGGGATGGACTTAACTTAAGGAAGAACTTTGGGTGCAACTTATCCGCTTCTGATCAGTAGTAAGTTGATTATGCCCAACAACATGATTTTACTGAATATGATGTCCCCCATACCGGGTAGGCCTATACAAATTTCATTACCTGGATCCGTTATGGGTTTTCTCTAAAATGTAGAGCAAGATCCTTACTAAATAACGGAGATATAGGTTAAATCGGTTATAGAATAAATACTATATATGTTATTTCACATGGATATGATTCATGTTCAATGTAAATCACATCCATGTGATCTGAAGTGCACTTGATGCAAAGTTAACTGCGTACTGTACTTGGCGAAGTGCTCCAACTTAATTGTAGGTACCTGTGTGCGTGACAGATGTACTAAAAAGGATTTGATTTCGGTGGAAGCTGAATGATAGACCAAACAACGCTTTATAAACTGTCTGCGCGGCCCCGCTATAAGCAATACAGTAGTATTGTTTTCCCAATTGGACTTAACATGTTTCATATAGGCCATACCATGCAGTATAAAAGGGCGGTGATATGCATTCAAAAATATGTTTCGCTCATTTATTTAGTTGTTTGTTTATATATTTACTTAGTAATTTATCTATTTATTATTTTTAAGGCACTGTTTACAGAACAATTTTCCAGTCCAGGATGGGTTTATAAACTGCAGGGTATACGTGTACCAATAGGCTAAATAAATTAATAAAATGTTTAGGAAATTGTGGTGTGGGGGGGGGGAGGGTTCTTTAAGAATTTTGATTTAGAATATCGACTTTTCATGTATTGCTTGCTGCACACAAAGGACCCAAGTCCGGGCATAATTTTATCAAAATTACTTAAATTTGAATTCCGGAAAGTCCAATTCCCTGGGGAAACCGAAAGTTCAGTTTATGTCGTGGTTTTAAAATATGACAAATAAAGCCAAAGATGGCGAACACTCGGTTAAAGAAAAAGCTGCAATCAGTAACTGTGTATAGTCCAATGTAATTGGAAGTGACGCGCAGAACAAGAAGTCGGATGCCTGGAAGAGGGTGTAGTGAAAGCCGCACTGCGGGCGATGTGTTACGGGTTAACCACGGCCCGGTCGCGGTACATGAGTTCACCCACAACTAGACCTAGATTGAAAAAGGTGGTTGCAACGGAGTCACCCCAGGGCACGGATTTACTATTATGAGACAACAAATACATGATCATCATTGCCTTGCGGGGACAGGGCACCACCAGACGAGTGGTAGACAATTCACAGGCGCGGATGCATCATGTATTTTGTGTCAATTACAATATGCTGTCGCAGCAATACAACATTTATGCCATGACCCTGTAATTCATGAACGTAATAGTTAAAATCTGTCATAAGTTGTTTGTAGCGTTTATTAAAGTTTCACAAAATCATTTTATAATGTGAATGCACAAAAGTTCGTTGGCTGATGAATATTGAGCTACAGTATTAGGCCTATGGGATTTTAATTCAATATTCTATATCAAGTCTAAGTTTACATCTATCTCTTAAAAAGTAGGCCTACACATATGGAAACAGGTCAACTCGTACGCACGCAAACTCGTACGCACGCAAACCCGTACGCCAATTGGTCAACTCGTGCGCCAACCAAATAAATACAAAGCATATCGTGTTCCTCTGAATATTTGGTATATTATGGTCGTAGAGATTATGTCCATTTGACTGACCACCCTTCGAAAATCACCTAAATTTCAGGTATTGTTTAAGATATTGCACACAAGTTTCCTTCCGCCATGGTCAGAGCAACAACTGTCGGTCTATGTTCGCCCACCCAAAACAATCAACAAGTCAATCCCCTGTCATTAAAGTGTCATATTAGTTACACGCAATATAAACATTTTGTGCATTACTATTGTGTGTATTGTGTAATAATACCACTACACAATAAGTTTCTTTGGCCGAAGAGTTGTGAAATATAATGAACGTGTGTTTTAACTATTGTGTTTCTTCCTTCGTGACGTCATAATAATTAACAGTGACAATGTTTATATTTATACAAAATGGACATTATACTCACATCCATGACGCTTTTGACGTAGCTGGGAGCAAACAAAGAAACACCAGACACGAAAACGTCAGTCTCCACAATTTACACACTGCTAACT
The DNA here is from genome assembly GCA_023634235.1 of Pisaster brevispinus. Taxonomy (NCBI): domain Eukaryota; kingdom Metazoa; phylum Echinodermata; class Asteroidea; order Forcipulatida; family Asteriidae; genus Pisaster; species Pisaster brevispinus. The sequence goes on from JAMKCF010000004.1 coordinate 17,212,282, forward strand.
TGTTGGAATCCATCACACTTCAAAATTTCAATCAAAACCGTGTCCTCGATAACGAAAACAAAAATCGCTTTAGTTTAAAATTCTGACTTCAAAGTGTCTTCAAGTGGAAGAAAATTGTATAATTCCTGAGAACACGCATCTGTTGAAGAATTTTCTCCATCAACAACCTCCTTGCACGAACGCAAATTTGTGTATACAGTGTGATAGAATTCTTAGCAGGGCAAGAATGCATGCGTGCTGTCGTTCCACACCATTGAACAAACTCATCAAAGACACCGGTAGGCGGTGACCCTTTGATATCCCCGTCTGATTGGTTCAGATGAAACGCAGCCGCTGACTTAGCGGCCAATCAGTGGCGGTGCCTTGTGAACACGGACTGTCAATCAATGCGGTTCGCTTTGAGAGGGTGGAGCCAAGCTCAAGTGGAAAAGACATTCCGCTGTTGCGCTCAAGTAACGAGTTTATTTGCAGCGCGGACACCGACTGCTGGTTTATACATGGGTAAATTTAGAGTGTAAGTATGAGGTTCACAATAAAATCATTTGGGAAGATGAGGTGCTGCACCTTTATAATGTGATCGCTTTTAGAAGAAGCCATTCGAAGTTAGGCCTACTTGTAATCTCTTTTTACCGGTGATATCGTTTAAAGAAGAAGCTGTACTGTTTCAATAACTTTCATTTGAGAGTAGTATCTATTTAATATTGTATCAAATATTAAACCACAAGAGAAACTGACTGGGTAATTTTTTGTTTTATATTTGGGTTTGAACAAAGAAAAATTTACTGGAGCGGGACTTGAACCAACGACCTCCGACCAGAGGTCGTTGGTTCGGGACTTCAACCAACGACCTCCGACGAGGTCGTTGGTTCAAGTTCCGCTCCAGTCAATTGTTCTTTGTTCAAACCCAAATATGTTATATTGTGTCTCTTTGAAAAACACTTCGATCTCAGTGGAAGGTCTATTTCCATCATCTCCATGGTGAAGGCAAGAGGGGGGGGGCGAGGGGCCAGTGATTTGCTGATGACGATGATGATGGTAGCAGTTTTGTTTATGGTGACGGCGACAATAATGATGACGAACGTAACGTTGGCGATGGCAAGGGTGTGACGAAGAAAGATCCCAAATGTAAGAAAACTCCCAAGACTAAAACGGTCTAGTGCATTTTTACTCCAATGTGAAACTGCACGTTAGGATAAATCGATATGTGATCATTGACCCTAATTGTTTATTCAAAGCTTTACCGCAATACAAATCTGCCGATGCACACCACACTGATGGTGTAATTGACAAAACCATAATACAGCTCCAGGCAAAAGAACAAACGATCGGCGAGCATTATATGGATGTGGGTCCTCAGACCGGGACCAGCAGGCTACAGTGGAGGCGGGAATAATGCTTTATTCACCCGGTACAATCACTCTAGTTGACAGCGACATGTGTTCACCTCAAGCGGTCTCTCGGGTGACGGTCCTAGTAACGTTGACTTTTTTTACTGCATCCCTTTTTCGGGGAGGATCAAGATAGCGGTTGTAAGTGTATCACATGCGGTCTTTAGAATCAGAAGACGCCCTCAAGGGGTTCTTTGTGTCACAATCAATTAAACTGCGGATAATGTTGGTCGTTTGGGGGGGGGGGGCACACTTATTCCCTGGTAGAATTTAAGTTCAAACTGCACACAAAGTCCACGATCTTTTTAGTCCTAATTTAAGCAGTGGCGGAAATGGCAAGGAATAGTTAGCTCAGGGACCGTACGGTTTAATAAAGATGAAAATGCAGGTTGCGGAAACCCTGTACATGTGTTCTCTATCATTAAAGGGGATAAATCGGTACTAAGACGGATTCAGAAACCTAGGGTGGTATCGGCATAACGAGAAAAATGTTCAACTCACTTTGCCATCCGATAGGCGTAATCAAACACTAGGCCTTTAATAGAATATAAAGTGGCTGTGAGAGCGCCAGAATGTTAATTCCATACAAAATGTTCAGGGCTACCTTCTGAATTTTTGCATTGAAATTCTACTCGGGAAACTACCAATGATTCGACGAATGTGCATGGCTGTATGTCAGCATGGTTTATGACATGTTATCAATAGAGGGCGCTAAACGGCTGAAACTTTTATTGCGTGTGTGCTGGCTGGCGGGTTTAATAATAACAATCAACAGTAACCCTAACAAAAACGATCGGTCTGATCACTGATTCAATACTTCATACAGTTCATAACTTGAAGATGATCAACGCACTGTACGTCCTCCATTTAGATAAGTTGAAGACCAATCCCTTCTCGGACACCTTTTTACCAAACATGTACTATAAGTTGAACAAGCTCATGGCCGACGGCTCATTCGGTAGTCAAGAGATTTTCGTAGAGTGTAGACCTAATGACTACAATACGAAGATAAACGACAATGAAAACATGTTCACAGCCTCTGACAATAACCAAAACTTACCGTCTACGTCATTGGTTTTTGAAAAGTAAATTCATTTTCTTCCTAAACACACCGTCCATCCAAGCAGGCAATGATTTCATCAAACTGAGTGATCATGTTTTAGTCAACGATAACAATTTATGTTTTGTCAGTGATGTACATTCTTACTTCAATTGAGACAATCGAAATAAACAACATTTAGTTTCTTCGGATGTTTTTTTCTCTCGACTTGACGTTATTTTGGACAGAAAAATTACTCTAAATATTTTAATCTGGACTTATCAAGCAGCAGTGAGCTTTCGGAATAAACCTCTAACTATTGTTCTTTTTTGGACAGCCTAGCGATCCCGTACGTTGTCGTTTTTTCAGCCATATAGCTTACCATTTTTTTTATATAAAAAAAAGGAAAGACAAAAGAAAGAAAGACAAAAAACCCCAAAACTATGCGAACCTGTACTTGGTCCCATTTCAAGGGTTTCCATTCCCATCGTAGACCCCAGATTGATGAATTATGACAATATTATCGTCGGCAAAGATTAAATCTTAGTCTATAATGACCCAACTGGCTAGAGTCTACCACCTCTGCCAAAGTACCCCATCGTGAACCCAAGACAAATATGAGGCAATTACTACCACAGGAAGAACCAACTACATGTCGATCACTACTTATCAATGAAAATCAACTTGTACACCGATGCTGCTCGAAGCTAACCATGACCCTTGATTCTAAAGACTAGTAGTCTAGTATTGGTTTGAAGTGGTACCGGTAATATGTTATTGGTGTATGCGATGATGAACTATTCCTACCATCTGGTTATAGATAAAACACACCATAAATCAACATCCAACCTGTGAAAATGTCACCAAATTTTGTGGTGACGTTTCAGTGCAAAACAACGGGAAATGATGTAGAATTTCACGTGCACTGGTAAGGATCCTCCTTTAGCTCTTTCATGGAATGAATCCTGACATTTTATTTATAGACCCTAGGTGTGATATTTTTCAAAACTTGTATACGATTTCAAATACGCTTTTATTTAGTTTTCGTATTTACAGATTAACTTGTCAAAACTGTAATCTGTTACGTCAATGTTGTTGCGCTTTAATATTGTACCGTTAAAATCAAAGCGGGTCTGAGTTTTGCTGTTGTTGTAATTTGTTTTAATAATTAAAACTTGTAAAATGTTATTTCTTGATTAGTTTGAACTACTTTATAAAATGCGGATCTGTGAGACACGAATGTCCACTTTACAAATAATTTTAGTGCTAAAGTCAATGCCATTTTTTATGACATACTTCTCATTGCATTAAGAAATGACTTGTAAAATTTGAATTCAAAATGGCGTCTTATTGTGAGAAACAAAATAATTCAATGACAATATAGAAAAGCAAACATTCGGTAATCATTAATACAAAACACTGCATGTTCTGGTGTTAGGGGTCGAGACGGATCATTGATATGTGATCCACCCACAACGCATCACCAACTGAAGTATTTTAGGTGTACATAAATCTTGGCGACCCCCGTTGTAGCGACTAATTTTGCCAATCAGCGTCTTCGTGTGATGCTAATTCATAACACTGCAACTGTTTCTGTTATAGATGTCACTGTTTACTTGTCTTGTTATTGGATAGTTAGAGTATGCACAGCAGGCGATGGGGACGGGTAGTTTTCCGAGGGGGTACACGGATAACGAAATAAAGACGTTTTAAATAATCAGACATGATGAAGTTTGGTTTGAAGTTCCCCGCCACATCGTGTGTACAATCAAGAAAACGGGATTATGGATGTTTGTATGTCGTAGTCGAACACAGTTTATACGAATTGATCAACACAGACTGTATGATTAAGTGTGCTGTAATCAACAGTCACTGACACTTGCCTCTATGGAGTAACAGACTTTGGTGTGAACAAAGTTGTTATCAATCATATTTTTTCATTACGGTGACATCATGACAGTGCGTTGACCGGGATTTAGGGTAGACCAGAGACTGTAGACTGTGTAGTCTGGGTGCAAGACCTTGTCGTTTTGACTATAATTTTTTAAATTCTACAGCCTGTGCCGAGAGATGCTGTGAGATATCTGGATACCCTTTCGATACCCTTTTGTGTCCTTACCTACTTGTATCATTAAATTTATAACAAGTTTTAAAGGTTGACGGTCTAGCAATTCACGCTTTTCTTATCCAAATAACGGAACTGCCGATAGAGGGCCTCTGTGGTGTCAGCAGATGGTTTTTATGCTACATACATGATCTTATGTGTCAATTTCTACCATTTACTGCACGTGCCTGTTGTTTCCCGGTTTTTAGAATTTTCAGTTTTTTAGAAGATTCTCTTACTATTTATTTTCATTAATTTGTTGTTGATGTTGGGGATATGGGCTAAGCCTACTCGGCCATTGACTTCTGTTGCATGTACATGTATAGTAGTCTACCAGTAGAGCATTCACATTTCACCCCAAATTATTTTGCGTTTAGTGAGCGTCCCATGAAAGGGCCAACGTGCTAGATGTTTATAAACAGCCTAGATAAACACATTTGTATACATAGTTTGTAAGGACAGAGACAGAAAACTTGTGACGGCATAAAGTTTGTATAAAGCCAAAATGACAATTGCATTTATTCTTATGTATAACGTGGAGTCATTGTAATTGTATATTGATTCGTAATTCATGAGAGGACAACAGATTGTAAACAGCAGGGAAATCTATTCAGTATTAGTTTTCAAGATGTACAGTTTTATACCTAGCGCCAATCCTCCAAATCTACAGAATGGCATTTGAAGACCGCACTTACCACAGTTGCTCGTTTCGATCGATGATCGCAATTGATAAGCACAATACCACAACGTTTACAAACCCCCTGAATAATGGATCAACCAGTTTTTCGCCTTGCCCTTCATGTATGTTGAACTGAGGATGGAAGTGACTTTTTAGAATGTTTGAAAATTGTAAAATTTCGTAATCCGAAGTTCAAATTATACGCAGCCAGTAAACAGTTTAAAAACTCTTCGCCATTATTCTTTTATTTACATTGTATTCTGTGCTAATTGTAGCTTGAGGTAATAGGTTTTACTTTTACAGCTGATCACTGGATGTTAAATAAAATGGCAGACAATTTTGTTTTGTCAGGTTGTTTTGTTGGGCAAAGTTTCCTAAGCGTGTTTAATTACAATGTCCTCTGTTCGCGAAACATTTACCGTTTGGCATCGATTTGTAACAATCAGAAAGTGTAATAATTACTATTTTGTTTTGATTTTGTTTATGAGGGTCAAATTACACTTTCTACACCACTTTTTACACAACAAAACAATAATATTAAACCATCTTTAAAATAGAAATCCACTGAAGGTAACTGGTGGGTAATTTAATTTGGAAGAAGTCTTCACAAACACTAATTTAGAACCCATTAGGGAAAAACAAACCAATTTCATGTTACCGCAATGAACTTAAGATTTTTTCCCCATTAAGGTTGTAAAGTAGTTTTTAAAAGATTCTAATATTGTGTACTTTCCAAAAGTTAAGATTCTAGCAAATGAATGAAACAAGCAAAGTAACTAGCAAGCTATATCACTTCAAATCAATTTTCAAAACTCCCTTCCTTAATGGCTGGGGGGGGGGGTCTCTTACATATTACTTAACATATAGGCCTACATTGACAAGTCTTGTCGGAATTGTACCAATGACCGTACCTGCACTCATACAGCCGACTATGCAATGACTGTAAAATTAAAAGACGTAAACGTAGACATAGTCAGCTACAATGATAATGTAAACCCCATTTATTACATTCATCCCAGTCTTGCTGGCCCCCAAGTCCTGAGTTCACATTCCCTCGTTAACTGGAATTGTGGCTGTACCCACAGACCTACTTCTTGGGAATGTTACTTAGCAGCGAATGACAAATCTGCCCATTTATTGACACCAGTTTTGGCATGCGTATCAACCCGGACTGTATTTTGACGCAATTACAACATTCTGTGAATAACTGCAATAAACAGAGTGTAATGAACTAAAGAACATGGCCGCACCATAAATCAGCGTGTAAGGAAGCCGTCTGCATGACCAAAGATACTTCACGATGTTCGTATCGTTGTACGGAGCTCCATCAGTGCCGTAGAACTTCTTCATCAAGACGATTATTGAAATTAAGAAGTTGACTCATGATCTTAGTTTCAGTTAGTCTTTTTGAAGAGCTAATTCATCTGGAGCTCAGTAAATTATTTCGCAAAGCTGTTTGCTAATGTCTTCTCAGATTCACGTACTAATATTATGTTCAAAGTGTTCCACTGTCAATTTATGTATTTTTAAAGATTGCATCCATAATACAATAATGTGTTTTGGGTTGTATGTCACAAGTGATAAATCACAGTGTTATTCAGTATTGAACACGATCAAAGGGTACATGTATAAGCTACAACTTAAAATGGTTTTATGTCAAGAATATCTAAACATCTGCAATCAATAAAATAATTATATATATTATGTACATGGAAAATGTTAGCCAACGAGGGCTCTGTTTTGGGTGGAGTTTCAGTGGGTATGACTGGTTTCCCTTGTGGAGCGTTTAAAAGCACTGGAGTAGTGGGTGAGACATCAAAAGATAAACCTGTCAGTTTTTAAGTTGCATTTTTAACCACCAGTAGGCGATAGCTGTTATGCTATATCAATTATAAGCGTTGGTACACGTGACACATAGCCTAGACCAAGGTAAACCTTGTGTTGTTAAAGTAGGCCCCCTATTTCTTTCAAGGAAGCGACTAATTGGATGGTGGTTTGGTCAGATCAGTCTGCAACCAACGTTAATAAACCTCACCATAAGAGATATGAGCTGGTCACACGCATGCCGTGTTAGGGTTGGTGGTTTAGGTGAGAAGGGAACTAGATGGAGAAGGTGGTGGGGTATGAGCTGGTCACACGCATGTCATGTTAGAGTTAAGGTCAGATGAAGAGGGGAAAGGGTATGGATGCTGGACCCTTTCAGAGTTTACACGAAAGAATAGTCATGTAAGAATGTAAGGTTGTAAGGTTGTATGTAAGGTTGCTTGTACATTTCAACCACCCTTATTAAAGACTGAATGTGTTCTCGTAAAATCACCATGGTGTTGCAATCCTTTGAACATTTTTGTTTGAAGCTCTACTTCTGAGGTGTTCTTGATTTGAGTAATGAACTTGAACATGATCCAAGAAAATCCAAATTATTAAAAATACTTCTTGTATTGAATCCTTTTAGTTCTTCTTAAAAAAAACCATGCAAACGATACTGCAACAATATCAACGACTAAGGCTCCAGTCGATATCGAAATCACCTGCAGGCGAAACAGTTCACGGAAACTTACATCGAGGTCAAAGTTCACGTTTGACCAACTATTTGTTTAATGCATTTTGAAGATAAGGAAGCACATATATAGAAGTTAATTTCCCTACATTTTACTTATGTCGCCAATGGAATAACGGAAAGTGCCGTAGGCATTCAGTTTGTATGTTTGTATAGAAGGTCATGACCCATAAGGTCAGTGCCCGCTTTGCTAAAAGTTAATTGCTTTGTCTGATCAAAAAAATTAAGAAAGCACTCGTCGTCGAGGTGAATGTAGAGTTCATTTAAGACGTTAAAAATAAAACGATCGTTCTTAAAGCAATTGTTAAGTAAACAAAGCATTGAGTCGATCAGACAGTCTACTTTGGCCAACAAAGTATTTGCTCCAAAATGGTGGGGGACAGAAAAGGTCAGCCTTTCTGTTTGGCAGTCCCCTTTTCAAAATGTAACAAAGACACAATTACTGTCAGTCGTTTAAAGTTAAAATTGTAATGTAATTCATGGGCTTAAAAGAGTTACTTTTATTGTACCAATAGTGAGAACTGTCCCGTCTAAAATGCTGCCACGTGCGAGTAAAAAAAAGTCACCTAGAACTCCGACTCGGTTTGATCAGCCGCTTCGATAGTAGGCACCTTACAGACTTTGTTTTTCTCAACTCGACGTTTTCTTGAAATCAATTCAAATAATTGACTGTGTGTTTAGCGAATACTCTCCCCAAAACGAGCGCCAAGCAGGCCCTTTATATGCCTGGAAAGTCTCTGGAAGCTCGGGCGCTCATTATTATTAGTTTTCACATTTTGTTTTCATGCATGATTTATAATGTTGGAGACAATTAGGCAGACGGATATTCCACTGATGTACGTGCCAGCTGGTCGGGCAACCAGTGTCTTTATGAGGGGTTTCCGATTTGGTTGATTATCCCAAACCACCGACAAATTCATATCATTACCCCAATAAATCCACAGAAATCTCTGAAGGGGAAAGCCACAGCTACGCCACCCTGACTCAAGACAACAAGGACGACGATTGTGCTCATTTAGGCCCAAGCTCCCTCCTTCGTTTCCCTCCTCTTATTATTGTTTCATTTCCACTCTGATTTCATTATTAATGGATGGCTTTGAAGATCGTGATGATTGATCTGCTTTCTTAAGTTCACCATGCTAGAACCTAACATGGTGGTGGTGGGTTTGGGGTGTTCTGAAAAACAAATTTTTCTGAAATGTGTTGTGTTGGAATCTAATCACAATTTGAATCAGTAGCAACTGCATGAGTATCGGTACCAGTCTTTGCATTTTGAGACAAGCATTAAACACATCATTATTACCCAGAATTTTATAAGATACAAAAGAAAAACTTCTAAAATATATCGTATACATGTATATACACAGAAAATGACACCATATTAGAACAAAATCTATTTTTTAATTACTTACTGAGAGTATACGTAAAAAATTTCACTTTGGATCTCTCTTTTTCACTCATCTGTTTTTCACTTGGACATTAGACCGTGTCCAACACGGAAGAAGGAGATAGTCCAATAATTATTCCATTTCATAGATTTCATTTCATAGATGTCTATGACGTCTATTATGTCTATACATGTATATGTTATAGATGGTTACGGCTACGGCAACGGCTACGGCTGGAGCGCCGCGTCATCACGTGTTGAAGTAACAATTATAGCCGTAGCCGTGTTGAAGCCGCCAATTTGAATATGGCCTTAGTCTTGATTCTAGACGTTCACACCGTTGTGCTTTATCATAAACCATAGAGATATTTACAAGTCATATATAAATATATACATATTTTTTTCAACGGGGTAAAGCAAGTAGGGCATTTACTTTCTTGCAGTAAAGATAAATAACTGATTGGAAGAGTGGCCAAAGTCGACTCGTATACGAAACGAGTAACATAACAAAAATGTGTTTCAAACATTGCGAATTACAATTGATTGACCACTACCAAAAAAGTATCCTAACAACAAAAACATAAATACTTTCCCCCTTAATTATTTTGAATTAATCGTCACAATTTCCGACAAGATGATTCTCCTTAAACAAGCTTGATAAAAGGCACAATCTCGCATTGTTTAACATAATAGATAATAAGTAAATTTATACATTATCATAATATTTACATTCAAATGGGTTATCTTAATGAAAGTGATGATACATTGCTCACTGTAAAAACTGAACGCATTGTCAATACCATTTTGTTCATCAGTAGAATTTGTGCAGTTACTCTTTAGTTTGTAAAGTAATTTGTATCTTCTATTGCGGGGGATAATGGGATAGTTGTTTCTGTTTCTCTCGGACCTGTTACTTGTTTTCTTGGGCGAGTTAATGTGAACATTTTACAAGACATCTTGACTTGCTTAGTTTCCTTCACAACTTGCATGTAAATTGTATCATTTGCTATACAACATTGGCATTATTTTTCGCAAGTACACTGTAGACATGTAGGGCATATGTAAGTAGGAATACTGTCTCTCAATTTATTTAATTTCCACATGTAGACAATAAATTGATCATTTGTTTACAACGTGTGTATAAATAAACGAAGATGGTTGCAAGACATCATCTATACGTTACAAAACTGAAAGACAGTTTCCCCCTGCTTCTTTCTGTTTTGGAAGGTTTCGTTTACTTACCCCGATACTTAACATTACCCAAATGCATAACATTTTGGTAACATTAAAATACCTCGAAGGGACAAGCGAATTGAACACGGTAAAAGACAAATGGGTTAATAAAAAAATATATATATATAGCCTTAAAAGTTATAATATAAAAATAGTATGTAAATTAATTGTTCATAATATAAGATTAAATTGTACGTTTTTTTTGTGTGGATTTAAATACATTGCATGTCATCATATGTCAATTGCTGTTTTTAAAAACCGGAAACCATTTCCAAATGAGACATTTTAAAACCGTTGTTTCTCGAACATCGTATTTATATAATAGCACAAAATACATGTATCACATGAATCAAAATTCATTTTTTTCAAGCAATATGCACATAAATGTTATTTAGTTTAATCTTGAAAACAATAAACATTTACATGCACCAAATGTACACGACTCAAATAGTCGATAATAATACGGTGTCATAGGGGATTTTTATCCCCCGGTATGTCCCCAATACGGTAGAGGGAGAAAGGAAGTTGATTCAAAAGAGGGCGCTCTTCGACAAAATTTCTGCACAATATTCGCTCTATCGGGACATAATCTCCTACTACAAAGGCACAACAAATAGACAATGCCGGAGACAAAACGGTATTGGCTTGTCAAATATCATACCAAAAGAGGGCGTAGTCACAGCCATCAGGACTACGTCAAGATCATTGTACATGAAGTATAAAGTGCTCACATAATTTACTATGATAATTTTTCAAACATTTGAATAAAAAATTCAGTGGCAATAAGCTCACTCGAAAAAAACAGCAACGGTGTTAAAAGCCTTTTAAAGTTGAGTAAAACACATCACAAACAGTGATTCTTAAAGCAAACTGTAAAATATTCTCGTCTTCTATGTGATAGTATTTACAATATTCCCGTATGTTCGTATACCAGGCTACCTTTCTGCAGAGTTTTCGTTCCACGAATCTTTTTTAATGTCGATAATTGATATGCCATCTTCGGTAGTTTTGGAAACGTCTTCTTTCACTGTTAGTTTGGCCCGAGAATTCCCAATGCGGTTAGAGGATTTACAAGAACATGAAGCTGTTACTTCATCGAACATGTACTCGAGAAGTTGCAGGATGGTGAGGACACTGGCTCCAAGGAACAGACCAAAGTTACCTCCAAGGGTTGCTGTAGTGCAAAAAGGAATCAAGTATTGGAATTGGTTTATTTACATTCAATTCGTGGCCCTCTGGCCAAATTACTAAGAATTTTAGAATATAAAAACATTAAGATGGTACATTTAAAGCTACATATAAAACACTAAAACTTTGCTTTAAAAATCCTTAGAAATGAGAATTTGGGAAAGTTATGGTCCTGCCATAACAAATGAACACATTGAAATAAGTTAAAACAGTAGGAAAGATGTCGGCACCCAAAAGTTGTAAAAAGAAAATAGTTATGCTTAAAATGGTAGGCCTAACAATAATAATTTCAGATTAATATTGCGTCCATGATCCATTCCATAAAATGTACACAAGCGCATAACAGAAGTCAAGAACATTTAAAAATGCAACAACAGCAGAATGACAATGATTAAAATGCTTAAACCAGGAAAATCACAAAATGAGCAAAAACAAATTGGTAAAAAGCTAAGAAATACCACAATCGAAAAGAAGAAAAGAAACACAGGACGCTTACAGCGACAGGACTCTCCATACATTAAAAAGGCACTAACATTAAGACAGCTTAGATATATAAAATGTTCCTATACTAGGAAAGCAACAATAAAAGCAGAAAGTACACAATTAGTAACAAGCAATTGTTTAAAAAGATAAGCCACCATTTAAAAAAAGTATACAAATACATATTTAAACAGAAATACACAGTAGCCTATTGCAAATGCACTCAATTAAGAGTTTACAAAATCGATGAAATGTGGAATCGGGCTCTTTTCTAAATCGATTTGTCCTACAGGGAAGCAGTGAGAAAGACAGTGGGCTGCACAGATTCCTGCCATGTGAGTTTTTCTTGTTGGGTGGGATGAAATCTACTGTAACCCTTTAGTGAGGCCTGGTAACACTATGTTATTTATTTCACTGTTTTCTCCAAATCGCAATGCCCTCGGGAGTCGAAGTCCTTGATATCCTAGACTAGACCATTCCACATATCAAAGAGAGGGATCTTACCCAGCAGAGAAGGTACAGTCATCTCTGGTAGTTGTTCGACCACTTCGGAGTTCAAGGCTTCGTAGTAAACAGACAGGAGAACAAGATTGTTCCTTGAAGTGTAAGAGAAAAATATATCTGAGGTATTGACTGGACTTCAAATTAGGTTTGGGGTGGCTGTTTTGATTTTACGTGAGCCGTGAGCTCACATTTTGTCACTTTGTCAAGGAATCTGAATCCGAAATTAAGGCATTTCTGTTTGAGTACAATTTCGATTTTGGGCGGACGCCATCGTGTTCTATTGCTCCATGGCTAGCGCCCTCGCGTGTTATTTCCATGCCATGTTGAGTGGACATACCCGATAATGGCAAGGGTTTTCAGAAATTGTTTACGACAAAAAGGCAACAAAAAAATTAGTACCCAGACGTTTCGACCTTAGCAGAGTCTTTTTGGAAGATTTATAGGCTACCTCATCTTTTCTCATTTAGCCTTCGAGAAAGACTCTGCTATGGTCGAAACGTCAGGGCACTAACACAAGTGAATTTACAACATTTGGAGTGATAATACCCTCACATAAAAATGGACTCGTCAAGGCAGTCTCATTGGCCTGCCGCCTGCAGCTGCAACAACCGTTTTCAAATCATGCACGCATGCAAGGGGAGACGCATTCGCACATGTACTTCAGCTATGACTGTACATACGTTTGCACAAGGGGAGCGGGGGCCTACATGAAACTTCGAACTGTCCACGTGGCGAGAGTCGAATGGAATTATTTCCAACTACTTACTCTATGTAATCAACAGTAAAGTTGTGTTCGGTCTGACTGTATATTTGCTGCATGTACTTAGCCCGGAGTTTGACGTTGGTGGCAGTGAATGGGTAATTCTCGACATTACACGGGGAATCACAGTCACAAGTGTGTTCTATGTCACCTGTCACCGCTTGTACTGTGAAAGAGAAACAAATTCATTTTATTTTCAGTCAGAAAGTCATATTTGGTGATAATGCCTAGATACCGTGAGTTTGAATGATTTTAATTTGGGATTCCCTTCTATTTCCTCATTCAAGAAAAAAAAAACGCGTCAATGAATTATTCATGGTCAGTAATTGCTTGAATTACAGGGACATCCCTAACTTCAATATTGACGTAAATTTTGACTAGTCCTATTCGCAAATATTGACGTCAAAGGCGTAAAACTTGATGTCTATATTCGAGACTTATGCCAAACTTGTGACATGCATGAGTCAATATTGCTGATGTAAATATTTGTTACTGGGACCAATTGATGGCACCTTTTTTTGAAACAACAAAACAATGATCTAATATGGAGATGAAGCAGACTGCACCACAGGGCCAAGGTTGAGCGGAGTTTCTAAGCATGGCCATGATCATCGACCCAACTTTATGGCTCTTATCTCGGAAGTCTGCTCTTACGGTCACTTTCCGCTTTATAAATAGTCAGCACAACATTTCTGCGCTAGCTTTGAAGGAAATAGTAACAATGCTATAGTATACACATACACACAAAACAATTCTTTGATGACATGTGGACTTTTATACGCTTCGTTTATTCAGCGTAGATTTCTTGCTATTATGTGTCAAGTTATTGTCTTGCGGGAAGCAGAGCCACGTCATTGGGCAGAATTAAGCGCCTGATAGTGTGTTGTCTTAAAAAATGGACAAAGAGAGACTTTACGGGACTCTAGGTGGCAGCAGACTTACCAGGTAAATCCATTGTTCTTGGAAATGTGAGCATGCTCAGAACAACGTAAACAATGGAACTAAGTCTGTGGCCATCTAACGTTCAAAAGTCTCCCATTATCCACGTTTTATAACAACGCAGAAACTAGTTTCGAGATATATGGAGGTTTAAGCCGCAGTTACCAAAGTAACTATTTTTTTACAGAATGATAACTTTCAATTATGCCAGGCGTAAAGCTACAAGAATGAAAAGGTTATACTCCAACCTAGGACGACGTGGGCACACTCATGCGTCTCTGCTGGGTTGCAAACCGGATAGGGTCCGGGCTGTTCCACCAGCTTGCACCCACACTCTTCAAATATAAGTTTAGTCTCGCATTCGATACGACAGGCCTGGAGTGAGTAGTGTTCGTAGTATGATGTCTGTATGCTTCCATCTTCTTTGCAGGTGGTATAAGGTGAAGGAAGGCTGGTAATCTGGAAGCATTGCGAGAATGTTAGATAACCATTAGCTGTAGTAATGACTCGATTTTAAATACAAATTACTAACTTGTTTTAAGTTATTATCAATTTGTTGTTTCGAATTAATTATTCTTTATAACGAAAATGTCCTTCACAAATAATAATGTGCAAATACGAATGACTTCGGTTTGTTACAAATCTGCAATCACCATTATTTACACACTAAGCTTAACAATAACTGATTTTTAATTACTAACTTCCACTTCGTTATTTCAATAATCAATCCAAAAGGGTGATTATTTCTTCCTGATGGAAAAATAGATTGTGATGTAGTAAGCATTTTTATTTTTAAATCTGACAAGAGGAGCAAGGAAAAGTTCAGGTCAGAAGAAAAATTGTGAATAAACACACAACTCAGATGTGCTCTTAGTGCCTTGTCAAACGAGGCAACTTTCCCAGGCAACTTGGAGGCAACCAACTGCAGTGCTTGCTACAGTAACACTTTTAGTAGCACAGGAGTAATTGTTCAAACAATGTATTACGATCCCTGACCAAAATATGTGAACATTGAAATGTGAATGCCTTTTCTTATTGAAAATTACATGGAACTGACTGCCTGTAAATTACCCCGTGTGACATGGCCCTCATGTCCAAGCTGTGTATGTCAGAAACTACATCCATAAAATATAACTCATCATTGGTGCCAGATTACGGCCAATACTGTCAAAACAAAAAGTCACCATAATGATAAATAATTAGTTGCTGTTACCGGACGAGTTTAACCATCATGTAAATACACAAATCTAGCTCGATTGTCCTCATTCAACTTTAATTAATTGTTCACCTGTACGTTCTTAGTAAATGTGTCCGTATCTGGGTCCCCCGTGCTACACTTTGGGACGTTGTGACGTCATGAATGAAATGACTGGTGCGCACACAGCCATATTCTGTGTCAGGTACGCGGACTGAAACAGAGGACCTTAAAAAAGCCAACCTACCGTCTCATGGCGCACAGCAACGAATGTGTGATGACCAGGCCCGGCACCGTGTCCTAACTCCTTGACGTATGGAGGGACAGTTGGATGATGCAGTATCCATTTAATTCCCGCATCTTCGGCTGCTCCGTCGAGGTCATTGGTTGGCGTGTACTCGTCCTCTTCAATATTCAAGGTTAACTTTAAACCATTGGCTGCAGAAACATTTCAATGAAGGAACCATTAGTTTGAGTATTAACTGTGTACCAGTGTCAGTACCAGTGTCACGGGGGGGGGGGTGTTGATCCCCAGTGTGTGTGTCCCCCCATACCGTAAATTACCAATTACTGAATGAAATTGATTCAAACGAGGGCATTAGCAGACGAAACTCTACTCGATCTGCCGATTAAAATGCACATTACCCAGTATAATAAAAATGCACATTACCTAGTATAACAAACAGGAAACTGACTTCCAACATCAAGGCGCAACCAATGTTTATTGTGGTGATGACGTCACCATGATGACGTCACCACAAACCCCTGCTCTGATAAGTGTTGAGTTTTAAATACAGAGTTTTTCAATTCTCTTATTGCTACTTCATTTGGTAAAGAAAGACATGCGATTTTTACAATTTGACTTGAACTGAATGAGGTTTACCTGCACCAGCCGATACCGTTGAATGAGTGGTTATGTTCAAGTCAACGTGGTTGAAGGTGTAGCAGTTTCCAAGATGGGAGAACACATGATGGAAGTCGGCTGCTGAGCAGTTCTGTCCCTGCCAATAACACTGTCATCACAAACACACACAACATAATCTCATTAGAAAGAAGGGTGACATCTGATAACAACTATTTGTGAAACAAAAATAGTAAATATATCTGTTGATGTACAAGAAGAATCGTAAGACCTAATCAATCACTTGAACGTTCAGCTCATATTATGGTTTGCGTAGAGAAAACGATGACGATAATGCATGGATTTGACTACTTTAAGCAGGAAAGAAAAGAACAGAATATCGGACAAGAGAAAATAAGTTCGCTTATATCTAATAAACCAAATTTTAAAAAATAATAAATTGCCCAAACTATGAAATCTCCAGTTCTTACACCATAAGGGTTAAGTTTATCTTCAGTACATTTGGTCAAAATGTTCATCCTCTCAAAATTCTTAGTACACTCTAAAAAATAATCGCTCAACATTGGGCAACATTCTTACCTTTTCGGTATTTAAAAGGGAACATGGTCTTTCACTTGTGTAAAATTCTTGCACACCATCCAAAGTGTAAAAAAGTACCCATTATTGTGTAATTGTTAATACCAACATGTGCAATATCTTTAGCACAGCACTGTTGGGTAAGAAGTTTACCCATGTGACGACCATGTTCCCTTTTTACTCCAAAATAGTGTAAACTTTACCCAACCCTCATTTTACCCAGATGTTGTGTTATTTTCTTACCCAATAATTGGGTTATATTACTTTACCCAGCACTGTTGTGTAGTTAATTTACTCCTCACTTGTGTTGCTTTTAAATCAGTTGTTGTGCACAAACTAATAATACTTAGCTGTGTTCCTTTTGAAAGGGCTGTTTTGTTTGTTT
This sequence comes from Pisaster brevispinus, assembly GCA_023634235.1. NCBI lineage: Eukaryota > Metazoa > Echinodermata > Asteroidea > Forcipulatida > Asteriidae > Pisaster > Pisaster brevispinus. The sequence goes on from JAMKCF010000004.1 coordinate 17,229,558, forward strand.
GTTTGTTTGTTTGTTTGTTGGGGTGTTGGGGTGTTTGTTTGTTTGTTGGGGTGTTGGGGTGTTTGTTTGTTTGTTTGTTTGTTGGGGTGTTTGTTTGTTTGTTTGTTTTTTATACAAACTAAGAGTATATTAACACTTTTATTCAACTCTGATTCAACAACATGAAAAGGATTGGGGAGGGGGAGGTCAGCAAAGAAACACTAACGTTACCCATTCACATCGTTCGGTGTATTTTTGTTCAACTGAAACACTTTTGTGCGAACAGAATTGAACTGTACCGTACAATTTCTGATAAAACTATAATACAGCCAGATATACTTGGGGTAAAGGTGACCGAAAAATAGGGTTGAAAACGAACATTAACAAAATTCTTGCGAGCAGAAAGGGAACAATCTCTTCTTTGAAGCAGTGTTGGCTCTGAAAAGAGCCGGTTGGTTTTGCCAGACCTGTTATTGACGGTTCAGACTGCCCGTGATGATATCTTTGTGTTGCAAAGTCAATGAGGGTAGCAGTCCAAGGCTTTCCGGTGTAGATAATGCCTTACCCCCTTCAACAATGGGGCGCCGTTTGTCATTTAATTGGTTAGCGTTTTTTGGACATGTTTTTACCATGGTTTGTAACAATTAGATGTAAACCATAGAAATTGCTGCGATTTTTTGTGTGGTTTACATACCATGAATATACAGTCAAAGCTTAAAAATTATGGTTTATAACCATGAAAATTTTAAGCACCTTCAAAACATAACCATTAAAATTTAAGCAAATTCAAAACATGGTTTATGCACCATGAACATTCTAGCATTATGGCTTACAAACCATGGTTTATAGACCATGAAAACTCTGGCATCTTAAAACATGGTTTATAAACCATGACAATTTTAAGCACCTTCAAAATTCCACCAAAATTCCCTTTTGGCAGCTCTGGTTCCGTGAACATTAGACATCAACGACCTGCAACATTAGAATGACGTCCACCCATCGTTCTTTGATTACGATATGTGCCTGAGACTTGCCTTGTCCATATGTATGGTACACGTTGCATTATGGGTAAAATGTTTCCACGAGGAGCACTTTACCCCCATTTTCATTTACTTCTTACCATTTGTTTTGCAAAAGTTACACTGCTTGAGGTTAAAAACACTGTTGTATTACCCACTTCATGAGTGATTTGAACCTCTGTGTTGTGCAATTTAATTTCCTCTCCAACTTGGGTACTGTATTACCTTTTCCTTGTGTATTTTATTTTACACAAGTGAGGGTTACAACAAAAATTGTCGTTCTACTCAAAAATGATCAAAAGTTACACAACATTTGTAGCCAGCAGTTTTACACAGCAACATTTTACACTTCTTTTTAAGAGTGTAGTATGTCAAAGTTGATTACAAAAAGATCAAAAACAATATGATTGATACTCTTGCTTTAAATTAATCAAACATGTGTTGGCTTAATTTGGGGACGCTCTGAATAGACTGTGTATCTATGTTGAATTTGAAATTTTGCATTACGTTTCTTTTGAAAATTATGGGATTTGGAATGGATGAACAAAAAGATATGTAAAGAAAGAGTAACTTCAACATTGAAATTACCAGTTTGTCATTTCGCGATCGACTACCTAAACGTAGACGAAAATGGCTCTTCTTGAAAACTTGATTGAGTGCTGACATTAAGAGACTAAAAGATTTATATTGCAAACAAATCTTAAAATGTTCTTAAACAGGACGTTTCGACGAGTCCGGCCCTTCGCGAAAACGGCGATGAAAAGAGTCAGGCCTCGGTTCAATTTGCCATTTATTAAGACTGTTTGAACCGCGATAAAGGCCTACAGTCAAGACACCTTTTGAGGTCAAATCTGATTCTTAACCTTACCTCTACTATCATGTCTTCCAACTGGTGTCCTGTTCGATTGGTGAAATCGGTCATGTCGTAGTCGTCGTCGATCTCAAGAGCTGACCAATCAACGGCGGCCAATTTATTCTTGAATTCTTCGTTGTACAAATGAGGATTAAGGAGATTATGATCCTCATCGATAATCCCTGGGAGGAGATAAACGGATAAAAAATTGTTGAACTCGATTACATTTTAACGTAAATTATTTTGAACTGGGCAAGGTCGAAAGTTCATTGAATGTTGTAACGACAGATGCATTTCGAAGTACGCTCGCTCCCTAGCAACATCGCCCCAACAAAGTCGCCAAACAATGTCGCACCCAATAGCTCACACCGAACTGTGACCATCTTGTCCCAGACAATATCTGCTATAGGCAAAGTCGCCCCAATAGTCTGATAATTAAACGCTGACAAATTTTTAGTTATTTAGTTATAAAGTCATTTATTAACAAAGCAGCTGTAAAAACAAAAGCTAGCATTATAGGCCTACAAATATTATTTGTTTAACCATTCAATATTTTTGCTTAAAGTTCCACTTTTACTACATTCCCAAAATAAATGTCAAAGTCTTTCGGCGGGTTGTTCATTGCAAAAAAACAACAAATTAGAGTTTGTTTTCTATCAAATTAGTTTACATCCGCATTTATCTGGGGGTGAGCTTGCTGGGGCAACATTGGCAGGGGCAAGATTGTTGCAACCAGTGACGAGCTTGTTAAGGGGCGAATTAACAAATATTATATGTGAAAGTATAATCTAATTCTTTTCGAAACAGCAACAATTTTTTCTACGGGGGGCTTTCCTGGCCAAATAAAACTGTCGTTTCTACGGAGGAACACATAAGACCTAAATATTGACGTCAAATTTCAAGGGAAGATTTCACGACTTTCCCCCGAAGTCGCCAAATTTGACGTCAAATTTCAAGGTCTGTGAACGAGTTTCATGTCTGCGATTTTTCCCCGGTCGCGACTTCAATATTCAAGGGAAAAGAAATTCACGACTTTTCTCTTAAGTCGCGAAATTTGACGTCAATATTTAGGTCTTGTGTGTCCCTCCAGGACCACCATCCAGTTTACGCGTTTGCATTTTTCCTGAACAAGCCCCTTTTCAGTGCGCTTGGTATGCCGTTTCAGTGGCTTAATTAAGGGGGGGGGGGTACGGGGGCACTCCCATTTGGAACCCACCCCCATTTGGAACCCACCATTACGTAGACCAAGATCCAGTTTGCGCGAACGCCGCTGTGCCGTTTACTATTATTTTTAAAGATAATCTGACGTATGAGGTAAAAACAAATGCATTGTCTGCGTGTAGAATTTTTTTTATAAACGCTTATAACATCTAACATTTCATTCTGGTAATTTTAAAGCTCAAGAGTCCAGATGTTAAATGGGCACGGACATCAATTGGGGGTCACGTTGCCCCGTTTAGTTACGCCACAGTAAAAATGCAAAATAGTGTCAAAGAGTGTTGATTAGCTTCCATAATTTTGTTTATAACAATTCTTTATGTTTAATGGGAAACTACAGCGAGAGTGGTTTGATTTCTGATGCTTCAAAAATTCCTTCTCTTTGAAATTTCTCTTTCCCGAATAGTTTTTATTGATACTTTTAAATGGTACATGGGAGGCGAGTGAATTGTACTGAATTAGTTACAGGTATCTCTAATAACTTAATGACTGGATGGAGGAATGAACGATTCAAATGCTAACGGAACCATTTCAAAAGACACCGAGTCTTAACTTTGTATATATAAGTAACGTTCGCTCGAGTCTCGAAGACTCGAGGGTAGGCCTAATGACCCGACCTTCGTGATAATTGCAGTTTAATTACAACTTTTTTTTTGAAATCGATAGATGCCATCAAGAGCTCTCAAAGTCATATAAATTCATTAATGAAATTGATTTTTTTTTTAACACTTCGTAGGATAAATGGAAAGGTTGCTTAACTGTTGCATGTAGCTCTAAAATTGCCGCCAAGTGTAAAGCTTATAAGTTGTTCTGCATGTCGGGCATCACTAAGACACCAAATTTAAGGTTGGTTGAACAGACTAGTTATTGTGCCCGTAAACCCTCCGGGAACAGTTCAAAACGATTCACACGGAGTAACGCATGTGACTTTTTAAAACAATTATACTAATTAGGCCCTAAGTGAAGTTGATTTATATTAGGCTTGCGATTGTTTGACATCATTCACGGCTGTCCTTGTGGAGTATGTCAGCGTTCGGGCCAGTAAATATTTGAATTGAAGATGCCATACTAATTATTAATTCATGTGACTATTATTTCAATATATATAATGTACCTTGCTTTATCATACATTATAGCGCCTTTGCCACTCCTTAAGCTATGTGTCACAATAATGCTGAGAATACATTTTTGTCGGTAGTCCTTTAAAAGTAATGTTCAGGTACATGGGAGGCGAGTGGATTGTACTGAATCGTGAGTAACTCACTTTTTTTTTACCAGACTGGAAAGAGGTAAACTGCAGTTACCTGCGTTAATCAGGCACCAGTCTACTGAATAATTGGCCTCCATTTCAAGCGGAACACATTACCTGTTTTTCTCTCCCAACATTATATTGACATTATTTATTGACTCAATAGTTTGCCATTAAAGTAAAGCGTGAATTTCGGGTTTTTTTCAAAGTGGATTCTGGCATCTGCAAAACTAGAATGAAGCATTTAAGTCCAGCGACGATTTTTTGTCCTCTTTCCAGTCTGGTAAAACATGTAAGTTACTCATAGGGCCCTGAACTCAGCGTTTCGGCAATGTTAAAACTACCAAGCTCGTTTCCAACTTCTGAGTTAACAAAGAATGCAAATGCTTAGGTAGGCGTAATGAATAAATAATACGTGTAAGATAAAATACGGGGGAAAATAAAACTGACTTAGCCATAGCTCTAAAGAGATCACTCACTCCCTTGTTAAGTTTATACCAGTACAAATTCTGTAAAGATATATTTCAGGACTACACTGCAAAAAATAGAAGCAAACTAGAAACAAAAATAACATCTCTGAAGATCTCAAACATCTCAGTTACTTATTTGGATTATAACGATCGAAATAATCAGATATATGCCGCATTACGATTGCTTGCACAAAACATCTGGATTTTCCCGCAGTGTTTTCCCCATGAAGACCACATTGGGCCTATAAAGAATTATCACCATTTGGTTGATTGAAAAAGAAAGAAGAAGAAACATTATAACTGTCCAATTAATTTCTCATGCTTGGGTCGGCATTCTTTATATACCTGTAACCGACAGACGTGCAAACTCACCCAAATGCGTTCCCACATTTTTGATATCGCGAGGAGTTAGGAAGGACTCGCGATATTTGTTGAAGTTGCAGAGAGTGAAAGCTGGAAATGGTAACTCGGTTGTGTAATTGATGTCCACTTTATCAACGTGGTGCCATTCACAATAGCGGAGTAGAATGAGTACGGCTTGTTGCAGAAACAGCGTCATCGCAGTCACGGTAGCCACCAGCCATATCAGCCGACGAAGCACCCCTCCATCACCAGCGATGTGTTTCACACCGTGGAGATCGGACACATCCCGTGCCCATCGCCGGAGATGACATCGTGTGCGGCAAGTCATCCTCGTCCTCTCAAATCTGATCCTCCCTATGACGTCGAACGAGCATACGAGTCTATTACCACCCGTGATGTGCTCCGCTTGTTCGCACGAGTAGAGTTCATAAATATCAAAATATAGCAGCTCTTGACAGCGCAGGACTAATGGGCGGCATTTATAATCAGTGAGTCGATCGGTCTCCCATTTTCAACTGACTTGGTTGTGAGTCGGTCTCTCATTTTCAACTGGCTTGATTGTGAGTCGGTCTCTCATTTTCAACTGGCTTGATCGTGAGTCGGTCTCTCATTTTTAACTGGCTTGATTGTGAGTCGGTCTCTCGTTTTCAACTGGCTTGATTGTAAGTCGGTCTCTCGTTTGTAACTGGCTTGATCGTGAGTCGGTCTCTCGTTTCAACTGACTTGGTTGTGAGTCGGTCTCTCATTTTCAACTGGCTTGATTGTGAGTCGGTCTCTCGTTTTTAACTGGCTTGATCGTGAGTCGGTCTCTCGTTTTCAACTTGGCTTGGTTGTGAGTCGGTCTCTCATTTTCAACTGGCTTGATTGTGAGTCGGTCTCTCATTTTTAACTAGCCTTGATTGCAAGGCTGTGTGTAATAGTTTGCTTACTATAAAGCTAAAAATGTGCATAACCACAGCCGCACGAATGCGATGCCCGAATGCAATGCAACTCCTGTTCCGGTCCCCCCGACTGTCTTTAAATAGCACACCACGCTCTCACCCAAGGAAGCACACAAACGCTAGTTTCCACAGTCCCACACACACCGCTATTGTCCACACACCTCTATCGCCCACAATCCTAGCCCGTGAGCCGTTTCGCTCGGCCCCAGCGGCCTATCCAGGACCTCTGGGATGGGCTAATCAGCTTGCACAGATTCTTGTTCAGGAAGTACGTCATGCATGCAGTGCTTGCAGTGTGAGTGTGATGCATGATGGGACTGAACATTAACCAACGAGCGTGCTTGATACGTTTGCCCATCCCAGCGCCTTTGGTTTTAAGGCAAGGCGCTGGGGACGAGCGAAGTGCTAGGATTGTGGGCGATAGCGGTGTGTGGACAACAGCGTTGTGTGTGTGGGGCTGTGTACAGGCGCTGTGCCCTTACACATGCCAACTTACGGGGTACTTTTAACAATGGAACAATGGACCCCACAAGGCAATTTCAATAGGAACAATAGGGCCCCACAAGGGAATTCTTTAGAAAAGGGAACAATAGAACAACAATAGCAGTACCCCACAAACCGGATCCGTAAGGTTGGGTGTGTGTGCATGGTGAGAGTGCGGTGTGCTATTTTTTTTAGAGTCAGTCGGGGGACTGGGGTTGTATCGCATTCGGGCGGCTGAGGTTTAAGTATCCTTGCTCTATGGTTTTAGCTAGAGTACTTGTCTACACAGCCTTGATATCAAGGCTAATTTTCAACTGGCTTGATTGAGAGTCAGCCTCTCACTTTTGACAGGCCTAATTGATGACATTATGGGCAAAATAAAGAAACCCCATATTCAATGCCATTTTGCTTTTAGCAAGGGTGAGTTGATGAATGCCCTTTCATTACACAGTTTAATCAGGAAGTCTTACGCATGATCAAGTGCGTGTACGGTTAGTTTGCCAAAATAGTCCACTAGATCGCGTTAAACGTCGACTTGGTGCGTAAATAATAAACTCATAAATACCACAACCCACCGGAGCCAAGTGAACCCTGATTATTAATAATTTAAAAGTACAATTCTCAGGGCCGGATGTGAGAAACGCACCCTGCTTTATGTACACACAATTTTGCGTAGCTTTTCGCAATGTTTATTTTAAATTGAAACAAAACACAAATTTACATCATTCCGATCCACCTCCCTTCTATTATTTAATTATACATGGATGCTATGCAACGATGGCAACTAAACGAACGCAAATATGCTTACAGCAGTGCCTTAATGTCTACTGATTAAAAACCTTCAACCATTAGCTAAAAGCTTTGACAAATACATCGATTAGGCCTATACCCTTATTAAGCTTTTGTTTTATGGGCTACATGCCGGAGCTAACCGAAAGGAAATTTCAATTAACTAAAATTATTATTAAAAGGCCCTATAATGGCCTAAAAAGGTAGTGAGGGCAAAAATGTACAAACACTGTGAACCGGGGTCACGCGACTCTCTGGTCGAAAATATAAAGTAATAAACCACAAGAGAAATAAACCTTTATGGTTTATTAATCGATATTTAAAATAAAAAAGTCGCATCCCCTTAAGGTGGCCCCATGGCCCCTGCTTCCCAGGTTGTATTGTCAACTTGGGTGTAATCCCTGGCAACGACAGCAGGTTGCTTCTGTCTGGCACCCAACAAAGATATTGACAAAATAGGGAGACCGCCAACATAAGGGCTAAATAGTTGGTAGTGCCGGAACGTTAATTCGGATGTCACTGGTTCGAATCCCGCTTTAATAAAAATAAATAAATTATGTGTACAACCCAAAGTTACTTGAACATATATAACTCGTATAAGCCTACACCTTGAAATCACTCATTTTTTTCCAGAACGAAGATATTTAACTTTCTGGACTCTTATACCAAAGCTATACAAACCATAAATCTACAAAATTGATAAAAACGGACGGACAGTGCCAAACCATTATGACCTTTTATTTTTAGTGCAACTGAATGTTTGCATAGTTTGCTCCGAGTCTACTTATCTTTAAATTTGGTTACTTTTGAAACTGTTGTATGGTCCGTTACTTAAGAACTTTTTCTCCGGACGAATTTTTGACAGATGTTTCAAAACGAAAAACATACAAAAACTGAAATCGTTCAACAACACGAGTTGTGTATTAATCAGTGTCAAGTAGCTTACTGTCGTCATGTCGATCATTTTATTTACCAAAGTAGCGCCCTTTTACTTAGACAAAAGGAAGACAAGGTTCGCGGAGGGGATTTGATTGGACAAACCACTTTTGGAAGAGCTGTGTACTAGCATGTACATGTACATGTACGCTAAGTCAACGCCATCGACTGTCATGTTGAGTTAATGTGTCATTTTAGTGACCATGGTGACGATCTTCTTCTTTGTTGGCAGCAGAAGATTGACCATCGTTTTGTTTTTCTTTCTCTCTCGTTATTCTGTTTATTTTATAGTCATCAACAACTGTCAGTCATACCAACAAATACATTAAAATAATAATCGGATTAACCTTTGACAGAACGACCATTACCGATAAGGACATTCGATAAAAACAAACTAAATTAAATCAAATTAATATTTAAAAAATAAATATACAAATTAAAGTAATAATAAAAAAAAAAAAGATATTTATAAAGCGCCAAATTGCCATAATGGCCTCAAAGCGCTAACTACAAAGGTAAAAAAGCAATTTCCAAATTACAACATGACAATACAGAGGGTTTCCGAGGAATACAATTTAAAAAGACAATTTCAAAAATTTGTTTAAGGCAGTTTAATGCAGTGACAAAATTGTCACTTGAAAAGGTTTAAAGGCAAGTTATACCTCTGGTTTTTGGAACCGGTCGATTTTAATCCTATATAAATGTAGATGTGCACAATAAAACTAACCTGTGGAAATTTCATTTCAAAAGGTGGTCGCGCTTTCGAGATATCGCCGAAAACCCGGAGCGAAAATGTCCACGCATGAAGAATAATCCCAATCTGAGAAACGTTTATGACCGTATTCGCTTCTCAGACTCAAATTTTGGGGCATAAAAACTGATATCTTTTCACAAAACCACATTACTTCTCAAAATGCTTTTAACTATCGAAAGCTATACTGTAGGCTTCCAACCAATACGTTTTTATTGCCATTGATTTTAAGTGTGCTTACCAAACGTATATCTTCCCTTATAAGTAACCGAGTCCTAAGTGAAGTCGGTTTTAGAACCGTCGAAGGCAATTTTGCTTCTGATATTCCAGATTTGACGAAACATCTTGCACTGGTTTGAAAGAGGAAAGGAAATGTTAAATTCAAATTTTGTGATGCACTCATTTTCTCATAGATATAGTCCTGGGCGAAAAATTACAATTCTCTAACCTCACGTTAAAAAATGGTGTAAATTGCCATTGTATTTGATACTCCTCCAGTGCAAATTTTGTTAAACCCAAAACATTCGGTGACATCATTCTGAGGAAAATGGGTCTGTACATTTTTGTACGGGGATGCTTTGGTTCATAATTGACTTTTTCAGAGCGAAGTTTAAAAACATGACGTCCATTGGATTTCAACAATCTTTACATTCCAAGGAGGAATTTTTCGTCAGTCAAAAGGTCAAATTCAAGCCCGTTTGGATTGTATAATTGAAAGTCAGTTGTGAATCAAATAATTAATGGTAATAAAAACGTATTGGTTAGAAGTACAACAGCTTTAATAAGATAAAGCATTGTGAGGATCATTTCACTTCGAAGTGATGTGGTTATGGAAAAAGACATCAGTTTTTATCCTCCAAAATTTGAATCTGAGAAACGTTTCTGTTAGAAACGTTTCTCAGATTGTGTGTTCAAAATAACGGATTATTTTTCCTCTGTGGACGTAACCGTTCCAGATATTCGGTGATACCTCATACACACTACCAACGTTTGAAATTAAATTATCACAGGTTAGTTTGATTGCATATGTCTACATTTATATACGATTAAAATAATTGAACGGTTCCAAAAACCAAAGGTAAACTTTGCCTTTAAAAACATTCAGTTTGGTCGCCAAAGGCAACATTACATTGAATTTGCAATTTAAGAAATTGCATCCCAAATCTTAGATATGGTTGAGAAAAGGTGGACCAATAAACAGTAAACAATAAATTATACAACAAAAGTACACACTAAATGTCGACTATAAAAAATAATATGAAAATTTTGTTCAAAAATCTCACAGGGAACTTCGTGTAATACAAAGATGAACGTTTAGATTAAACAAGCAGCAACGGAATGCAGCATAACATTGTATGCCCCCATTTATACCAAAAAGTACATTTATATTCAACAAAAAACAATGAAACCAGTAATCAAATGCCTGCCCTCAGGTACATAAACAGTATATATTGTTATTACATATAGACATATGCAGCTAAAATGAAAACAGTCAACAGTTTTAATTGCTTAGTTTAACCATGTATACGAACATTAGGAGTTGTCAAATATGTAAGTTACGTAACAGGCCCATTACTATCTCCTCTGGTTTTAGGAAACCATTTTGTTGCATACATTCTGAGTTCGGAGGGATTATGAATTGATTAGAAACCATTCTGACGTGTCTCGTTTTGTAGTCAGTTACAGACCGTGGCTCATTGAACAGGGTCTATTCTTTTGGACTAGGGAGAAATCCACATCTTCTATACCAACGATTCTCCCCTTTTAATTCTGAGGTGGGAAATGTCTGTCTATTCAATCTGCATCATTCCTAACACATTCCTAACATTCATTCAAAATGAGAACAAAACTAAGTTTGTAACTAAGAAAACAGTGTGTTTAAAAATAGTCTTGATTTATTCATTGGATCATGTACTACATACAATCAGCCTGATAATTGTTTTCAATTGTCTTGAGCAAAAACGTTTGTAAAAAAAAAATTAAAAAAAATGAATACAAATACATTCAATTAACTAATAAATTACTACATTAATAAAAAAAAAGAAAGGAAGAGGCGGAGTCCCTAGAAATGTTGTGATTTTGAAATCTCATGACCGAAAACTTACCCAAATGAATTCCAACATTTACGAGGTCGCTTGGGGTTAGGGCCGACTCGCGGTATTTGTTGAAGTTACACACCGTGAGCGCCGGGAAATCGAGCTGAGTTGTAAAATTGATATCAACTCTCACGATGTAGTTCCAGTTGAAATATGAAATTAAGGCAAGGGTTACTTGGACTAGAAATACTGTGATTGCAGCGAGGGTAGCCACGGACCATATCAAACGGCGAGCAATCCCACCGTCACCCGCAACGTGTTTCACGCCGTGGAGATCAGACACTTTCTGCGCCCAGTGCCGAAAGTAACAGCGTTTGTAACAGCCCATCTTTGCTTTTCACTTTGGTTTCTCCAGTAAAAAGAGTCGGTGTGACCGGGAAGTCCTGGATGGCTGATGAGGGCTGGGGCCAAGGTGGCGTTACCCGTTCCGATTGTCAGTTTATGATGTCGTGGCGGTTTCGTGTGTGCCGTATCGCTATTAATTGCATGAGTGTGGCTTGGAGTCGATGGTTGCATACAGAAAGACGGACGATTGTCAATCAATTAATGCTAATGAAAAATTGCTGTTTATCCACTCCGTACTGTCAACATCAAAACCCAAGGGTAGCAAAGATAAACCACGTCACCTTATACAATGTTAATCAAATGGAAAACCAAGGCCATTGATGCCATCAGCAACACCTCCATAATCAAAGGGAAGCCAGCGATTCGCAACCATGGTTACCGCCCAACTAAGGGCTCTTGATACCAAGTTTATACCCCCAAAACGTGCCATGAGACTGCCATGATCTTGGTTTGTTCACGTCCATACAGTGCAGAATTGTAATCACTATCCTCCTCGTACATCATGATCGACATTCGAATTCTCATTGATACACCGGCCACCTTACACCTTAATATTCAGAAATTTCATTCCGTAGTTTTTTCCAGTGGTCTGGTTGATGTTAAGTATTTTATTGTTTTCCCACTTGCAAAGCCCAGAGCTACCAAGATGTAACTCTCTGACAAGTGTCTAGGCGGGGGAGAGTGAGCAAAAATAAATAAATAAATAAAATAAATGCCACACAACAAAAATTGCGACGGACAAATAATCTGAATAAAGGTGGCACATTATGGAACACCATAACTACGTGCAATAATGCTATTTAGTCCGGTGGCTTAAGGAAATAATCGTGAAACGCTGCATGGAAGCACCAGCTTTGCGCACTTGTTTTAAGGGTCACAAATAATCATATTAGAGGGTGGTGCCCGGTCTGTCACGTCCAGGTCAAGATGGCCGACAATTTTCAAAATGGCCACCCGTTATCCTATAAAATATAATTTATTATGCCATGTTTACTACCTATTTGCATGTTATGCTTATTTAAAACAATCTAAAATGAGGTTCCATACCTAGATAAGCAGTTAATGCTTAAACAAACCTTTATTTACGTAAATCCAAGATGGCGGCTATATTGTATGGCAATCTGGCCTATAACAATTTGAATAATTTCAATGCGTTTCTTATGGGGTTACTGTTGTAAGAGAGTTGTCTTTATGTAGTGCATTTACAGGTATCTTCATGAGTTTGTGGGGACAGCTATTGTTCCTGACATCATAGTTAATCAAATATCACCATGCTATTGTCAGCTGTCGTCTAACGACAGCTGACAATAGCATTAACTAACTTGCTTAATTGTACCTGATAACTACATGTTCAAAATGCGAAATGAAAAACAACATATTTTTTAGGTCGGAATGTTTAAACAGAAAAGGTGATGATGTGGTTCGGTCTCGTTTTTGGTTGGAGGTGGTAAGCACTAAAACCCGGGTTTGCAGTCATATGTCTTCATTTATACAGCATTACACCTTGTGAAATTTGACCTCGGCCTGACCATGACCTAAGTCACCCAAACCGGACACCTCCTCTAGAATGGTTCTATGAGACTGTACAGTACAAAGTTTGGCGATTTAATCCACCGAGTCACGATCTTGCCCAAAATTGGCCCTAAGCCACCGGACTATATGGTCATCAGGTAGGGGGAAATGACCAGCTTTGCCAATTTGAAGACAATGAAAACCTCCAGTAGTCTAGACCTCTATATTTACTTGAGGACGTTTCATGATACGAAACCGATTTTCTACCATCAGTAAATAGGCCAGACTTACACGCTTTTATTTCCGTCATGCCCTCACAGTTTTCTAAAAAAAATGATCCGAAAGATTACAAGTGTATACAACTTAATTACAACCAAAGGTCCAAGAAATCATAGGCCTACCTTGTGACTCCCAGCTGCCCCCCATTAAAATATGGACTTATGAGATTAAAAATGACCCGAGTAAAATGTTACATTTTGTAAGCATTAATGTGATAATTTCAATGTGTTTAAAACTAAATTTCCCTTTTTTCAGACAGACATAAATTTTACACTCACGTCATCTTATAACAATGTCATAACAAAAGCGCTGAAAAGGAGGCTTGTTTAAAAGAAATGCAAATGGAAACTACAATTTTCATTCACCAAAGTACCCCCTCGAAAAAAAAGAAAAAAAACCATTATTCATCGCCTTGTTCCCCCCTAAAGGTTTACACTGCTTTGGCGGCGCCTGGCCTACCTACTGGTCGAGAAACAAACTTAGCTTGGTGATTCAAATAAGACAACGAATAAAAACAAACATAAAAACACTCACCAAGATGAGTTCCAACATTCTTGATGTCATGCTCAGTTATAGCTGACTCACGATATTTGTTGAAATTGCAGACGGTAAACGCCGGGAAACTTATCTCACTTTTATACTCCACATCCACTTTCGTAACGTGGTTGGCCTCAATGAAGGAAATTAAGGTAAGTATGGACAGGTAGAGGAAGTATCCCAGAGCACCGAGGGTTGCTAAAGTCCAGATTCCACGCCGTATGTTCCCACCGTCACCTGCAATGTGCTTCAAGCCGTGTATATCGGCGGTATCGCGGGCCCATTCCTTCAGATAACAACGTTTGTAACATCCCATGATCGAAATGGAACTTCTCTGGGCCGTTTCCCCCTGATTCTCTGCCTCCACAAGGTTGTCCACTCGTTAATGAATTCAGTGGGAGTTACTGACTTATTGGGCCGCTCTGTGTTACCATGTTGGAGGTGGTACTTACTTCACTCATGCGTTCATCACATTGTACAATAGTCGACAAATCGATAATGATCAATGGTGGGGGATTAGTGGAATCATAAGCTCATAATAATCAGAGCTAGGTTACCGTTTCGTAAATAAAACATGTTTAGTTACAAGTTTACAGCAACATCAGAGATGCATCACAGTAAAAGAAGACCAAAATGTAGCAACTTATAAAGCAACAACCTTATTTTGGACAATAGGCGTTGATAGTTAATTGTAGTTAGCTAGCCAACCATAAAGAAAAAACACTAAATGAGTGATGAGGGCATAACAAAGTCATCCCCGTTAAACCAGCTGCGCATGCGTGTTGTATTGTGACTAAAAGCCCTTTGCACGTGTTAAACCCTTCTGCAAACATGAAATGTTGGAACAAGGATCTCTATTTGTCAAGTTTGCAAACATTTTTCAGTCATGTACCTATTTTTAAAATCATACTGTACGAAATGGAATTTAAAAGCTGAAACTAATAACACTCCCATTGGACTGGCAGTATGTAGAGCTAGCCTCTTTTCCACTTTTTTCAGAGGCTCTAAAAAGGTTCGCACTGTTGATCATCAGCTTTTCAGATTCCAACCAATTGCTCTGAAATAACTCGCTTTGTACTTGCCTACTTGCCTTTAGGCGTTGATAAGGGACTCCAAGATGCAACTGACGTCATTGTTAATGCAAATATTCATGGCTTTGATGTAAAATTCATGATTTTGTTCTAAATTTGATCATCTTTTACACTATCAATTTTCTAGCGTTAAAAATGGTTTTCTCATTCTTTTTTATTAGTTCAATAAAAATTTACACACAAAAGAGATCCTAAATAGATATGGAGAAGGCTAGACTGCTAGACTGCTTCCTATTAGAAATAATTGCACACAGCATCACAGTGTCCATTTTCTAGTTTTGCAAATGAATAGGAAAGGTCTTCATTGGGAATTTTAGCGCTTTATAAGCCAAACTATCATTGCAAATCACTGGTTCGTTTATTATTATTTAATATTTATTTGATATATTTCTGGTAATGCAACAAAGGATCCCTCAAAAGTGCCTCATAGAAACCCATCGGCCCGACGAAACCTGTGTGGCGAGAAGATGAAAACACCCCAACTGGGTTCAGATGGGGAGGAAACCCCAGCCAATAGGAAACTAAACCCAACAAACAAGTAATGTTGTAGTCTAAGGAGGGATTCGAACCGAGGATCCACGGAGGGTGAAAGAAGCCACAAAGTTAACGTGGTCCCTAGTCGTAAGGGGTTCAATACCTGTATCGATTGCCATTATACAACTACAACCAACCACGCCTGGGGGCACTCACCATAAATGTAAGGAGTACTAAATAATTCAGTTTGATAAATCAATACTTGCTGGAGGTGGACCTTTTGACGATCATTGGATCGAGAAAAGCAACGGGCTTGTAGGATTTCAGACAGAAATTGTAGTATTCTCTGAACTTTTAATCACTAACATCTCCCGTATAATCTTTTGAATTTTGTATCAAAAAAAGTTTTTATATTGCCAACTTTGGTTTCAACGATCACAACGTTTGTCTTGAATGGAACGTAATATAACCAACAACTAAAACTCTAACAAGCTTTCAACCCTTGCAAAAAACTTCCCCGTATTACATAAGAAATAGATTGATAAGAATATGTATAAAAAACAGTTCACATTATCAGATATATGAAGTTTTCTTGTATATTACATTTTTGTTTGTAAGAGTGTTGCGTCTCAGTGCGTTGAAAAAACTTTACAATTAGATCTGGCAATTCAACAAGACAAATAATCTGTAAAATTTAAAGTATCTTATGATTTATAATCTGTAAAATTAAATTATCTTGTAAGTTAAATTTGTTGTAAAACCGCTGGTAGTATCTGCTCGATTAAAGAACTCTCATCTGGCTTCATTTGTCAACGAAGGAAACAACTTTACAAGCATTGGCACAGGTAATATTTAATAAAATACCAATATTTAAAAAGTCAACAACATCTAATTCTATGGCAATATCAAACTACTTTTAATTTTTTTTAAAAGCATTTCAGAAGGTAAAGTTACAACAATTTTACTATAAGTCATAAATGTGCCTTCAAAAATAAAATGTAACGTAGATTTTTTTTTTGAGGGTCACGTCAGTTAACACCTTTAAAATTATAACCCTAAAACGTGTCCATCTTTATATCATGCAAAACAAACTAGTTATATCCATCTGATTCTCATAGATATCTGCATAAAACGTTTATATTTAAAATTTACAGAAAACTATCAATTTGCACAAATCTAGAACTGACAAATATGTTTTAAAAAATAACCCTTTCTAAAATACAGCTGCATGATTACAAAACACAACAGTTGATTAAAAAATGGTACAGATTATTGGTAACATTTTACTGTACGGTCAAGGTAACATTTTTTCAATGTTCTTGAATATAACTATTACATATTTTTTTTGACAACGATTTAAAAAAATACTATATATGAAGCCTTTAACATATCATAACAATTTTTCAATAATTAGGCCTATAATTTGTTTCTTCTTCAACACTAGTATCTTAAAGACAGTACAGGACTGATAACGGAAAAAATGTTAATTTAATCTGAAATCTGAGTGGTTTTAAAGATTATACAACTACAAATGCTCAATCTGAAATACAGCCAAAGTCAACACAGTACTATTTGAAGACCTCAACACTCATTGGTGATTGTTTTGATATTTTGAAAACGGGGCCTCCAATTTTGAAGAAATAATGTGTATTACCAAAACCAGCATGGGAATTAATTTGCTTTTCCTCTGAGCAATGAAGTCTTTTCCCCTTGAGCACGAAACAAGTGTTGTACAAGTTGATGTTAATACAAAACTGAGATTCAACATTTGAAACTGACCTGGCCGGCCCAATGCCATGGCTCTGCTTACCGCCGAATTCTGCGCTTACGGTCACCATTCTATGCTTACCATTCTACGCTTACTTTGCAGGCGCCGAAATTCTGCGCTAGTTGTTTAAGCGAAGAATGCCTAGTAACGTGGAGTACGCATGGACACAAGCAAAAATTCCCTGCTAACCAGTGAAATACGCTTTCAGTAAGCGCGGAATTCCCTTTCGTAAGCGCTGATTCTTTGCTTACGGTAAGCAGAGCCATGCAATTGGGCCCTGTTGATAACAAGATTCACATCTTCAAATGAAAGGTGTAACATTTACTAAAATCCCTGGTTGTATGGCTTCTGACTGACACCCCCGAACAACGATATTGACAAAATAAGGAGACCATCGCATCTTTCCCTTTGACAGGTACTTCTGAAGTTCTCCTCCTCAATGAAACTTAAACTCCAGCAGGTAGCGAATTCGGTTCTGACTCTCTTTATACACTAGATACTCGCTCTGTGAGAAACTACTGCAGTTAAATTTGGGTTGGCCAATCGGCTTACCCTGTGGCACAACCACCTTCTTGCCATCCAGCATAAGGTGAGCATCAAGTTTGGGATCTGGAGAGAAATGGAAGGGATGAACGAGAAGTAATTCATAGACTTCAGAGTTTTTGCCAACCAAGGCTGGAAGACTATGGCGACCATAAATGCAAAGCGAAAACAGATAGCCACAGTTTGTAATAATGTTACACAAATAATAAAAAATGTTAAATTGTTGATAACAAAGCAACTAATCATGGGATGTAATTGTTTTTTAATTGAAAGTTTGCAAAAATATTGCTTTAGGTCACAACACTCTGTTAACACATTGAAGACTGGAAGACTATGGCGACCATAAATGCAAAGCAAAAACAGATAGCCACAGTTTGTAATAATGTTACACAAATAATAAAAAATAATGTTAAATTGTTGATAACAAAGCAACTAATCATAGGTGTAATTGTTCTTAAAATTGAAAGTTTGCAAAAATATTGCTTTAGGTCACAACATCTGTTAACACATTGAATGTTTTGGTAACTTTCGGCCACCAATGCCAAACTAGCGGTGTTTATTTATCAACAATAGAAAGGTGTATTACTCATCATTTGAGGAAATGATTCATCTCCAGACAGTTTGTATTTGTAAATAAGATTAAATTTGTCCAGCATAAGACTGCCTTCTGTTTACATACCTTTGTCTACTTAGTTAAAATGGATCACTAGCAATTTTTTTCAAACAAGGTTCGGACCACTGACATTTTGATTTGCAGTGTCATCAGTAGGCTGGTTTCGATTGAGGTAAAATGGCTGTATTAGAAAGAGGTCCATTCTGGCTGTGAGGGCTATTCTGGTGTATTCTTGCCAACTTTTTCTATTAAAGTAATGTTAGAGTTTAATCTTTCGGAAATCATTTTGTGTCAGCCTAGTATGCTTTCTTGTGAATGGCGTGCATCCTATTGTTGAGTTTGTCTATTTTATTATTTAATAATTTCAGCAAACACAGTATTAAAAACCACTGAAAAGTATATACAAGAAAAATCCAGACAAGAGAACGGGTTGGGTTAAAGTCCTTCCTGTAGCTCCGCAGGAATAAAAAGGGACAGACAACGCGGAGGACAAACAAAGCAAAACAAAAACACTAAAAAGCTTTTAAAACTCATTCAACTGACCAATCTTGATCATACTTGGAATAAAAAAAACGGTGTAGGAAGCTAAAACGGCGTTGCGACTAAGGAACTTCACAAGCTTTTTGATTCTAGTTTCATTGTCATTGTCTCACCTGGTTCAGTACGTCCTTTAGCAATGACGCAATCGTAGCCAGAAGGAGCTTTCCTGAGACTACTATCATCCATGGTAATAAGATGTTCCGTACCCAAAGCTACTTCATTCAGGAACATAATACCAGTACCACTGTGTGTGCTTGATACTGAAATAAACAGTACAGATTAATAACAATAATTAATAATAATACTGAGTCCTTGTATAGTGCTTTATAACATCCGATGGGCATCTCAAAGGGCTTAATATTTTTTTCCTGCAAGATATGCAGAGCTACGTTTTGAACTATGAGACCTATTTCTTTACATAGCAATGTGTGATGGTTTACAAGGTGCTGTGGTGCAATATGAAGACAAGCAAACCAGGAACACCGTGGCGGACCCCCTCTCTTTACGATAAGTACAGTGAGTTAAATGAATGATCGGTTTCACTTAGTGTAAACATTGAATGAGTTCAATAATACACAGTCTCTGTTGTTTGTGTTTTCGTAGTTTTTGTTTTTGTAGTCGTTTGGCAATTTTTTGAGGTATTTGTATTCGTCTGATATTTAAGAGCAAATGTTACACAGACAGAGTTGGATGCATTCTCACCGTATCCTGCTGATTTGCCATGCTCAGAGGCAAAGTAGATCCCACGGCCAACACGACCACCAGAATGAGGCATGATACGTAGGCCAGTCTTCAAAATGGCTGCCACTACAGCAACATTGGTGCCATGCCACAGCAGGCGACGATTATCAAGATCGTCATGCTCAGCAAATCGCTCACTCTGTAACAAATGGGTCAAATAAATACATAAAGTGATCTATTCATAGCAATAGACTGTGCAAGTCACCCGCGTAAAGTTTGTATATGCTCCGAGACTTGCACAATCTACATCGCTGTAGAAAAGTTAGTTGGCGATCATCCTGGCTGTATAAATCCTGCCTTATCTGACTGGATTTAAAAGTTGCTTAAATTTCCTGATGGTGAAAGCTTTTATACTTGTCCATGTCTTTAAGCAATAACGACCATTCAAACTGCCACTTTGATATAACTGTTCTACTTATCTTGTTCTCAGTTTCAACATCTACAATCTCAATAACAAACAATCAACGGCCTTGAGTAAGATCTTAAAGCTTCCATCAACAAATTTTGGTCTATGTCTCAGACTTCCATGTCATAAAAACAACATATAGAAATGGTAACTCTGGCTCATATCTTGACTTGCAGGAAAAAGGCTTGATTTTAAATTTGACAGCTGCTTAGATGATAAATAAACCTGCTGATCGGATGGTGTGAATAATTACCTCTCCATATCGAGACACCGACCATACATTAAGTAACTTCTCTTTGCGCCAGCTATTCTTAGTATTCTCTATGTATGTGGAAATAATCTGAAGGAAAAAAACATCATCATGAATCATCAAAGACAATGCTGTTAATATTTTCAAATTATCTTTACAAAATACATTAACTTTAAAGAATAAAAACTTGCTATGTATGTGATTTGAAAAGAATGCTGATTTATCTGAACTCGAACCCCAGTGTCAGAAAACATACAGAAGATCAACTCCTACATTGTTATTTTGCTTTTACCCTCAAACTGATGTTTTCGGGGCTGGGGTTTCACCCCTAAAGATAGAGCGTGTTTCCCCCCCCCCCAATATAAACATCTCCACTTTCGTGATTACTGTGGAAACCAATTCACAAGCTACCCAAGTGGGATTCGAACCCACAATCCCTTCATTCTAGTGGCAGATGTCCTAACCCCTAAACCACCAGGTTTGACTGGTGACAGGAAGCCAGTTTCAATCATGTAACTAGCAGCGGGTACCGCAAATAATTGATGTACTAATTGTAATACTATATTGGCAGATTTTTAAAATTGCTCCTCTCCCATTCCAATTCACATAACTAGTAATTAAACTTAAGATATGCCGAGTGTAAATGCTTGGTTCCGACTCGTGACAGTGAGCGAGATATGAAAGTAGTGTCTTGCTTATCTACCTTATACTCTTTAGATTTGGAATCCACATGTTCCAGCTGGCATTTCAGAAGGTCATAGTTCACATCCATAGGATTAGGTGCAACATCAGCTTGGGACTGAGACTGTAACAATGGATAAAGCCAGTCAAAAGAATATACATGTGGTGAGACAAAATACAATACAAACGGAGATTAATTTCAAACACTGCACACTCAGTTTCATTTCTATCTTCACTTTCAAACGCTAAAGTAGAAAGCAATTTTCTGTACAAGCCAAGCATCAGAAGAATAAGCAACATTCGTAATTATCAACACACATGCACGTAGCGGTCCAACAAAGTCATAGAGCTAATAACCGCAAAAGTACAATCAAGACAGCACCAAGATTCACTGGGTTTAAAACTCACCATTGTCTCGTCTTGTTCCCTCTTAATATCCTGAGCAATAACTATATCACCAAGTACCTGAATAAATGAACAGAAATAGACCCATTATTAAATAGGACTTATGATTAATACCATAGTTCTCCACTACTGATGGGACACTACTTACAAACACATCTCACACAGGCTTTTCACATACAACACAATATTTTGTTTTTTTTAATGAGAAATCGCCTTACATCACAAGGCCGGACGGCCACTTCATGGTTAGGGTTACACTTAACTGATTTGGGCTGTCAACCCATATCAACTGTCACCAAGGGCACGTTGATGCCTACTCCTGGGCCTGAAACAGGATTACCCCCTTCCAAGTCCGTAAGGATGTAGGCATGGGTATCACCCACTAGGAGCCTGGCTGGTAGAGCAGAGTGCAATACCAGCCAGTGCATTCTGCTCTACCAGCCAGAGCAGAATGCACTACCTTCCCAACTTTTTATGGTGCAATTATGGTTAAGGGCATCGCTCAAGGGCACAATAGTCATGACAGGGATTCAAACCCACACTCTACTGCTTACAACACCAGAGCTTGGGTCCGGTGAACTAGATCGCTCAGCCACGACACATTACACTGCCTGTGATGCTAAAAATAATCGGCACTGGGACAAGTGTATGGAATAGTGCCTACCCAGTAACGGCGCAATATAATAATTGCTAGGATTGGTCTACGGTAACACAGTAATTTCAAATATCCTTACCAGTAGCATGTCTTTCTTCATCTGTACTGTCTCAGCCTGGCTGATGGTAGGAGGAAGTTTTCGTCCAAAGGAGTGTGGAATAAGAGTGTAGAATTTAGAGGACAGCTCCTGTAGTTTCTGTCTTGAAGCCTTGTTATTGATTGCTGCCTCTATCTCTTCAAGGGCATCAAAACCCTTAGCGAGCTGGGCTTTGCTGAGCTTTCCAAGGGGCATCTTCTTTACGTCTGGAAACATTTTTAAAAGCAAAAGATTATTATTTTTATTAATATCTAAAAATTACATAAAGTTATGGCGATAATTTTAAGTGAACAAAGAGTTTAATTTTACGTGTGCAAGATGAGTCATATAATGTCAACCACTTCACTTCGAATGACGTCTTTAGACGCATCAATTTGTAACAGACTTACAGCAGGCGTTTTTTAATGTCCTGAAATGACACTCCTTTGCACTGAATTATAAAATCAGGTGGAGACTGTTAAAAATGAGGTCAAGCAACCATGATACATCACCTTGAAAGGGATAGCGTTCATTATCAAGATTACTTTTACAGCTTGTCTCATAAACTGAAGTACCCAGTAAGAGGTACTGAGAATAAAAAATATTTAAAAAACAACGACAAACTGATCCCAACTCACCTAGCTCAAAGTCTTCCATCTGCTCTTGGAACATGTTGTTATCGAAGATGAGGTTCATCAGATTCTGGGTAGGTTTCTCCAGTTTGCATGGAGCAATACTTGACGAAGATTTCTTGCTTGTACCCTCAAGTGCACTTAACTATACAGAAAAATAAAAAATGCTTCAGAATCTTCAAACATAATTTACAGCTGAAAATATCTGAGTGCACTTTGGATTTAAGAGAAGTTTTTCTTGGTAATAAGCCCACGTTTAGAGTGAAGTTAACACTTTTTGCCAATTGATATAACCCTATTTGAGACTTTTGGACATTTGACACAATACCTAACATTTAACAGCATGTTCATAGGACAGCCTATGAATCAAAACGCCACCCATGTGTACTGTTTTTAGTGTCTTGTTTTACACAGTTCTTAGATGGTAAATGCGAAGATCTTAACGATAAATACAAAAGCTAAATGTGGCCGTTGTCATGATGTCTCATCATGCTCCCATTCGCACTCAAGCACGATCACTCAAATGGGGCGCTGAGATACCCATGCAGGCAGAAGTGGGGGAGATACAGACATATTTAGCGACTTTGTGCTATCCATTTAGGCTGCAAAAAAAACCCTACTTTATATCAAATTTTACTGTCTTGACTAAGAGATGGTTTAACTTTGATACTGAAATTTGACCGTTTCATGTGACTTGTTAACTGTACTGGATATGATGTCATTAGTCACACAAAGCCCACGAGCCATTACTAAAGAAGTGGATATTACCTCAACTGGAAGTGACATCAAACTATGACAGTTAATTGGTGATTCTTTCCAAGGTTTCTTATTATGACTGTGATTAATTGTCAAGGACCTTACTTATTTAGCTCTGGTGTTGAACAGGTGTTTTAGGGTTTGCATTGCATTGAGGAATAACTCAGCTGCAAGTAGACTACTAGATTGTATACAAAAACAGAATGTAACACAATAAGTATAATTTGGGCTGTGAGTCCTGCTGAAATGTCTTACTGTGTCACAAACAAGTAAAGAAATTATGAAGGAACTCAACTCTAAAACAAGTGACTTACACTAATTACCAGTACTTACTCCCACCTCATCATCCCGCCCCATTTACCTTCTTCACGTCCTCTTCAACGTCTGCACTCTGATCTACCTCAATCAAGGTGTACTTGCCAGGTACTGGGTTGAAGTTAGCTCGATCTGCCCACTTGTTGCGAGTCTTATCTTGGTATTTCTTCTCAAAGGCTTTTATGGCCTGGTTGACATCAGTGAAGTTAATACTCTGATTAGCACCTGGCTCTCCCTGTACATTGATTATACGATAATGATATAAAGCAAATAGCCAGGTGGCTGTTCATTTCTCATAAAAGGAACATTTTTAAACTACTACAATGATCCGACAACAATTCAGAAGGAAGGAAAGAGTAAAATGACTTGGATGTTGCTACACTTAACTCAATAACAAAGCTAATGGCATTACAGCTATGCTTTAAACAGACAGTACACTAGGAATAGTACTAAATCTTGCTTTGTTTCTATGCCTCTGATAATGCAGTAATAGCCAACTATCTTGGGATATATCAGGGACAATACCATTTTGAGGGCGTTTTCCTTAAGGCATAGGTAAAAGTAGAAAGAAACCCGAAATAATTCCCTCCACTGTGCATGAATACAAAACTACAAAGACTACATTAATGTCCTCATTTTCAAAGGATGGGTTCAAACATTTTACACTCATTAACATGAGTAGTCGGACGATGAGTTTTAGAACCCAAAAATATTTAAAATTTACCCGGTCAGTTTCCCTCATGGTTTATTATCTGATGTAAGAAACTCAACAAGTATTTACACTCAGCTAACCAGGAGCCTACTCACCCATCAAACCGTCACTCTCACTCTCTCATAATTATTACAAGTATGTACTTGTGTTACCCAAACTTGCAATGTACCCACTGAGTTGTACGAACGTGGTGGACAAAATTACGAATCCAAAACTGTTTGTCCAAACAAGATAAAAAGGAAAGAAGTTCCTTTCCCCAAACCAATGATTGTTTGGTTCAAAGGGAGAGTGTACCTTTGGTAATTACTCCAAAAACTAATGACCGTAAAAACTAACTTGGTGAAGAGTACTAGAGGGCTGTTGGTGCTATAAAACATTGTTAGAAACAGCACCCTTTGAAGTAATGTAGTTTTAGAGAAAGAGGTTATTTTTCACGAAAAAATTTGAATCTGAAAAAGGCTTCAGGCATGAAGCCTTTCTCAGGCATCTGAAAGCGCACAAATCTTTGCAATGACAGTGTTTTTTCTTTTATTATTTTCTTGCAACTTTGATGACCAGTTGAGCCCAAATTTTCACAGGTTTGTTTATGCATATGGTGGGATACACCAAGTGAGGAAACTGGTCTTTGACAATTAGCAAAAGTATACTCTGCCTTTATGATGATTGAACTTCCTGATTGTAGAGGAATGACTTACCACCCGTCCCCATCTGGTCCACAGTGTGTAACTGCCTCCCTTCTGAATCAGTTGAATCACGTAGAATTTGTTGTTGTTCTGGGAGATATTGGTTTGATTTAACATACAGTCAAAGTCCTCATGCACCTGCGAGAAATAGGATATTTACAACATAACATTGAATCACTAGCTGATGGGAAGGATTGCACTCAAGGTCCTATATAATCTCAGAGCTCAAAATTATGGGGGGGGGGAACCCACAGGACTGTAGGGCTTGTACCTCAAAATATTTACTGGATTGAGAAGAAAAAATGCCTACACAGTCTAACAATTGAACTGTTTGGATTTTTAAAAAGCGCTAAGAGAAGATTTACCTCATTTGTATTAATGGGCAAGTGCTCTTCAATAATCAACAGAATCATATTTATCAGACTGAATGTCAATATTTGAACGCAAACACAAGACTGCTGGATTTGTCCGGTCATGAGTAAACTGGCCCGATGCTAAAGTCACTGGCCTCCAGCCTGCGGTCCAGTGTAAAATTTGAGCCCTGAATCTAGTCCTTTTTAACAGACATCAAGCAGCCCCTTTAAGAGCCAAGTAGAAGAGGCTCATGAAGATGGTATGCTCCACTTGAAGCGATGCCATTTAGAGTGATTGAGTGAGTGAATACCATTTGATGTGTACATGTAAATGGTTATTCTCAAATGCTCAGACAATTTTTTGACAGTCCTATTGGTTGAAAGGTGGTCTCATGACCATGTTTACCTGGTATTAACCAGCTGATACAAGACAAAGCTTGAGTTTTTAATAATAATAACTAGGTTTTATATAGTGCTTTATCTACGGGCGTCTCAAAGCGCTTATCATCATTTATTTTTAGACAAGTTTTTGAATTATGAGACCCATTTAATAAGTAACACCTTGGAAGGGTTAACAAGGTGCTTTGGCACACTCAGCAGCCACTGCCAGAAACACTGGGACAAACCCCTTCTCTTAGCGATAAGTATGACTGGGTTCTCTTTTACATTGTTACACAACACACGGGACCTGAGGCTTTACATCCCATCCAAAGGACAAAGCAACAATGGTTTTAGTGTCTTGCTTAAGGACACAAGTGTCAAGACCAGGACTCGAACCCACATTCTGCTGATCAGAAACAAAAGCTTGAGTACGGTGCACTTGACCGCTTAGCCATGACGCGCCACAGTTGTTTAAGACCACCATATCCATGTTGGCGCGCAAGCGTACATGGACACTTTTGACCCGTAATGCAATTAATACATTGGTACTCAATGCAAAGTTTATCAGTATGCGAGCACACAAACTAAAGTTGAGTGTCGCATGAAATTTGACCCTTCGCGACGGCGCCTGACAACATGACAGGAATTGAACAATTTACAAAACAGAAAAGTTTTACATATTTTCTAACATTATTACGCTTTTTAACAAAAGGGCAACTATGAATGAGATATACGAGTAGTGACTCGGTCGTAAACAACTGCTTAAAACCTTGCAGGGTCGTGGCCATGCGATAACGGGACTTTACTTCAGATCGGTCCTTCATCACATGGCCATGACCCTGCTTTTAAACGGCTGTTTAAGACCTCGTAACCTACTCCTTTATTCCCTTATTAATGGTTTACTTATCATTACTCATTTACTGTGCCACAAAGAAATAACTCTGTTTGTGAGCTCTGGAAGGGTTTGACTTATTTAACCTTAACAATCTCCAACCTCTCAAAATCCAACTGCATGTTCTGAGACAAAATGGTTGTGTGTCAGGTCACAATTTTTAGTGTTGGATTTTGTTAGACTGTAGAGGGTCAACGTAAGTTTTGAACATCCTCTAAGCCACCCAACAATCAGTTTTTCCTTGCACATTCCACTTTGGCTCCCTTCATTTTTTTTCTTTTCTTTTAAATTGTCTCTGAAGAAAAAGAAAAAGAGAAACCATCGAGCTTATTTTAATTAACATGATCATAAGTGATGTATGAATGTTCACTTCCACTTGGATGTTTGTTTTCAAACAAAATTCCATGAACTGTGACCTAATAAATGTTCAAAATCTCCAGCTTACCTCACCACCTCCGCCATAGTTTGAGTCGACAACGAATTTCTTACTCTTGCCCTTCTCTACCGTCTTCAGTGCCTCTACTGCTTTTTTGAGGTCTGCCTCCTTTTGGTCTACTGGCTCCTCCTCTACCTTGACTTTTTTCCCTTTGGCTGCAGTCTTGGCAGCAGCTTTCCTCTTAGGTGGCATGATGACTGTTACAATGTAAGTCTACAAAGATTTAGAAAAATACCCCATGAATACCTCCTAGTCTGACTTACAACCCACCCACCTTACTCTTAGAGCTACATGTATTTGAGGTAGCACAACAATGGAGCCAATAATAGCACAACAACCTCTGAGTTCTAGGGGGGGGGGGTCATTCCGTGCCAAATCACCTGAAATCCTGAAAAGTTTTGCTAGTATTTTTTTTTTAACAATCCCCTATGGGTGCCATGAACACTTACACAATTTTAGAATCCTACTCCTTGACATTTCTGTGATATGACCCCCTAAAAAATTAAGCCCCGCCCCTTCAAATTGACTTGTTGTGTTTTTTGCATTTTTAGAGGTCTGTATCTACAAATGGAAATGAGATATATAACTACAAACTAATATAAAGGGTATCTGGTATCCCATCAACTAAATTATACTGTCAAAAGAAGCAGGGGTCATTTGTATATCATGGTATAGGTCTTTAAAAACGGAAATTTTAGCCTTAGTTGACAGATTGTCAAAAACCTTGCCACACTCAATATGGTCATGGTGGGTGTCGGTCACTTCATACCCAGGTCACTTCGTACCCAAGTCACTTCATACCCAAGTCACTTCGTACCCAAGTCACTTCGTACCCAAGTCACTTCGTACCCAAGTCATTTCGCACCCAGGTCGTTTCGTACCCAAGTCACTTCGTACCCGAGTCACTTCGTACCCAAGTCACTTCGTACCCACGTCAAGTCTTACGCATGGCGTTCTTGGGTACGATTGTTGAAACCAACCTCTGTGTATCGCTCGTTTAATAACGAAGTACCGCATTTTAGTAAACACACACGCGCTTCATTTATATCTTGATCTGAAAAGATCCATTTTGTTAGTGGAGTTTTGAGCAGAAAGATTAATTCTTTAAGCTGCGTTGTGGGATATTTTAATTAAAAAAAAAAAAAAAAAAAAAGTTATGGATTTGCTTTTAAAATCCTTTTTATGACCAAAAAAGAATTTTTATAATATATTTCAAATTCAACTTTGGAATACACAAATTATATTTTTTCGTTGAGTTTTGGGGAAAATTTTTCTTGGTTTTTCAATCGACATTTAGATTTTTTTTAAGGTTCCCTTTTTTTCTAAAATTAAACTTTGGAATACACAAATTGTATTTTTTTGTTGAGTTTTGGGAAAAATCTTTTGTTAGTAAACCCGAATTCAGCAATTACAAACAAACATACAAACAACGTAAATAAATCACGCACGCCCGACAACGCGTGATATACATACATCATGATAGGTTCTTTGTCCAGTTTGACTGCCGGCAGACAATCGAGGTACGAAACGACCTGGGAACGAAACGACTTGGGTACGAAGTGACTTGGGTACGAAGTGACCGACACCCGTGGGGGTAGGGAATATGTGAGAACACTTGCAGTTGCAGTAGTGCTCGAAGTGATTCAAGTACAAATGCAGAGTAGTTGCGATAATCGTAACCCTACAACCATTGTTCTTCCCTAGCCCACCGTGTTGGGCTGTTATGGCTCTTTTTTAACATCAGTCTTATTATACTAGTCGGCGACTATAATAAGACCGATGTTAAAAGAGAGCCATAACAGCCCAACAAGGTGGGCTAGATCTTCCCTTACATTGTAAAGGAAGTTACAAGGGAACTCAGCAAAGCTCCCACAAGGAGATGCGCTCTGAGGATTAAGCAGCTCATTCTAAAATCGTGCGCAATTTGCAGATTGAGCAAATCCCCGACAATGTGCTCCATAACATAAACACTCGCAAGACAACTAAAAGGCACAATCCAATTTGATCATTGGTGCAGATTTTTAGCTGAAAATATCTGCTTTTTAAAGAAATGTTTCTCACACAAACCATTCCACCACATTTGGGCAGCAACTTCTTCTGTGTTCCTCAGTTGAGTTTATAAAGTATTTTATAGAACTACAGTAGAAACTCATGAACTAGAACTAGAAGTACAAGTAGAAGTCTTATGCCATGGATTTTGGAGCAGATTTTTGTCACTCCCTGTTTAGTGTTAGGGGTTGTGAATCATGCCTGAGTGTTGTCATGGTTGTTGTTAATTGTATTTTTGTAGTTTGTAGTCATGACAGTGGTACCAACAAACACAAGCGTTTACTCAGACCCTACATAAGCTAGATAATTTCGGATGTTAAAAAAAAGCATTGTTGGGTCCAGTAACTGGGACTTAATAATATCATTCATTATGGCAGGCCAACTCTGAGTCTGACTATCACTATGGACGACATGTCTTTCATCGCACACACTCACGTGTGACTGACTGAGAGTGAGACTGAGAGAGGTCGAGTTGAATCTCAACTTGAGAGGGAACAGGGTGCACGTGCAAAAAGCGTTCCTATTAACCATTCATAGTGCGAAATCAACTCTAAGCGGTATTAGTGATAGACCTTATGACGAAGAAAGAAGAATTAATACCCTTTTTCGTCGTGAAAACAGCCAAACCACTCCAATTCCAAACACAGCCACGCCCACGTTCCTCACTGAACTTCTTGCACACTGCACACTGCACACTACTCCGATCCGTGGATGGGATCCGTTGAAAAAAATGTGTTTACAAAATCGCTGCCCTCAACGTCAGGGTACGTCCAGGCGGTCTACACACAACCACAAACCAAAAAGAGCAATGGGCGGGATCCTAGTCATAACTTCGTTTTTATACCCAGTTTTCAGTTTTACAACCAAATTTTCCAACATGCTAGAACAGGTTATTTCACATCCTGCAGCATATGACTACTAGCCTAGTACTAGCTCCATGATAAACCTCTTTCCATCTCAATGAACCAAAAGAGTTGACGTCACCAATGAGCGTGAAATCCTGTTCCAACAAGCCTATTGACTCAACGGCAGTTTGCTGTTTGGGTGCTCGGAGAAACCAAACAGTCGTCCTCCTGGTATGACAAGCCCGAACGAGTTTGCCCTATGAATATTCATTCAACAGACTAGCCATTGAGCCGGCCGGGAGGCAATTTTTTCCCCCCTGAACCTTTCAGGCCGTGTACGTGGAGTTTAAGCCAATCAGAGCGAGGAACGTCACATAATACCGCTTTCTGGCCAACGTACATAATGTACACTGTACTGCCCGAAAGGTTCAGGAAAAAAAATTCGCGGCCGGGAGGCATCCCGGAATTCCCCATGCAGTCACCACAAAAAACTTGGCCATAACGACTAAAGCAAGATCGACGAAGATTTATTACTTTTATCTCAAATATCGAGTTATCTAAAAAACAAAAATAAAAACATGCCTTGTGTGCACCACCACCACACTTTGTTTCTTATTGTCAATTTGTTTTCCCAATTTGTGCGAAAGGCTATATAGTTGAAATAGGCCAGGGAAGTGCACGAGTCCCCTTATTTCAAGGAAATTTCATGAAAGTTTTTGAATTAAATTGCATTTTCAAACATAGGTTCCCCCGAAATTAGTTTGTTAATAAACATAAATTTTATTAAAGGGGCAGATTAAGACTGGATGGAGTAACTACTATCAGAAATAAACATAGGCGCGGCCGCCTTAACAAGAACAATAAACATGAAATAAACATGAAATAAACAAGTTATCGTGTCGGCAGCGTAAACTCGGGTATGATTTTGGGTGTCAGGACACTTCGTACCTTTGCCACTTCGTACCCTGGACACTTCGTACCTTTTCAAGGTGCGAAGTGACTTTTGGACACTTCATACCTTGGACACTTCGTACCTTCTCACAAGACACTTCGTACCTTCTCACGAGATGAGTGCAAAAGGGGAAATTATTATGTAGTTTTATTGTATTGTAAAAAATTGTTATGCGATCTGATCTTTGGGCCTGTGTGATAAAAATAAGGTATGAGATGCGTGTGCAAATCGGGAAAAAATTAGTGGTGGATAACGTCATCATTTTGTGAGGTAAATTTCAAATCGCACCCCCCCCCCCCCCCCCCCCCCCCACACACACACACACACGTGGCTAGTGCCAATCATCCTGGGTAGACTTCCGTCCGAAATATTGCCGAAGTCTACAGATTTTCTTTCAGAAGTTTAAAGGCAGAACAATCCTCTTAGTAACCTATTGTCTAGACCGCCGACATCATGGTGTGAATCCGTTGAGCTTTGGAGCGCCCTCTGCTGCTGATCCTTTATTCAACAGTGTAGCTTGTCACTCTGACGATGCTGGTGGTGGTGGATAGTGTACGGCCGGCCGCGCGCGCGCAGCTACCAATCACTATACCGGACCGGAAGTACTGACTAGCACTGGCATCTTGCAACACACCCTCGCGCAGTAAATCTTTGTTTACATTGTCGACGTCGAGGCGGGGCTGTTCAGCAGACACACACACAAGAGAAGGAGATTTACCAACAACGTGGTGGGGGATTAGCAGCTGTGATGTTCAAATGATTGCTTTGCTACTGAATTCATCAGTTACGTCTACGGGAGTCCTAAAGACCAGACGCTACTTACCACTGTACTAGCC
Organism: Pisaster brevispinus; assembly: GCA_023634235.1. Classification (NCBI taxonomy): domain Eukaryota; kingdom Metazoa; phylum Echinodermata; class Asteroidea; order Forcipulatida; family Asteriidae; genus Pisaster; species Pisaster brevispinus. Next base: position 17,261,463 of record JAMKCF010000004.1, read on the forward strand.
ACATGCTCCTGGTCAACCACAAAACCTGATTGTGATACACAGCACTATGAATTTAGTTTTAAATAATTCCATAGGCCTACTAAAAAAGTAACAGTTAATAGAAATACAGTTATTTGATCACTTCGCGCGGACACGACATCGACACCTGCAGATCACATGTGATTGGAGGACCAGTTAGAACTGTATTTTGAATTTGCACGATTGGTTGGAGAACACTTGTCAGATATCAGAATCAATCTTTTGTCTTGAAGCTTACATTCCACTCCATAAAAAAAATGGCTGGGTCAGATGGATGTGCATCTTCTGATGTATCCTCTGGGTCTGATGGAGAACATTCATCCCCAAGAACGGCATCATCCATCCCATCTCCAGCATCCTCGATGACTCGCTCTAAGAAAAGAGATAGTGCCTCATCAGCTGCAATCAGGCATCGCCATAGACACAAACTCAGCCACCGGTTTGAGTTTGTAAGAACACTTGGATGTGGCACTTACGGGAAAGTAAAGCTGGCTGTCCAGCTGGATACAAGGGAAGAGGTAATTTATCATGTATTTACTTTACATTTTCTTCATTTGGAAATAATTTATGCATAGATGTTGATCTTTCTGTATTGATCATAAACACTGGATGATTGCAACTAACTCAAATCCTGTTTATTTACAGGTAAAATTTTACCTAAATTCCCAAACAATCAATTGGTGAAGGTTATAAGAATTTCCGATTATTTAATTAGTCGTGATATCGTAGCGGTTCGTAATCCTCCATCCTCCTGACCATCGACATGATCGAGGGTTACGATTATAACAACTAAAGTATTATTTAATGAGTTGGTAAAAAATATTTCATGTCTTTTTAACTAAAGTTGTGACTGTGAAAATTGGGAATTTAATAAATAGCGCGGTTCTTTAGTGGGTCTTGCAAACTAGAAACCAGGAGTGAAAAAAATTCCTTCTTTTGTTCAATCATAGTACTTTTAACTCAGGCATGTTAGGTTTCAATTTCTCAAATGATTCTGTTTCTGATGATAGCTGTTTATAATGTTCGTGACCGTTGTATGTAGATTATTTCGTTATTTTATTATTTGACCATTTTTTTCTAATTCTAGCATGACTTGGGTACATTATTGTGTATTTTGTTTTTTTAGACAACTTTTCCTCAATCAGAACCCTTTGTTGGAGGATATTTTAAAGATAACAAGTGTTGCTAGGGTTTTTGTTGATGTTGGCAACTTCACTCCTCCTGCAAAATTTGTGCTGAATATATTGTGTGTTGATGAACACAGTGATTGGTAGGGAGTAGTCCAGTCTTGCTCAATCATGAAAGGCACTTTTTAAATTTGCAATATCAATGGTATGGTGACAACTAAGAAGTATGATGACTGTGCTAAATTCTTCGGTTTCAGGCATTCATCCTATCTTTTCAAAGTGTCCTCATACTCGTGACTTTTTTCTCTACAATGCCCTTCTGCCTCTTGAGAACCATGGAGATGAAGGTGATGCGAGTATGATGCAATAAAGACATTATTAAGCATCTTTCACTAACCATGGAAGAGGCAAAACAAACAACTAATTATGTAATGCCCCCTTCCCAAGTGTTTGTTAACTCATCAAGTGTGATAAATCATTTTTGATGGCCCTACACCAAAAAGTCCCTCCTTATTCAAACCTCCTTCATTTCCATCATTAAACAGGATGTTATGAAGACTCTATTGGTTTCTGTCCCTCAACCTGTCAATTACTGTCCTACTTCAGACATTCCAGTCATTCCTGGGTGCATTGTTAAACCAGGACACCAGACAGCAACCTGTGCTAAGGGACATTTGCATTATTAAGACAGGTGGGCCAATGGGATAAACACACAATGTTAACAGCACTGAAGCTGTCCTTCCAAATGGCCTTAAACAGAACAATTGGAGCCCAAACCACATGCACTCCCATAGCAAACATTGGCACTGAAGGTTATCCCATGTATGTATTGATTAGTTTTATTCAGTAATTCTGAAATAAAATCAATATTTTTTTGGAAACCAGTCCAGTATTCTGTGGTCCGTTTGAAATTGATATTATGAGAAGTTTCACAGATCCATAATTTAAACAGAAAAAGCTCCTTGAATAACAAATACTGACTGTGACGAAATAATCTTGTATTTTCACTATCAAGGTTATTGTTCAATGTTAGGCATGAATTTTAATTTATAATACAGTAAACATATCCATTTAATTAGTAGGGGAGATGGCTGGCCTTAGCTTTCAATCCAAACCGGACCTTATATTTTATATTATATGTATAAAATTAGTAGGGGAGATGGCCTTAGCTTTCGATCCAAACCGGACCTTCGTCAGAGGCATAAACAAGAACAAACACAAACCTATTTTATTTATTTATTTATTTATTTTTTTGGGGGGTGGGTTATCAATTGATATTATTTGAAAATATAATTTTAATCTCATTTTCGATGGGGACAATTTTGTTGAAGTGAAATTTATCAAGAACTAACAAAAATTAAAATTAATTTTCCAGAATATTTTTGGAACACTTTTGCGAATGCTCAGTATGTGCCTTTTGATTTGTAAAGTTGGGAAAAGGAAATATGAGGTAAAAATTTTGACTTTGAAAAGTCTTGATTGTCTGTTTCTAACAGGTCGCTGTTAAGTGTATACCCAAGAGTAAGGTTGACAATGCAGCTGATCTGCGCCGTTTAAGACACGAGATTGAAGTCATGTCACTTCTGCATCATCCTCATATCATCAAAGTGACAGAAGGTGAGACTTACAAACCTTCCCAACCCTAAGGGTTTCCAACTTGCCCCTAGAGTAATGTACCACAATGTTGAACTTGATGAAATATTTATCACCTGGATCAAGTTAAATTTGTTTTTTAGTAAATAGTTCAATTCCTATGAATTAGTCTTTGAAAACAAAAACATAAAAGAGTGTTTTAGTCTTCTTTTGAGAGTGTTCACATTTCTTAAAACTCTATTTAAGCAAGTTCTGTGTAGTTTTATAGCCAAAACTGTTGAAGTGAACTACATGTGTATTTTGAAAGCTGTTGACAAATCAGACAATGTGTGTGACGTTTCCTGAATGGGACACTGTACAATTGCCTGGAGGTTTACGGTTCATTGGGATTTGATTCAACACTTTATTTGAATAAAAGCATATTTTACCAGTTTGGTAATGGGGAATTCCTCCAACCTGGTGTGTCAATAGAACATTTGGTGTTTTGGGATGAAGTATGTCATGAGTAGTGAAGTGTTGGCACTGTGTTATCAAAATAAACTGCATTTAAAGAAATCATTGTATGCACTACTTGTATCCATGTGCATTCATGCGATATTGTGGGAGTGTAAAATTTTAGGCCTATGTATGAAGATGTTTTCTTTTATTGCCTTTTCCTGAATGCTTACATAATACTGGATTGTGTAAGGTCCTGGTTCATACTTCCTGTGAATGCGAATGCCAAGCCAATAATTGGTACACGCTGTTGTTTTAACTGTGACGCAAGAAATCACAGGAAGTACATGTATGATGCGGACTTAACTTAAAATGAACTACTATTGAAGTTAATTTGCACATCTGCCCCCCCCCCCCCCCCCCCCGAAGATTCCCTGTTGGATTTCACAATCAGTCTTTGTTTACATCAAGGCTTAATATATGTATCTTCTCATATCATTGTTGGGTATTTCCATACTTCATAGGGGGTTTCCCACTGGAAGACTTGGGGTTAAACGGTTGCTTGCATCCTTCTTTTAATCCCTATTCAGAGATCCTAATCGTGCATCATCCCACCTAATCCCCATGAATTGGCAGATAGTGTTCATTATAGGGTAACACCCCCTCCCGGATGTTTCATCACAAAGAGTAAAACTAAAAGAGCTTCTGGGTTTTTCCTTAATTTGGTAATTGTTCTTGATTTTCCTGCATCATGAAAATGTGTTTGTATCGATGAGGGGATCATAAAGCATATCAAAATGAAAGTAGTCTTTTTTAGTGGCAAGATACACAATGTACATTTATGGCAAAAATGTAAAAAATCAATAGACACACAATATAAACATTCTTGAGCCTGTGATACAACAATGTGGGTATACAATAATAGGGTGTTCCCCCTGGTGCATTGTATCATGCAAATAGTATGGTATAGACTATAGGCCTACACTTTGACAATACCCTGACCATTTTTTGTTAAACGTGTCACCCAGAAACCTTATTAATGACACTGGACTTTGAAATGAAAATAACAAACACCTTTTATGTTAACAAAACCAAACTTGACAAACATTCCAACAATGTCAGCTGACTTGCGCTGGATCAAAGTGGCACATTGTGTTGTCACGTCTGCAAATGATAATAAGAAAAATGGTACCCTAATAAATGGTGGCGGTATCACAACAAAATCATGTGTAAATAAACTCTAAGGGGCAGGAAGGTAAGAATGAATTGTTTGAAGTCATGTTCTGGTCCTTGCACCATGTAACCGAAAGACATAATAAACCTTATGTACACAACCACAGGAAGCTACTGGCTATATGTAGGCCTAATTGCTGAAATTTTGCTGACTTTTAAAATCCTTGCATTTTGATTAAGTTATTAATCATGATAACATAATAGAATTTCCCCCTGTAAGATTTTAATCAGATCATAGAGGAAGGAATTCCCATAACAGAGGAAGTAAAGACCAAGCGAGTCTTTATTTCAATAGTTTGAAGATTTAAAATTTGTGTTTTACAATAAGATTAAAGAACAAACTTCAATGCATTTCCACACTGTTACATGTACTTGGAAGGAGACCTGAGGCCCCTTGTCTTGAATGATGAATCACCTTTGAGGAACCCACATTTTTGGTTGGCAACATCATTCCTCAGGGACTGTACCCTGTTGGTGGTTTTGGCTCTTGACTACCCTACTAGTACTTAGGGGTGACATTGGGTTCATCTAATCATAGCTCAGGAATGTTGTTTTTATAGCGGGGACCCCAAAACATAGAGGAAATGGCTGTTTAGTGTTTAGTTAGGTGGTCCTTTAGGAAGCTATTAAATTATATATTATTGCCTTGGAGATTGATGACTTTTGAGTGTCACATCAAGTTTTGCAGAAGCTATTTTAAAAATGGAGCTTCATAAAATCCAGGAAATTGTTATTTCAGAATCATTTCTTAACTTGATATTCTGTGAACAGATGGTAGGATTAGGGGCCTATTTATGATTATGCGTCATTATTAGTCAAAACAATATACCACCTACTGAAAGACTTCCCCTTGAGCAGTTCCAACTTCAATCCTATTATTTTGTGATACAGTTAAATTGCACATAGTGTGTGTGATAATTAATCCAGTTTTCATTTCATCTGTGGTGGTCAAAATTTGTGCCAGCTGTTGTTCTGGCAAACACATTTATTTGATCTCAAATGAGGGAAGTCTTTACCCATACCGAGGATAGGTTGTAGTACTGGTGGTGGGCAATAAAGGGTGACCACCGACAATTACCACATTAAATAATAATGATGTACAAACAAAATGTGTATTTAATCAAAAATATATAGGATAGGCCTGTAATAAATTCCAGCATTATGGGCAATGTACATGTACTTTTGTCTGCCAAGATCGGGAATAAATTTGCTGGAAAAAGGGGGGGGGGGAGAAAGACAAAAAAGACCCATATTGTGTGCTTTCAACACTCTTAAACAAATGACAGGTTAATAATAAGAAGGGTGTCCACATTAGAAACGTGTTCAAAAGATGCCCAGACACCCCCTCTAGCTATTAAACTCTAATCACTGGGAATATCACTGATATATTTCATGATAATAAATACAAATTATGTGTTTACAATCAAGTGTTTTATGTATTTTTTTAAAATCAGGGGCTCCTTGAGTAAATTTGACCAGCATCAGGGAAAAGTGTTTGTTAAAAAAAGTGTTTGTTAAAAAGTATGCAATAATAATGATGAGAAAATAGAATTTAAGCTGTTGCAAACTATATGAATACTTTAATAATGTTATGTGCAATCATGGCAGCTTCTCTAAGCATGACCTTCCCTTCAGTGTAATTGCTTAATTTGATTATAAATCTGAGTCAAAAGAAAGTCAGTATCTACCACCAGTGAACTGCGTATTGAAACTTTTAACAGTACGGAAATACAAGGCCATTCCTATCCACTGGATTATTTGCCAATAGGTCTAATACTGATGCTTGGCATTTAACCAAATTTATGGCTCTTCCCTGGAGCGATGTACTCCCCTGACAGCTCTTACTTCCTTTCTTGATATCCTCATTTGTTGTTCTTGTGGTTTTTCGATCCCACTCAAGGAAGTTATGCAGAGTCTACCAGAACAGTGGTTTCCATTTATCAGAAATTTGAGGGCCCTTTTTTGGTCACACTTGGTTCTTTGTTGGGAGGATTTAAGGTGGAAATGGGAATGTCTTGATAATAAATCTACAACTAAAATGCCAGCAGGTTTCTTGCCCACAGGGACCCCGGTAATTTATTACAGTTGGTGGTTAAATGTCTTGAACTGGACTGGCTTTCCCAGAGTCTGCAAGAATGGGAAGGACAGTAGTTTTAATTAATTGGAACCATCTTTTTTTTTAAACCAGTGCAACAGCCCTGTCATTACTCTATTAATGAGGGATGCATTTGATCTACATTAGGCAGTACACTAGGAAAATCAGCATGGTTTTTACATTCAAATCTGCAATGCCTTACCAAAGGCCCAGCTATGGGCAACACTTTTAAGAACTTTCATTGGTTGAGATTGGGAATGCAAGCTATCCAAGCTGACAGTTGGAACTGTTGAAACTGACCTGGGCCCAATTTCATGGCTCGGCTTTCCACAGAATTCTGCGCTATAAGTCCCATGGAACTATGTGCTTTACTGTTATACAGGGGTCTGTAAGCACGGAATTCGGCGGTTAGCAGAGCCATGAAATTAAACTATGTTTTGTGGGTTTTGGAGTTGCCATGGTGGTCCCATATATACCGGCCTAGTTACATGGTGAACTTACAGATGACAGTTGTTAGACAATTTTGAATTCGTCATGCTTCATGTGCATTGCATGCTGCTGTACATACTGTACATCACATACACTGGTCATGCTTTGGAAAAGACTGAGGGAAAGACTAAACTCAGATTTCCTGATTTACTACGCATTATTTCATTATCCCAGTCCACCCAGCTAACACATACCATGCATTCATTATTTTAAAAGAGCTGGATCCAACCATTTCCCACAAAGAGGTTTGTGGTTGAGGTTGAACTATTTTGGATCTATCTTTTACAAGGATGACTGAGCACAGTCAAAGTATAGGCAACCTTTGCAGTAGGATGCAGGTGACGTCAACGCACAGTGATTTCACCACCCCTCAATTATCTCGTTTTCAAAGGCTTTATAACAAGGATACATGCTTTTTATCAGTGATGCTCTGTTGTACAGAGATGCTAGTCGACCAGTCTGACTTGCAAACAGAAGCAGTGTGTTGTCTTGTAAAATGGAACACTGTGGAGCAGGATCAATGGTGTTTATAACTCCTAATGGGTGGCTGTGAAATGGATCCTGTAATCCTGTATTGTTTGCTGATTTAAACAGCTTTACAAGCAGAACTTCCATAATACTTGGGAATGTACACAGACAACAAAGTTGTTTTCAAGAACATCTTAAGATGGTGTCCTTTGTAGCTTCTAGTGGGTACCTCCTGTATCACTATAAAAGAATTAACACCATGTAACGTCACAAATACTTAAGTGCGCAAATCACATTCACAAGCGTATCACCATGGTGTTACTATTCCTAAAGATACTGAACTCCAAGAACTGGAAGTGAAATATTTATACAAGACAATGATTTGGGTCTACTCTGAGAAAAGGACTTGGAATTCCAACAGATTTTTACGTACATGCGCTAAACTGTAAAAAGCAAGGGAAGGGATGCACTTTCCTTTCAGGATAATCAGAGAGAAGAGATTTCCGGTTGCATTGTTGTTATTTGTATAAATCCCGTTTGTTGAGTCTACAGTGTACACATTTATTGAATCTTGCCATTGGACCACATCAACTGAGATTGAAATTACCCAATACAACCCATTCATTTCATCTTGAAGTAAGACCTAGGTACTCCTCGTCCGTTGTTTGACGTCACGGAAAAGACACCAACTGCAAACTTGTAAACAACATTTTATACACATTTTTTATGTACTTGCTCTCAAAAGACAACATCTCATGCAGTTTTCTTCTGCTTTGAACCAAGTATTGTTCCTTGACAATAACTTCGGAAATGAGACACCCCACCAACCTTGACATTATCTAAATCAGTACACACAGACACAAACAAACAACTCCCTCCATTGTATTTTTGTACATTGTGAAAACAACTTTATAGCTAACAACAAAGGTCAAAGGAGAAGAAATAATTACATGGGCATTTGGGCGTTGCATCAGGTGTATTTCATCATGAGTTGTTAGTTTGGAGTGTATTGATGTGTACTAATGGTTTTGGGTGAGTTGGCTGGGGCAGATATCGCCAACCAAAGTAAAAGTTCAAGTTTAACACATCCGTGTAGGTATGAATTTCCTTTGTCTCCCATTTGAAATGGTCAAAAGACTAAGTAATTTGCAGTATGACACACTTGGAATCTGTGCACTATGGGATTCATGTTGTGGTACTTAGTCTCATATCAAAAGCTGGTATGTCATGTAGTTTCTTTCAATTGTTAGCTTTTGGGGCCTGCTTTGAGGGAAACGATCTGAGTTATTCTGGTTTGGAATGAGTTGTCCTCAATGAACCAGAATCAAACCAGAATCAATAACTAGGTCAGGAGTAATATGACCTGATGCCATTGAGTCAACTCCCAAAACATACAATGTACACTACAGTAAGAAGCAGGCACAGCCCAACAAAGAGTCAAATTAAAGCAGTTAAGCATGAAGGCATGTTAGTACAGTACAGTGTAGACTTTCTCCAGTGTCACATTTGAAATGTTCTTAAAGATTTTTTAAATGCTCGAAATGGATTGATCACTGGAAATCTCTGTTTCAACTGATTTCAGAAATTCTATAGTTACTGTTTGGAAATTTCAAATTGATTGTTTATTTTGAAAAATCTTATTAAGCACAAATTTGTTTGCAAAGACAGGCAGACTTGGGGTAAACTGACAATTATTGTTTCATGTGCATTATACAGTGACTATAAGATTATTTATGTAACGTATTTAAGGTTTATTGCAAAGTTAAAACAAGTTCTTTACTCCAATTGGTTGCCAGTGAAAAGCTAAGATCAATTTAGATGCATTACTGAAATTTGTAAGGAAAAGGCTAACTTCAATTTTAAGTAAAACAAATCAATAATCAATTGTTTTCAGAAGTCAGAATATTTTTTCTTTTCAGAACTAGAGTCATCTTTACCACTCACCAGTCTGTGTTCTAATAGTACTCTATTTCTATGGAAATGCTGTTTAATAAGTATTCAAGGATTAAAATAAGGATTCTTTGAAAAGCATGGGTTTAAACCCACATGGAAAACAAAAATCCAAGGCAACAATCCAATCCCAAAGCCTTGTCTAACAACACGGGTACTTGTGAATCTGAGAAATGTATTTTTAACTTGCGTACAAGAATTTGCGTGGAAGATAAACCTGGTGGAGGCATATCTTGTCATCATGATCATACATTGACTATAAATAGCTCTGCATGTATTGCAAGAATCTTTCTCGGAAGAGTTAGGCTACAGATGTGACTGCACTTACACGCACATCATAGGAAATAGTTATAGTTATTCATTAATTTATTACACTGTGGACCATTCTGTTTTGAAGATGACTGAATATCTGGGCCCAACATCATAGAGCCGCTTAAGCAGAGAATTATGCTCAGCAACTTTCTGCCAAGCAAAAATAAGCAGGATACCAGTCACAGATTGTACGCGTGACATGGTACTTTGACTGGTAACCTTGTTCTGGTAAGCATAATTTTGTCGTGCTTAGCTACTTTTTGTGCCTCAAAGTAGCTCTATGAAGTTGGGTCCTGATTTTTAACCAATTCTTAGAACCAAGTAATAAAACAGCATGATATGAAATGTTAACATTACAAATTAATAAATATCTACGAGTACGTCATGCCCCCAAAAAGTGTGAAACAGGAACTTAGCATGATGCTTGCAAGTATTCTAACGGATAAAAATGCAATGTATGTGGATTGTGTTAAATTAAGTAAAATTCTTGAATGACAAATATAAATAAAAGATGAATTAAGATGTTATTGAACTGAGAAAAAGGGGGATTAATAATTGTAACCCCCCTGTTTATGATATTTATCTTTAGAACAAATCTTGTATACATAAAAGATATTCCCCCTATTTATAAATTTAATCTTTAAAACAAGCTATCAATTTGTTTTGATGGGTTGATTTTCTTTTGGTATTAGGATTAAAATAGTTTGGTTGATTGTAAAGTGATTAATCTTATCAGTTTGCTACTGATTCTGAATTCCGAATCCGGAATTAAAAAATAAAAAAGATTAAAATGGTGGCTGGGATCTTGTCAACTCTACTAGTTTTCAGTGGAATCAGAAGAATGAATTTGTTACCAAGAATTATTTGTTTGTTTGTTTGTTTTCATTATGTGTGCTGAGAACACATCAACATCAGCACAAATACAGGATCATTATGTGTACATTGTGTATGTAATTTGCTTTCCATGAATTCACAAGTACTGGGGGTCCATCTTAGTGGCAATTCATTGGAAACGAGTTAAGCCCAGCAGATCATGTCACTTACCATTAAACGCTGGTTAAATACAATGCTACATTCTTGGCTTATGGCGTGATCATGATCAATTGTGCGTATGAGATTTAATCTGTTCTAATCTGGGGTACTATCAAGGCTTTCCTGGGAAAGCTAAATGTATTAGGAATAGACATTGATATCAATTATACTGCACATCCTGCAGACATGTACATGTATGGGGACATTATCTTTCTTAAATGGACAGTGTTACATCCTATTGCTAAAGACTTTCTTTCATACAGTAAGCCCTACATAAAAATGCTTTAATTGTGTTTTATTGGTTTTTCTTCCTGGACCAAGGCTGGTTGACTATTGTTGGTAGCTTAGCAAACCCAACCACACTGCATTGTTACAAAACTTAAAGGGGGATGTGTAACAGAAATGTAATAATGGAATATAAGAGTGGTGACAATGTCTTAAACGGCCAGCCGTTTGAGACCAGCTGGGCCGTGTGATGAAAGAGTGAACCGGATCTTTTTGAAAGAAATTTATTGTAAGAAAATCAGAGACAATGCACTGATTTAACAAAGTGGCAAATTTAGTCATTATAGGGGAGTGGACTTTGACTTTTGTTTGAATGGCATCTTCAAAAGTTAAATTGATGTATATTTTTAGTCAGGGAGAGTTCAAAAGTTATAATTTCTATTCATTACCCTTTTCCAAATGGACTTTAAATTTTAAGAAGATGTTAAAGATATCATATTTATAAGATTATTCCTGTGACAGCACAAAACACATTTCTGCTCTTAAGTTACCAAAGAAATAAAGTTTCAACCAAAATTCGAGGGCATGTAGACTGCTGGGTTGTTTATTAACTTTTCAGCAGTACATGCTCCTAATGGGCTATGCACACAATAATATTTGAACTCTTGAGTCTGTGTACACATTATTAACACGCAACTGCTGCAAGGAATTGCGCCATGTGTGGGTGGGCGTCATTGTGGGTCCCTGGCAGTTTATGGCATGGGGACCATGGACCCACTACAGAGAGACTCTGGGACGGATCGAGTCTACACTAACGTCATGACTTTCTGAGAAAATCAAATGTTGTTGTTTATTCCTACAAGGACATCTTAATAATCTTAAGGCATTCTTTTTAGAAACCTGTGGATCAAAACATCAACCCCTGGATTGATGTTCAAATAATCACTATGTACACACTGGACATGAGTGTTATTTATCTCATGGTTAACTAGCCATCTGATTGGGTAAATTATACTGCAATTGAGCTGTCTGGTCTGTTGCTATGCTACTGCCTAGTGTTTCTATAAAGAGAAAGAACTTTAGGAATGTCACTGTGTGTTGGTCTGTTGTTTCCAAATATTTGTTTAATCCCAGTTCCAGTACAAAATAGTCTTATCTCTAGAAAACAATTGTTGGTCCTTCAGACAAAATTAACCAAGGTAGTAATCTGATTTTGCAACACACCTGTACTGTGGACATGTAATGTAAAAAAAACCCCAAAAACACATTCAACATTTCAGTTTATTTGAAAAACATTTATCTGACATATAAACAAATTATGAAATTTCAACTGTTAATATTATCTAACAGCTAGCCCCTAAAGTTTGGCTCATCAGCTTAAAGTTTGGCACGCTCTTTAATACATTAGATGTCGTCATGGCAGTCACTTTTATTTATTTATTCTTGTTGACAGTGTTTGAGAGCAGAGATAAGATAGTGATGGTGATGGAACATGCTAGCGGCGGGGAACTCTATGATTTCATCAACGATTCAAAACTGACAGCGCAGCAAACTAAAGAGCTGTTCCAACAGATTGTATCTGCTGTACATTACATACATAAGGTGAGGACAACAGCGAATGATTTTTTAAACTCATACTGTGACCTCTGAGTCAAATTTATACTACCTACAAAAGGGTTCAAAATTGAAGTAAACAATCAATCTTTTTGATAAAAAATTTCCAAATGAAGCATTTACTCTTTCTTGATTATGTGGAAGAACAACCTCTTATATTTGTATAGAAAATGCTCATTCAAAAACAAAATGTAATGTGCCTTTTTTTCCATGGTTTATTTTACAGAACAACATTGTGCACAGAGACTTGAAGTTGGAGAATATCTTACTAGATCGAGACTTCAAAGTCAAGGTCAGTATTACCATGGTATTACTATTACATGTCGACTGTTTTCCTGTGGGTCTTTGAAAAAAGAGATGCAGTGGTGTTGAAATTGAGCAGTTTCATTGGGGCATGTTATAAATTCGCTCAAAGCGCACTATGTGCTGCATGTACATGCATTTTTGGTATAGGTGGTATTTCAGAAACACTGAGCGAACAGTCAAAGGTACTTGTCCATTTATAACCACTGGTTTGTGTGATGGTTTGGAAGGCTTGTGTCTGGCAAAATTCACGAGCTGGAGAGCGACTGTGTCAGATGTTCAGGCTAATCTCTGAGTATCAATAAATGAGGGCGCTGTTCAGGCGAAAATACCACCGACAGCGCATAGCTCAATCATCATAAGTATCTGCAATGCACACCCTCTATTGAAGCCCTGAACAAAGAATATCAATACCACTTTACATGCGAGTATGGAAAATTTATGCAAGTGACAGATGGCGAAGCAAAATTAAAACTTGCCTCACGGCTGACTCGTGCAGATATTGATGCACTTGGTGTTTTCTGTATTCTTTAACTGAGTGCGATAAGGAACACATTGGTTGATATTCCACATAGGCCTATGTACATGTATCATGTATGGTAGATGGTGCCATCACGACTTCAATATTGATATCATCTTATACACTCATGCATGCTGTGCCAACTTGTTCAACAATCGAACATGAGACGGAATGAAAGAATACTGTAGGGCCTATTATTTACACAAGTTTCAAACGTTTTCAATGTACCCGCTGAAAGTCTTCCATAGTCAAACTCTAGAGTGAGTCAAAAGATCAGGAAGAGGCTAATTCATACAACTGGTGTTTCCTAAATTGGTTGACGTTTCACAAGGGACTGTGAGATTGAACCAGTGTTGCTCGCGGGCCCCAGTTTCTTTCATACAAATTAACCTCTTTAATTGGACACACATTCCTGCATATGCCGCAGATACCGGATTCTTCACTCAATGTGCCAGGTCATGGACCGTGTCAGGAAACTCTTTAGGTTGAGGGTCTTTCTATGGTTTGGAAGTCAACCACAACGTCTCAAACTTTGTCATTGAAATCAGGAAGTGCAGCCAGTGCATGTGGATAGTTTATGGCTGCCGTTAATGTAGATATGTTGTATTGACACTGTATTGACACCCGTACTTCCTGACAAAACATGCATGCAAGGAATTCAGTGTGGTGTTTCTTTTTTTTCTGTTATTACATGTAAAACACTTCCTTTTGAGAATTCTTCTTGTGTGACTTGACGGCAAGAGGAAATGGCCTTTCCTGTGATGACTTTCTACTGACACCTCTCCATAAAAAACAAAACAAAAAATTCCACCAATTTATGTTAGCAATAACTTATGTGGCATATCCAAACCATTCAACCACAATGATCCTTTTACTGAAAATTCTGTTAACATTTTTTTGGGGGAAAACGTATTCGTCACTCGTCATTATTGTTTGTTCAGAATACTTTTTATTATCCATGGACTCTGCACATCATAGTCTCCTATCAAGTCAGTTTGCCCTAGAGTAAAGGTCTCCTGCAGACAGCTTGTATTTCATATAGGATTGTTACCCTGTTCATAGTCTCCGTTCAAGTCAGTTTCCCCTAGAGAATGGTCTCCTGCGGACAGATCTTGTATTTTATATAGGATTGTAACCCTATTATCAAAGGACCCACTTCATAGTCTACTCAGGTCTGTCATTTCATATTATCTATGAGTGGAAGAGGTCTTAACTTCTGTCAAGTTTTATCAGCTGGAATGTGTGATGTCAGCAGTTCAGATGGTTTATGGTTTTGAGGAATACAAATATTTTGCCTGAAGGACTTTATTAAATAATTAGATTGTTCGGTGGGGGTGGAGGTGGGAGGGGCACTGCAAATAGATTTTTATGTCAAGATTATAAAGTAATGAATCAAAGGGTTAATTTGGTGTTGAGCCAACTCTCTTTGGTTATGCTGCATGCTTCTCTATTGTCCAGTGATCCATGTATCAGGCATGCAACTCTTCCGCGTTTCCGCGGATTTCCGCGTTTTTTTTAAATGATCAGCGCTAAAAAAAAAAAAATCAGAAAAAAAAATTTAAAAAAAAAATTTTTTGGCGATTTTTTTTTTAAAAGCCTTATATATGCTTGGCAACAACAATGTACAACCACAATAATGTGAAATAAGCCTAGTACATGCTAAGAATGCACCTAAGAGCATAATAAACCTCAAAATTTTCTAGGGTACCATTGTGGATCTCATGTCCCTTGGCATTTTGGCTGCCTCGCTCCGCGCTTGCGTTGTGCCTTTGAAAATTTCCTCTTTTTTTTTCATCGGGCAGTTGCATGCCTGATGTATCCCCACCTTTCAATCCTGGGTAATTTTCAATACCACAGACAAATTTAACTCTGTACAAAATTGGAAGAGACTTCTTTGTTTGCAAGGACAAATTGTGAAGGGCCTACAGTAGGCCTATCGTAGGTCAAATATGTTGTTCGTAGTTCTAAAAGCAGCAGTGTTTTGTTGTAAACAACAACATTGGTAAAACAAACAAACTCCAACCCTAAAAAAACCCGGTCAGTTTTGAGCATAACATGGTTGTCTTTCATAGCAGTGTAGGTATTTCCAAGTAACAGTCACAATGATATCTCTGGTATGATTAACCTGCTGTGTGCACTTCAACCACAAATCACAACTGAAGGGATGTATATCGAATTATACCCAACCTTATAGAACAATATTTTTCATCAGTTTTTGTTTTCATATTTTGACACATCTGCTGGTATTTGAGTCAAACATCCGTAGCCGCAACTCCTGGGGCTGGTATGTCCTTGGAGCTAGACTCCACAAACCTGACTGCATCTTAAATTGTAACTCTGTGTTTTGACATCAGCATGGCGCTGTATTTCTGTGTTTTGACACCGGCATGGCGCTGTTGACCCTGACTGTGAACGTCTGCAATGCAATACTCATTTACACCTGCAGGTGACCAGCTGTATGTTAAGACAGGCCGCTCAGAGCGACCAGATTGGATTAAGGTTAAATAAGAAATGTGGCGGAGCAACCACCCTGTGTGAACACAAAGCCTATGTTAAGAAACCATAAGGAAGACATAAGTCAACATACTGGCTAATGTGTAGCCTGGTACGCCATTGGTAACAACTTTATCAAGTTGACTGTAGTATTACTATTTGCTTACTTGACGTAAGTTGACAAAAGTTCACATTTGGTCATCCTTACAATCAAATCAATCTTCAAGAAAATAAGATTAGAAAGTGTAGACATGAACCACGACAAAGCTGATGGTCAGGTGGTTACCTGATAGATAGAAATCAAAGCAAAGTCAACAGCTGAGTTACAGTGGTGGTACCCTTGCTCTAGGGTACAGAGACCTATATTTCTGAACTGGAAGTGGTTCTCATTCCTGGTGTACTTTAAGGTAATCTGCATACTGTATTTTGATAAACTACTGATTTTACGAACAGGCCCTAATTTCCAACAGCTTTTTACAAAATTTCTGCTGATGAAAAATAAACAGGTTACCAGTTGCAGACAGTACATGCCTTGTCTGGTAACCATTTCTGGTAAGCAGAATTTAATTGTGCTTAGCTACATTTTGTGCTTAAGCAATTCTATGAAACTGAGTCCTATCTTGGTTATGGTTTTTGATCAGTCATGAAGTGTAAGTTGCCTGAGTTGTTGACCTCAACTTGTGTTTCCCCCAGTCATGTCAAATCCTATTATGTGGCCCTTAGCAAGATGAAATGTGACAATAAGGGTTTCTTATTAAACCTGCCTGGACGTGATATCAGTTACTGAACAGTCATCAATGGCTGGGCATTCTTGGATGGTGTGAATGGCACACAAAACCCCAGGGGGTCCTGTCTGGCTCATAAAATAGTCAAAAATATCTCTTGCGAGAAGTTCAGCGGTAAAAACACTGTGGGGAGAGCGAGCTGTATTGTGGTTACACTGGGAGGTTTGCTGGTCTTATAGTGCTGTATTTAGTTACGTTATGAATGTCCCCTCCCACCAACTTTCAGATGAAACATATTCTCTGGTTTCTAGATCTGTTGCTGGGCTCAAAGACATGTCATAGTTGTGGTGATTGTGACTGTTGGTGGGAGGGGGGGGGGGAGATAAATTAACAGTTTTCAATCTTTAAATAATTAGGGGGTGTTGGTTGCAATGTAGCTCTATGGTTGCACTTGCCTAATACGAAAGGCTTGTAACTTTAAGAAATCTAATTTTATTTCTGTTGGTCTGGAGAATTACTGAAATTAAACGTAAACGCTTCATAAAAACATTTTTAAATCATATGGTTTCCAGTTGAGTAGAATTTTGTTTTCAGTTCAGTGTGTCTTTCTTGAAAAATGCATTGGCCTATTCACAATAACTGCATTTGTGAATGCGCGGTGTTAATTCTTGATGTTTACTCGTGTCTAAATTCTGAGTCTGGGCTTGAGAAGGAAATATGATGACTCATGGTTTGCATTGGTCAGGTTTTTCTTGGACTGGATGGAGGATACTCAATCACTTGGGATGGGGTTAGCTTGAGTCAGTTTCCTCTTTGATCCCCTGGTACCATCGGAAGTCACACACTCATTCTTGTTGGTGTCCTTCCTGTAGTGGCTTTCCTTGTGGTAGCAGTTGTAGTAATGACAGCATTCTAGCCTTGAGTGTCAAATGTTGTTGTCAACTTCAGAACATTAAACCTCAAACCTTAAACCTCAAACCTTAAACCTCAAACAAAATGGCAGACAATTCACATAAACGTGGGGTGTAGCTGGTTAAAGTGAAACTATAACAATGGTATTTGGGAGAGTTTTTCTTATCCTTTAGTTTTAGTTTAGTTGTCAACAATCACATCACACACCCAAACCTGTGAAAGTTTCAAGTTTGTTGATCTCAATGTAATAAAAAAAAAAGGTTTATTATAGCTTTGCCAGAGATTGTGTACAAATTTCATATTCAGGCTTATTTTTTTTTCACAATCAGGATAAGCAACGGTGATTTTTGAATCTATTTTCTTGACTTTGATAGAAGTTCAGACAGAAATATTTCTGTGGAGGATTGTTACTAGTACATGTATTATGAACTTCAGAATCAGGTAGCTTTCAGTTTCTTTGGAGGATTGGTACTGGTATTTCAGATGGAAATATTTCTGTGGATAATTTATAAAATCTGTGATCTTTCAGATTAAAACTAATTTGACCCAATCTTTTCCCCATTTCAGATTGCTGATTTTGGCCTGTCTAGTAAGTTTGACCACAGCAGGTTGCTGGACACCTTCTGTGGAAGCCCACTCTATGCATCACCAGAGATCATCAATGGGTCCCCATACCATGGACCAGAGGTAGGAAGTTTGCCTTTATAACAGTTACCTTCTCTACATTTCTGTAGGGCGACTTTCAAGCATGACTCTCAACATCAGAACACTCAACCTAATCACAAAGCACAATGTTGTTTACTCTGCTTCAGTAAGATACATTATGTTTTATTTAGGCCAATCTTAGAAGTTATTTTGCAAACTGGGCATTAGCAGAAAATCAAGTGTCAAAACCATACTGTAAAAGATGCGAGACATCTGCTCATCTTTGAAAAATATTGCCTATTCATTGACAGTTTTAGTATTAACCATTATGTGAATATTGAAACTGTGGTATCCCTTTTGCAATGAGTGCATGTATATAGTGTTGTACTGTTGTTAAAGAATTTATTCGGATCCAGTAGAGCATGGAGGTAGAATTAGAGTGACTGGGCAGATCCTCTCTGTTTGTGTGGTCATTCAATCTAAGCATGTACACAACAGCTCCAAGCAGAACAATGCAATCTGTCAGTCAATTTAACCTAAGAGTTGAACCTTAGAGATGGCAGGCTGTGCATGGGGGTCAATTCTGATTTGCCATTTGTAATGTTTGAATGTATTCCTCTTATTGCCAATCAGGTTGATTGCTGGAGTCTTGGTGTGATTCTGTACGCCATGGTCTACAAGACAATGCCATTCCATGGAGCTGATTTCAATCAACTCAAGACACATATTGCTAAGGGTGACTTTGTTGAACCTCCAGAGTTATCAGGTAAAAAAAACCCCCAAAAAACCCCAGAAACATTTCATATCCATTTATTCTTGGAGCCTAACTAAAGATTATGATATAATGATATTGAGAGAAAAAAACTTGGAAGGAAACATTCTTTCAATTCATGTAACACTGATTTCTTGTTTCAGTATTGATATGCACATAAGAAAAAAACATCACCCCTAACCTTCCAATTATACCTCCTCTTCCTCTTGTTAGTTGGTTAAACTTATTAAAGAGGATGATTGATGGACATTGATTTATTTTGCATTTCCTAGATGCATCCGATTTGATTCATCGCATGCTGACCGTTGACCCTAAGAAGCGAATCCCAATCGAGGGGATCATAAACCATCCGTGGGTCAGGGACAGAGGTTCACATCCACGCAGGAAAAGCCAAGATGTCGTCCGCCTTAGGCGAACAGAGATCCTTTCACACTCAGTGAAGTCATCGGGGGAATATACTCGTCCTGTGGGCTCAACCACATTGCAAGAAACAGCTAAGAAGCCTCTTGCTAGCATCCTCAAGAAACCACAGAGAAGATTATCGCATAGTCCGGGTAGAGAGAATGCATCTTCTGATTCCACTAGTCTATTGGATGAAAAGAAAGCAACCAGTAGACCAAAGAAAGACCAGAATGAAACAACGGAGCCAGTTAAAAAAGGGATCTTGAAGAGGCGGGCAAAGGATAGTGGAGGAGATAGTGGATTGGAGATCAATGAGTCTGGGCAGAATAAGAGTGGTGGCAGTTTAGATTCAGCCAGTGGGGATCATGATAAAGATGTGACATTAAGGGAGAAAAATAAAAGAGATTCAGGGATTGATCAGGACTTGGCTTGCTGCATCATCAATGAAAGTTCCTCCACTCAATATGAAACCTGTAAACTCAGAGTTCAACCTAGACTCCATTTCAGCAATATTAGCAAACGTCACTCACGCGGGAAATACTCCAGAGTCACACAGGTATGGGAATCTATCTACAGGACCACTCAGGCCCAAGATCTGTCCATCAAAATACCCCCTCAAAATGGCACCGACCTGGCAACCCTCAAACATGACAACTCAAGCTCAAGCAATGAGGATATTTTAGAAATCTTGGACTCCCCCGCTCTCAGGACACCCACAATGAAGCAACAGTTTCAATATCATGTGGAGGAGACCAAATCATTGACGGTGGATGTTGAACATTCCCCAAGTGTTGATCTAGCTGAAGATGACAGCTATACAAGGGATGAACTTGTGAGTGCAATGGATGAGGAACTCTTGGAAGTTTATCAAAAAGCTCTTAAAATATCACAGGCTTTCAAGTGATCAGAGATAACCCGATTTTAAATTCACCCCGAATAAACTACATATTTCCATTGTACTATCTCAATTTGTGCTGCCTTTAGGAAACACGTTTTGTACTCAGACATGTCTGAGTACATGCAAATATTTGTGTCTGGAAAATAAACTATTTACCTTTTGCCTTTTTAAAGAAATTTTCTAGGATTGTTACAAATTTTCTGGGAAAACTTAGTTTGTAATTTAAATCTAGGTGTGTGAAAGCTACCAGTGGATTACTGAGAACTAGGAATAAAATAATATACCAATCATTAATCTTGGATGACTTTTTTTTCCTCAAGCAAATTATTTGGGTATGAAATTCAAGAACTTCAAAAGAAAGATTCTGAAAATATTTGTTACTTATTAAAAGATAATTAACAACACCTTCACTGCCCCAAATTAGTTTGACTTATAAAGGAAATATTTTGTGTTAAAAATAAGAAGAGATGAATCGCAGGATAAAATATTGAAACTGTATACAGTGTGAAGTTATATATTTACAATGTAATTTGGAAAAGTTGGCAAGTAGGTAGTCAGATGAAATATCAACAATCCGTTTGTAGAAAAAAAAATCAGGCCTGTAGAAAGATGAATCATTCAGTCAGGCCAAGCAAAGACTAGATGAATAATCGTCAAACAGCCATCAATTTCTTATCCATAAGGTAGTCAGGTAAACACATAACAACATTCCTTCTAATGCCGTTTTTAAAGACAAGGTATGCATCCAGCATTATGCCAAACTCCATAGTTTTTCACTTAGAAACACACTAAGTTTAGCCAGCTACATTGTAGCTTCAAAACGTTGTCTTTGATATTCTTATTTTTGTTTTCCCAACCAAATAAATGTGAAGGTGCTGTCCCTGTCACATGTTAATGGTCAAGTCTACCTTCCCTCCAAATAAAGTACACACCGCAGATGTGCTTGTACAGCATTGTAATTCCAACTCATTAAATATTAGTAATTAAGGAACGTCCTATATTCCCCACCCATATTTAAATCAGCAATATAATAATTTAAACCATGTCAAATTGTCCACTTTAATTTAAACTCCCAAAAGTTAATTGACATCTGCAGTCAAGGATGGCATAACAAGAAGTGGATTTTTCTCTTTAAGGTGTTGTAAGATTCCATGGGTCTGACCATGGCTCTTGGCAGGTTCTTGGTGTGACGTTGTGAGTGGGGTTTAACCTTGTGAGGAATGATATGCACATGTCAATAAGCCATCAGTCTAGTCTAGATGAGTAGATAGAGAGTGCAGACATATTTGTAGCCAAGGCAACCAACCATCTATCATGCTAGGGGGGGGGAACTTCATGGTGTTGCTTTCAGTAGATGAATAAGCAGTGATTACTTACGAGCTTGTTTCACTGGTTAGAAAGGAATACTAATTTTGGTTTAACAGCCCAACTTGGTCAGAGTTGTTACCAACTGTTCTGATTCAAATTTGTATTCCATGGGTTTTTACAGAGCATGTTTACAATATTTGCATATCTGCCAGGTAAAATCGTTATTAGTACTAGTTCATTTCATCTCAACATATCAAATGAACTCTTTGATGACAAAACCTTCTGTGCAATTCTAGATGATTATGAACCAATGCCTGAAATGGAATTAGTGTATGGTTGATGTACCAAAACAGTCCTGGCATATTTATTTTTCGTTTAAGGTAAAATTTAATTTTTTTTCTTATTAAAGCTTTAGATAAAGTATAATCATGTATTGTTTACATATAATAATTATGTTGACAAATTGTATCTGTGCAACTTTCTGTAACAATAACATTTATTGTTTCATTTAACTTTTTCTGAGATGTGGATGACTATTTCATTGGTAATTACTTAAGATCATAATTGTCTTCTCTTCAATAACAGACAAATCAGATAAAATAATACACAGTGCAAATAATTATGAGTGATTTTCTTTGCCACAGAACAACTAATTCCCACTGGTCTCTCTACTAGCCATACTTAAAAAAAACCCTGCTTAATTTACTCATTTTTGTTGTACATGGTATAGTATTTTTTTCTTTTAATATTTAGGCTCAATTTTCAGATAATAATTATTTAATTACCAATGGAATGCTAAAGCTCCAAATGTTGCAACTCTTTGTATGACCTCTACGCATGTATATAACCATAATAGAAAATCTCAGTTTATATAAAGTATACATGTTTTTTTATATTTTTTTCATTCTGCAATCCACTTACTTTTAAGGACAAATCTCTTTTTTTTATATCAAAAGAGAGCAATGAAACTTTTATTTTTCAAAGTCGTTATGAAAACCCTTTTTTCTTTAGTTCCACAATTGTTGTAAAAGCTACAAAAAATGTTGTATTGATTGGTATTTAGTTTATAACTTTCTTAGGTTAGTGCGGAAACTGTTTGCTTTACTTGCAATTATAAACACAGTAGTGGGGGACTTTTGGGGCGCTAGGTGGCAGCAGACTTACCAGGTAAATCCATCATTCTCGGTAATGTGCGCATGCTCAGAACTACGTAAACAATGGAAATTTACCTGGTAAGTCTGCTGCCACCTAGCGTTCCAAAGTCTCCCATTGGGACACTAGTGTCTCTAATGTCTAGTATAAAACAATCTTTCCAGAACATGCTTCAAGAAAACAGTTTTGTGAGTTACATGATGATCAAATATTCCAAACCATCTACGTCTGGAGTTTTAAATACGTAAAGCCGAGTTAGAATAATAAACTGTGCTGTTTGCCAGTTGACTTAAAAAATGTTTCTGTTGGTATCATGAAGACGTCATGCTACCCAAGTGACATTTGAAAGGTATACAGTGCAGTGTAACAGTGTGTTGATCATGTGAAGATGGGAGAGGCTGCAAGGGCACAAAAATGTCATGGATAGTTATGGATAGTAACTATTTGTATCAACTCTCTAGAATGTCATGAACCAAGGTTAGTGTACATTGCACTGGTTTTGTGGAAGACGAGATCTGTAGCAGACAACAGCTGTTATTGAACTGCCTAGAGTAAAACTTTTTCTGTAACATTCAAAGACTTCCAATTTGGGCAAAACTAACTCAACTAATTGTAATAAAACAGTTATTTATTTTCTTGCCATCTGTGTAGAATGGAAAATGTTTTGTCGATCACATGGCATTATTTAGGCTGTGTGGCAAAATGTTTAATTGCATTCCTTGTATTAATTAACATGCATATTTCATAAGTTCAGTTAATGACTCAACTCAGAGGCAAGTTTCTCTGTGACAGCTGCACAGCATACTTTAATTTTCTTGTGTGAACTTTGTCTGACCTCTTGAGGCAATGGAAACTTGAGTAAAGACAAAGCACGATCCGTACCATGGAAAACAAATCAAAATGTAAATTATGAAAAGTATTTATTTTAAGGAAATTTTGGTTAAACCTTTTTTGGGGTTATCCTCCCTGTAGCTTAATCCATGTAGACTTCACTTAGATTCATTTAAATATTGAGTACAGTCGCCCTTTATAATGTTATTCTTATTTTCCGTTTACTCTTTGGCTGGTTTCCAAAGAAATATAATCAGTAACCATGTACATGTAGCTCTTCCCTTTTAATTTACTTGATTCTGCTTGGAACTAAACTGGTTTCAGTTTTGTGTTATTTAAATAACTGAATATGCAAGTATTGTATTTCTTTTAATAAATAATTCATATTTAATGAGATCAACAAAGTATTAGTGATTTTGTTTTCATTGGTTCATCATTAAGAGTGTTATGGTATTGTGAGTGAGTGAGGTAAAAAAGGATCAACATTCATGTTGAATGTCTGATTTCCATTTGAGTTTGGGAATCGATATGAAAGGTGTCTATTGATATCTGTTGAAGTGACTTCTCTCCAAGGCTGCATACAAGACTGCCCCACCATGCTCAGTGAGAAAATGATGTAGCTTTGAAACAAGGGTAACATTTTATGAGGGTAAAATTTTATGGGGGCACAAGATGGTGCACCATGCATTTTCTTAAACAAGCCCCCCTTTTCAGCACTCTCTATTATTTATTAATTGTTGTAAGATAATCTGCCGTGGTGGTGAAAATCGTTTTAAAAACACTGAAAACACTTGTGTCATGGCCAAGCGGTTAAGAGCACCGGACTCTTGGGGGGGGGGGGGCGCCGTAGTTACTAGTTACACCACTGAAATGATGACTTAATATTTCAAATGCATAGCTACATGTATGTATGCATTGTGACAGGGTGGAGCAACTTAAGAGAGGGTAGTCAACTCTACCTGCTCCACTCATCTGCTTTGTTTACACCGGAGATTTCAACATCCATGTTAACCCATCGAACAGTCCTTCCAATCGGTTCAAGTCCCTTTTGTAATTATCATGGTCTTGTCCAACACACCACTGAGCCAATTCACCGTAGTGGTCACTGTTTGGACCTACTTATCACCCATCAGATTTAAACATTCATCCTGGACTATCTGATCACTTTGCTATCATGATAAAAAGCCACCATCACCAACTATATCTGTCTCCTCCCGCCGGTTTAAGGACATTGGCGGGACATTGGCGGGACATTGGCATTGATGTGGCTTCAGCGTTCTCTCATATTGCCTTTAGAAACAATGACCCAACTTCATACATCAACAAATATCAGTCTATTGTCAGAGGTCAGCTTGACGAGTATGCCCCTATGCCAACGCGGACTGTTAAAGTATCAACCAATAGTCCAAGGTTCAACAAGGATATCCGTTCAGCTGGAAAATGAGATGACAAACTCGAGAGGAAATGGCGATCTTCCAAACTGGTCGTTCACAGACAAGAATGCTGCGTCCACAGATGCATTGAAACTGATCTTATTATAAAAGCTAAGATTTCTTATTATTCCTCAAAGGTTATTGGGTGTTCCAGTGATCAGAAAAAAATTGTTTGGTATTGTTTTATCATTTACTTAATTAGAGTAAAATACCTGTTCTGCCCACTTGAAATTCTTTTGTTACCCTAGCTTCCAAATTCTCAGTATTTTTTGTCAACAAAATTGTCACTATACGTAATGAGTTTTTTCCAGTTTGATAGTAACACTGTTCCTTCTCAAAACGTACATGCAGTTAGTCATGGAGAGTTTGAACCAGCTACTGAGAAATAAATCAAGAAACTGCTTGCTAATTCCCCATCCAAATCCTGTGAGCTTGACCCAGTTCCCACCTTTCTCGTTAAAGAATGCTCTGATGTTCTCATTCCTTTGATTACAAATAGTTTTCCTTAATACTGGTGTTTTCCCCAGTAGCCTTAAAATATCTTACATTTGCCCTCTCTTAAAGAAAAGCTGCTTGGATAAGGAAGTATTCAACAATTACAGACCCATTTCCAATCTGAGTTTTCTAAGTAAAGAAATTCAACAACTACAGACCCATTTCCAATCTGAGTTTTCTAAGTAAAGAAATTCAACAATTACAGACCCATTTCCAATCTGAGTTTCTAAGTAAAGAAATTCAACAATTACAGACCCATTTCCAATCTGAGTTTTCTAAGTAAAGCTATTGAACATATTGTTCATCTAGGTTACATGCTTTGATGCAAGACAACAAATCTCATTGACTCGTTTCAATCTGCCTATAGACCCAATCGTAGTACTGAAACTGCCTTATTACGTGTTCACAATGACATTTTAACTACTCTTATGATCAATGTAAAATTACTGCATTTATTTTTCTTGATCCGAGTGCAGCATTTGAAACCGTGGATATAGTCTCGACTCCGTAACGTCTTTGGTTTGCAGGATCATGCCCTACAATGGTTTAAATCCTACTAGAATGTAGACCCCAGTATGTGCCGCCTCTAATCCTGTTCCACTTGATTTTTCTATTTCACAGGGTTCAGTTCTTGGCCCTTAGTTATTTTCATTATTCAAGGTTCATTTATTTCCACAGTATCAAAAAGCAAAAGGCAATATCCATGAAAAGTAATCATTACAAAATGCAAAGTAAATGTTTCACATGTTTGAAGAACTTATGTAAAAACAAAAAAAAGTGATACTGCAGAGCTTGTAGGCAATGGTCCCTGGTATTGAGATTAAACAATAATGTTAAGTGAACCATGGAGGTCCGTGGTTGAGTCCAGCCACAAATGAATAAAATATAATAGCAGGTCTCAATGCACATGCATGTTTATAAAGAATGATTGCAAACACTTATAAATATTTTCTCAAACACAAATCATTCAGAGACACACCCTTCAATATCACACATACGCCAACGACACGCAATTGTATATCTCTTTTTATCCCTCACAACATGCTGAATCTGGTATCATTCGCATTGAGGCCTGTATTTGTGAAATTCGACAGTGGATGAACAACTTCCTGAAAATTTATGACAGTAAAACTGAATTCATGTTGATAGGTTGTCTACAGCAACTTTCCAAAGTCTCTATTCCATTTATTACTGTAGGTGATTATCGCATCCAGCCCGTCAACCCCGCCCTAATCTTGGTGTAATTCTTGACTCTTCAATGTCTTTCAAGAATCACATTACTCATTTCCATATTCATTTTTTCATATCCACAATATAAGAATGATCCGAAAATATCTTGATAGCACTTCTATAGAACAGATTGTCCACTCATTTGTTACATCTCTCATTGACATGGGAAATTCACTTTTATTTGGCCTTCCAGATGCCCAACTATCTTGCCTTCAACGCCTACAAATAATGCTGCTCGTGTGGTCACTTTAATGAAAAAACACTTTTATGTACACCGGTCCTTCTAGATCTACACTGGCTCCCAATATCACCCAGAAACATCTACAAGCTGATGCTGATTGTTTTCAAAGCACTCAATGGGCAAGCACCAACGTACATCCCGGACATGCTCAACTTCTATAAACCATCCAGCAACCTTCAATCTGGAAATAAATATCTTCTTCAAGAAGTAAAAACTCATCGCACCTGGGAAGACAGATCATTTTCCGTTGCAGCACCACATTTGGGAATCTGCTATCCCTACACATTAAAACCTCAAATACTATTCACTCATTCACAAAGTCTCTCAAAACACACCTATGTCAAAAGCGTTTAGTTCTTCTTAACTGATTTTTCTTTTGGTTCCTTCCTCTTTTGTTTTTTCTCTTTCCTTTGTTACAGCGCCTTGAGCACCTTTGGTGGATACGTGTGCTTTATAAGACTTCTTCGTTATTATTATTATTGTTTATTATCAAGCTACATCATACGCCAGGTCTACGCTTTCTTCATAGCTCCTACCAATAACCAGATCCAACCACACTACAGAGCTGCATATAGAAGCTTACACTTTATTAGTCACCCAAATCATTTACCTTTCTTTGTTGTTTTTTTTTTACATAAAAATCATAACATTTTTGACATATACAAAATAATTCATGGTGTCCATTCATATTATTTCATTGCCCTGGCGACGCACACCCCGATTAAAACAAACCACCCTGGCCACCTAACTACAAAGCCAGACCAATAAAAAAAACACTAAATATCAACAAAACCCTATATTTTTTATTTGTATGTACAAAAATAGAGTTCAAACAAGTTTGGCATTCAAAGATGAACATACAGAAGTCAGTCACAATTTACACTTGATGTTATCACCACTACAAAGTTATAAAGTAAGATTAGCACATACAAGGTCCTGTCACATGAGACAATTTACAGGTAACAAGATCAAGGCAATTCTTACAGAGAAAACAAAACTTTATTTAAATGTTCCCATAATTTATGTGGAGCTAGTAAGATAAAATTTATCTTGTGCTGCCAAAATGTTCCTTTTGCATACAGAGTGCAGTTGGTTACCTCCAAGTTGCCTGTACAAATTTTCCGGTGTGACAAGGCCTAAATAGAACGGGCAACAGCTACGCTAACAGTTGACAAACTTATAAAGCACAATAGATCTTTAGAAATGATTTGGTGGACCAAATGGGAATAAAATGAAGATTAATTTAATGCTT
The DNA here is from genome assembly GCA_023634235.1 of Pisaster brevispinus. NCBI lineage: Eukaryota > Metazoa > Echinodermata > Asteroidea > Forcipulatida > Asteriidae > Pisaster > Pisaster brevispinus. Next base: position 17,289,666 of record JAMKCF010000004.1, read on the forward strand.
TTTAACATTTACTTTATAGTGATATGTCCGGTATAGGAAAGATCCAAATTAATCACCTCCTAATGAATGCTTTCTTCTTGTTGCTGTTGTTGTTGTTCTTTTGTTTTTTTCATTTTCAATTCAAGACAAAGCACTACAATGGTACATTTTATTATAACCCAAATGTTTCCACCCAACCTTGGCACCTGCTCCAGCTTTGGTAATAACAGTATTTACAAAGACCAACGCAGCAGCACACAGCTTTACAACATTGCCCCTGAAGGCCCAACATGTTATGTGTAAAGCTAGCTGACCGGGGGAACAACTTCCATAACACAAATTTCTTTGTCTAACGAAGTTGTGTAAATTTCATAAAATCAGCGGCCGGACTACAAAGCATATTTATTTAGGTGTTGTTGAGGTCTTCACTGAACTTGTCAAACTTTTCAGCTAGATTGTTGAACTCATTCTCCTCTAGGGCCTCCACAATCTAAGACAACAAACACCAAGAAATAAATCTTCATCACTCCAACATTATATTATATCATAATAAACATTTGTTTAGCAATCTGGGCAGATGATGTGACCAGACGAGGGTGCCATGTGATAGAGGTCCAAAGAAGCTCATTGATCCAACCCAGAGCTGCCAAAATTTGCATCTTGCACTCAGGGAGATTTTGTATTCAATAATCAGGGAGATTTTCAAACTTGTTTCTCAGAACATGGAAAGATTGGTTTATTTTCAGAGAAGTTTCTTGCATCAGGGACAGTTGGCAGCTCTGCCATGCTGTTCACTGCGCATGTATAACTGTGCATTTCAATTATTTCATCATCATTTTAACTCATTTTAATAATGAGTGCTTTGAGACACCCATAAACAAAGAACTACATAATATAAAGAAACTACTTAATATTTATTATTAAAACCCTTAGATGGCGATGTCGATATGCGACGTCTGTAACACAATTAACATGAAATATTTCAAGCGTAATTAAATGTAGTAAAAAAAATGAGTCTTGGTCTAACTCCTCGACTCTTGTGTTAGAACTGCCACAATTTCAAGATGGTCAGATTTCCTATCAGCACTGACTGGCTACACATTATTTCTTTTGTTAACATTCAACGGAACTTTACCGGTCTCTTGTATGTATGTGCATAGTTAAAGTATAACTAATTGAGGGCGCTCTTTGAGTGGAAGTCGTACTGATGCCTGACGGAATGTTCAGCTAGCATTGCACTCATGTCTTGATCACTGATGGCGGGGTAGTTCTTGATGTCATTGTAATAGCTGTCACAAAATAGAAGAAAAATAACAGTTTCAAGAACAGAACCTTGACAGTTTACTTCACAAGCCAGACCATTAATTTGAACATTGAGAACATGTAATTAGCTGTTGCAAACTGCTTACCAACCAAAAGGACCTATGGTATAAATGCAAAAAAATAGTTAATGGCCTGATGTCCCAACCCTAGCAGAGTTGTATGTGCTTTGTGTTGTCATTTAGCTCTTGAGAAAGACTCTGTTAGTGTCGAAACATCTGGCCGCTAACTATTTTTTAATCCTGAATATTGTCGGACAAATTAAACAGAACTCTGTTAGCCTTTTGGTCTGTTCATGCCGTTTGCCTTACAGACTTACATTAATGGATGTACATCAAGCCATGTCACACAGGGCAACTTTTTCAGGCAACTTGGAGACAAGCACTTGCACTGTATGCAAAAGGAACACTTCGGCAGCACAAGAGACAAAAGCTGTAAATTACAATCCCCAAGAAAATAATGAGAAAACTTGAATGTGAATGAATTTTCTTATTGAAGATTGCCTGGAGCTAGTTGCCTGTAAATTGCCTCATGTCACATTTCCTTAACACTGATAGCACATTTGCATAAAACACTAATTACCTAGCAACCCATTCCTTATATGGAGGTATGTCCTTGGCATAGAGCAGTCTCTATGGAGAATCCTTAGTCAATGGGTGGTCTGAGACTGAACATGAGTCCATCAGAGTCTGACCAATGATTGACAGGCATGCATCCTCTGTCTCCGACTTGTAGATATCAAAGATGATATCTGGATTCTTGATGAGATTCACCCAGAAACGCAAGGGAAGACTACGAGAGAAAAATCACAACAGGAACAAATTAGTATCACAATACAATACACAATACAAAAGTGCTTGCGTTACTTCAATGAGTAGGCCTATTGGACTGAGCGTTCTAGTGGTTCTAGTGTTGTCAGATAGTGGGTTTGGGTTCCAGTCCTGGCACTTCTGTTTACATGTTGGACACTTAACAATTATTGCTTTTTGTCTTTTGGATTGGAGGATTTGTCCTTCAGATAGGACGATTTGTCCTTCAGATAGGACAAAAAGCTGTAGACCATGTGTGTTGTGTAATGCCAATCAAAGAACCCAGTGCACTGTATAGAGAAGGGGCTTACCCCAGTGTTTCTGCTATGAACTGGCAGCAATATGTGCCACCACACATTGTAATCCTGTTACTTATTTATTTATTTGTTTACTTATTTATTTTGGTCTAAAAACATAAAGCATAAACATGATTGGTTGTATCATAAGGTTATACTAAAAATGATATGCTTACAAAATAAAACACTATTAAGTATTACAAAGACAATAAAAAATTAAAAATCTGGACCTGCCAGATTTTAGTAAATCACCCAAACTAGCCAAAGTATCTAATAAAAATACAAATTAGCAAAAGTAAAAAATATCACAAAGAATAATTACAAGATGCACCTTTACAGAAAAAGGGTTTATAAAACAGATCGTAACAACATACATTCATACAAATTTATAAAAACATGGAAAGCTGGAATTGATTAAGATTAAAAGCAAAGACAAAGAAATATAAGATACAAAACCTGGTAAAAAGAATATACATTCATACAAATTCATAAAATCCTGGACAATGCTGGAATAGTGGTGGAACTAGCCCTGTCAACATATTATTTTCTCTCAAATGTCTATGTCAACAGTCAGTTTTAAGGGGGGAGGGAGCATGTACATGTATGTGTTTTAACAGTTCAACTCATAGTTGCTTCACCCTATAAAAAGATTCTTAACAATCTCCACCTGATTTGATATTTCAGCGTGAGGAGTGTCATTTATTAGACACTATCACAATATAAATCAGAGCTGCCAACATTTGCATCTTGCAATCAGGGAGAACTTGTACAAAAATCAGTAAAATATTTAGAATTACATTCAACATAATAGGGACAAAGCTTCCATATTCAGGGAGATTTTCAAATCTGTTCATCAAAACATGGAAAGATTTGTTTATTTTCTGGGAACTTTTGGCAGAATCAGGGAGAGTTGTCAGCTCTGTATACATGTACATTATCATTATTCAATTGCTTTACTGGACTGACCCCCACACAATGTAGTCATTTATTGATATGTATTTCCTTTTGTGGGGATTGGGGGGTGCCTCTTATCTTAATCATAGATACCTGTTGCTCTTTCATGAATGCACAACTTCTTCTTGGTTCTGGATGCAATGATGTCAAATAAGTACTTGATGCAGAGGGGAGAGTGTTACTACGGTGGTTAACACTGAAGATCATCTCAAATAACTCATCTATATAGGACTGCAACACACCCTGATGAGAGACAGAGACACAACACGGCATGTTCAAAAATTTAGAAATAACAGTCATCAGCAGTTTCATTCACTTGAACCATTTACAGGGGGTCGATTTCACAAAACACCAAGATTCATCTTTAGATGAGTTGTCAGTATTACCATAGCAATTTATTTTGTGACATCACCTTTGCTTAGCAATTAAGATGGATTTGCACTTAAGATCAATCTTAACTCTTTGTGAAATCGAGCCCAGACCCTACTGGCCACAAGCAGCCTATACCAAAATGCCCATAGCGGCCCCCATACGGCCGCAAGATTTGACCTACATGTACTTCCACTCAACCAAAAAGATTTAAAGTCAGACATGATATTTGGTCCTTAGAAAAAAAGTAGAACATTTTTATGACTTCAACTTTGGGCTGACCTTCTGAACCATAGGGATTATGCTCAACTCATTTAGTTTGGGTTTAGACTTGTGGACAAGTCGTTAAATGTTTGTCGCGGTGATAGTGACTGACTTTCTCCCCGAATCTCGCGAGACTGGCGATGTTCTCGCGAGACTGCTGGCCCCTGGGAGACTGCTGCTCACGCGACTATGGTACAGCAGTATCGCGTGAGAGCAGTAGTCTTGCGAGAGCAGGAGAGATGCGTGTTAAGGTATCACCACGACAAACTTAAAGGGTTGCCCCGTATAATTATCACCTACTAAGAGCATGGGTAAATAAAGTCCAAGTTCAACCCTTTGAGCAGGCGCATGAATTAACCCTGATACTACTTAACATCCCCCTAGGTCCCCTGTGTCTCTTACTTGAATGCCCCTTTTAAAGTGTACATGGGAGGCCAGTAAATTGTATTTTGTATTTTTAACAACACCGATATACACTGGTTCTGTGCACAGGAGCGTTATGGCAGATGGTATTTGTATAGCCTTACACCAACAATGCACACAATAATAACATGACCATTCTAAATTGCTTTGCTACTGCCAGAAGCCATCACAAACTTTTATCAAATCACAATGTAGTTAAAGTATTCATGATGTCAGAGTAATTTTCATGAATATTCATATTTTCATAATATTCATTCAACATCCAGGAAAATCTTATAATATAGACTAGTATTAGTCAGGGGTACCTGGCATTCAAGTACAACCAAGTCCCCTTCATTGCATCTGATATTTTGTAATCGCTACGATAGATGATGCTCATTTTTGTAGTTAGTACTAATCTTTAAGTGCTGTCACTAGCATTTATTGATTTAAGCAGAGATATTCTAATGCACATGTCATTAGTCATTGTGGAGTTGACCAATAAAAATGCACATTTATTTGCATCTCATTATGCCATATGAGATCCTCAAAGGCTGCTTCTGCTGATTGGTTTGCACAATTTGCATAAATGCAAGATTACTACAGGTTGAATAAATGAATAAGTGAATTTCTTTGTAAGAAAGAAAAGGCGCTCTCAGCTAGCCCCACCACTCCATGTTAGCATTTTTAGTCATGCTGTACTGGGAGCCACAGTGCCTTGACTAAATTCAACTGATGTCATCGTCAAAAACAATCTTGGCTGCGCCATTTTGGGAGTCAATGTCCCCTTGTGTTATACAGTGTAGTGCACATTTTATGTGACGCAGCGTTTACACGCAGACCATAATTTCTATGTGCAGCTTGACTACCAAAATGTCGAGCACAGCAGATTGTAGTCATGTGTTGGCATTGGTGCAAGAGGTCAAAACAAGGAGGGGGGGGGCCTTACCTTCCAGGGTTTTTGCAGAGAGTGCAAAGGTCTCGTTGACTTCATTGTCTTCTCCAATTTCTTCCCACCATGCCAGGAAGTTGGGTTTCATGACCCACTGGACATGGTCTGCCACGGTGATCTCAATGTCTTCAAGCTGAAGTGAGGAATGGAGGCATTCATCAATTAAACATAAACATTTTTATGTTTGTACATGTCATTTTATTTACCATATTTTATTCTTAAAGTTTGCTTTAAATGATGTACAATGATTATTTGTTTTAAATACAAAAAACCCACTTTTTAAATTTAGTAACATTATAACTACTAATTACATTATTGTTAATGCTCATCATAAATCTAATTCAGGCGGCTGCAAGAAAGAATCAATTACGCATTTCTAATTATACATTGTAAAACAATTTTGGGACAACAGCTTGTAATCAATATGCAAAATAGGTCTCCTAATGAATAAACCTAAATGAATCAACCTGAACATGCCTCTAGCTACTGAGCAAGTTCGGTGGTCTAGTGGTAAAACATCTGCTCCAGAATGACAAAGGTCGTGGGTTTGAATCTCACCCGAGTAATATGCCTATGGGTTCTTGACACAGTGCTCAAGGGAGCATACCGGTTTATTCTCTTTTGTCAAATACTCATGAATAATAATTTTAAAAACAGAGCTGATCTTTGTGCAGTTATTAACTTTTACACGGCTGGAAGTAAGAATAACTCCAGGTGATTTTATCCAAACTGAAAATTTGGTTCGGATAAACAATGTGAAGTCAATAATAAAACAAATTGCAAAAAACCGGCAGAATTTGAAGGTTTCTTTTAGGGGACGACCCACTTTACTCCTAGCAGACCTTTCAGAAGTATGTTTGGGTCTATTTTGTAGCCAAAATTGCCCAACGAATCCAGTGTGTACCTTTAACACACATCAATGTATGGGTAAAACACAAATAATAATCTTTATTCCCGATGCGAGTTTTACATTGATTAATTCTCAACATGAACATGAATGTCAAAAGGCTGCCGGTTCAAGAGGTTAAAGAGGTGAAGCAACTCACCACATATTCATCATCATAGCCGTCATCATCAGCCTCACCAGTGTTGGGATCACAATCCTTCACAATGAACTTCAGTGTGCTGGTAAAAAAGGACCTAGTTACTTTAAAGTAAATAAATAATTGTAATTTATTAAAATCAAGCCAGCCTGGTCAAACCAAGTTAATTCAAATCAAACTCACATTTATTTCCATATTTCATTAAAAGTTTAAAACAATACATAACCCTACAAATTATTATTCTGGATTATTTATTTACTGCACTGGTACATTTACAAATAGAACTAATTCATAAAGGTAAAAATATATATATATAATTATAAAAAGTATTACAAGAAAATAAACCACATTATCAAATAATCAACAACAAGGGAAACTGACAGAGTAAATTCTAATGCACAAAGAAAAGTCAATTTGCTCAGTTGGTAGAGAGCAGGCATGTTAATCCGGAGGTCCCAGGTAAAAGTCAAATTCTAGTCAATTTTTCTTTGTTTATCCTTGTAGAAAAGCACCGCAAAGAATTGATATGGGAAAGGGAGTTATTCAACTGTCTATGATGTATGACAAGGAACAATGCTTAAATCTAGATGTTCTTCATTTTATATCAGCCACTAGGGGCATAGGGTTTCAGGCCACTTTGGTTTCTTACAGGTTAGCCATCAACTCCTTACCTTTTCAGGAGGACAATGACACTAGGGAGTAGATCTTCACAATGAGCTCCAAACTTGGCCAAGGAACTGACGGCAGCTGTACGAACAATGAGGCAAAGAAATTCATTGTTTATCCTGCATTAGGAAACAACCTGGTCAAAATATGACTTTCATAAATAAATCTTCAGGAAATTTCATTATTTTCGAATAAAAGTTGATTCACTCAAAATTGTGTATGGTATACATGGGATGGTTGTTTTACATGTGTTGTAAGAGTGAACATCCCCTTTTAAAGTCCAATTGCATGGCACTACTTACTGCAAAATTCTACGCTTGCAGAGGTGTGTGGTAAGCAGAGCTTTTATTGAGCTGATTAAGCACAAAAAGGAGCTAAGCACAAACAAATTATGCTTACCAGAATAAGGTTTCCAGCCAAAATACCATGTCACACGTACATATACTATCTGTGACTGGTAGCGTTTTCGATTTTGCTTAGCAGAAAATCTATGAGAGCCCAAAAAATAGCAGGATACCAGTCAAAGATGGTGTTTGTTACATGGGATTTTAGCTGCTAACCTTATTTCGCTGAGCATAATTTTGTTGTGCTTAGCTACTTTTTGTGCTTAGGCAGCTCTATGGAATTTGGCCCAGATTTTAAGTTTAGCTGATGTAACTATTGCATTACGTTAAAGAACATGATTTAGTTTTGTCCTACAACTTTGTACCATAAGTTTCAATGCTTTTTGAACAATTTAATGCATCAACTGACCAGCTCTGATAGCAGCGTTCTCCAGTATGAAACGATTGAAGAAGCGGATGTACTTAGATGGTGTCTGGGTACATGGGCCCTCTCGTCCCAGCAGATGCAAGATGTGGGTAGCTAGAGAGGTATGCTCACAGTCTTCAATTAATTCACACAGATGAGCAAGGCTGGCCTCCTTGGCCTCTGGGTTCTCCTCTATGATCACGATGATGCTGTCGACGATGGCACGCTTGTACTCAAAACCACCCTGATATCAATAAAATATCAACAATAAAAAAAGACAGTGGCCCAGAAAAAAACATCCTGATATCAATAATATATCAATATCATAAAATGACACAGTCCTCAAATCCTCTCTGATATCAATAAACTATCAATATTGTCAAAAGACAGAGTCCTTGAATCCTCTCTGACATAAATAAAATATCGACCAAATATTAATAAAAAAACAAGAGTAGCAACTCTTCTCTTACACACTTATATATCAATATCAACAACTAAATTTAACATATACTTTTACACTCAAAACTTCCCTCTGTTCCATTTCACAATTGCAATTAATTACCATTGATACACCTCTTGAGATCAATCTTAGCTCTACGTGAGAATCAAACCCTGATGTCAATCAAATACTCATGACAACACATTCTGTGATTCAAGAGCAGTGTCAAACCTTTCTAAAATCAATGCAAAATCAATGACCAAAATCTCTCTTTAAAAAAACAAAAAAAACATTGGACCGCCATCTTAGAGATAAATAAGGATGATGAAACAAGGAAAATTACGCAGCTATGTGTGCGCGGCGAACATGATGGGCCAATGAGCAACCTTCTTTTGACCTCTAGCCGAAGGGCGCCCTACTCAAATGACGTCTTTTGCAAGAGGTATACAAAATTACAGACAGACTCATCCTTAGAATAAAAAATAAAAAATTCATCAATCCAATTTCTCCTCCTGTCAATAAAATACGATACTAAACAATGTTATTTACATCCTCCTCAAATCTACCCTTATATCAACAAGAACAAACAACATTATTGTTATGAACAGCTTTAATAATGAAGGGTTCACTCCAATTTCCCTTGACCTCTATGTCTTTGCACTAGGCCCCTTAATTTGTAAGATACATGCTAAGGAACTTTGAGCTGATTAGCGACACCTTGTGTATTGTTGTTGGCATTTCTCATGCATCCAAACATTCCCTAAAATAAAAAAGAAATCTGAGAAGTCAAGGGAAAAACTTGGTTGATTTGACAATGTATGACCATAAGGATGTACTAAATAACTTCCTGACGTCATTAACATTTCAAAAATAAAATACAAAGTACATTTTTAGTTCAGCTCCAATCACCCCTTCAGGTTTTTGCGTCACATTGTGGTTACGAATTTGTTTTTTCAGACTTAGAGAAATTCTAAACCACGTACCTCATCACGCAGCATGGAGGACAAGAAGCTCATCATGACACCGTGCTTCCGAGGAAACTTGGTGCAGAGAGAATGCACCGCCTGCATGACCACCACTTTGAACTCGTCTGAGATCTCCGACATGAACGTCCCGATCTGTTTCATCAGACGCTCGACACTGCCCTCGCTGCCCGTCTTGAGTAAGGTGGTGATGGCCAGCGTTGCGATGCTGCGATTGACGTCGGTGATGAGGTTCTCCAGGTCCAGGTTACAGGCTGTGACCGCCACTGGGTGAGTCATGGCAACCTGTTGGTGAAGCAGCGTCAGCTTAGGATGTGCATCAACATAAAACAAAGTACCAGTGGTGGGGGGGGGGGGGGAGGGGGTCTTGAAAAAATGTACTCTCTGTACAACCTAGAAATTGTTGAAAAGTTTAACGACCCTTTAAGCAGCTCTATGAACTTTGGCCCAAGCTGTTGGGAGGCTTGACCCAACTTACCCTGTTGAGTGTCTTTGTAGCAGCAAATCTCAGCGTCAGTTTAGCAGAGCTAAGGTGTTCTTCATCAAGACAATGGCATGAGCTGCTTCATATATCAACATCTGTAAGGGAAAGGTTTTAACATATTAGTAACACTTCTACTCTAAGAAACATTTGCCAGTGATTTTACCAACCATTCAACTCAGTTTGTTTGCATACCTGCCAAGAATGAAAAATGAGAAAATCTCCTGTGTTCCCCAAGTTACCCCGACAGACTTTGCGAAGTGCAACGATTCAACCCTTGATGTTGTTACACATCTGGTTTCATGCATTTCTCGCATAAAATGTTTTTAATTCGCAGTACTTGTTACCGCATGAGGGCGTGCGTGAACCCAATTTAAGAGACCCAAATTAGTAAAAAAAACGTTTCTTTCATTGTTGCTGTTATTATTGCTTATTTGGCCATTGATACATGCCGACAGTCAACAGATAAAATCCCCAATTGTGATGTGATGCAAGGAAATGTGCAAATGTGTATTTTATGAGCGATCAAAAAGATCCAACAGCACATGTGCCCATTCACAATGGATTTGTATTGTTTCGTCAGTCTTTTGCTTTACAAAGCACCACAAGAATTCTGTGGTAGGCAGTGCTAAAAAGTAGGACCTTGCGAGTTAGATTTAAATAATGCCTGATCACAAGTTACTGCTTAAATTTTGAATTCTTTAGACTATCGAGAAAGTTGCTACGTCACATGATTCGGGGCAAGCTTTTGTGTAGTTATGTAACAATGATTACCACCACTAACTACCATCTTTATAACAAGTAAGCTTTCGGATAGAAACAACACAATTTCTGTTCAGTGGTCATTACAAAACTATGACCCTACGAAAGGAGTTTTTTAAAGTTACATGTTAATACGAAATAAACTTTGTACAGACCTCCTGTCATGCCCGTAGGACAGCACTCTTCTCCATGTTCTCCCTGATCCTCCTTCAAGAAAAGAAAAAGAAAAGAAAATATCACTTTATTTGAGAATGATGATTCAAGACAATGGTATTGGCATATCACTCATTTTTTAATTTTAATATCTCATGAGTTTGCAAAATAAGCATGGCAAAATGTGAGTGCTTAAGTTGAAATTAGTGAATAAAATAACCCTAAATTATCCCCCCCCCCTAAAAAAAAAAAAAACAACCTACAAAAACAATTTGTTTTTTTAAAATTAAATTTACCCCCCACATTTAAATCATCATCATCATCAACAGTCAGCATCATGCATTTCTGTACTGGCTGCCCAACTAGTGAGCAGCTTCCAGATAAACTGATCTTGAGCTGCCACTTCATTTATAAATGGATAGCTTGTCACCTTTTCTTTATCTAATTTGTGTCTCTAGAGGCACAGCATTTCTGTTTTAAGGGAAATAAAGTCTGAAATTGTGACCGGTCTGATTCCCATGTCATGAAGAATCTCCTAAGAGTCCAATCCACCACCAACGGTAACCATTTGAACCTCACTGGCAGCCACAATGTATACTGAGGTGCATTTTAGTATTATATGTGCTGACACAGCGTAATAACTAACTACTAACTTAGTACTAAGTGAGTATGACCATGATGACCTGTCTTGATTCATCTCCATCAACTCACTGGTACAACTGCAGAATGCAGGACCATTCATTGCCCTTCTCCAACACTCCCTTATTGAAGGATATTTTTAGAAAGGAAAAGATTTCATGCCTTTTATCATTATACCGTTATCGACATTTAGTACAGCTGTTTGACCAGTTCGGGGTCACTTTTTGACTTCACATTGTCTTTGTTGTAATCTCTTTGATCAGTTTACCTAAACATGTCATAAAACTCACCACCACGTATCCATTGACACAAAAGATTAGTACTTTTGAACAGGCTTTGAGATAAGGCTTAAGTATTGTCACCTGTTTGACTAGTACCAGATCAGTGATTCTGTTCCAAATCAGTAGGGCGCCCTCTACTGCAAACACATACTCCCACTCATAAAACAGTCTCACAAGACTCAAGGACACAAACTTTAGAAAAGTGTATGGACGTGAACTTCCCTTCTCCAGCAGATGCCTTGAAGTGTCCTCCTCTCTCCATTGTTATATGTATCTATTTTAACTGGCCCAATTTTAAAAAATTTTGTTTGAGAAACATTAAAATTATCATGTGGCCGATCCTCTGCTACATCTGAGCCATTTTGCAGTCCTCCACCTTGAAATTACGTGCAACGTTACCGACAGCCGTTTGTTGAAGTTGTTTTAAATTCCTCGACATATAGGCACGCTTCTAGTGCTACTACTACTAGTACTAAATAACTAAAACTACAACAGCTATATGCTTTTTAAAGTTTTACCTAACTGAGTGTGCCAACATTTATCCAGCGAGATGTTGAGTGATCCGTAACTGGTCAAGGGTAAGATGCCCCCCAAAACAATTTTCGTAATTTTACCTCCGAAAAAAAAAACCCCACGATGACTGCTCAGTATTAACGTGAAAATTTTCTAACACATTCTTAGCAAATTACATAATTGTAATTTGCCCTGGCGTCAAAATTTGACAGATTAGAAGTTTTAACAGCATCTTTTAACCAACATTTTTTTATACTAATGTCTTTTAATGATCATTATCGCAGACAAATTTCAGAAAAATAGCTACAATTTATTTGTCAATAATGTTTGGCATTTTATTTGAGGTTTGTTGGTTTATTGGATGTTATACTTCACATACATCATCAAGGGCGTCAATTCTACTGAAAAGTAAGAGGGACGGGCGAGCAAGTCTTGACAAAATACATCTTACATAGTAGGCCCAAAATACCATTCTGCACGTGGTCCATCAGAAAAAAAAATGAAAATGAAAAAAAACATTTCACCATTCGTTAGCTATTCTTTTATTTGAACAAAAATTGTAATGAAATATTAAATCAAGAAAATTGTGTATATTTTTATACTTTGTTGCATACTTCTAATGAACAGTCAATCCAAAAGTGGGGGGGGGGGACATCTGATATGCTGTCCCCTCCAGTCTAAAAAATGAGGGGGACATGTCCCCCCCGTCCCCCACCCATCGACGCCCTTGTACATAATCAACAGAATTTGATCATGTGAAAAGTGAATTAAATTTGTGGTCAAATGACTAAGCTGTATCACAACATGCAATAACAACATAACACTGCGCCTCCACACTCAGAGGGTCCTACTAAATACCGTAAACACACTGTCAACACGAATAGTACCGCCAACACACCAACAACGCCTTCAATATACATTTAAAATCGACAAAAGAGGCATGGAACTTAAAAGTATGGGCTACAGGAGAATTTCCATTGGTCTGAAGTTACATTTCATTTATGAAAATTGAGTTTTTTTCACATGATTTAAAAAAAACTAAGCAGCATAGCCGTTGGCCGCCATTTTGCCTTCCCATGGAGCTTGGACTGAAATAAGTGCATCCATAAGCCAGCCATCTGCAGCAAGGCGCCCTCTGTTGTCCATATTGTACAAGCTCCATGATAAGGCAACATGGCGTCCAACGGCTACGCTGCTAAGCGATCATTTTTTCGCATAGAAACCCTCCATTTTCACAAATGAAATTTAACCTCAAACCAATGGAAATTCTCCTTTAGCCCATACTTTGCAGTGCTTATGCCTCTTTCGTCGAATTAAAATGTATATTGGGGGTGTTGACGGCATGTTGATGGTACCGTTTGTAATGATGGTGTATTGACGGTAATTATAGTAGGACCGCACTCAGACCCTGTTCAAAAAAGCTCTCTCAAAATGTACCTGTATGGTGGTATGTGCTAAGTACAATAACTAAATCATAATTCAACCATGTCAACTGACAACTGTAAATAATAAATGGTGTTTGAAGCTTTGCATGGTGTGGAGGATAAGAGTAACTATAAATATAAATATAAATAGTAAACTTGCGGGTACAACCATGTGTAAAAAAACTCTTTGAGGGAGTGTTGGCTCTGAAAAGAGCCGGTTTGGTCTCGACGTTTCGAACAGTATACTCTGCTCGTCTTCAGGAGAATGCTGGACTACTGGTGGTGGTTGAGCTTATGTATGGCTTGGGGGATGCACATTTGGGCGGGAAGGATCCAAGCTGTTCTTGTCTAGTGAAGCGTGTGAGTTGGTTGCTGGCTGGATGTGTGTGCGTTGGAGTGTGTCAGTGTTGTGGTGAGCTGCTGCTGGAAGTGTGGGCTTGAGAAGTGGTGACCAGATGTCGTTGATGAAGAATCCGATGTCTTGTGGAACGGTGTTGTGAGCCTTGATCTCTATTGCCTCCCTTACTCTGCGTTGGTGCCAGAACTTGACTGGAGCGATGAGCTTGGCTTGTGTCCATTTGATGAGATGATCTTGTTCATGTGAGTGTTTGATGATAGCTGATTTGTCTAGGTGCCCTAGTCTGCCGTGTGCTTGGTGTTCTTTGATTCTGGTTGATATGTTGCGGCCGGTCTCTCCGATGTAGACTTTGCCGCATTCGCAGGGAATGCGGTAAACGCCGGGCTTGGCTTGAGTGTCTTGCTTGTCCTTGTGTGTGTGAAGAGATGCTTGGATCTTGTTGGGTGCTGTGTGGAATGTCTTGACTTGGACTTGGCTGAAGATGCGTTGAAGTTGGTGTGATGCGTGGCCGATGTATGGGATGGTGACGGTTGCCTTGAACTCCGGTCTGTCTTCAGGTGGGAGGCTTGGTTTGGGCTGGCTGAAGTTGAATGTCTTGTACCCGTTGAGTTGTAGTGATGTCCTGATGTGGTGAAGTTCCTGCTTCAAGCTGTCTTGGTCGCAGGTGTTGAATGCACGGCGGACCAATGTGTTGTGGACGGCAGACTTGAAACGAGGATGGTGGAATGAAGAGCTGTGTAGATATCGGTCTGTGTGTGTGGGCTTGCGGTGTACAGTGTGAGAAAGGGTCCCATCCGCTCTTCTGGTGACTTGGACATCAAGGAAGGAGATGGTGTTGTTTTCTTCTTGCTCCATGGTGAATTTGATGAGTGGATGCTGAGAGTTGAGATGCTGCAGGAACTGGTGAAGTGCTGACTTGCCGTGGGGCCAAACCACGAAAGTGTCATCAACGTAGCGGAGCCAGAGGTTGGGGCGAAGATCAGCATTCTCGATGGTGTCAAGTTCAAACTCTTCCATGAACAAATCCGCAAGGACCGGGGATAGAGGAGATCCCATGGCGGCCCCTGAGGTTTGTTCATAGAACTGGTCCCTCCACCGGAAACTGGATGAAGAGACGCAGGTGACGAGCAGTTCTTGTACTTGTTCGGGAGTCAGGCTTGTGCGGTCGGTCATGGAGGGATCTGCTGCTAGTCGATCTTTGGCGATGTGGCAAGCTTCTATGGTTGGTATGTTCGTGAAGAGGGAGACTACGTCAAAGCTGACAAGAATGTCAGATTGGCTGAGGTGGATGTCTTTGATGATGTTGACGAACTGGTTGGAATTGGTGATGTGATGTTGGGTGAGGCCGACTAGTGGTTGCAGGATCTTGGTGAGGTATCTGGCTGTGTTGTATGTTGGTGAACCTCTGGACGCCACGATGGGACGGAGTGGAACATCAGGCTTGTGAATCTTGGGTTGACCAAAGAAGCGTGGGCAGGTGGGTGCAGAGGACTTGAGGTGACGGTACGTGGGTGTGTCGATGACTTGATCTTGATGGAGAGCGCGGAGCTGGTTGTTGATCTTGCGTTCGATGGCAGTGGTGGGGTTTCTTGACAGGCGTCTGTACGTGTCGGTCGACAGGATATCGGTCACCTTCTGGTCGTAATCAGCAGTAGACATGACCACAGTGGCGTTGCCCTTGTCTGCTGACATGATGTGGATCGATTTGTCCCGGTGTAGAGCTCGGATAGCGGTATTCTCTTGTTTGCTGGTGTTCGGCCTTGGTAGCTTGGCGTTCTTGAGGGTTTCTAGAATCTTGATGCGGGTTTGATTGGCTGCTGTCTTGTCGAGATGTTTGAGTGCTGGTTCTGTGGCTTGGATGATGTCTTTTACTGGGATGGTGCGCGGTGTGAGGGCGAAGTTCATGCCTTTGGAGAGGACCTTGGTTTCAATCGGGGTGAGTCGGCGTTGGCTGAGGTTGACGACGGTGTGCTGTGTGAAGGCCTTGGTACTGCGTAGATGGGGCTTGGTAGCAAAGTGCTGAGTACCACGAAAATCTCTTTTGTTTATATTTCTTTCGTTAGTGGACTCTGCTCTTTTGCTGGACCAAAGCTCGGTGAACTTGTTGACTTGTTTCTTGCGGGTAACTTGGAAGTGGTGGGTGGTGGATGCTCGGTTGAGATCTTGAATCTTGGAGTAGTCTTGAAGGTTGAGGGTAGACTGGAGGGACTGCCTGAGGGTTGCAGTGTCCGATTCTAATTCAGCTAGTTGAGCTCTGGTGGCGGAGATGCGTTCTCGGAGAAGTGCTAAACCGGCACGGTGCAGGATGCTCTTGGAACGGGTGGTGCGGATCGGGTCGAAGAAAACAACACCATCTCCTTCCTTGATGTCCAAGTCACCAGAAGAGCGGATGGGACCCTTTCTCACACTGTACACCGCAAGCCCACACACACAGACCGATATCTACACAGCTCTTCATTCCACCATCCTCGTTTCAAGTCTGCCGTCCACAACACATTGGTCCGCCGTGCATTCAACACCTGCGACCAAGACAGCTTGAAGCAGGAACTTCACCACATCAGGACATCACTACAACTCAACGGGTACAAGACATTCAACTTCAGCCAGCCCAAACCAAGCCTCCCACCTGAAGACAGACCGGAGTTCAAGGCAACCGTCACCATCCCATACATCGGCCACGCATCACACCAACTTCAACGCATCTTCAGCCAAGTCCAAGTCAAGACATTCCACACAGCACCCAACAAGATCCAAGCATCTCTTCACACACACAAGGACAAGCAAGACACTCAAGCCAAGCCCGGCGTTTACCGCATTCCCTGCGAATGCGGCAAAGTCTACATCGGAGAGACCGGCCGCAACATATCAACCAGAATCAAAGAACACCAAGCACACGGCAGACTAGGGCACCTAGACAAATCAGCTATCATCAAACACTCACATGAACAAGATCATCTCATCAAATGGACACAAGCCAAGCTCATCGCTCCAGTCAAGTTCTGGCACCAACGCAGAGTAAGGGAGGCAATAGAGATCAAGGCTCACAACACCGTTCCACAAGACATCGGATTCTTCATCAACGACATCTGGTCACCACTTCTCAAGCCCACACTTCCAGCAGCAGCTCACCACAACACTGACACACTCCAACGCACACACATCCAGCCAGCAACCAACTCACACGCTTCACTAGACAAGAACAGCTTGGATCCTTCCCGCCCAAATGTGCATCCCCCAAGCCATACATAAGCTCAACCACCACCAGTAGTCCAGCATTCTCCTGAAGACGAGCAGAGTATACTGTTCGAAACGTCGAGACCAAACCGGCTCTTTTCAGAGCCAACACTCCCTCAAAGAGTTTTTTTACACATGGTTGTACCCGCAAGTTTACTATTTATATTTATATTTATAGTTACTCTTATGTAAATAATAACATTAGATTTTTGAGGGCCTACCTACAGGGTATGGTTACGTTTGTCGTATGCCACACGAATTCAATTGCGATTTGGAATGTCGTGAACACTGTCATGGGCAAAAAAAGTTAGGCAAAAACCTTTGTGCTTTCATTCAAAATGACCGAGCTGAGAGGTGGGTGTAGGGCCAAGAACAGGAAGGAATCCAGTTAGTAGCACATTACTGTCTTGTCAGGGACTACACAGGTACAACCTACAAACCATATGGTTTTTCAGATAGCTTCTTCTCTAGACTTGTACAGGTCTCTGAGCACTGCCTTGGTTGTTTATTTGAATAATTGTGTAGGATGGTGTTGCAAGGACTAGTTAGACCCTATGGGAAGATGTAAGAGATCAAGATGTTCTTGCCGAGTTGTGTAAACAAAGGGTGGTCAGGTTGGCATAGTTCTATCTTTACTCGCCTTCCACCTCTAGGACCCCTAGTTGAAATCCGCTGGGGCACTATGTGGATTGGGTTTTCAATCCCTACCTGGTTGCATGGCTTTTTCCAAACATAATTATCTTGGGTTTTCCTCCCCCATCTAAAACTGAAACTTCCTTCCTTGCTTCTCCCCATGGGGTCCTTGGCTTGTATAGTGGTTAAGTTCGCTTATATAGAGTAATTGGCTTCAAAGCCAGAATATTGAATAAAATGAATAATTCCATGCCTGACAACTTTCTAAAATGTTTCTTTGCAAGATTGGGTGAGCTTTCGGATTGATTGATTTCTTAGCCTTGGTAATTTTATGTACCAATCATTCTTACAAGAATGAAGAACAAAGACAAGGAAAAAAGCCGGTTTTGCCTGAATGCAAGCCTGCTGTCAGAAGACAAATTATCAGTGGATGGAGACTCAAACTGAGATCTTACCAGCGGTTCCATCAATGGTAGCTAGCTACATCTCGGTATGAGGGAAAGTTTTCTGTGACTAGCTGTAGTAACTTTGACGCAGTCTGGCCACATTGTGAGATGCAGTTGGCGAAAAAACCATTGAACTTCTGTGAAAGAAAAGTTTGAGAGATTCCTTAAAAATGATAACCCCCACTACTAACAGGTACAACAGACTGCCAAGAAGTACCACACCTTCTAGACTGGCATTGGGTAACATAGGTTTCTTCTGTTTGAATTATGTATAAACCATGTGGACTTACTCTCCACAGGAGGCTGTGAAACTTTGTAGAAAAATCCAGTTGAACAGGAGAGTGCACCAAAAGTATTATTTTTTAGCTGTTCCGAACTTTCAGTCGGAACAGCTATTGTAATCGTCGAGATTTTTATTCTTTTTAGCTGTTCCGACCTGTTAGTCGGAACAGCTATTGTAATCGTCGAGATTTTTATTTTTTTTATTATTATTATTATTATTCTTTCTTTCCCTAAAATCGTATTGACTTAACCTTGTCTTTTTCGAAAGCCATATGTCCCTCTTAGAATTATCAGAAGTAGACAAATCATATATCATATTAAAGCTTATGCCCTGACTTAAATTTTAAATACAATTAGATTGAAATTTTTAATTAATTATTCACTTTACAGCTGTGTGAATATGTAATTAGCCAATATTGTGTCCATCATATCTCAAGAAGTATACGTACGATCCTCAAACTTTTTTCAGTTATGGACTTGTCAGGTATTGTAGATGTAAAATCTGGCCTAACATTCTCCGTCACGTCATCATTACGTCATTTGTTTGCGCGTTTTCGTTCTGTGTACAAAAACAAATGGCGCTAAAAGTGCAAATGTTTTGACAGTCCAAAACACGATATTTTCAATTAAAATTACGAATTAGTTTCCTAAATTACATAAACTGTTTTGAAAAGTTAATTGCTTTTAATAAGAGATGTTCCTGGTCATTAAAACTAGTCTAAGTAGAAAAATTTCCACGATAATTAACGATTCAGTGACAAATCGGACACCAATGGCTAGCCATATTATTAAAGGTTCCGTTCATCAAAATGTAGTCAGGATGCCCTGCGACACAGAGAAAAATGCACGCGAAATGCCGTAACGAAATAGCCGACTTCTGGGTACCAGTCGCTGCACACTTTTAATACAAAAAGATCGATCTATAGCGTATTGAAACGGTGGCTTGTGCATGGATATGTGTACATGTACGTCGTGATTCTGTTGCCCGGGGCGCTCGACGATTTAGAACATAAGCTTAACTCTAATTTAATGTAAATGTTTATAAAAATTCTTAATTGACTCATTTGAATATTTAACTAGTTAATCTTTGCAGCACCATATCTCAAGAAGTACACTGCCGATTTTCAAACTTTTTTCAGTTATAGACTCCTTGGGCATTGGAGATTAGCCTCGGGTAACCGTGACCCCATGTTGACCTTTACTTCGGGGTCAACCGGAAGTCTGACCATATCTAAAGAACTACACAACCGATTTTCAAACTTTTTTCAGTTATAGACTCCTTTTGCATTGGAGATTAGCCTTGGGAAATTGTGACCCCATGTTGACCTTTACTTCGGGGTCAACCGGAAGTAGGACCAAATCTCAAGAAGTACACAACCGATTTTCAAACTTTTTTCAGTTATAGACTCCATGGGCATTGGAGATTAGCCTTGGGAAATCGTGACCCCATGTTGACCTTTACTTCGGGGTCAACCGGAAGTGGGACCATATCTCAAGAACTACACAACCGATTTTCAATTTCTTTTCAGTCATAGATCATAGGTTTATTTTTTAGAATGCATCGATCGGAATTTTTTTTTTACCATCGTGTTCCTTATAAAATTTATTAGTACGAAAAACACATTTTTTTTGCTGTTACGTAATCAGGTGTCGAATTACACTAATTCAAAGCTTATTCCTTTAAAAATCATATCTCCTGAACCAAATGTCGTAGAGTCGTAATGTTTGTGTTGCTTTGTAGCATACAACAATTGCAAATAATTATTTTTAGTGATGACCTCACTTTGACCTTTACTTCCGGTCCAAACAGGAAGCTCAAATCTTTATAAAATCATATCTCCTGAACCAAAAATCAGAAAGGCGTAACGTTTGTGTTGTATTGTAGCTTACAACACTTGCGACATTTCATGTACAGTGATGACCTCACTTTGACCTTTACTTCCGGTCCAAACAGGAAGCTCAAAACTTTAACAAATCATACCTCCTGAACCATATGTCATTAAGTCGTAATGTTTGTGTTGTATTGTAGCTTACAACATTTGCAAAAATTTATTTTTAGTGATGACCTCACTTTGACCTCTACCTGCGGTCCAAACAGGAAGCTCAAATCTTTATAAAGTCATATCTCCTGAACCAATAGTCAAAAAGGCGTAACGTTTGTATTGTATTGGAGCTTACAACACTTGCGACATTTCATGTACAGTGATGACCTCACTTTGACCTTAACTTCCGGTCTAAAACAAGATCCGAACTTAATTAAACTAGTTTACACTGTGATTATCACTCTGCAAAACAAGCATTGATCATTTCGAACAACATTACGTCCCATACACAAAATACAGAATCAGTTCATATCTTGGGCTACAAAACATAACTTTTTAGGTCAGCAGAACGGAACAGCTGTGTGATTGTAAGTTACAATCACTTACATCTAGTTTTAAATATTGTTTTTGATAGAAAAAAGAGAAACTGACTAGAGTGGGACTTGAACCAAATGACAGCCAAATGACTAGCACTCTACCAACTGAGCTACCTAGCCCTATGTTTGCAGTCTCCCTATTACATGTTTGTCAATATCTTTGTTCGGGGATGCCAGTCAGAAGCCATAAAACTGTTAACTGCCATGTAGCCCTTGGACCACACCCTAGTTTATGATACAACCTGGGAAGCGGCATCAAAGGGATAACCTAGTTAATGGAATGCAACTTCTTTATTCAAAACATTAAGTAATAAACCACAATGGAAACTGACTGGGTAAATTGTAAATAATTTGGGGTTGAACAAAGAAATAAATAAAATCTGTTTACATCATGCTCCCTATGAAATTTTAATAAGGAATGAAAATACTGCTTCCATGATGAGAAAGGTTATTGTGGGCGACTTCCATCACATGACCTACCTCCAGTAGCATTTTGCCTGCCTCATGAAGATGCTCTAATCTCTTCTCTAACAGTGGGCTCTCAGTTTCTGTTCATGAACGGAAGATGTGGCATAGTTGCTTCATGGTGATACAGGAGAAGTAAGAGGCTGAGGTGATTGGGATGTCTTCCTGTTGGAAAGACAAGATATTATGACTCTTTACATGTACTTTTGTAACAACACTTAAAATAAATCCAGTTCCACAAAGAAAATCACTGTCTGCATTGTAGTCCAGACCTGAAAGTCCGAGAGCGAGACCACTTGCATTTAAGACCAAGATTGAAATCAGTCCTCCCAATAGGGAGACCTCCACTTCTGAGACCAAGTCTTTGATGGGAAGAGACCGAGACCAATACCACAAATTAAGGTGGACAGAGACCAAGTCTCCAGACCCACAAGACTGGTGTTAAGTGCTGAAAGGTCAAAACCTGAATGCACAATACACATACACAGGCACTGCGCTTTAAAAACCCACCTGGTGAATCAATCATTACAGCACACAGCTAATAGGTAAGAAATGTGTCATAT
This sequence comes from Pisaster brevispinus, assembly GCA_023634235.1. Classification (NCBI taxonomy): domain Eukaryota; kingdom Metazoa; phylum Echinodermata; class Asteroidea; order Forcipulatida; family Asteriidae; genus Pisaster; species Pisaster brevispinus. The sequence continues at coordinate 17,311,545 of JAMKCF010000004.1, forward strand.
TTGTTTGTAAAGAAAATGTTAGTTCTTTAAGACCAGAAACAAATGCTTACATCGAGGGCTCAGTTGATAGCAGCACACAAGGCCCAGTAGCCGCTGTGTTTGCCCCCTTGGTAATCCACTAAGAATCTCTTGTCATTGGACTCACTCAAGAAGGAGAAATTCAATGTATCTACCACAAAGATCCTGCATGAAAAATAAGAAAATATACATCTGTCAATGAAGTTCAACAAGCTCTTGAGTGAACAGGATCTTCATGATCTTATGTAAAAAGGCTGCTTTGACAGAAATAAAAAAAGCTTATCAATTAAAAAAAAATACAAAAATTGAGACAGATTTAATAAAAAATGCTCAAAACAATAGCCTTCAACCATCCTGTGTACAACGTTACTTTAATTATGCCTGTACAACAGGCTGCCCCAAAGTGACCCTACCTTCTAGGCTAGCATTGGATGCACGGTTTCTTCTGTTTGTACCGCTGGTATCATGTGGACACCCCACAGCTTGTGTACCTTGGACTTGGTCTCCACAGTCTCCTGCGGAATTTAGTGGCATGAGTAACTTGGGCGGGAGAGTATATCAATAGTAATGAAGTTGTTTCTGTTTTCTCAGTCTGCAATAAATTATTGACATTTGAGGTTGATTTTATTTGAGAATTACACTCACCAATCAACAGTTTCTTTGGTCATCTGCTTTGGATGCAGATCGTGTTGTTTCCACATCTTAATACTGTACTCATTCTTCTTCAAACTATCTATAACCTGTAAAAAGAAAAAGGAAAAAAAGAAAAGCATATTATGATTATCATTGTTATGAAACAATACCAAGTTTTCAAATAAGAGGCCACTCGTTCTTATTTTAAAATAGCACCAAATGGACCAAGAGACTAACTGAATGGCAACCTAGAAATGAAAGAAGAAGAGGAAGACAGAAGAAAAGATTGAGAGACAAAATCCAAACATACACAAACATGACAACTTGGACCAGAATAGCAAGGAGAAGAGAAAGGAAATTGTTTGGGTATAGCTTCATCCAGCAATGGATGGACACAGCCTGATGATGATGATGATGATGATGAAAATAACGTATCAATGCACTTTACATTAGTCCTCTGGTCTTTGGGTTTACGACTACTTTATCATCTCTATCAATTCCGTATAATAAAAATACCATACAACCAATCTGTGGGAACTTCATCAGATTATGCTGTCACTCATTTCCAAAAGAAATAACAGTAACAACCTTAAAAGTTGTTTTTTCTTTTTCTAGGGAGATAGCAAGGATTCTCAATCAGCTAACTCAGACTAAGACCACAATTTTGTTTATCAAACAGCTGACTGTGTGATTAGTGAATCAACAGAAACTAAGTAAAACTAAATGTACGTGTAAAGAGTGTGTTTGGGAGAGTTATGGGTGACCACGTTCTTGTTTCACTGAACACTTAAAATACAACAGAAGGCAGGAAAATCTGGTGCTCATTTGACACTGAACTGCCCAGCATGCAAACCCTATGCAAAGTTTGTCAAAAAAGAGGAAAGTACCAGGCCCAGCAAGCCTTTGTTTTTACATTGTCATTGGCACAGCTGAGAAACTCAAAAATGGGGGAATTCACATTTCAGCTGAAAAGTTCCATGCCTTAGCAGGGCCCAATTTCATGGCTCCCTACTGCTAAATTCCGTGCTTGCGATCACCATTCTCCGCTTACTGTGCAAGTGCCGAATTTCTGCGCCAGCTGTGTAAGCAAAGAATGCCTAATATGGTGGAGTATGCACGCGCACAAGCAAAAATTCTCTGCTAACCCCTTGAAATATGCTTGACGTAAGCAAATAATTCCTGCTTCCGTAAGCGCAGATTCTTTGCTTATTGGTAAGCAGAGCCATGAAATTGGGCCGAGATGTTTTACTAACCATGTTTGCAACCTTGCCCACTCCATCCAGATGAATCGTCACGTCTTGGCTCTTAGATGCGATCAGTTTCCCCGACTCCCTTGGTAATGGGGTCTCCGTCACGGTCAGTGGCAGAGAATCAGACGATGGCATGGTGGAGAAGAGAGGATCCTTCAGTAAAAAGTTAGTTCTACACACAAGGAAACACAAATTGAAGGCTAGCCATTTTGTCATGTTGAGAGTGTTGGAAAATAGTCCAAATCCAACCAACAATGTTTTCATTTGTTACCACAAAATAAAATATCTTGATTGGTACTTTGTTATTTACGTGGAAACAGGAACATTATGTTTTTTGGCCATGGAGAGTGAAAAAGCAGGCGATTGGATTGGGCATCTTTTCCTCGTGTTTGAATTCAATCAATTGGTGTGAAGGTACTGTACATGTACAGAATTTGGCTGACACAACACAATTTTTATCCCTTGAAGATCTAATACTTCACACTGTGGAACTGGAATGTCACTGGGTCCATAAGCTTGACAAAATGGTTGCTAATTATTACATGAGTTGTCTTAAAGACAAATGTATGTTTCTTTGGGTTGTAGGGACTCATAGGCCTACACGTCCCATAGTGTTATTGTTAAACTTAAAGTGGTGTGGGCCTGATGCCCAAAAGGAATTCCATGCACTATGACTGCGGCCCTGGGGCTTTCAAACGCCCAGTGGTTTGGGTCTGATGAGACCCATTTATAACAATGGGTGTGGGCCATAGGGCCCATGGGCTTCATTTCCCAGTAATTGCACTTGGTTTTAATTACCTGTAGGCTATTATTTGGGCTGATGTGCTCGATGAAGTTTTGTGTGTGTGTGTTTGTACTACTCCTAGAACTAAGTATTATGAGGTTTGTTCCGCTATTGTCTTCACGTGGAGACGATAGCTAAACGAACCTCCATAGTTCTAGGAGTAGGTGTGTTCTACTTCTCCTTCTCAGCAGCCTTCATGGATTAAAGACAACAAAACCATGGTTGGCAGTGTCTTGTTTTGATGTTTCTACTTGACTTCCCTCTGTGTTGGAGCTTAGTGAATTGTTTAATGAGCTGAAAAAATGGCTGCCAGACACACTGAGACAAACCCCTTCTCTTAGTCTTAGCATGGAGCTGTAAAAAGCATGGTCTTACTCTGGAAAAATTTCCGCAGCAGGCCACCAACTAAATGACAAATTAAAAGAAAAATTATATCTTTTTTCTCTTCCAGTTTACACCTTAAGATGTATTCTATCGATTGGGTAAATTTTTAAAATGTAAAAATAAATAGTTTTCATAGGGGACCGGTTGGGTAAAATCCTAAATCTTGGGCGAAAAACACCCCCCGCACATTTTCCCACATTTTCCACACTCTCTCTTTTTCTCTCCCACATCCTGTCTCCTCTCTTACTCAGTCTCCATGTCTTATTTGCTAGAAGGAATGGAACGTTAGCAATCTATCAAATAATGCAAGGTATTTACTGGGATTCGAACCTGTAACAAGACAGAACAAATTGTTATACACAAGAGAGCATAAACACCTACACGGCTATAAGGCGTTGACACAAGAACGCTTTGTTTGTCCTACATGTTTCTCCCATTACCTGGTTCACTAAAGGTCATAATGAATATGTAATTTTTATGAATAATTAAATATATATGCTGCTATTGTCCAATGGTTTGCATAAACTGAATATTCATAGCTTTATGAATGAAAAACTGCGTTGCTGGTGCTGACATGCCGGTGCTAAAGCATGCTCCAAAGGTAGGGAGGGGCTGAACCACGAAGTGCTTTGCATGTCAGGAGGTTGATCTTGTGTCCTCGTGTGACCAGTTTTCAAGACACCATGGCTTTTTCTTTGAATTGAAAATAATAAACTAATGAAATGCATCAACTGATGTCCTCACTACCTTTCTTTGTTTTCTAGAAGTATGCAAACATCTTTTAAAACTGGATGAACAATGCAGCGTTTTCCCCACGCACCGATCTTCGATGCCTTCAATAGCGTTCCATTAAAAAAAAAGATTCCTGTTTTCAAGGCACACTGGAAAGTATGGTGCCCCGGTGAAGCCACACGTGGAACAATGTCTGCAGTGACTACAAGTGTTTTGTGAGACTCTGTATGGCCATACATCCGGCAGTTGTCTCTATATTACTTATTTTTTTAAATTTTACTTAAACAAATTATCATTATAGTGTTATGCAATAAATTTCAACTGAAAACAAAAATATATATATATATATATGTGCAAATGTTTTTCTGCTCTCAACTGTGAGTAATTTTGTTAGTGTGTGTGTGTCTTTTTATGTCTCTTTGATAAAACACCATTGATTCAGTGTTTTAAAAATTAACATAACAGGTTTTCATTTTTATTTGTCTAACAATATTTGGAGTGGTATCAGTGAAACCATGGTGGAACAAAGCACTCAATAATTGTGTCATCAATTTTACGATGCTGCCTTCACCTGTTGCGCGCATGTTCTGCGGGATAAACAAGATTTCCAATTTTGAAGTTGGGTGTTGAGATGCCCTTCATAATAAATATCGGATAATAATTAAAATATTCTGTATTAATTTTCCTTTTCAAAAAAAAAAAAAACCCAAGAAACATCAAGCACATCAGCTGTTTTTGTTTTCTTTTGGGGGCGGGTGACTATATATTTTTAAAATTGAAAAGATTATAATAAAAAAAAACCACACAAACACAAAGGTTAAAATAAATACCTTGCATAAACACATATTTGTATAAATTTTACATAGATTTCTCACAGCACAGCCATACTGTGTACAAACTTCATCACTGTTTGTTTATTAATCCCTCCAAAGTGAGGGTTACACAAATTTTTCCAAACTGTGAGAAAATGAAGGCACTTGGCTTCTTTAGGCCTGTGTAATTTTTCCCCAAGAATGCTCAGCTGAAAGCTGAGTCATGTGATTTGATCACCATGAACTGTAAATTGAAATAGTGTTATTTGAAAGTGAAAATATTTATGGCCCAGACAGTATGACGACATATTTTTTTACATTGTAGAAAAGGCCTAAATACCCAAATTGTTTGTAGTTACTACAAGTACAATTACAACTTAATGGTGGGGCCTTACCGGTCAACGGAGAGGAGACTCGATGTTTGGCAAGGCTTCAGAGTCAACTCGGTCCGAAGTCAACTCGGTCCAAGTCAACTCGGTCCGAAGTCAACTCGGTCCGAAGTCAACTCAGTCCGAAGTCAACTCGGTCCGAAGTCAACTCGGTCCGAAGTCAACTCGGTCCGAAGTCATCTCGGTCCGGAGTCAACTCGGTCCGAAGTCAACTCGGTCCGACAATAATATACGAAATATAAGTTTGAATTGGGCAGTGACATGTTGAATAACATGATTGGCAAAAATGCATTATAAAACAACTTTATATATAAGTATAACCATAAACGTTCACCAAATAATCTTATATTCCTTTTTGGTAAATTGTAGTGCTTGTTCTAAAGAACGCGTATGCCTCTAGCCTATTATTATTTTTTTATGAGATCAAGAATACTTTGTCCTTTTTGGGAGCCTAGCTAGTTTTTATTTCTTACAAATGGATCTCTTCTATTTTTCTGTCTTTTTTAAAATGAAAATAATATGGATAATAAATGATTTGCACTTGAACTTGATGTCATCATACCACATCATGCCTGAGAGATTTATTTGTGTCAAATTCACGTAACCTGCACCTTCGACACTAGTGTAGGAATACTAGTGGCTATACTTCATTCGGACCGAGTTGACTTCGGACCGAGTTGACTTCGGACCGAGTTGGATTCGGACCGAGTTGGCTTCGGACCGAGTTGACCGGTACCCTTGGCAAGTCAGCAAGTAGAATGTGTAACTTCATATCTGGGGGTTGTTTACATCACGGGCAGTGACGTAAGATGTGCCACGATTTCAGGGCTGCCGTGTATACGGGGCGCCCTAATACGATACTGGGTTCTGATTTATATATTTCTGTACTAATAAAATTCTGTACTATCCTCATTAAAAAACAAAACAACGAAAACATAAACAACAACAACACCAACAGCCCCGTGAAGGGCAAACAGTTTCGAAAAAGGACTTTGTACATGTCACTCTATGACTCCAGTACGACGAGGTTCGTGGAGGGGGAAAGCGGAACGAACCGCCATAGTTATAGGACTACTCCGACTAGCAGGACTAGCACAGTATCTGGTTACAATTTTCGACACTAATTTCAAGCAGTTTAACCATGGAGGTAGAATAAGATTGGTACTCCAATCGGCAATCAATACGAACCATCAATACCCACCTGTACTAGTATAGTGACTGTACCATTAACAGTCCCAAATTTCTATCCATGCCATGTGGTTGAATACTATCCTGAGGTACTTGTGTCTTTTTGTAAATAATGTAAAGTGTACTGTAGATGGATTCAGTCATGGTTTACAAACAATACACGTGCAATACCGTGTGCAAATGAACACCGGGAATTCGCAACATGGTCTATAATTGCATTGAGGACGCAACCACTGATCCGTCCCCGTGGACGCAACATATAGGTTAAAGGGGGAACCATTGGGGCGCACCACATTAAATAGGCAAAAATTCATGCGCCAAGCTAATTATCATAATTTGTATACCCACAGAATTTTTTTAATTACAACGTTTTAGGGGTCGTGCAATTAATAGAATGGGTAATTATAAGAATCTATCACAACCTGGGGATTGTGTGTTTCAACTTTTGGGGGAGATTTGATAAATTTAGGCTTTAAAGTTGGTCCTATTTGGCTTGTGAATTGGAGAAGTGCCAGGTGAAAACTGGCAGCGAGTCGGTTGGGGGGAAAGCACATTCTCGGGGGTGTTTTTTCTAGGGTAAATAGCAAAAATTCCAAACGGCTGACCTACCAAAAATTGAAAGGAAAACTCTTTAGTTTAGTTTTGTGAAAATATATCTGATTGGCTTTCAAGATGCTGAGAGACTTTAATTGAGTATTTTTGAATATTTAGCATTTAGCGTTGGTTACTATTGGAGTTTATTTAGTGTGGTGCACCCAAAAACATAGTATAAAACCTATAAACGGACAGCAGGGGGCGCTAAACTGAAACTAAGGATTTTCAGAAACTATGTGCCAGACTAAAGGCGCATCAATACTTTTTGTAAACGTTTAGGCATAGCCGCGAGGCAGTGCTACCGTTTTCATGGACTTTTCCTGAAACTTCAGGAGATATTGACCCAAAAATGGATTGATAATAAAGTTATGAATTTTAAGAAATTCCTATAATAACTTGAGTCCTCAAAAAGTATTTTGATTAGCTTCGGCTGATTTTTGGGGGAGGAAATCGTAAACATTTGTAAAAAAAAAAAAATTCCCCAAACCATACAGCTTAAAAAGAAGCCTAAAGGACCGCCAGTTCAACACCACTGTAAAAGAGACAAACACAAAATAAGGATGGTCAAATCACCCCCAAGGCAATATCGGATCTGCACAAGTTTAGCACCACTGTAAAGCCCGTCTCAAGGGCTCCCTCTACCGTGAGTTTGGGGTTGCTGACGACTCTGTAGGCGAGGCGAGCGACCTGGATGTTAGCCCTACCCCTAACAGAAATTGACCCCTCCCAAAAACCGGCTGCGAGACAAGGTCGTGCGGACCGGGGTAATGGCCCAATTTAACTGTGCGGTGAATTTGGGAATAACTCCCGATCTAGGCATGCTAGAGAGATGAAATTTTCGCCTGAATCTTCCTTAGGTATCCCCGCACCCGGAAATTGGACTTTTACGGCCAATGCGGGCAGGCTTTACACCGGAAAAGACCAGCAAACGGGGACGCTACAAAGGCCCCGCAAAACAGCTTCATCTCGAATTTGATGTAAAAGAGACAAACATAAAATAAGGATGGTCAAATCACCCCCAAGGCAATATCGGATCTGCACAAGTTTAGCACCACTGTAAAGCCCGTCTCAAGGGCTCTCTCTACCGTGAGTTTGGGGTTGCTGACGACTCTGTAGGCGAGGCGAGCGGCCTGGATGTAAGCCCTACCCCTAACAGAAATTGACCCCCCCCCCCAAAAAAAAAAAAAAAACCGGCTGCGAGACAAGGTCGTGCGGACCGGGGTAATGGGAATAACTCCCGATCTAGGCATGCTAGAGAGATGAATTTTTTACCTGAATCTTCCTTAGGTATCCCTGCATCCGGAAATTGGACTTTTACGGCCGTTGCGGGCAGGCTTCACACCGGAAAAGACCAGCAAACGGGGACGCTACAAAGGCCCCGCAAAACAGCTTCATCTCGAATTTGCTGTAAAAGAGACAAACACAAAATAAGGATGGTCAAATCACCCCCAAGGCAATATCGGATCTGCACAAGTTTAGCACCACTGTAAAGCCCGTCTCAAGGGCTCCCTCTACCGTGAGTTTGGGGTTGCTGACGACTCTGTAGGCGAGGCGAGCGACCTGGATGTTAGCCCTACCCCTAACAGAAATTGACCCCTCCCAAAAACCGGCTGCGAGACAAGGTCGTGCGGACCGGGGTAATGGCCCAATTTAACTGTGCGGTGAATTTGGGAATAACTCCCGATCTAGGCATGCTAGAGAGATGAAATTTTCGCCTGAATCTTCCTTAGGTATCCCCGCACCCGGAAATTGGACTTTTACGGCCAATGCGGGCAGGCTTTACACCGGAAAAGACCAGCAAACGGGGACGCTACAAAGGCCCCGCAAAACAGCTTCATCTCGAATTTGATGTAAAAGAGACAAACATAAAATAAGGATGGTCAAATCACCCCCAAGGCAATATCGGATCTGCACAAGTTTAGCACCACTGTAAAGCCCGTCTCAAGGGCTCTCTCTACCGTGAGTTTGGGGTTGCTGACGACTCTGTAGGCGAGGCGAGCGGCCTGGATGTAAGCCCTACCCCTAACAGAAATTGACCCCCCCCCCAAAAAAAAAAAAAAAAACCGGCTGCGAGACAAGGTCGTGCGGACCGGGGTAATGGGAATAACTCCCGATCTAGGCATGCTAGAGAGATGAATTTTTTACCTGAATCTTCCTTAGGTATCCCTGCATCCGGAAATTGGACTTTTACGGCCGTTGCGGGCAGGCTTCACACCGGAAAAGACCAGCAAACGGGGACGCTACAAAGGCCCCGCAAAACAGCTTCATCTCGAATTTGCTGTAAAAGAGACAAACACAAAATAAGGATGGTCAAATCACCCCCAAGGCAATATCGGATCTGCACAAGTTTAGCACCACTGTAAAGCCCGTCTCAAGGGCTCCCTCTACCGTGAGTTTGGGGTTGCTGACGACTCTGTAGGCGAGGCGAGCGACCTGGATGTTAGCCCTACCCCTAACAGAAATTGACCCCTCCCAAAAACCGGCTGCGAGACAAGGTCGTGCGGACCGGGGTAATGGCCCAATTTAACTGTGCGGTGAATTTGGGAATAACTCCCGATCTAGGCATGCTAGAGAGATGAAATTTTCGCCTGAATCTTCCTTAGGTATCCCCGCACCCGGAAATTGGACTTTTACGGCCAATGCGGGCAGGCTTTACACCGGAAAAGACCAGCAAACGGGGACGCTACAAAGGCCCCGCAAAACAGCTTCATCTCGAATTTGATGTAAAAGAGACAAACATAAAATAAGGATGGTCAAATCACCCCCAAGGCAATATCGGATCTGCACAAGTTTAGCACCACTGTAAAGCCCGTCTCAAGGGCTCTCTCTACCGTGAGTTTGGGGTTGCTGACGACTCTGTAGGCGAGGCGAGCGGCCTGGATGTAAGCCCTACCCCTAACAGAAATTGACCCCCCCCCCAAAAAAAAAAAAAAAAACCGGCTGCGAGACAAGGTCGTGCGGACCGGGGTAATGGGAATAACTCCCGATCTAGGCATGCTAGAGAGATGAATTTTTTACCTGAATCTTCCTTAGGTATCCCTGCATCCGGAAATTGGACTTTTACGGCCGTTGCGGGCAGGCTTCACACCGGAAAAGACCAGCAAACGGGGACGCTACAAAGGCCCCGCAAAACAGCTTCATCTCGAATTTGCTGTAAAAGAGACAAACACAAAATAAGGATGGTCAAATCACCCCCAAGGCAATATCGGATCTGCACAAGTTTAGC